>CM022303.1:116494085-117694085 GCA_011799875.1 Thinopyrum elongatum | reverse complement strand
CGACGTGCGTTGCCGTCATGCGGCGCTCATAGTAGACGTTTAAGCGGCTAGTTGTACGGTCCCTAAGTGGCTTACAGGCAAGCCTAATTAGTGTTAAACCGGTGCAACCATGACCTGTTCTGAGCTAATATTTCCAGGGTCTTTCTTGAAAAAATCCCCGCCCTCTGATATGCGCACATGCTGCAGTCGTGGGCCCAACATGCCACTTGGGCAACCGTTATGGCTCGAAACGGCAGAGTGATTAGTTTGCTCATAAAATTGAGTGTTGTGACCGGTTCATCATATTTTGAGAGAAGAGTGACCAATGTGCTCATCTCGTGAGAGTTCAGTGATCAATGGTGTGTTTATCTCATAATATAACAGCATGGAACAATAAAAAAATTATAGATACGTTGGAGACGTATCATAGACACCTATTACGAGTTATGATATGCATACCCCAAGGTGACAATAATTGGGGTTCTTTCCAGTGATTACCGTAGTTTGAGGAATTCATGTATTCACTAAGTGCTAATGCTTTGGTCCGGTTCTCTATTAAAAGGAGACCTTAATATCCCTTAGTTTCCATTAGGACCCCGCTGCCATAGGAGGGTAGGACAAAAGATGTCATGCAAGTTCTTTTCTATAAGCACGTATGACTATATACGGAATACATGCCTACATTACATTGATGAATTGGAGCTAGTTCTGTGTCACCCTAGGTTATGACTGCTACATGATGAATATTATCCAACACAATTATCATTGCCGATCCAATGCCTACGAGCTTTTCACATATTGATCTTGCTAAGTTACTTTCGTTGCAACTGCTGTTACAATCACTACAAATCTGCTATTGTTACTTTTGCCACTGTTATCGTTACTTCCATATTACTTTGCTACTAAATACTTTGCTAAAGATATTAAGTCTTTCAGGTGTGGTTGAATTGACAACTCAGCTGCTAATACTCGTGAATATTCTTTGGCTCCCCTTGTGTCGAATCAATAAATTTGGGTTGAATACTCTACCATTGAAAACTGTGGCAATCCCCTATAATTGTGGGTTATCATGCCTCGATTCATGCCCGTCCAGTGCCTGAAATGGAGACATATCCAAGGCGGAATGGTAGCTTGAATTGTACCAGAATTCAACGACTGATAAGTATTGACTCAAGTGGTTGGGGCAACCATGTACGAATTAGCGTATAAATATTTCCAAGCACTGATTAATGCGCTCCGACTGACCATCTGTTTACACGTGGTAGAGAGTGCCCATTTGGAGTTCAGAACCGATCACATGGAACAGTTCTTGCCAAAATGTGCTGCTAAACACCAGATCTCTGTCTGAAATGATTGTCTTGGGTAATCCATGAAACTTGTAAATGTTGTCCATGTATACTCGAGCAACTTTAGCTGTTGTGAAAGGGTGACTCAACTGTAGAAAATGTACATACCGTGTGAATTTGTCCACGATCACCAGGATGCAGTTGGCTTTACTGGACTGCGGCAGTCCATCTATGAAATCCATAGTGACTACTTGCCAAGCTCGTTCTGGTCATGGAATTGGCTCGAGCAGTCCTGGATACTTCACTCGCTCTGGTTTAGCTTGCTGACACATAGAGCAGGTTTGCACATAGGTTTTGACGCACTCTTTCATTTTAGGCCATGCAAATAAGTTTCTCAAACGGTGATATGTGACGGGAAATCCAGAATGCCCCCAACAGTGTTGTCGTGGAACGCTTTGAGCACACACTGTTGTAGGGGAATGGAGCCCCCCAGCCACAATCGATATGTGAAGTACAACAGATCACTGGACCATTTATATCTACCTTTGGGGTCAGGGCGCTGGTGTAGTTGGTCGCAAATCTTCTTGACCTGTTCATTGCTATTGTAGCTTGCGCGAATGTCATCAAGCCATGTTGGTTGGCAGACAGATATAATAGTCATTTCTTCAGAAGAAAGTATGCGCCGCGACAGAGCATGTGCAACACTGTTGGTCGTGCCCTGCCTATAACAGATCTTGTAGCGCAACCCGAGTAGCTTCGTGAACGCCTTTTGTTACCAGAAAGTGGACAAGCATTGATCATCCAAATGAACCAGACTACGTTGATCCATTATGATAAAAAATTCTTCCGTGTGTAGGTACGAATGCCACTGTTCCACAACCATTAAGATAGCCAAAATTTCCTTCTCATAAATTGATAGTCCTCTGTTCTTGGGGCCCAACGGTTTACACATATACACAATCGGGTGACCTCCTTGTTGTAACATAGCCCCAAGTCCATAATCACATGTGTCGGTGTCAATCACAAAAGGTTTGGAGAAGTTTGGGAGCTGCAACACTGGCGCTGAAACTAGTCCTTATTGGGGCAAATTAAAAGAAGTCTGTGTTTTATCCGTCTAGACAAATGGGTGGCCCTTTTGAGAAAATTGAAGAGGGGACATGCAATGATCTGAAGATGCTTCACAAATTTCCTGTAGTACATAACCGGCCAAACCTAACAAGCTGCGCACCTCTTTAGCATTGAGAGGGGTCGGTCATTGTTTGATCGTATCGATCTTGCTGGGATCAGTTCATACACCTTCTACATTAATGACATGTCCCAAAGTAAGGTATCGGTTGCTGTCCGAAGGCACATTTTGATTGCTTAACTCTCCATTGACCTGCTCAAAGTAGTTGCAGGACTTGGCGGAGGTGATCGACGTGCTCACTCAAGGTCTTGCTGAAGACGAGGATGTCATCAAAGAAAACAAGCACGCAGACATGCAGCAATGGCTGCAAGGTGGTGGTCATAGCGCCATTGAACGTAGCTGGCCCTCCTGCCAATCTGAATGACATGACCCAAAATTCCCAGTGTCCGGAGTGAACTGGTGAATGTTGTTTTGTACTCTTCACCCTCGGCCATACGGATCTTATGGTAGCCGGCGCGTAAGTCAAACTTGGAGAACCAACATGCAGCAACTAGTTCATCCAATAGTTCATAGATGATGGGCACCAGATATTTCTTCACAATAGTCATGGCATTAAGGTGGCGATAATCCACACATAGTCGCCAGGTACCGTCCTTCTTTTTCACTTGCAAGATAGGTGATGAAAATGGACTGTTGCTTTTCTAAATCACCCCAACATCGAGCAGTACATGTGCTTGCCTCTCAATTTCAGTCTTTCAATTCTGACTTGTGGCGATAAGGATGAAGATTGTCCAGGTGTGTCCCTTCCATAAGAGGAATTTTGTGGCCACATGCACAACGAGGAGGGAGCTGGTGTGTTTCTTCTAACACATTTGTGCATTGCTCCAGCACTCACAGAATTTCAACTAGAATGGTGTTGTCGGCAACAGGCTGATCTGCTATAGTACTGAGGTGCGCCACATAAGCTACTGCTCCCCATTTACAGGACTGTAGTAGTTCCTGGGAAGATATGGCTGAGCACTATTGCAGATCTTTCACCACTGCTTGTAGTTCAATTGGTCCCGCATCAGCTGTCACTGACAGGTGGTGAGCTTCCCAATCCACGTACATTGGACTGTGTTTCTTGAGCCAGACCATATCCAAAATGGCATCAATTGCGCCTAGTGAGATGGTTTTGAAATATGTCACGAATTCTTGCCCTTGACACATCCATTGACGTTGAGGACTGAATGTGTCACACAGTAAGAGGGCGCCATCGGCCACCTTGACCTTGCAGGGTTTAGGTAGTGGGGAGATCCCTTTCATTCTTGCTGCCAAACGTTGATCCATGAACGAGGAAGTGCTACCTGAATCCACTAACAACAGTATGTCTCGACCTTGAAGCCAGGCGTGCAACTGCATGACTCCGGGTCCTTCTAAACTTGCCACTGCATGAATCGATGGTACACAGAGATTATCTTCCTATGCCTCGGGAATCTCCTCCCGCTTGTCACCCAGCACATCCTCTTCATTGCCAAATAATGCTAACAGTTCTTCAATGATATGCATTTGCACTGTGATAGGGCATGTGTGAGCTTTGTTAATATAGTTGGATCATATGGTGTTTTTCCCCCTCTATCTTGTTGTGATGAGTTGAGTTTTTACCTTTGAGGTTCCACTATTATCGGATTGTATACTTTTATGGATTTGAGAACACTTGATGTATGTCTTGCATATGGATACCCGTGGTGATAATGGGGTGTTCTATTGATTCACTTGATGTATGTTTCGGCACTCAACTCGTAGATTCCCGAGGTGACATTGGGGTAATCTATGCATAGGGATTGATGCACGTTTCCATCCTACTTTCTCTAGTAGAAATCTTGGGGCTCTCTTTGAAGTTTCTTGTGTTGGAATTAATATTATGAATCTGAAGTTGTTTGATGCATATCGCATAATCAACTCACGGATACTTGTGGTAACATTGGAGTATCTAGGTGACATTAGAGTTGGTTGATGTGTATCATATGGTGTTACTTTAGTACGAACTCTAGGGCTGTTTGTGACACTTGTAGGAATAGCTTAACAGATTGATCGAAAAGGATAACTTTGAGGTGGTTTTGTACCCTACAAATAATTTCATCTTATGTTCTCCGCTTGATAAGAACTTTGGAGTGATTCTTTGTCGCACATTGAGGTATTGTTATATGATTCAATTATGTTAGCACTGTTGAGAGATTGCACTAGTGAAAGTATGAACCCTAGGCCTTGTTTTCAAGCATTGCAATACCGTTTGTGCTCTCTTTTATCACTTGCTACCTTGCTGTTTTTATATTTTCAGAGTACAAAAACCTATATCTACTATTCATACTACACTTGTATCACCATCTCTTCGCCGAACTAGTGCACCTATTCAATTTTCCATTTGTATTGGGTGTGTTGGCGACACAGGAGATTTCTTGTATTCGGTTGCAGGGTTGTTTGAGAGAGACCATCTTCATCCTATGCCTCCCACGGATTGATAAACCTTAGGTTATCCACTTGAGGGAAAATTGCTACTATCTACAAAACTCTGCGCTTGGAGGCCCAACACGAGTCTACAAGAATAAGTTGTGTAGTAGACATCAGACCGCTATGACAACAGTCAGGATTCTTCCTCTCTGATATTTGCGACCTTCGGTGATGGTCGCTCCTCCATTCATTCGAAAGTGCATTACACCAAAATGTGTAGCACCTGCGAATGAAGAAGAAGCGACCCCCACGACAACAGTCAGGATTCTTCCTCTCTGATATTTCGACCGTATATGGTGGACACTCCCTCACTGATTTTTCAACCGTCGATGATGGTCGCTCTTCTCTTCCTTCCCGTGCATTACCAAAAGGTATGTCACGAGAAAGAAGAGGAAGAGCGACCCCCACGACAACAGTCGGCATTCTTCTTCTCTCATATATGGTGGACACTCCCTCACTGATTTTTTGTCCATCATGTATGGAGCCCCGACAGACTTAAAGTCAATCCGAAATGTCGTTTAATTCTCTTTCCGGCAAATCCAAGGCACTCGATATTTCCTATATATTCTAGCACAAGTCATGCTAAAATTTACGGCAAAATCCGGCATGACCTTTGCTAAAATAGGACATATCGAGCGCCTGAAATTTACCGGAACGGAAATGAATCAACACTCCGGCAAAACATAGGCCACTTGGAGGTTCAATATTGACAAAAACATTTCAAATTTGGTGCTCATTGCATTTCAATGGTTCAATATTGACAAAAACATTTCAATATATCTTATAACCCTAACATTTCATTTGGACAACAAGCATAACTAAATACCCTAGTTCTTCAAGAAAGTAGCTCTCTCTCTCTCTCTCTAAATTTGGCAATGTGAGAATGACATAAAAATAATTCGCAGTATAATTGGCAACAACATTTTTATATTTTATTTGCTACCTAAAATACTTCAAGGTATTTGGTTCAAAAGACCCACATTTACTGAACATTTTCTAATTTTCTACTCTATTCAACACTTACTAGTATATTCGATTCGAAAGACCTAGATTTACTAATTTTCTATTCTATTCAAAACACCTACATTTACTGAAAATTTTGTACTCTATTCAAACGACCTACATTTACTGAGAATTTTCTATTCCATTAAAATAATCTACATTCTATTCTATTCAAAAAACGTTGCTAAACCTACATTCTACAAGAATAGAAGGAGGAGGCCAGGATGGAGGGAGGTGGGAGGGAGGGAGGAGGGAGGGAGGGAGGGAGGAAGGCATCGAGAGGAGGAATAGGGAGGAGGGCGACGAGAGGAGGATGAGGGAGGAGGGCATGGACGGCGGGCAGCGACGAGAGGAGGAGGGAGGAGGGCGACGAGAGGAGGAGGCAGGGAGATTCCTCGGGGGTGACGATGGACGATGGTTGCGGCAGAGAGGGCGGGCGATGGCGGCGGCAGAGAAAGCGAGCGAGAGAGTGTGAGGGCAGAGTGAGGGAGAGGTAGCGAACGGGCCGCAGAGGAAGATGATAGGGCTAGCTTAGCAGTAGCACGGGGTACGGGCCGGCGCTACTGCTAAGCCTATTAGCTGTAGCGCGTGGTCAGAGCCCACGCTGCTGCTAAGTGGGCGGGAGAGCTTGGCCCGGGCCGGCCATAGTATCAGCAGGGGTTACCGAACCGTGCGCGGTCCGGTTACCCACGCTGTTGCTAAGGCCAGCCCGTGGGGGCCCTGTAGAGAATACCGAGGGTAATTAACTCTTCCTTCTGAAAAATCTATATCTCAGCTCGTTTTCATCGAGCCTTCCCCCCGTTTGGAGTATAGCCCACTTAGTAGTAGCGCCCGCTTGTTGGGCCCACGCTACTGCTAACGGACACCTGCAAAGTTTGTATTGGGCCCACGCTACTGCTAAGTAGCAGTAGCACGGCCCATAAGGCCCGTGCTGCTGTTAACTGTCTACCTATAGGGTTTTTCCTAGTTTTTTTAGGCTTATAGGGTTTTCCTACTAGGGTTTTCCCTAGTAGTGTTAGGTCGGTTGCCTTTAAGCACCGTCTGATCATCTTGGGCCTTGGCATTCTTGTGCCTGGATTAGATGATGTACCTTGATGCTTTGTGCGTGTGCTCCTCTAGTCCCTATCCCCAAGCTCTAGCGTCTTTTTTTATGGTTTTCGCTCTTTTTTGAGCCGGGCTTTGTGATTTTTGGCCTAGTTTTCCTAATAAATCGGATCACTCTATATTTGTTCTTTTTTCTATCTTGATGAAATCGGCAGAGCTCTTGCCTTGCATTGTTAAAAAATAATAAAAAAAACATACACTCGTAGTGGGTTACTCCTGGAGATAGTAAAAAAAGGTAGGCCAAATATCGAAGGGGCCTTCAAGATAACTCTCCAGATCGCATGAAGATCAAACCATCATCTCTCCAACAAAAAGGTTTCCACATAACAATCACCAGTGAAGCTATATGCATGCTTATACTACTTTCAACCAGGTTTATTAGTGCTCTTCATATTTTATGCTAAACTTTAACCCTAGATTGGATTAGCAAAATATAAGTCATATGCCATGACAATTATATTGGTAGATTCTTATTTGAAAGAAGTTTCCAATGATATTATTTTTGTTACGTATAAAGTATATTTTGCTAGTTAAATTTATGATCAAACTTTGACCGAAAATGCAAGGGGGACTAGTAACCTGGACGGAGGTAGTAACTCACTTCTAGACTACAACTACTTCCTCCGATCCGTACCTAAATATAGGTCTTTTTAGAGATTTCACTACAACTACGTACGGATGTATGTAAACATATTTTAAAGTATAGATTCACTCATTTTACTCCGTATGTAATCCATAATGAAATACCTAAAAAGACTTATATTTAGGAACGGAGGGTGTACATATTTTAGCTTGACCGAACTTGGAATGGCAAACATGCACCATTGCATAGAGTTTTCATTCCAGTGCAGAATTGATGATATTTAGAGCAACTCCAACGGGGCGACCCATTTTGTCCGATGTTCGTTTGGGTCAACGCGGACAAAAACACCGGCCCAACGCACCGACCCATTCCCAAAAGCCGTCTGCTTTTCGTCCGCGCCGACCCATTTCCGGCCCAAAATTGCGCCTGAAATGCGTCGGCACGGACGCGAAACAGACGCGCCGCGCGTCTCCTCGGTGTCCGCCGCGGTCCCACTTGGCGGCCACCCAACTACCGCCCGTCGCCTAATTTATGACGACCATCGACACCGGGCCCACTAGTCAGGCAGTGGAAGTGTCGTTTTTTAACCCACGCGTGCGCGGGGTGGAGGGGGGCGGCCTCATCCACTTCCATCCACATCTGGCCCCCCACCACCCCCTTCGTGCTTCCTCACCGGCGACACCCCAAACCCTAGCAATGGGCCTCTTCGGCAGCAGCAAGGGCAAGGGCACCCCCGGCGCCTCATCCTCCCGTGCTCCTCCTCCCCCTCCTCCTGCACCGCCGGCGCGTGACCAGTCAGGTCGGCGGCATCTGCACATCCCGGTGCACCAAGCGCGGTGGCACCGGGAGTACAGGCAGTCGCTGCCACACCACTGGCACCTGGATCCGCAGCGGATCCCGGTGCCAGCAGTTCCGCGGACACAGCGGGCGCACGACGAGGAGGTCCGCAGGCGCCGGGCGCAGCTCACGCCGGCGCAGCGGCGGATGCCCGAGTACGCCGCCGACTCTCCCAACTGGGAGGTCTGGTTTGCCATCGAACACGAGGAGCAACGGCGGCGAGGCGTCGACGCCAACCCGCAGTTTCCACCGCCGCCCCGCGGGTAGAGCCGGAGAAAGAGGAGGCGGAGGCGGAGTACCAAGCCGCCCTCGAGGAGGCCCTGCAGCATGCGCTGGAGTCTAGCCGGCTCGAGGAGAATGCACATTGGGATGGGTTGGAGCAAGCCCTTGCCTTGTCGGCGGCAGGGGACTCCGTCCATGCCCCGCTCTTCGACCCGCCTCCGCCACCGCCGCCGCTGCCCATCATCGAGCCCAAGCCGGATCCGGAGCCGACGCGGAAGCGCTCGCCGCCTCCACCCACTTGGCCGGAGGAGGCCTACACGTGGACCGGCGAGTACCGCGAGTGGGTGAGCGCGCCTCTGGTCCACTACGCCGCGACGCCGGAGGAGGAGGCCCACCTTGAGCGCTGGAAGGCGCACTGGCTCGCCCAGGAGGAGGCCGACGACGAGCGGCAGATGCTCTGGGAGCAGCAGCTGCGCCACAACGCGGAGGCACTGCTGCTTGAGGAGGAGGAGCGCGCCCGGTGAGCCGCAATGTCGGCGCCCCAGCAGACGCCGGAGGAGGCTGCCCTGGCAGCGTACCAAGCGGCCTTCGGGTGGGCTGGCCCTGCTCCCGTCTTCATCGACCTCACCGGCGGCGATGGCGACGTCAAGGGCAAGGGCAAGGCGAAGGACGTCTAGGCCAGCGTGCGGGCGCAGATTTTTTTATGTTTTTAATTAATGTTTAATTAGGTTTAAGTGGACTTTGTCTGGCTGGTGCCACTTTAATGTTTAATTATGTTTATTTCTACTACCTGTTTTTTTTCTACGCCAGCAGATTTAGGTCCGCCTCCCGTCAAGCCGACCATTATGAAAATGCGGACGTGCGGACGCGTCCGCCTGGCCGACCCAAACGGATGAAAAGCGGATAAAACATGCGTCCGTTTGGGGAGTTGCTCTTGCGTCCCTTTTGGCGCTTTTGACTCGAATAACCACATTAAACAGATTTTCATCCGTTTTACTGCGGTTAACGACCTTTCAGGTCATTATCTCAGGATGGGGCTTCCGGCAAGTTTCCAGGGAAGCAATGCATGTGCGCCGGCAGAGGGAGTGGGGAAGGGGATGGGGCTGACCTCCTTTGTCCGTGAAAGCAACGCATGTGCTGCTGGCAGGCATGCATGATGTCGTACGCCTGGGCCTGCATGCCTGACCACCAGCACGGCGAAGGGACCTAGTCAGATTAGGTAGCGCCATGAATCTGACGATTGTGGGAACACTATCTCCCATCTTGCCGTTTGAGCTGGTGGTGCAGCACTCATGGAGGGAGCTATCTCCAGCCGGCCAAGCACGAGGTTAGCCCGACTACGCATTCTTAGCTTCTGTCCAAGCTAGTAGCACATCATGTGTGTGTGCATTGCTCTGATTTCTCGGCCGCGGTTGCTAGGATCGCCGTCGTCACGGGCGGGAACAAGGGGATCGGCTTCGAGGTGTGCCGGCAGCTTGCCACCGATGGAGGAGTCACGGTGGTACTGACGGCCCGGGACGAGACGAGGGGCACGGAGGCGGTCAAGAGGCTGAGAGCGCTGGGGCTGACCGGCGACGACCTCGTCTTCCATCAGCTGGACATCACGGACGCTTCGAGCATCGCCGCGCTAGCCGATTTCCTTAAGACCCGTTTCGGAAAGCTGGACATCCTGGCAAGTTTCAAATCCGTTTGCTTCATTGAGTTCCTTCCATGCTAATAACCCTGCAATGCATCCATCACCCATTGGTTTGAAGCAACTATGGATGATTAATTTGCAGGTGAACAATGCTGCAATCGCTGGGGTTGAGTACCCCCAAGATTTGGATACCAACGAGGAAAAGGTGAGTGACGTGGCTCATTAACTTGTTCTGCATTTGCTCGGACATGTAACTAGGCTGAACAATTAGCTGTGCAGTTCGCTGGCCTGGATATCAAGCAGAGACTTGAATGGATGATAAAGAGTGTCCGGGAGCCCATCGACGCCGCAAAGAAAGCCGTGGAGACGAACTACTACGGCACCAAGCATGTCACCCAAGCCCTGCTCCCTCTGCTGCAATCTTCCTCCCAGGGGAAAATAGTGTGCGTCACCTCCGACTACGGACTGCTGAAGGTAACTTGTTCTCTTTGCATCAATCATGCATGCAAGCTCGATATCGAATATATATATAAGTGATTTTCGGCCGATCTATGCCTGCATCTGCATCATGCAGTTTATTGGGGACGAGGAGGTGCGGCGGGACCTCGACGACATCGACAACCTGACGGAGAAGAGGGTGGACGAGCTGCTGGACAAGTTCCTGAGCGACTTCGACGCCGGCGTGCTGGAGGCGCGCGGGTGGCCCACGGGGTTCTCGGCGTCCAAGCTGACCCTGGTCGCCATCAACGCGTACGCGAGGATCATGGCGAGGAGGCACCCCACGCTGCGCGTCAACTGCGCGGATCCGGGCTACGTCAAGACGGACATGACCATGGGCTCCGGCGTCCTCACGCCCGAGGAGGGAGCGCGCAGCGTGGTCGGGGTGGCGCTGCTGCCGGACGGTTGTCCGACCGGCAAGTACTTCACCAAGGGCAAGGAGGCGTCGTTCGTGAGCTAGGTACCGGCTGGCGGTGCGTGCACGGTCCGGTTACTCCGTTCGCCGTGAGCTAGCTCGCCGATTCGTCCGCAGTAATTAAGCTGGCTGCGGGTGTTACTACGATGGTTTCAGATTGAGAATAACGATAGGGATTTGGCATTTCTATTGAATGAATAATAAGCTGATGCATTGTTGTACCCCGCTACAGTAGAAAATAATAAAGGATGATGGAAGCTTTGCAGTAAATTCTGCATATAAGCATTGCTCCGTTAAAGTGGCAAACAGGCTGAGTAAGTAAGAGGAAAATGCATGGTGGCGTTAGAGCATCTACAGCCGGACTTGGCAAATCCGACCCCTCAAACGCGCGTTCTCGGTTGGTGACCGGCCACCCCTCAAAAACCGCATTCCACATCTGGACACCTTAATTACCATATCTCAGATCCATACAAACTCATGCAACTACGTCGATGCACACGCATCGTCCGGCTACTCCATCACACTACACTAAAACATGCCATCGGACTATCAAAATTTGGCATGTTTGGCTATGGTGGAGTTCATCCACGGCTGACCTTGCCCTTCCCGGCGCCCTTGCCGTCCTTCTCGCGGAAGTACCGGTCGAAGACGCAGTATGGATCGAGCTGGATCTACTCGTCGCCGGAGTTGTCCTCGCCGTCGCTGTCCTCCTTCTCCTCCTTCGGTGGCAGTCCAGCCATGGCACGGACCATCCGATTCTGCTCACCAGCGAGGGCGCGCGTGTTCCTCCACTGTCGTTTCTTCACAATGCGGGCGCGGATGGCTTCCTCCTCTGCGGCCGCCCGCGCCGCCGCTTCGGCCGCCTCCGCCGCCGCCATTTCCGCCGTGAGACGAGCCTCGGCGGCCCTTATCCTCTCCTTCCCACGGCGGGCCGCCCGTTCCCGGGGGGACTCATACTCTGCCCGACCGGTGATGGGGAAGGAGAGGTGTTCCGGCCGGGACCGTGAGGATCCAGCACCAGAGGACCCAAGCGCCCGGTGAGCCGACGCTATGGCATCGCGGCGGACGGATCCGTCCGTCGGCTGGGCACTCTCCTCGCATGAGCGGCGGAGTGCAATGCGGACTGCCATTGCCTCCTCCAACCCACACGGGACTACACCCCAGTCGACGGATCCGGACTGGTCAGTGTCCGATTCGCTGTCTGCCATGGCGGAGAAGGTCACAAACCGCCGAAGGTGAGCTCAGGTGGCGGAAGGGAGTGGAGTCAAGTGGCTAGGTTTGGTCTGGCGAGAGGATGGGGACGAATATAAGTGGGGTCGGGTGGGCCAGCATGGGTCGGGCCCGACGTGGCGGGCGTGCCCGGGCGGCCCCTTATCCGCCCCATATTTAGGCTGGATATGGGGGGGTGCTGGTCAGTCCGGGCGTTTGAGGGCCGTTTGAGAGGCCCGTCTGGGTCAAAAAATTGTGACCGGGCAGTGACCGGGCGGCCTGCCCGGGCGTTTGAGACGGTTTGAGGGGTCCAGTTGTAGATGCTCTTAGAGCATCTCCAACAACAGACGTGGTAGATAAGCCGCGCGCTGAAAAAATCAGCTATTTGGCGTACGAGAGGTCCTTTGGCGCGTTCCAGCGGGCGCGCGAAAAAAAACGGCGCACGGGAAAAAGCGGCATCGCGTGCGGTAGTTTTGGCACGACGAGTCCAATGCGCTGGTTAAAAGCCGCGCGGGCGCCCGTCAACCGCCACCTTTTCCCTCCACCGCGCCTTCTTCCTCGCCTTTTCCGGTGTCCCGCCGCCGCCGCGCCATCTCCCCCGCCTCTTCCAGCGCCCCGCCACCGCTGCGGCTTCTCCTCCATGTCTTCCAGCGCCCCGCCATGCCGCCGCGCACCCGGAGCAGCTCGGGCTTCTGCGGCGTCTGCCTTTGCCCCTCCGGCGATACACGTCTTAGGCTCGCAACGTTCGAGACCGCCCACGAGGCCGCCCGCGCGTACGACGCGGCGGCGTGGCGCCTCGTGAAGGAAATATGCCCTAGAGGCAATAATAAAGTTGTTATTTTATATTTCCTTATTCATGATAAAGGTTTATTATTCATGCTAGAATTGTATTGATCGGAAACTTAAATACATGTGTGAATACATAAACAAATACCATGTCCCTAGTAAGCCTCTACTAGACTAGCTCGTTGATCAAAGATGGTTAAGGTTTCCTAACCATAGACATGTGTTGTCATTTGATAACGGGATCACATCATTAGGAGAATGATGTGATGGACAAGACCTATCCGTTAGCTTAGCATATTGATCGTTCAGTTTATTGCTATTGCTTTCTTAATGTCAAATACATATTCCTTCGACTATGAGATTATGCAACTCCCTGATACCGGAGGAATACCTTGTGTGCTATCAAATGTCGCAACGTAACTGGGTGATCATAAAGATGCTCTACAGGTATCTCCGAAGGTGTTTGTTGAGTTGGCATAGATCGAGATTGGGATTTGTCACTCCGAGTATTGGAGAGGTATCTCTAGGCCCAATCGGTAATGCACATCATAATAAGCTTGCAAAGAAATGACTAAGGAGTTAGTTACGAGATGATGTATTACAGAACGAGTAAAGAGACTTGTCGGTAATGAGATTGAACTAGGTATGAAGATACCGACGATCGAATCACGGGCAAGTAACATACCGATAGACAAAGGGAATTATGTATGTTGTCATAAGGTTCGACCGATAAAGATCTTCGTAGAATATGTAGGAGCCAATATGGGCATCCATATTCCACTATTGGTTATTGACCGGAGAGGTGTCTCGGTCATGTATACATAGTTCTCGAACCCGTAGGGTCCGCATGCTTAACGTTCGTTGATGACATAGTGTTATATGAGTTATATGATTTGGTGACCAAACGTTGTTTGGAGTCCCGAATAAGATCACTGACATGACGAGGAGCTCCGGAATGGTCCGGAGGTAAAGATTGATATATAGGACGATGATATTCATGTTGGGAAACGTTGCATGGAAAACAAAAAAATTCTACGCACACGCAAGATCTATCCATGGAGATGCATAGCAACAAGAGGGGAGAGTGTGTCTACGTATCCTTGTAGACCGTAAGCGGAAGCGTTTAATAACGCGGTTGATGTAGTCGAACTTCTTCGCGCTCCAACCGATCAAGTACCGAACGTACGGCACCTCCGCGTTCAGCACACGTTCAGCTCGATGACGTCCTCCGCCTTCTTGATCCAGCAAGACGGCAAGGTAGTGGATGAGTTCCGGCAGCACGACGGTGTGGTGACAGTAATGGTAAAGCTATCTCCGCAGGGCTTCGCCTAAGCACTACGAAAAGATGACCGGGGGTGTAAAGGGGGCGCCGCACACGGCAAAGCAATTGATCTGTGTTGTGCTAGGCGCCCCCTCCCACATATATATAGGTGGGTGTGGAGGGAGCAGCCAGGAGGCGCCCCCAAGTAGGCCGAATCCTACTTGGGGTCTTCCCCCAAGTGGCGCCCCTTCCTTATTTGGAGTGCGGGAGGAAGGAAGGAGGAGGTAGCGCCCCCCTTCCTTTCTCTCATGAGGAGGGAAAAGGTAGGAGGGGCCACCCCTCCCCTTTCCTTCCCCTAGGGCCGGCCAACCAAGGGAAGGGGCGCACCAGCCCCCCTTGTGGGCTGGTCTGTCCCCCCCTTTGGCCCATAAGGCCCATACACTTGCCGGGGTGTCCGGAACCCCTTCTGGTGACCCGATGAGTACTCGGTGCACTCCGAAACTATTCCGGTGTCCGAATACCATCGTCCTATATATCAATCTTTACCTCTCGACCATTTCGAGACTCCTCATCATGTCTGTGATCTCATCTGGGACTCCGAACAACATTCGGTCACCAAAACATATAACTCATATAACACTATATCGTCAATGAACGTTAAGCGTGCGGACCCTACGGGTTCGAGAACTTTGTAGACATGACCGAGACACCTCTCCGGTCAATAACCAATAGCGGAACCTGGATGCCCACATTGTCTCCTACATATTCTACAAAGATCTTTATTGGTCGAACCGTTATGACAACATACGTAATTCACTTTGTCCATCGGTATGTTACTTGCCCGAGATTCGATCGTCGGTATCTTCATACCTAGTTCAATCTCATTACCGGCAAGTCTCTTTACTCATTCCGTAATACATCATCCTGTAACTAACTCATTAGTCACTTTTCTTGCAAGGCTTCTTATGATGTATTACCGAGAGGGCCCAGAGATACCTATCCGATACTCGGAGTGACAAATCCTAATCTCGATCTATGCCAACTCAACAAACACCTTCGGAGATACCTGTAGAGCATCTTTATGATCACCCAGTTACGTTGTGACGTTTGATAGCACACAAGGTATTCCTCTGGTATCCGGGAGTTGCGTAATCTCATAGTCGAAGGAATATGTATTTGACATGAAGAAAGCAATAGCAATAAACTGAACGATCATTATGCTAAGCTAACGGATGGGTCTTGTCCATCACATCATTCTCCTAATGATGTGATCCCATTATCAAATCACAACACATGTCTATGGTTAGGAAGCCTTAACCATCTTTGATCAACGAGCTAGTCTAGTAGAGGCTTACTAGGGATACGGTATTTGTTTATGTATTCACACATGTATTTAAGTTTCCGATCAATACAATTCTAGCATGAATAATAAACCTTTCTCATGAATAAGGAAATATAAAATAACAACTTTATTATTGCCTCTAGGGCATATTTCCTTCAGTCTCCCACTTGCACTAGAGTCAATAATCTAGATTACATAGCAATGAATCTAACACCCATGGAGTCTTGGTGCTGATCATGTTTTGCTCGCGGAAGAGGTTTAGTCAACGGGTCTGCTACATTCAGATCCGTATGTATTTTGCAAATCTCTATGTCTCCAGCCTTAACCTTCTCGCCAATGGAGTTGAAGCGTCTCTTGATGTGTTTGGTTCTCTTGTGAAACATGGATTCCTTCGCCAAGGCAATTGCTCCAGTGTTGTCACAAAAGATTTTCATTGGACCCGATGCACTAGGTATTACACCTAGATCGGATATGAACTCCTTCATCCAGACTCCTTCATGTGTTGCTTCCGAAGCAGCTATGTACTCTGCTTCACACATAGATCCCGCCAAAACACTCTGCTTGGAACTGCACCAACTGACAGCTCCACCATTCAATATAAATATGTATCCGGTTTGTGACTTAGAGTCATCCAGATCAGTGTCGAAGCTAGCATCAACATAACCATTTACGACAAGCTCTTCGTCACCTCCATAAATTAGAAACATATCCTTTGTCCTTTTCAGGTACTTCAGGATGTTCTTGACCGATGTCCAGTGATCCACTCCTGGATTACTTTGGTACCTCCCTGCCAGACTTATGGCAAGGCACACATCAGGTCTGGTACACAACATAGCATACATGATAGAACCTATGGCTGAGGCATTGGGAATGACTTTCATTTTCTCTCTATCTTCTGCAGTGTTTGGGCTTTGAGTCTGACTCAACTTCACACCTTGTAACACAGGCAAGAACCCTTTCTTTGACTGGTCCATTTTGAACTTCTTCAAAACTTTATCAAGGTATGTGCTTTGTGAAAGTCCAATTAAGCGTCTCGATCTATCTCTATAGATCTTGATGCCCAATATATAAGAAGCTTCACTGAGGTCTTTCATTGAAAACTTCTTATTCAAGTATCCTTTTATGCTATCCAGAAATTCTATATCATTTCCAATAAATAATATGTCATCCACATATAATATCAGAAATGCTACAGAGCTCCCACTCACTTTCTTGTAAATACAGGCTTCACCGTAAGTCTGAATAAAACCATATGCTTTGATCACCTCATCAAAGCGTATATTCCAACTCTGAGATGCTTGCACCAGTCCATAGATGGATCGCTGGAGCTTGCACACTTTGTTAGCACCTTTAGGATCGACAAAACCTTCTGGTTGCATCATATACAATTCTTCTTTAAGAAATTCATTAAGGAATGTAGTTTTGACGTCCATTTGCCAGATTTCATAATCATAAAATGCGGCAATTGCTAACATGATTCGGACAGATTTAAGCATCGCTACGGGTGAGAAAGTCTCATTGTAGTCAACTCCTTGAACTTGTCGAAAACCTTTCGTGACAAGTCGAGCTTTCGAGACAGTAACATTACCATCAGCATCAGTCTTCTTCTTGAAGATCCATTTATTCTCAATGGCTTGCCGATCATCGGGCAAGTCCACCAAAGTCCACACTTTGTTCTCATACATGGATCCTATCTCAGATTTCATGGCCTCAAGCCATTTATCAGAATCTGGGCTCATCATAGCTTCTTCATAGTTCGTAGGTTCCCCTTGGTCTAGTAACATGACTTCCAGGACAGGATTACCGTACCACTCTGGTGCGGATCGTGCTCTCGTCAACCTACGAGGTTCAGTAGCAACTTGATCTGAAGTTTCATGATCATTATCATTTGCTTCCTCTCTAGTTGATGTAGGCATCACGGGAACGGTTTTCTGTGATGTGCTACTTTCCAATTCGAGATAAGGTACAATTACCTCATCAAGTTCTACTTTCCTCCCACTCACTTCTTTCGAGAGAAACTCCTTCTCTAGATAGGTTCCATTCTTGGCAACAAAGATCTTGCCTTCGGATCTGTGGTAGAAGGTGTACCCAATTGTTTCCTTAGGGTATCCTATGAAGACGCACTTCTCCGAATTGGGTTCGAGCTTATCAGGATGAAGCCTTTTGACATAAGTGTCTGTGGCGCCCACGGCTCAATCGTACACTAATCATACACGCAAACGTGTACGATCAAGCACAGGGACTCACGGGAAGATATCACAACACAACTCTAAACACAAATAAACGGAGGTCCACAATATTACAGACCCGGGGATCCGAAGATCCGAATACATAAGTCAGTCATACAAATAATATCTGGGTACAGACATAGTTAGACAAGTTTTGCCTTAAGAAGGCTAGCACAAACAGCGACACTAGATCGAAAGGCGTTGGCCGCCTGCCTGGGAGCCTCCGATCCTACTCCTGGTCATCTGGCTCGATCCAGTAGTAAGTACCCTCTGGTCCCTCCTGGTAGTAAGCTCCGGTGGTGGCATCTGGCTCCTGGACTCCATCGTCTGATGTATCATCAAGGTGGGGTATATGGGGAAAAGAGAAAGTAAAGCAACCATGAGTACTCATCCGAAGTACTCAGCAAGCAAGGATCTATACTACATATGCAACATTATCAATGGAGAGAGGCTGTCTATGTGGACTGGGCTGCAGAAATGCCAGAATAGAGAGAAGGCCTAGTCCTATCGAAGACTAGCATCTTCAAACATCTTCACAAGGCCATCATCTTGCAGCAGTAGAAGAGAGTAGAATAGCATTTTATTTAGCAAACATGTTGAAGTACAGCTTAAAGATCCTTCCTCGACTCCCAAGCGAGAAAGCGATCCCGAAGCTTCAATTAAGTAACAAGTATCCAGTTTAAGTAGTAGATCGGGATACAGAAACTGAGCGTCCTTTACCGTAGGACCGGCTATCGATAGAAGATTCATCCCTGCAGGGGTGCACTACTGTTACCCAACACGCTCGATCAACTCTGGCCGGACACACTTGCTGGGTAATGCCCGTCCTCGGAAGATTAACACGAAGCAGCGCTCTACCTAGGCTCGGCAGAGAGGTCAGCACGCCGGACTAACCTATGCACCCAGAGGTCTCGGGCCATCGCCCTGGGCACCCTGCGCGTTGCGAGACTGGCCGGGGTGCAGGCGCGACACTGAACTCATCAGTGAAGTATCCAGCCCAATCCCGACAATCAGCCCGCACGGTGAATCGTGACGTCAGACGAGCTTTGGGGAGAAACGTACTTCGCAGAGGGTCCCATAACCATTATCCCGCGTGGTGGTAGTGCGTATAGGGCACGTCGACCCACTCAGATCACACACCCAAATCCAATAGGCTCAATTAGTATCACGCGGAGACAATCAGAGTCTCTGATGCTCCGCCACAATGTCACACTCGAGTGCCCTTTCGGCACACCCGAAAATCATAGATCCCCAGCGGGTACCCACCAGGGTGGACCCGCCTGTAACAAGTGTCAAAGTAATCGTGTGGTCATAACATCAAGGGGGAAACCCGAGGAATCACCCTCGGCGGATTCCACTCGACGAAATCATCAGGGTGAACGTATGAGGTATCACCCTCGAGGTTCACACTGAGGGGTCGCACGACAGAGTCGTATCGGAAGTGGAGAAGGAGGAATCACCCTCGATGACCACGACCGAACAGCTACACTGCAGAGTATTCATCGGGAGTGCGTTACGAGGTTTCACCCTCGGCACTCGATAGTTACTACGCAGAGTCGTACAACTAAGGGGGTGTGAAGTGAGGTGTCGGTCTCTGGTCGACGATCACGTTGATCGAGTTGTCGATGATCAAGCAGGGGCAACAAAGGTAAGGTGGTGGGGTCACTGATGGTTCATTCCAACCTATACTAAACAGTTTATCATAGGCAGGTAAGGTAGCAATGAACAGGTTACAACAGCAGGCTATGCATCAGAATAGGAGCATACATTAACAGTAGCAAAATCTAATGCAAGCAGGAGAATAGAATGGGCGATATCTGGGATGCTCAAGGGGGGGGGGGGGCTTGCCTGGTTGCTCTGGCAAGAGAGAGGGGTCGTCAATGGGCTGCTCGTCGGTAGTGTAGTCGTACCCTGGTGCAGCGTCGTCGGTCTCAGTGTCTATCGAGAGAGGGAAGGAGGGGGAGAGAAACAATAAATTCATGGCAATAATGCAAACAATATGTATGACATGCCTAAATGATATGCCGGGGTGTTCTACTGCCTAACTAAATGATTTAGTTAATTTAGGAATTTATTTGGATTTATTTAATTAAAGTTGGGCACTATTCATTTATCGAAATCGGTCTAAAAGTTCAATGTTCTTATAGCTGCGGGCGTCTGACGGGAATACGGAGGGCGTATCCGGGTTCGTATCGGAATTCTGAGCAAGTTTCATGTATAAAGTATTATCATCGGAGTTACGGTTTATTTAATATGATTTTCTAAAGTTTTTAATAATTTTTGGAATTTATTTAATTATTTAAATCAACATTATCCGAAACAGTGTTGCGATGACATCAGCATGACATCATGCTGACGTCAGCAGGCGTCCTGACAGGGTGGGTCCCACCTGTCATAGACTGTTAGGTTAATTAGGTTTTAACTAATTAAATTACTATTTAATTAACACTAATTACTTAATTAAATTAACCTAATTAGGATTAATTAACTAATTAATTAATTATCTTAATTATTTTTATTTTTATTTTTTTTATTTTTTTTATAAAAACGTTCTGGGGGTGGGCCCCCACTGTCATAGGCCCTGGGGGCCGGGCCCATCGGTCAGCGCCACAAGGGCCGACCGGGGCGGCGCGTGCGCGCGGGCGCAGTCGGGCACGCGCGGGCGCCGGGCGCGGGCGCGGGCGGCAAGCGGGGCGAGGCCGGAGGGGGTGCGGGACGCGCGCGCGAGGCGGGCGAGGCTGGGACGCGGGCGGAGCGGCCGAGCGGCGCGAGCGGGCGGTGCAGGGCGCGGGCTCGGTCGCTGCGGGCGAGCGCGGGTGCGGCAGTAGGCGGCGAGCGGGCGCCGGGCGCGGCTGGCGGGGCGCGGCGAGCAAAGGGCGGGGCCGGAGCTGAGCAGCAGCGGCAGCGGGGTGGCCGCGGTGGAGCAGCGGGAGGCGGCGCGGCGCAGCGGGCGCGAGGCAGAGCGTGCAGCGGGCACACGGGCGCAGGGGAGCGCATGGCGCGGGCGCGGGTCGGCGAGGGGGATGAGGCGCTACCCTGGCGGGGCGAGCGCGCGGCGATGGGCGCGGTGAGCTCGAGCGCGGGCCGAACCGGCGACGGGAGAGAGTGGGGAGAGGCCGGGGCCTCACCGGCGTTCGTGAGAAGAGGGGCGGCGAGGCTCGGTGGAGCCGTCGAGGGGGAGGCGTGGACGGGCAGTCCGGCGAGGCGGGCAGCGCTGTCCGGCGAGCGGGACGAGGTGGCGCGGCGAGGCAGCGGCGTGCGGCGGCGTCGCGGGCGCGCGCCAGATCCAGAGGGGGGAGAAAGAGGGGATCGGGGTGGGGTTAGGGTTACGGGGGGTGTCCCTGGGAGGGCCATATAGGCCAGTGGGGAGTGGTCCGGCCGGCTGGGCCATGGCCCAGTTGGGCCAGGGGTGGTGTTTTCCTTTTTATTTTATTTTTTTCTGTTTCGTTTTCTTTTATCTTTTTCTTTTATTTATTTCCTTTTCTCAGTTTAGTAAATTGTTAGGCCACATATTGAATTTTGTAAAACATAGGAATTGCTCCAACAAATACTAGGTATTATCTACCACTACCAAAAATTAGTTTGGAGTCAACTTGAGTTCACATAATTTTTATAATAATTAATATGCATTAATCCTTACTGTTTTAATTATGTTAGTGCCACCTAATTATTTTATTATTTGTTCGTTACAATTTTAAACTAGCCTCTGCAATATTTGTTATTTATCGAACATTTTAGTTTTTATGTTGAACAACTTTTATATTTTACTTTCATTTAAATTTGAATTTGACTTAGGAGTTGAAATGCAATATGATGCTAATGATGATTATGCACTGTTACTCATGCTGACATGTCATTATCAAAAGTGATTACTGTAGCTAATGACAGGGGGTGTTACAGTGTCGCAACCCCAAACTTTAAGAAACGACAGCTTAGGTTTCTTGCCAAACCACAGTTCATGCGGTGTCGTCTCAACGGATTTAGATGGTGCCCTATTTAACGTGAATACGGCTGTCTCTAATGCATAACCCCAAAACGATAGTGGTAAATCGGTAAAAGACATCATAGATCGCACCATATCTAATAAAGTACAGCTACGACGTTCGGACACACCATTACGCTGTGGTGTTCCCGGTGGCGTCACTACTGCAGGATGCTGCTAATGCGACACTACGATCAGAGACCCGTTGACGAAACTGTGTGCGATGCATTAATCGCAAACGGGGATGTAAAAAACCATCAAAAAAGATGTAAAACGTTTGCGGTGGCGGAGATATCAAACACGGTTCAGATTTTAGTTGCGTGTGCGATGCGGGGCATACGGTTGATCCATACGAACTTTTTGTGATTAGACAGAACAACAGAAATGGGCAGCCATATCAATGTGTGTGCGATATACGGCATACAGTTCGCTCCGATGAACTGTTTGCTATTAGGGAATGCACCAGAAATGGTCAGCCAGATCAAGGTGTGTGTGATATACGGCATACGGTTCACTCGGACGAACTGTTTTTGATTAGGGAACACAACAGAAATGGTTCAACTTAACAAGATGTGTGTGATATGCGGCAGACAGTTCACATAGATGAACTATTTGTGATGAGCCAAAAAAACACAAATGATTCATGTAAACAAGAAGTGTGTGATACGCGGCAAACAGCCCACTCAGATGAATTGTTTGCGATGAGAAAATATAACACACACGGTAACTAGAGTTAATTCATGTGCGATTATGTGTGTACTAAAAACTTTGAAAATGCATACTAGTTGCTTGCGATGGCTAGGAGTATCGCACACGATGCGTGTGCGAGTACTTGTGTGCAATGATTAGTAGGTTACACATACGTCTCCTTATGTTAACACGTGTCCGATAACACGTGACAACGCATATAGTTGCCGGGTTGTGTGCTCAAGTCTGCCCGCGCCCCAGCGAAGGCTTCCCGCGCTCCACAGGCATGAATTGTAAAATCCACAATCCCCTAGCCAGCTGCTAGCTATAAATAACCACAGCAATGGCCGCCGGAGGCGACTCGCTACTGATCCACTTGCTAGCTAGTTAATTACCCACACATATCGGCATACCCCCAACGGTCGACGACAGGATTGAGTTGCGCGACAGGAACGGGCGCCGGAGATCATAGTTTAGGTTAATTAATTATACCTCCCGAGCCGGATGATTCCGGCTCGGGAGGTATAATTAATTAACATAATCTAAGATCAAATAACTAAAGCTTCCCCAACCACTAGCAGAGCGCGCGCAGAGGGACGACGCGACCCGAGCGAGACTTGGCGCCTAAACGGCGAGCAGAGCGCGCAGAGGGACGCGACCCGAGGGCGCCTAAACGGCGAGTAGAGCGCGCGGACGCACGCGAGCAGAGTGCGCCGCGGCCGCCTAAACATCGAGCAAGCACATGCATAATTATTGCATATAGCAGATGAACATAGCCGGGAATAGCCGTCCAACAATATTATTTTCGATGACATGCATTAATATATTCTTAGTTAAATCTAAGGTCAAAGTTTGGTACTACAAAATACGAAGGGGGCCAATAAAGAATAAACCACGATAGAGGTAGTACCTATAGGAACACAGACGCCCAATATGAAAGAAAATGTGTGTCAAACCCTAGTTGAAAAGGGCAACAATGTCTAACTCCAGGTTACAAAAGGTACAAAAGCACGAGGATTAATTGTTCATCAGGTTTACACATAACCCGGATTGAATAGGACAATGACATCTAACTCAACCAAAGTTTTCGGCAGTTACAATCAAATGGATCAGTCTGATCCATAAAATCAAGATCCCAATACAATAATTCTACTGCTACATGATGACCACAAGCTGTTGTAAATAGAAGCCGAACACGATCAGAAGCCCTTAGGTCCACCTGAAACTTCTTTTTATGTTGTTCAACACTTGCAGCCGTGAGTAATTTCTTGTTGAAAAACTTAATCCTCATGGACAATAGTGCCCTCGCATTGAACATTAAGAATGTGACAAAGCTAGTGTTTGCACTGTTGGATGAATATCGTTCCAATGTTACTATCTTCAAACGAATGTCATGAGATCTGAGAAAATCCCCGTGCTTCATCAACCATCGATTGGTTATAACTTTTTCTCCATGTGTTGTTGCCTAAATAGAGATGAAGATTGAAAACAGTTAATGTCTAAAAAAGATTATGTTGAAAGAGTGATAGTTGAACGATTAATTGTAGTACATTATATATGGGCTTTCAATGTGCGTGAAATCGTCACCTTTGTATACAAATTCTCCAGACATGGAAAGCATTGCAGCAAGGCAATAATGATGTTGAGATCAAAACACCACATACTGATATATAAGGTCTTGACAGAATCCACCACCACTGATAGGATGGACAAGCGCTTCATTGAGCATAGAACATAATATTAACAATGAAAGTGTACTCCAAGATGATACTTAACTTATGCGCACAAATGAAAAATGCAAATTACAAAAGTGTACATGAATAATATACAGTACCTCAATAGGTGTGGAGGCAAACACCATCTTGAACCATTTAAATGGATCACGAATTGCACCCAAGGTCTCCAGTTTAGGCGCAGAGACCACAGTTATTTGCTAAGGTTTATAACAACAATCAGTGACCAACCTTTGAAGTGAAGGGGCATCTTCGATGATGAGCTCCTATCCTTCAAAACTAATTCCAATGCTTACAAGGTGAGGCGACTTTATTTTGAGACAAGGGATATCGATTCCTGCTCCAAAAACAAGAACCAAACGCTCCAGTGCAGGGCAGCTGGAGTGGATGATGTTGTGCAGTGAGGCCTCCGACAGATGAACCAACACAAGTGCAAGTTTTTTCAGCAGTGGCAGTTGAAGCATTTGTACCAGATTGTCTGCTAGATGGCACCGGGTCAAGGTGGCGGTGTGGAGAGATGGGCATCGTTGGTGAGGGCACAGATGCAGCTATTGGTGGTAACCTATCTCCGTAGTAATGGTAGAACTCAAGTTGCTGAAGTTTATCGAATTGACGGGATGTCAGCCAAGCGGCTACCGTGCAGGGTATGTCTAGCAGGTAGCATGCCGGGATGCAGATGTGTTGAACGGAGCCCTGGTGGGAGGAGAAGATGGCTCCGAGGAGTTTAGAATCATCATCGACAGATAGCTGATGACAGTCGAGATTAAGAGGCGCGGCACGCCACTGAGTGCGCCACCGAGATGCGAGGACTTGTGTGCGGCAGCCATCCTTGGTTGGGAGAAGGGAGATGATCTCCCCAAGGATCCCGTCCGGGAGATCGCTGATGCGGTCCGCCGGAGATTCTACTGGTTCCTCAGGTCCAGGGGGCGTGGCCGCTTCTGGCCGTGCAGCCGGGTCCAAGATCTACATCCGGCGGCGGCGCTGGCTAGAGCCTCATCTTTGTACATACCAATCTGAAAGAAAAAATGGCAGAAACATACATGTAGGACATTCAAAATCAATTCTCAAGATCGGGAAGAAAAAAGACGCAAACATATATGTAGGAAATTCAAAATCAATTCTCAAGATCTGGCCTCGAATTATTAGCACGCAAGCTAACCCCAGTCGGATTATTAGCAAAAATTATTTGTACAGAACAAATAATTAATCACTAACTCTATACGCATAACATTCAAACAATCAATACATTACGTGCATCTAACGGATCTTAATTACTCTGATTTCATGGACTGAGAGAACATAACCATAGGATTTGTATTCCAAAAAAATTATAGAGGGGGGGGGGGAGTAACCAGAGAAAACACATGATATGTTTGCTGCACAAATGGGTATATAGATGACTAACTGGTTTTCCGTCGAAGTCGCAGTCGTTGCCGGAGTTGCTGTTGACCTCCAGCTCCGGCTGGGAGGGCACGACGGCGCCGACGAAGTCAAGGTCGTGCTGCTGCCCGCGCGATATCTCGTTGGCGGCGACGACAACCTCTGTGCCCAGCTTCACGCATTGCGCGGGTGCTTCACCAACCCCGGCGTCGCCACTCCCTCCGATGGTGCGCTTCGGCGGCATCCTCATACACTGCAGAGTCCAGACATTGGTGACCACTTCGGACCGGGAGTGCGACTGCCTATTATGGCCGGCGGCTCGGGCGCGCCATTAATACGGACCAGTGGGAGCGAGGCAGGCAGCGGTCAAAGGCTGTCTCGCCTCCCGGTGAGCCTGCGCGGCGGACTTCTGCCATTCCTACCAT
Organism: Thinopyrum elongatum; assembly: GCA_011799875.1. NCBI lineage: Eukaryota > Viridiplantae > Streptophyta > Magnoliopsida > Poales > Poaceae > Thinopyrum > Thinopyrum elongatum. Next base: position 117,667,874 of record CM022303.1, on the reverse strand, counting down.
CATTTCACATAGCTACTCGCACGCCTCCCTTCAATACGCACACCTGCACGCACGCCTCCCGGTATGCCTGCGCGGCGGACTGCTCGTATGCGTCCCGTCAACTCACACCTGCTCGCACGGCACACGGGGCGTGTGGCAGCACGTATATTTTTTGGTTTATTGATGATTCATTCTGCCGATTTACTGCTTAACCGAAGCATGGCACGGTCTAATGCACACGGTCCGAATAAATAATCCGTATGAGATATTGGTTGCCAGTTTTTAATAATCTCCCGTTTGTAAGAAGATTATATCAAAACGGGTCTCAAATTTGACGAAAAAATACAATATCACAGTCTACTAGTGTCCATATATGACACCACGATAAGTTTCATGAATTTCAACTAAGTTTTAGATTTACTGAATTTTAAAAATCTGTATTCTCAATGTTTTGAAATCTCTTGCATAGGGAAACATGCACCCAGGGAGACATATGATTTTGCAATCCATTTTGGTGCACATGTAGCTCAAATTTGATTTTTGCACATTAAATCCCTAGGAAATCAATCAATGTATAAAAATGGTCGAATGATGTCTGTTTTTTTTATTTTAACATGACACTCCGCCTTTGGTCAAATGTTCACTGCAGAAAAAGTTTGACATGCCTCAGAGTGGCTGTGGTGGTGCGGGACGTGTGTGTCTGTGTGTGTGGGGGGTGGGGGGAGGGGTCCGGCAGTACACTACGAGTCATGAACCTCCGTGTGGGATTATTGATCATTTTGTGAGTCATATATATATGCCACATCAAAGTTGTGAATTGGTTATTTAAAGCATTACACAACCATTTCATACATACATGTTCGGGCCACATGCATGCATTGGTTGTCCTCTCGGACACTCTCCCTCGTGCGGTTATCAACGACGTGCCCATTCGTTAACCCGCAAAGGTTTTCAGTTTCCACCGACAATGAGAGGCATTTGACCAAAAGGTGGATTCATCTTGGCATGTGTGTGGTGTGGATCATGGTGAGATTCCATATCAAAGTTCGAGCACGTGCGTACACACCCTCCCACCGGCTTGAAGTGAGGGGGCTACACGCATCATGGTGTAGTGTGTTTCCGGTTTGCGAAGCATGTGCCACGTCAAAGTTGTGCATTGGGTAGTATTCAAACATCACATAACAGACAGGCGCATGCACGCGGTGGTTTTGTCCTATGACATCACTCGCGTGTGCCTCTCTCTGTGAGCCCACGAGGTCGTCGTTGACCATTTGAACGTACAACAAGAGAGAGGTTAATTTGACCAACAAGGATGGTTCTTTTTTGGTTTGTGTTACGTATATGCACGGTAGGAGTATGTACATGTCAAAGAGGGGGCAACATGAATACTCTATATATATGCGTGTCATAACCTCGCTCCATGTGGGGACTTTCCGGTTCCGAGGCGGGTGCCACATCAAAGTTGTACATTATATTGGTATTCAAACATCACGCAATACCATGTAGGCATTGGTTGCCCTATAGGAACTCACTCACGTGTGGCGCTTCCATCCGTGGGCATGCGAGGTTGTCCTCCATCACTTTGACCCAACGAGAGAGAGGTTAGTTTGACCATCAAGGAATGATCCTTTTTTGGTTTGTGCTATACAGTAGAAGTACATATATACCACACGTCGAATGGGGGCATACATATAGCACATACCACGCATCATGAACCTCACGCTCTCTGTGGGGACTTTTTGGTTTCCTTTATATGTGGTGCCACATCAAAGTTATGCATTGCGTATTCAAACATCACACAAACACCTCTTTGGGCCACATGAAGACGGTGATACATAGTCCTATATAGGATGATCACTCGCGTGCGACGTACGCTTCGCTTCTGTGCTAGGCCTGCGAGTTCGTCGTCCATCACTTTGACCCAGCGAGAGAGAGGTACGTTTGACGAACAAGGAGGATTAATTCTTTTAGGGCTGTGTCACTAGGTGTATAGTACGTGTCGAAGGGGGGGTGACCAGCATATATATATATATATATATATATATATATATATATATATATATATATATATATATATATATATTACTAGGTGTCACATGAACCTCACTCTGTGTGGGGACTTTGCGGTTTTTGAGGCAAATGCCATATCAAAGTTGTGCATTAATTAGGTATTCAAAACATCACAACTCACCTCTTCATATATATGTTCTGGAACACGTGCAATCGCGATGGTTGTTTTTCTATATATGTCACTCACTCACGCGGTTATCGGCGATGCTTCCATCTGTCGGCCCGCTTGGTCCATCACTTTCACCGACAGCGCGAGAGAGGTTAACTAATTTGACTTAGGAGGGGATTAATTTTTTGTTTTGACTCATGATATAGATCATGATGTGAGATTACATATATATAATAGCGCATGTGTACACATGAATCCATCCCGCTCGATCAAGGGGGGGGGGGGGCGAGCACACGACACGTCATGAACGACCTCTTGCTCTGTGTGGGGACCTCTGCGATTTTCAACGCATGCACCACATCAATGTTGTGCATTGATACGTCTCCAACGTATCTATAATTTATGAAGTATTTATGCTGCTACATTATCATTCTTGGATGTTTTACAATCATTTTATAGCAACTTTATATCATTTTCTGGGACTAACTTATTGACATAGTGCCCAGTGCCAGTTGCTGTTTTTTGCTTTTTTTTACATCGCAGAAAATCAATACCAAACTGAGTCCAAATGCAGCGAAACTTTTTGTGGATTTTTTATGGACCAGAAGACATCCAATGGGCCAGAGCAGCACCTAGGGGGTGCCCCGGTGAGTTGTGCCCACCTCGGTGGCCTCCCGCACCGCCTCTTCGCCCTATAAATTGCCAAATATTCCAAAAACCCTAGGGGAAACCCTAGATCAGAAGTTCCGCCGCTGCAAGCCTCTACAGCCACGAAAAACCAATCTAGACCCCATTCCGGCACCCTGACGGAGGGGGAGATCATCACCGGTGGCCATCTTCATCATCCCGGTGGCCACCATGATGAGGAGGGAGTAGTCCACCCTCGGGGCTGAGGGTTTCTACCAGTAGCTATGTGTTTAATCTCTCTCTCTTGTTTTCTGGAGATGTCACGATCTTGATGTATCGCTGGCTTTGTTAATATAGTTGGATCATATGGTGTTTTCCCCTCTCTATCTTGTTGTGAATTGAGTTTTCCCTTTGAGATTTAGTTTTATCGAATTGAATACTTTTATGGATTTGAGAGCACTTGATATATCTCTTGCATACGAATACCCGTGGTGACAATGGGGTATTATATTGATTCACTTGATATATGTTTTGGCACTCAACTCGCGGATTCCCGAGGTGACATTGGGGTAATCTATGCATAGGGGTTGATGCACGTTCTTGTCTTTGTTTCTCCGGTAGAAATCTTGGGGCACTCTTTGAGGTTCTTTGTGTTGGATTGAGCATTACGAATCTGAATTTGCTTTGGTGTTATTTTAGTACGAACTCTTGGATAGATCGATCGGAAAGAATAGCTTTGAGGAGGTTTCGTACCCTACAAACAATTTATTCTTATGTTCTCTGCTAGATAGGAACTTTGGAGTGATTCTTCATCACACGTTGAGGGATGGTTATATGATCCAATTATATTAGCATTGTTGAGAGATTGCACTAGCGAAAGTACGGACCCTAGGCCTTGTTTTCAAGCATTGCAATACCATTTGTGCACACTTTTGTCACTTGCTACCTTGCTGTTTTTATTTATTCAGATTATAAAAATATATTTCTACCATCCATATTACACTTTTATCACCATCTCTTCACCGAACTAGTGCACCTTTACAATTTTCCATTGTATTGGGTGTGTTGGGGACACAAGAGACTTTTTGTTATTTGGTTGCAGGGTTGTTTGAGAGAGACCATCTTCATCCTACGCCTCCCACGAATTAATAAACCTTAGGTCATCCACTTGAGGGAAAATTGCTACTGTCCTACAAAACTCTGCACTTGGAGGCCCAACACGAGTCTACAAGAACAAGTTGTGTAGTAGACATCAAGCTCTTTTCTGGCGCCGTTGCCGGGGAGGTTAGGTAAGCGGCACTCACATCCCGTCAATGAAGCTCTTTTCTGGCGCCGTTGCCGGGGAGGTGAGTGCATGAAGGTATATCTGAAGATTTTGCAATTGAATCTTTTAATTTCTTGTTTTATCACTAGTTTGGTTTATAAAAAGAAAACTATAAAAAAATGGAATTGAGGTTGCATCATATTGTTCATCTTTATAAAGTCTTTCGTGAAAATGATGGAAATGAAAATTGTGCTCAATTGATAGAAGAAGAATTCTATAAAATGTTTGACAAAAAATCTTTGAATGATGAGCATGATTGCAATGTTGTTGGTATGAATTCTTTGAATATCCATGATGCTAATGATATGCAAAGCTACAAGCTTGGGGGTGTTATGTTTGATTAAGATGATATTTTTAGTCCCCCAAGTTTTGATGTGCAAATTTGTTATAATGGTAGCATGCCTCCTATTTATGATGATTATATTGATGAAAGTGGGTTTGGAAGAGTGTCAACTCTAGGTACTAATGATCCCACTATTTTGGAGGGTGTTGAATCTTATTGTGATAATTATGAAAGTGTATTTGGAGAGGTCATGACTTTATTTAGTGATGAATCCACTATTTTGGAAGAGGTTTCAATTGATTATGACAACAAAGTTGCTATCTATGATGATTATGGTGATGACATGTGTGCTATAAAGAATAATGATAACCATGAAACTTGTCATCATAATTTTAATTTTCAATTTGATTATGCCAATCAAGAATCCCATGATAGTTATTTTGTTGAGTTTGCTCCCACTACTATTCATGAGAATAAATTTGCTTATGTGGAGAGTAATAAATTTTCTATGCTTGTGGATCATGAAAATAATGCTTTATGGGATGGTTATATTGTTGGATTCATTCATGATGCTACTGAAAATTACTATGAGAGAGGAACATATGCTTTTACATATTGCAATAATATCAAGTTCCCTCTCTATGTGTTGAAAGTTTTGAAGTTGCACTTATTTTGCCTTCCTATGCTAGTTGATTCTTGCTCCCATAAATTATTTGCTCACAAAATCCCTATTCATAGGAAGTGTGTTAGGCTTAAGTGTGCTTGCCATGTAATTCATGATGCTCTTTTTCATGTTTCAGTTCTTATCTTTTATGCGAGCATCATTGAAATCTTCATGCCTAGCTAAAAAGTCATTAAAGAAAAGTGCTTGTTGGGAGACAAACCAACAATTTTACCTACTGTTTTTATGTATTCACATGATTAATATACTGTAGTAATCATGTTTAATAGCTTTTGATTCAATAAAGTACCAAGTAAAGCCTTTGGGATAGTGTGGATGATAGTTGACTTGATTCTGTGCAAAAACAGAAACTTTTGCGTCCAGGGAAGAAATTCCTATCTTTTACTGGATCGTGGAAAAATTCTGAAATTTTTACAGTTGATAGATATACAAATTCTCAACGTTGTCCTAATTTTTCAGAATTTTTGGAGCAGAAATATGGTTGGAGTACAGATTATTACAGACTGTTCTGTTTTTGACAGATTCTGTCTTCAATGCATAGTTTGCTTGTTTTCTAGTTTCTATGGCTTATATTGCTCAATATAAATTGTGGAAATGATATGCTACAGTATGAATTGTGTGGACAAAATTATGAATCTTGTCTTTGACAGTACCAAAGTGAAATGGTTTGCTCTTTATCATACTAACCTATCTCACGAAGTTCCGTTTGTGTTATTGAAGTTTTCAAGTTTTGGGTGAGATGTCGATATGAGGAGAATAAGGAGTGACAAGACCCTAATCTTGGGGATTCCCAAGGCACCCCAAGGTAATATTCAAGGAATATCCAAGCAACTAAGCTTGGGGATGCCCCGGAAGGCATCCCCTCTTTCGTCTCCAACATTATCGGTAACCTCACTTGGAGCTACATTTTTTATTCGTCACATGATATGTGTTTTGCTTGGAGCATAATTTTCTTGTTAGTATTTGATTTCTGTTATTTAGAATAATGTTTTGCATCTTTCTTTTCAATAAAAATGTCAAGGATAGCCTTTACCATGCTCATTTTGCAAGTATATGAGTTGCTGTTTCAAAACAGAAAGTTTATTGTTGTTACAAAAATTCTCGAGAAAAGTCAGAAAGTGATAAAATGTTGAATTTTTTTGCAAAGTAAGATATGATAAACTTTCTACAGTGTGGTAAATTTTCAGAATTTTTGGAGTTAAATAAGTATTGATACTCTTGCATTCTTTACAGACTATACTGTTTTGGCAGATTGCTGTTATGTTTGCATTGTTTGCATATGTTTGCTTGTTTAATGATTCTATTTGAGGATAGGAGTATTAAATATGCAGAGGCATTTAGTATGCAATGTTGAATAATAATTTTTGTGATTTTATACAGTAGAGAATGATAAGGTTTTTGCATTTGTTTATACTAACTCATCTCACGAGTTCTTGTTGAGTTTTGTGTGTATGAAGTTTTTAAGGTTAGGGAAACCGTGATATAAAAGGAATTAAGGAGACGCAAAAGCTCAAGCTTTGGTATGACCAAGGCATCCCAAGATAATATTTCAAGAAGTATCAAGCGTCTAAGCTTGGGGATGCCCCGGTAGGCATCCCACCTTTCTTCATCAACAATTATCGGTTAGTATCGGTTGAGCCTAAGTTTTTGCTTCTTCACTTGAGTTGTGCTATTCTTGGAATGTCATTTTGTTTTGTTTTACTTGCTGTTTTAATAAAATACTTAGATCTTAAAGTTTTTAAATAAGAGAGAGTCCTCAATTAGTTACCCTTTTACTTAACTACTCGCTTGATCTTCACTTATATCTTTTTGGAGTAGTTTGGCATTTACTCTCGTGCTTCACTTATATCCTATGAGTAAATTGTTGAATGAATTGAATATCATAAAGTTGAAATTATATATTCATATCATTCCTAGTGGTAGCTTCACATTGGGTTTAGAAAGTGAAGTCTTTTGAAGCTTGACAATCACAATATTGGTCACACAAGCAATTCATGAATGATTACTATAAGGAAGAGAACTTTCACATGCAAATACACTATCTTGGAAATCTTGTGTGATTGTGAGCCCCCATCAAAATATTATATGCCAAAATTGTTGACGTTGGACAAGGAAGACAACATAATGATTTATGTTTGTTCATGTTCACATAGAAATTATATCGTCATAGATCCTTCAACATGTGGTGCTTGCCCCCCATCTTTGCTAGCCAAAAATTCCGCACCAAGTAGAGATACTACTTGTGCATCCAAAAACCCTTAAACCCAAATCTTATTTTCAAGAGTCTACCATACCTACCTAAGGATTGAGTAAGATCCTTCAAGTAAGTTGTCATCGGTGCAATAAGGCAATAAAAATTGCTTCTAAAAGTGATAGATCATTTAGTGTAAGAGAAAATTGAGAATTGTACGAACTTGTGATGGCAAAGAATAAAAGCGACAGACTGCATAATAAAGGTTGCTATGATAAGGGGCAATATAATGTGACATTCTTTTGCACTAAGGGATTGAGCATACAAACAAAAAGCGCATGGCAACCTCTGCTTCCCTCTGCGAAGGGCCTACCTTTTACTTTTATGTATTTACTTTCATGCAAGAGTCAAAGTTTTTCTCTCTATTCCTTTTTATTTTTCTCTTTTGGCAAGCATCATGTGGTGAGGAAAGATCTAGGCACATATATCCAGTTGGATATGGGTAGCATGAGTTATTATTGTTGACATCACCCTTGAGGTGAATACGTTTGGAGGCGAAATTATAAGCCCCTATCTTTCTATGTGTCCGGTTGAAACGTTTTGCTCATGTGTATGCGGTGAGTGTTAGCAATCATAGAAGACTATGATGGTTGAGTATGTGGAGCTCTTACTTAGACTCTGTTGAATAAGTTGAATTGCAATTGTTTGGTGACTAAGAATATAGGTTGTTGAGTTTCAAGAGAATTCATTGTTTGAACCTTAACATGTGAATTGGTTGTTACTTTGTCATGATGAGTTTTATGAGAAAGAGTTGATGTTATGATGATAGGGAAAGTGATTGAAATTATCATTGATCAAACTTATGCACTTTGCTAGCATTCACACTTCATAAATTATTTCTTTTATCATTTACCTACTCGAGGACGAGTAGGAATTAAGCTTGGGGATGCTGATACGTCTCCAACGTATCTATAATTTATGAAGTATTCATGCTGCTATATTATCATTCTTGGATGTTTTACAATCATTTTATAGCAACTTTATATCATTTTTTGGGACTAACTTATTGACATAGTGCCCAGTGCCAGTTGTTGTTTTTTGCTTGTTTTTTTACTTCGCAGAAAATCAATACCAAACGGAGTCCAAACGCAGCGACACTTTTTATGGATTTTTTATGGACCAGAAGACATCCAATGGGCCAGAGAAGCACCTAGTGGGTGCCCCGAGGGGGGCACAACCCACCAGGGCGCGCCTGGGCCCCCAGGCGTGCCCCGGTGGGTTGTGCCCACCTCGGTGGCCTCCCGCACCGCCTCTTCGCCCTATAAATTGCCAAATATTCCCAAAACCCTAGGGGAAACCCTAGATCAGAAGTTCCGCCGCCACAAGCCTCTGTAGCCACGAAAAACCTTTCTAGACCCTGTTCTGGCACCCTGCCGGAGGGGGAGATCATCACCGGTGGCCATCTTCATCATCCCGAAGGCCACCATGATGAGGAGGGAGTAGTCCACCCTCGGGGCTGAGGGTTTGTACCAGTAGCTATGTGTGCAATCTCTCTCTCTCTCTCTCGTGTTCTTGAGATGTCACGATCTTGATGTATCGCGGGCTTTGTTAATATAGTTGGATCATATGGTGTTTTCCCCTCTCTATCTTGTTGTGAATTGAGTTTTCCCTTTGAGATTTTGTTTTATCAGATTGAATACTTTTATGGATTTGAGAGCACTTGATATATGTCTTGCGTACGAATACCCGTGGTGACAATGGGGTATTATATTAATTCACTTGATATATGTTTTGGCACTCAACTCGCGGATTCCCGAGGTGACATTGGGGTAATCTATGCATAGGGGTTGATGCACGTTCTTGTCTTTGTTTCTCCGGTAGAAATCTTGGGGCACTCTTTGAGGTTCTTTGTGTTGGATTGAGCATTACGAACCTGAATTTTCTTTGGTGTTATTTTAGTACGAATTCTTGGATAGATCGATCGGAAAGAATAGCTTTGAGGTGGTTTCGTACCCTAGAAACAATTTATTCTTATGTTCTCTGCTAGATAGGAACTTTGGAGTGATTCTTCATCGCACGTTGAGGGATGGTTATATGATCCAATTATATTAGCATTGTTGAGAGATTGCACTAGCGAAAGTACAGACCCTAGGCCTTGTTTTCAAGCATTGCAATACCGTTTGTGCACTTTTGTCACTTGCTACCTTGCTGTTTTTATTTATTCAGATTATAAAAATATATTTCTACCATCCATATTACACCTTTATCACCATCTCTTCGCCGAACTAGTGCACCTATACAATTTGCCATTGTATTGGGTGTGTTGGGGACACAAGAGACTTTTTGTTATTTGGTTGCATGGTTGTTTGAGAGAAACCATCTTCATCCTACGCCTCCCACGGATTGATAAACCTTAGGTCATCCACTTGAGGGAAAATTGCTACTGTCCTACAAAACTCTGCTCTTGGAGGCCCAACACGAGTCTACAAGAACAAGTTGTGTAGTAGACATCATGCATTGGGTCGGGTATTCAACACATATGCATGCATCACACACCTCCATAAATATGTTCGGGACACACGCATGCAATGGTTGTCTTTGGACACACTCTCACTCGCTTGGTTATGGGCGGCAAGAATGTATATATTCATGGGCCCGCCTGGACATCCATCATTTCGACCAACGACGAGAAAGGTTACCATGGTGGATTCTTCTTCTTTGCTTCGAGTTACCGTATAGTAGGTCGACCATTCCAAGCCTAATTAAGTTTGAGCGCATGCTACGCATCGTGAACCCTCGCTCAGTGTGGGGATTTTACGGTTCCAAAGCATGGTGCCACATCAAATTTGCGCATTGGATATTCAAACACCACACACACCACTTCCATATACATACTTGGGCCACATGCACATAGTGGATTTGTCTTCATACAGTACTCCCTCACATGGTTATCGGCGACAAGCTAGCCCATTTTGCGGGGCCATGTGGACGTCCATCACTTTGACCAACAACGAGCGGGAGAGGTTGTACGACCAAGTTGGATTCTGCTTGGTCCGTGTTACAGTATGTCTTTGTGAGATGCCCTCCCCCCGACGTGTGTGTGGGGGGGGGGGCTACTTCACGCTACCTGCAACCTCCGTGGGGTCGGGGAAGTCCGGTTAATTTGCGAGGCACACGTGCCACATAAAAGTTGTGAATGGTAGTTAAATATCACACCACACCCTTTTCATACATATAGTAGGGCCACCCGCATGTGGTTCGTATGTGGTCTCACCCATCTCGCGCCACAAGCACACATTTGTGGGTCGGCACACGGTCCACCTTTGTCCGGAAGCGAAAGGGGAAGTTTGACCATATATATATGATGGACTCCTATAGGTTTTGTGTTACGGTAGGGTGAGATTTCAGACTTACCTATTTGGGGGCATGCATTCGTAGCTAGGATTCCCTTACCGCCGACACGATGTGGGGTTCATAGGCGGTGGCTGACTAGCAATACTGTGCTTTTGTGCGACAGGTGCCACATCAAAGGTGTGCATTGGGTATTCGAACATCAAACCACCCTTTTCATACATATATTTGGTCCACATGCAAGTGTGTTCGTGTTCTGACCCTCTCCCGCATTATTCTTTTTGCCAAATTTATAAACAGCACACGAGTTGGATGTAGAAACCATCTACGATTGGGTACGCAACAGACACAGTTCGGTCAGACTACCCGTGTGCCATGCCCGTGCCCTGCAGTCCCTCACATCAGCACAGTTAGATTGGGCTCCACGAGGCTTGCCTCCCGGTCTCGAAAATATCTACTGCCTCGTAATCTCGAAAATATCTACCGCATGGAAGGTTTTAATGTTTGATAGCACATGATTAGTATGTGCGGACCGTGTGCGATGTCTGTTACTCCCGCTCTGCTTCAGTCCCTTGATTGAAATTTTCAGTAGCCCCGGATATTACTCCCGCCTCTGCATCCCTCGGAATCTCAAAAATATCTTCTCGCCCTTGATTCAAATTTTCAGTAGCCCCGCCTTGTTACTCCCACCTCTGCATCCCTCGCAATCTCAAAAATATCTGCTCGCCCTTGATTCAAATTTTCAGTAGCCCCGGCATTTTACTCCCGCCTCTGCATCCCTCGCAATCTCAAAAATATCTGCTCGCCCTTGATCCAAATTTTCAGTAGCCCCGCCTTGTTACTCCCGCCTAGTAAAATTTTTAGTTGTCGCGGTATTTCCTCAAACACCACCTTGCCCCCCCTCCACACACACCACACACTCCCCAAAACCTCCACTCACACAGACACACACCACCCCTCCCTCGCTCGAAACCATTGGTAGGTCGCCGCCATCACCGCCGCTGCCGCCGCCTCCATCCTCAACCTCTGCCTGTGTGACGGGGAGCTCGAGGAGCCAATGGCCAAAAAGAGGTTTATCGTGGCCTCTTCGCCCGACGCCGGCGAGGTGGCCGCCGTGGTGTCCCCGTCGTCCTTGGCTCTTTATCGATCCGCCGTCGCCGGTCGCCCGATCAGCCTGCCGCCGCGCCCCTATGCTGGTTCAAGGACTTCCCCGTCCTCCCTCGAGCCGGGCCGCCGACGAGGTCCTACCTCGGGGTCCGGCAGTGGTGGTGGGGGATGTGGGTCGCCGAGCTTACGGATCGGGAGACCCACACCAGCCGGTGGTTCGGTAGCTTCCACACGGCCAAGCTCGCGGCCATGGAGTACGACCACTGGCAGGTCCCCTACCACGGCGCGGTGGCTAGGCTAAATTTCCCCTTCGGCACACGTCCGGTCAACCTTGTTCCGCCGAAGCCAGGGGTGGTGAGCTCGGCTATGGCGCGCGAGGACCGCGAGGCGTGGGAGCACCTCGAGGCCGAGGCCGCTGACGAGGCCTACAATTAAGAGCTCCGCCGGCAGCACCCGGAGCTCGTGGAGGCGGAGCGGGTGATCTTTGCCGGCGCGAAGGGCGGCGAGGTTATCGTGCTCTCCTCCGATGATGAGGTCGAAGGCGGCGAGGATGGCGGCGCAGAGGACGTCGAGGTGGGCGGCGAGGACGAGGACATCGACGTCGACGAGTGGAGGAGTGTCTTCCCCAACGACCCCGATGACGGCACCGGCCAGGACCCGGCTCGCGGCACACCATACCTTACGAGGAAGGATTGGCTCGACCTCCACTTCGACCGAAAGTAGTTTAGCTTAGTTTAAATTTATATTTTATGTTCGGTTATGCAAAACTATCTATGTTTATGTTTGAATGCATGCTACTTTCGGTTGAACCTACTTTGAACTTGATCAACGCGAAGTTTACAACGTTAAGTTTAGGGGATCGACTAGAAACGGCCAAAAATTGCTGGAGTATATATATATATATCCACTAAGGGTTTTAGTTCGTTAACTTTTAAAGGATCGGCTAGAGATGGCCTTATGCCTTGTTTATTTCAGTTCTTCACGATGTGATGCTTTATATGTGCAACTATTTGCCGTGCAGTTCAATTTCGTCAATAACAGTTTCAACAATACCACTATGAATTACGATATTTGGTTGCTGTTAAGGATGTTGCAGTTAACATGCCTTTTCGTTTTTTAACAATAACTAGTGTACTTTAGACCTGCACAATACCAGTTTGAATAACTATTTGCTTGTTTTTAAATGTTATGCCTGATGCAGTTAACACACCATTCCACTTCTTGTTTTGCTTAACTAGCATGCTTAAACCTGCACACTGAAGCTATCATTTGTAGATTACACTACTAGGGAAAACCTTATACACAGAACCTTAGCAGTAGCGCTGAATAAAATGACGTGCTACTACTACTTAGTAGCGCGTGGCAGGAAAAGGCGCTACTGCTATCCTCATAGCAGTAGCACGTGTTAGCAAAACACGCTACTGCTAAGTTTGAACTGGGCGCACATGGCGAGCCCCACTTAGTAGCAGCGCAGATCGATATCCAGCGCTACTGCTATGCTCCATAGTAGTAGCGGTTGTCCCCAACCCGCGCTGTTACTAACCCTAGCTTATCGTCTTCCCCTCGCGGCCGACCCTCTCACTCTCCATCTCATCCGCTCTTCTCACTCTCCCTCTCCACACTCTCGCCGTCCTCTTCGTCACCGCCGCATTGCCGCTACCGCTGCCGCATTGCCGCCGCCGTTCTCCTCCTTGGTATGCCCCCTCCTCCCTCCTCCTTCCACCGCCCTCCTCTCTCCTCCTCCGGCCGCGCCCTCCTCCTCCTCCTCCAGCCACTTCCTCCTCCTGCCGCACCCTCCTCCTCCTCCGCCCGCGCCCTCCTCCTCCTCCACCTGCGCCCTCCTCACTCCTTCCTCCGCCTCCGGTCGCCCTCCTCCCTTCTCCCACTGCCCTCCTCCTCTCTCCTCTCTCCTCCCTCTTTCCACTGCCCCTCACTCCTCCCCCTCCTCCTCCTCACTCCTTCCTCCTCCCACCTCTCTCTGTATAGAAATTTTGAGTAAAAAAATTAGGTATACAAATTTTTAGTAATAATAATTAGTTAGAATTTGATTGTAGAATAGGTAGGTAGTATTTTACTAATTTTGTTCATATATATGAACCCTGGGTGTTCATATATATGAGCCCATTTCATCATTAGAGCACTAAACTAGTTATATGTAATTAACCCTATGTGTTCATATATATGGGTGGATGATTTTTTTTGTAATGCTTGGATAGATAGATGGATAGACATTTGGATTAAACTAGTTTTTTTAGTAATGCTTTGGATAGATAGATGGATGGATGGATAACTGTTAGGGTTAGAACTAGGTTTTACAATTTTTTAGTAAATGTAGGTCTTTTGAATCAGTATAATAATGTTTAATTCATATCTTATAGGGTTTCACTAAGTACTAAAATGAGGATAATAATATTTTTGTTTATATTTTGTTTTTGCAGAAATAAAGGAGCCCTGCATCATCCCTGCCGTCGTCCTCGTCACTGACCCCCTCCAACCTCGAGGTGAGACCAGCCAAATCCCCATGTTGATGATGATGTACATGTTTTCATAGATGTAGTAGAGCAGTAGATGAGTAGCTGTGACAATTTCCATGGAATAGAAAATTTTCAGTGTAGGTCTTTCAAATATGATGGAGATTTAGACATGTGATATGTAGTGTTGTGTAGTACTAGTGCTTGCCCAAGTGGCCTATGTTTGCAGGGAACACCTCACAGTGGCCTATGTTTTGCCGGAGTGTTGATTAATTTCCATTCCGGCAAATTTTAGGCGTTCGATATATGTCCTTTTTAGCAAAGGTCATGCCGGATTTTTCTGTGAATTTTGGCATGACTTGTGCTAGAATATGTACAAAATGTCGAGTGGCCGGATTTTGTAGAAAGATAATTAAACGACATTTCGGGTTGACTTTAAGTCTGTCGGGACTCCACCATATATATGAGAGAAGAAGAATGCCGACTGTTGTCGTAGGGGTCGTTCTTCCTCTTCTTTCTCGTGATAGACCTTTTGGTAATGCACGGGAAGGAAGAGAAGAATGATGTTGACACCGGATTTTGGCACGGTCAAGAACTTATTTAAGATGACCTCAAATCGAAAAACCTTCAACACGAGAAAGCTTCGCCTCGTCGAGCCGATCGATTTTCATATATAAATCGTCTCAATCCAAGGTCGTATTTGACCTGGAGAGGCAAATCAATATCAGGCTATATTTTCAGTCGAGAAATCCGAGTAAAAAGCTTGCCAGCAAAAGGAAAAGCTTGCCGGCGTGGAAAGCTTGCCGGCGTGGAAGCCTGCCGATGTGAAAGCTTGTCGGGGTAGAAACCTTGCCGGGGTGGAAACCTTGCCAGTGTGAAAGCTTGCCGGGGTGGAAACCTTGCCGATGTGGAAAGCTTGCCGGGGTGGAAACCTTGCCGGCGTGGAAAGCTTGCCGGGAAAAAGCTTGCCGGAAAAGTGGAAGCTGTCAAAGTCAATCCGACCAGGAGTTGAAGATGGGCTCGAAAGGTTATTCAGATGACCTCGGATGGAAAAGTGTTCTACACGGAAGTTGTGCGTATCATCTAAATGGTCAACTTTGCTTTTGGAGTCATCATTGTCAGAGATAGTATACGGCCTGCAAAGTTGTTACAAGACTCGAACAGTTCAAAAAACTGCATAATTGAATCCGATCCACAGTTAAAGATGGGCCCTAAAAGTCATAAAGACGGCCTTAAAAGGAGAAGTGACACGCGTTGTATTATGAAGATCATCGAGGCGGACAAGTTTGATGTTGAACTCGACTCCATCCGAGTTAATATGTGATTTCTACGGCCCGCGCAAGAAGCAGGACAGAAGTATGGGACAGATTCAGGCTGAATCCGAGTTGGACTGAAACTAGAACTGTAGGACGTGAATTGATGTAATTTTCTTGTAAGGAAAGCCTAGATGAATCCTTTACTTGTACGGGAAGTCCAGTCGCCTCTTATATATGTTAGGTGTGACGGCCGATTGAAAGAACACACACAATCGAACAAATCAATATACTACTTTTACCTCTACTTTTATCTTCTCCCTTGTTCTTCTTCTTCCTCGTTCTTCATTCATTCTTCTTCATTATAGGGCGGTGAACCTCGAGGCCCTAGTGGCGATTAGGTCGACCTAGGGCAGCCCATAGCCACCGCGCGCCCTGACGTGGTCCCTCCCGGGCGTGTGGGGTTTCGGGTGTTGAAAAGCACCCGCCGGATTGCTTGCGTACCGCGCTTCCGGACGGGTCTCCTTCGACGTGAGCTCCGGTGCATCACCCTCGGTGTTGGAGGTACACAGTGACGTGTTCGTGTGCGAACACAATTTTTGGCGACTCCGCTGGGGACAAAGCTTCGAGCGGTCTCCAGCCTGTTCTTGCTACGAGGAGAGCGTCATCAAGCGGCTGCAATCTACGACGGTAACATGTATCATCAATCCCCTTGCGTAGATGCAAATAGCCATTATGTTGGTTTTGCTAGATCTCCGTATGGACATGTCATGTCGGCTAGCCCAAACGAGCAAAAGCCGACTAGTTATTCTGTTGGAGAAGCTTGGAATTTACACAATCGCGACATGCAACTTATGGATCCGAACTTTCGTGCATCGGCAACACCTTTCAATATGCCGGTGAACAACACGATGAGTTCGGCTGATCAATATAGGACACCTCATGTACAGGAGGGCGTCTCACAGTTTTATCCATCGGCAGCCGACTCACAATATGCGGGTTCATCCCCAAACATGCCGATGGATGGGGGAATCGGCCATGCTTCTATTAGCTATTCGGCCGGTTATCCTCAGTCATCATATACTACACCTCATGAGATTAATTGTTTAGCAGCATATCCAACTAAGAGTATTCATGAATCGGCTCACCGTCGTGGTTATGGCTGAGTGAATGTAGATTCTACAGGAGCATCTGTGCCTAATATTGCAGGAGATGAGGTGGCTTTGGCTGCTTTAAAAAGTTTAGCCCAAAATAAGAAAATTAGTGATCTTTGCCTTGAGCAACACGAAAAGGGCTTGGTTCCTGATTATGAGGCGATAAAAGCTATGGTTTTGCAAGAAGACAAAGTGTTGCCAATTGATCAAATTGGTGAGAGAAAATATGGTTCAACAACAGTGCATATGTCTTCACCTATCATTGCAGCATGTTATACACCCCCTATACAATTGCAAAAATTCAGCAACATAAGTTCATTGCCAACAAATCATAAAAGCATTGGGGGGCAGGCCGATCCACGCAGGTCCAAATTTAAAGAAAAATATGTTGCCCGAATGGACAAGATCAAGCCACAGCTTGCAGGAAATTACGTCAATAATTTTACCACACCGACTCTTGAGGAATTACCAGCAGAATATCGACAGGCTTATGAAGCACTCAAGAAGAAGCGTGAAGAGGAAGATTTACAAGAATACGTCAAGTGCTTTCCTCCATGCAGCAACCATGGTGGCCCTTCTGTGATGCTGAGGCAAGATAAAAAAGAAGCTTTGCAAGCAAATCAACAACAGAAGATTGGCTCGGCTAATACTGTTGATTCGGTTGAAACCAATTCAAATATGACTAAGTCATCTGTAGCCGAGTCGAACGATTTCTTTAAAGCCAAGACAATGGTGGATTCGGTTGAAACCGGATTAAGTGCATCGAGCCAGTCAAGGCCGAGTGCATCGCCGGCTAGTGTCGAGTGCATCAAGCCAGTTTTTGTCGGGTGTACCAAAACAGAAGAAGCAAGCTTCACTGAGCAAAGGAACGGTAAACGCAACAAATTGGCCATGCTAGATTTTTCTGAATGTGAGGGAGCTTACATACTACCCTACGAGTTCCGTGCCAAAGAAATTGATGAAAATCAAGAGCAAAGTTATATGGCCGAACAAAATTTGGTTAATGATGAACATCAAGAACAAGAGCATTCAGCTAATGAAGAGTATCCGAGTGAAATCTACTTCTCAAATCCAAATGACATGGCACGAGATCCAGAAGAGGAAGATTAGGCATTGGAGAATTATCCAGAAGTGGAGCAAAGTATTGTTCCAGTTGTGCAACCATCGTGTCCTCCAGACGTCTTCACAAAGGTACACCTAGCAGTCAGTTTACTCAATTTCCAATTTGATCAAAATCATATTGTTGATGCACCCGTTAGCAAGATTCTAATTAATTTTGGAAGACCAATTGAGATGAGTAATCTGTTTGTTAGAAATAAACTTGTCACTAATCATGCTGGTCAATATATGGTACCATTCATAGAGACTAAGAGTGACAATTTATCGCAACCAAAGTTGTTCCCATCATGTCAACTAAATTTTATATTCATATGGACAGCTTTGTTTGTTTCATGCCTGGCTAACATTTGGTCTCAGATGAGATGTATATTCTGTAATTATTTTGGTTGCAGAAACATAATGCCAGGTTCAAAGTTCTCCAGGATAGCCGATTCAAGAACATCGGAAAAGGAGGACAAAAATCGATACATAGCTGAGTTGCATGGTGTTAAGCCAGCACCACTCAGTTGTTTAATTCCAAAGCCGGTTTCACATTATCGGTTAATGGACGAGCAGTGTATCTTTAGTCCGGGCATAGGTGATCACATCATCGGCACATCACCGACTAATCCTATTATTATAATTGATCACAATATTGAGCCGTCAAGACAAGAGCGACTGCAATGTTTGTTCAAGCAGAATGTCAAAGACTGCAACGTGATTCATCAATCCGCACAATCGGACAACACAGGACGATTGGAGTTTGTTGAGGCACGAGCATATGGCCAGTCAGATCAGATTGGCCTTGATGGCAATCAAATGTTGACTCGGCTATCTCAAACCGATTCATCTAAAGGTGGACAGGTACACACCAATGATGACGGGATCAAGTCTTCAAGCAAGGATATTGTAAAAAATTGCATCAACAACAATCTTGAAGACGGGAATTCCATCAAAGCTACAACAGAGACATCTAGCACTGGGGGGCAACAAGAAAATCCAAAGATCAATGCAAGTCAAGCCAAAGGAGATAAAGGCCGCAATAAGCACAAGCGCAAGAAATCCAAAGTCACTTCTGCATAATTATTAGATAAATATCAAAAGAAGAGTGAAGAGAAAAGTGCTTATCGGTCAACTGATGCAAAAGCATCAAGATCACCCCCTAGGCGCAAATATGAGGATCGGTATTGGCAAAGTGAGAATTTTAATGCAACATATTCATATCCTTATTTTGGGCCGCCAATGCCAATGCCGTGGATGCCTCCCTATGCTCATGTAGATCCATATCCATCACGGGACAGGTATGATACAAGGGCACATTCTCCATCTTATTTTAGACCATCTCATCAATATTATGCATCTCCGAGAAGATCAACATTAGAACAATCACATGTTAAAGACCGTTTCAATCATAAAGAATCGGTCCAGAGCTCAAAGAAGAAGAAAGAGGTGGTCAAGCAAGTTTACCGTGTTAAAATAGATGGTCGTAAGAGTGCAACTTCAGATTTGATCTCAAATGAAAAAGAGCCAATTAAAGTGTTGACATTGGCTACTGAAGGCAATGAGACAAAGCAACCAATTATTGAGAGTCAAAGTGCCAAATTTGAAGAAAAGAAGTTGAGAGTGCATAAGGCCAAAAAGGAATTGCCATTGGTCAAAACAGAATCACAGCCGAGATGCCCACTCGGCTTAACGTATTGGCAAAAGAAGGAATTACAAAATCTTAGTGCACAAGAGCTGAGACAGAAGAACATGGCATGGGTTCCCAAGAGGATCATTCATAACAAAAATGATGTGCGTGCTTCTATTGCAACAAGTACAATAAAAATGAAGAAAGGGGAGAATGGAAGCGGAAAACAATTAAGCCAAAAGTGTGCATCATTCCATGAAAATCTTCGGTTAGCACATCATCCATATTCGTCAAACATGCCATTGATGTCTTTGCCATGGAATTCATCCCCAGGTATGATTGGTTACCCTCCATGGGCTTATTTTGATCCATGGATGCAATATAATGTTTTATGTCATGAAAGGGTATTACCAAATCACTATACATTTGATTAGTTATAAGTTGTTGCTGATCCAGAGGGCCGAAATACTTGATTTGTCATTTCATTTGTTTATTTCGGCTATACATGCTTTGTTGGATGAAGTTTACATGGACCTTATGTTAACGGCCGATATTTACTTATCGCCCTAAGAATATGTCAAAGTATGGCAGGTGTAGTATTCTAACATCATCCTTAGTTCGATTGGAGAGCGAGACAAGTACTATGGAGATTATGTTTTGATAGTTGAATTCATAACAATGGCCACGGTGTTGGTGTTGTTTATATATCTCCATATAGTGCTGTTCTGTGAAGCCTCATGCCTCTTAAAATATTTATTGCACAATAATCAAAGCCAAATATGCAATGTTATTCGGTTTGGAACTTTTGCCATATGTGCTAAACATATTGAGGCTTTCGGTGATTCGATATGAGTAGTGCAACAAATATCCAAGGGTTATCAATGTTTTGACGAATCACTTATAGTTTATCTCGAGGTATGTCTAGATGTAAATTTTACTTGGATTGCTTTAATACTGCTCATATATCTAGACATGACAACTGAAGAGCAAATGAGTTGGCACAGCAAGTATCTGGCTACTATGTTGATCATGGTGTATCATATATCTATCAATAGCCGATGCTTATTCTTGCCAACATAGGTAAGGCCGAACGAAAACCCACTGCTTCGGCTACTAATGAAGTGTTTATGCTGGCGAAAGCAAGGATTCGAGAAAGTTCATTGTTGATTATCTGCAAGATCCTAGCAGAAGGGTGGACAATATGGTTGATGGATGGGTTTGACATGCATATCTATGGAACTTTATAGTCGGATTAATGAAGTTGAGAAAGTTTCACCCAAGCTTGCATCAAAATATTCACAAAAGCAATGGCCGATATAAACTTATCGTCCTAAGAACATGCAAAATGGCCGATGGAGTGTTGACATCGTCCTTAGAGCAAGCTATGTGCAAGTTATTTTTCGGCACACAAGCTTTGCCGAAAAACAGGGGGGCATGTGTTGACACCAGATTTTGGCACGGTCAAGAACTTATTTAAGATGACCTCAAATCAAAAAACCTTCAACACGAGAAAGCTTCGTCTCGTCGAGCCGATCGATTTTCATATAGAAATCGTATCAATCCAAAGTCGTATTCGACATGGAGAGGCAAATCAAGATCAGGCTATATTTTCAGTCGAGAAATCCGAGTAAAAAGCTTGCCAGCAAAAGGAAAAGCTTGCCGGCGTGGAAAGCTTGCCGGCGTGGAAGCTTGCCGGTGTGAAAGCTTGCCGGGATGGAAATCTTGCCGGTGGAAAGTTTGCCAGTGTGGAAGCTTGCCGGTGTGAAAGCTTGCCGAAATGGAAATCTTGCCGGTGTGAAAGCTTGCCGGGGTGGAAATCTTGCCGGTGTGAAAGCTTACCGGCGTGGAAGCTTGCCGATGTGAAAGCTTGCTGGGGTAGAAACCTTGCCGGGGTGGAAACCTTGCCGGCGTGAAAGCTTGCCGGGGTGGAAACCTTGCCGGTGTTGAAAGCTTGCCGGGGTGGAAACCTTGCCGGCGTGGAAAGCTTGCCGGGAAAAAGCTTGCCGGAAAAGTGGAAGTTGTCAAAGTCAATCCGACCAGGAGTTGGAGATGGGCTCAAAAGGTTATTCAGATGACCTCGGATGGAAAAGTGTTCTACACGGAAGTTGTGCGTATTGTCGAAACGGTCAACTTTGCTTGTGGAGTCATCATCGTCGGAGATAGTATACCTCCTGCCAAGTTGTAACAAGACTCGAACAGTTTAGAAAACTGCATAATTGAATCCGACCCACAGTTAAATATGGGCCCTAAAAGTCATAAAGACGGCCTTAAAAGGAGAAGTGACTCGCGTAGTATTATGTAGATCATTGAGGCGGACAAGGTTTATGTTGAACTCGACTCCATCCGAATTAATATGTGATTTCTACGGCCCGCGCAAGAAGCAGGACAGAAGTATGGGACAGATTCGGGCTGAATCCGAGTTGGACTGAAACTAGAACTGTAGGACGTGAATTGATGTAATTTTCTTGTAAGGAAAGCGTAGATGAATCCTTTACTTGTACGGGAAGTCCAGCCGCCTCTTATATATGTTAGGGGTGACGGCCGATTGAAAGAACACACACAATCGAACAAATCAATATACTACTTTTACCTTTACTTTTATCTTCTCCCTTGTTCTTCTTCTTCCTCGTTCTTCATTCGTTCTTCTTCATTATAGGGCGGCGAACCTCGAGGCCCTAGGGGCAATCAGGTCGACCTAGGGCAGCCCATAGCCACTGTGCGCCCTGACGGGGTCCCTCCCGGGCGGGTGGGGTTTCGGGTCCTGAAAAGCACCCGCCGGATTGCTTGCGTACCGTGCTTCCGGACGGGTCTCCTTCGACGTGAGCTGCAGTGCATCACCCTCGGTGTTGGAGGTACACGGTGATGTGTTCATGTGCGAACAAACGACCATCACCGACGGTCGCAAATGTCAGAGAGGAATCAGTGAGGGAGAGTCTCCACCATATATGAGAGAAGAAGAATCCTGACTGTTGTCATGGGCGTAGCTTCTCCTTCGTTCCCGTGTGCTAGACAATTTGGTGTAATGCACTCGGGAACGAAGGGAGGAGCTACCATCACCGACGGTCGAATATATACACCACGTGAGCTGAGAGTTTTCAAGAAAATACTCGACAGACCGATAGTCAACCCGTGATGAATAATAATGATCTAATTTAGTTTTTGTAGTACATATATTTAATTTTAGAAGTTTAATCTTTTAATTATGAACATAGGAAATGTCGTCCGACGACGATAGACTCCCGGAGTGCGACTGGTGCGGCGATGACCGGGGTCTGTGCGATAGGCCTCACCTGGTAGAAGGTCGGCGCTTCAGTATTAAACTCCAGGAGACCTTCGATGTTGAAACGGTACGCAACGACGACAAGTGTTTTTTTGTAATTAAGCACGACTTCTGCTTCTTCAATGTGTAATTTTTGTCTTTTACAATTCGACTAGCTTATCCCATGCCATGCAAGACGCTATGTCTTGGAGAGGATAGATTTTGAAGATCATGAAAATATGGAAACAAAGATAGTTCACCTAAGGACCCATCATGGTATAGATTTTGCTGTAAATCTATACAATTCTGAGAGCGTATCCCATTTTGGTTGCCTGAATTGGGAAGCACTTTGCAAGATGTGTGATTTTCATGAGGGTATGCTTGTCACCTTGGATCTTGGTGATCCTGACGAAGATAATATGGACATTTGGGTCATTGTTGATACGCTTCCAATTCTACTGCTATGTGAGTTTCTCAAACATAGTTATTAAGTAATTTATATTGTTTATTTCAAAATAGTTGACAACTTATTTCCATTGATAGCTTATTTTCATTCTTCAAAGAATGTATGGAAGATGGTAGACAGAACCTACTACACCGATGGCGCAGAATTAACTTATCAGGAGAAAGATCATCTTATCTCATTTATTATTGATGTTGAGAATTACAATATCAATTATCAAACTCCTGCACATTATGGTCAATACGTGCCATTAGTGCACGTGCCAACCTACGGTAACATCCATGGAGATTGCATGGTAAGATTTTTTACTATTACGACATCCGTGCATCTTTTGCATATATTCTTCTAAAGCTAAACTTCATTGCTAACTACGATGTTATTATTATGTTTTTCAACAGAAAATCCTGAAGGATTGTGTGCCTGATCTGATGTTTCCGAAAGGATGGCTTGATGTTATTAGCTTACGGCCATATCTGCCTAGGGGTCACAATTGTTCATACCGGATTTCTAAAACCAATCAAGACATGACAATCAAAGAATGGAAAAAATGTATGGACAATCGTAGGGAGCTACTTGGAACCAACATTGTGTGAAGTGCAAGAATTGGAGACAGCATAGTCTCCATTCTCCATAATGGAGAGTCAGGGCCTATCTTGTTGTATGCCATTTTACCATAGAGAGGGTAGTAGGTCCTATGAGAGAGGAGTAGGCCCTAGGTACAATGTGTTATTATGTGCTACAATGTGTTAGAGTTGATGATGATGATGAGGACGAGTTGTGATTATGACTAGTGACCAAGTTGTTATATGATGTCTCATGGATGAAAATGATGATCATGAGGAGTTGTTATATGAGAATGATGTATTATGATGATAAGTTGTTAATGATATGATGATGATGATGAGTTATTATATCATTGGGTGAAAGAACCACGGATTAGTTTCTAGTGGATGGATCCTAAGTGATCAAGTCATGGATTATCATGATAATCCATGACTTGGTCACTTAGGATCCATCCACTTGAAACTAATCCATGGTTCTTTCAACCAGTGATTTAATAACTCATTATGATGTAAGAACAATCTCTGAATTGCTACTGTATGAAAACTTGTATAATGGTGTATGAATACGACATAAAATAAAAAAGAAATAGAATACAGAATAATAGTAGTAGCGCGGGAGAGAGGAGCGCTACTAGTACTTACCAGTAGCGCTTTCCGCAAGAATCGCTACTACTAAGTAGCTATAGCATTAGCGCGGGTAAACCAACGCTACTGATAACCTTTAGCTGTAGCGCCGTATCAGTAGCGCGGTACCCCGCGCTACTGCTAGGACAAAAACCAGCGCTACTGCTAGGCTTTTCCCTAGTAGTGTTATGTTGTCTACCATGGATATATTTGGTTGATGTTTAGCCTGTTGTGCTTAACATGCCTTTATATGTACTCATACAGGACAATACTGAGAACAGTGCTGTTTTCCATCAAGGTTAGTTTCATCGCATTGCTTATATGTACTCACTGTTCAGGATATCGGTAGCTGGTACCATATAGCCTGGGGGCTGATAGGAGATTAATCGTCGAATCGAACATTTCACTGAATATATCTGTAACCCATTTATTAGTAGGTTAACTAGGGCCATATTTAATATATATGAGGCTACATAGCAACATGCATTGTACTGAATGACTAAATATGCAATCCCAAGCTACATAGCAACAAGGAAGAGTGTTACCTTCATGTTCTGATGATGTCTAGATATACATGTAATAAAATCTTATATAATGGGATGGAGGGAGTGTTGTACTACATCATTTTGCAATAGTTGTTTAGCTTCTAATATTAACTTGGTGCTTTTAGGTACATATGTCATTGCCAAAGATCCACACTTGGACCCTTTCTGCGTATGGGGCAATGAGATATTCATGAACCAGCATCAAGTGAGGAAACTGATAAAGATTGTTATTAAAATGGGTCAAAAGATGTCAATCAAACTATTTGTTTACACTTTATGCAAGACAACAGTGAACTGCAGGATGGTAAGTAAGAACTCTGTAGCCTTATTTTTACTGCCTGTAATGAGTTGTGTTAGATGACAATGTCTGAATCTTTTTTCGTTTGCAGTGGATCCTGAAGCAGTTTACTCAAGATTACCTCTCAAACTACATGATTGGCGGCCTGCGATCACAAGGGGTTGGACTAGAGTCGTGCGTGCCTTCTGCATCCAGGAGAGCACAATAGAGCCATTTCACTTCACCTTGTTCAGCAACCAGAATGTCTATCGCCTCTTTCTTTACCATCTGTAATAGTACAAGTATAGAACCCTGGTTCATCATTCTTTATTTGGTGCTTATGTAATTCTTAAACATATGTACCTGTGAATCGAATAATGCATTGGTTGTTTGAACCTGATGGATATGAATAAAGCTATAGCCTACTTTCAAGTTCAAATTAGGTACAATTTTAAATAGCAGCAATCAAATTAGGGTGAAATTACGGTGTGCGGGTCATTACGGCGCACACGGTCTATAAAGCATAGCGTGTGCGATATACATCATAATCCGACACGGTTCACGGAGAGGAAACGTGTGTAACAATGCACACAGTTGCCGTTTGCAAAGCGTGTGTGATGTCAAACACTATCACAAAAGGTGCGGGAAAACTAAATGTGTGTGATTGTCTACCTATCGTACACGGTTTACAATCATGAACAGTTTGTGATGTGCTAGGCATCGTAAACGTAGAGCTAGTTTGGTACGTGCCTGGAAAACTCCTGTGCCTAGAATGTGCCTGGTTTTAGGTAAAACCACAAAACTCCGACTGCGATGGCAATGCGAGCACAAACGAGTAGCAAGGATGAAGCGTTTGGGATATTCGAGATATTGGAAACGGTTATATAGGGACAACTGTATGCATCAAGGCTCCCTATCCCCGACGGTTTCTGGGTCGTGTGGGAAGGACCCCCCTATTGCCCACACTCACTAGGCGACGGTTCCAAATGCCGTCGCGGAAAGGGGTTAAAAACCGTTTGTATAGCACCTCGCTGTACCAGTGCGTGAGTTGTGAAACAATTACACATTGTTTTAAATGAAGGCCAAATTCGTAACTCAAATATTCGCCTCCTCGATCAGATCGTAGAAACTTTATTTTCTTGTTACGATGATTCTCAACATCACTCTGAAATTCTTTGAATTTTTCAAATGTTTCAGACCTGTGTTTCATTAAGTAGATATACCCATACCTACTCAAATCATCTGTGAGGGTCAGAAAATAACGATACCCGCCGCGTGCTTCAACACTCATCGGACGGCATACATCAGTATGTATTATTTCCAATAAGTCATTAGCTCACTCCATTGTTCCGGAGAACAGAGTTTTAGTCATCTTGCCCATGAGGCATGGTTCGCAAGTATCAAATGATTCATAATCAAGCGATTCCAAAAGTCCATCTGCATGGAGTTTCTTCATGCGCTTTACACCAATATGACCTAAACGGCAGTGCCACAAGTATGTTGCACTATCATTATCAACTTTGCATCTTTTGGCATCAATATTACGAATATGTGTATCACTACGATCGAGATTCAACAAGAATAGACCACTCATCATGGGTGCATGACCATAAAAGATATTACTCATATAAATAGAACAACCATTATTCTCCGATTAAATGAATAACCGTCTCACAATAAACAAGATCCAAATATAATGTTCATGCTCAACGGAGGCACCAAATAACAATTATTGAGGTCAAAAACTAATCCCGAAGGTAGATGTAGAGGTAGCTTGCCGACAGCGATCACATCGACCTTGGAACCATTTCCGACGCGCATCGTCACCTCGTCCTTAGCCAATCTTCGTTTATTCCGCTGCTCCTGTTTCAAGTTACAAATATGAGCAACCAAACCAGTATCAAATAACCAGGCGCTGCTACGAGCATTAGTAAGGTACACACCAAAAACATGTATATCAAATATACCTTTGTTCATTTTGCCATCCTTCTTATCCGCCAAGTCTTTGGGGCAGTTCCGCTTCCAGTGACCATTCCCTTTGCAGTAGAAGCACTCTGTTTCAGGCTTGGGTCCAGCTTTGGGCTTCTTCCCAGGAGTGGCAACTTGCTTGCCATTCTTCTTGGAGTTCCCTTTCTTTCCTTTGCCCTTTTCCTTGAAACTAGTGGTCTTGTTAACCATCAACACTTGATGCTCCTTCTTGATTTCTACCTCCGTGGCCTTAAGCATTGCAAAGAGCTCAGGAATCGTTTTATTCATCCCTTGCATATTATAGTTCATCACGAAGCCTTTGTAGCTTGGTGGCAGTGATTGAAGAACTCTGTCAATAACACTATCAACTGGAAGATCAACTCCCAGCTGAGTCAAGTGGTTATGATACCCAGACATTTTGAGTATGTGTTCACTGACAGAACTGTTCTCCTTCATCTTGCAGCTATAGAACTTGTTGGAGACTTCATACCTCTCAACCCGGACATTTGCCTGAAATATTAACTTCAACTCTTGGAACATCTCATATGCTCCATGACGTTCAAAACGTCTTTGAAGTCCCAGTTCTAAGCCGTAAAGCATGGCACACTGAACTATCGAGTAGTCATCAGATCGAGCTTGCCAGACGTTCATAACATCTGCTTCAGCTCCTGTAGCAGGCCTGTCACCTAGTAGTGCATCAAGGACATAATTCTTCTCTGCAGCAATGAGGATAATCCTCAAGTTACTGACCCAGTCTGTGTAGTTGCTACCATCATCTTTCAACTTAGCTTTCTCTAGGAACGCATTAAAATTCAGGGGAACGGTAGCTCAGGCCATTGATCTACAACATAGATATGCAAAACTATAAGACTAAGTTCATGATAAATTAAGTTCAATTAATCAAATTACTAATGAACACCCACCTAAATAAACATCCCTCAGGTTATCTAAGTGATACGTGATCCAAATCAACTAACCCATGTCCGATCATCACAAGAGATGGGGTAGTCATCAATGGTGAACATCTCTATGTTGATCATATCTACTATATGACTCACGTTCGACCTTTCGGTCTCCAGTGTTCCGAGACCATGTCTGTACATGCTAGGCCCATCAAGTTTAACCCAAGTATTCTGCATGTGCAAAACTTTCTTACACCCGTTGTATGTGAACATAGAGTCTATCACAGCCGATCATCACGAGGTGCTTCAAAATGACAAACTTTGGAAATGGTGCATACTTGGGGAGAATAGTTTTATCTTGAAATTTAGTGAAGGGATCGTCTTATAATGCTACCGCCGTTCTAAGCAAAATAAGATGCATAAAGGATAAACATCACATGCAACCAAAATATGTGACATGATATGGCCATCATCATCATGTGCTTTTGATCTCCATCTCCAAAGCATCGTCATGATCTCCATCATCACCGGCTTGACACCTTGATCTCCATCGTTGTGTCGGTGTCGTCTTGCCAACTATTGCTTCTATAACTATTGCTAACGCATAGCGATAAAGTAAAGCAATTACATGGCGCTTGCACTTCATACAATAAAGAGACAACCCTAAGGCTCCTGCCGGTTGTCGATATTACAAAACATGATCATCTTATACATCAACATATATCACATCATATCTTGACCATATCACATCACAACATGCCCTGCAAAAACATGTTAGAAGTCCTCTACTTTGTTGTTGCAAGTTTTATGTGGCTGCTACGGGCTTCTAGCAAGAACCGTTCTTACCTACGCAAAAACCACAATGGTGATTCATCAAGTTTGCTGTTTTAACCTTCTTCAAGGACCGGCCGCAGTCAAATTCGATTCAATTAAAGTAGGAGAAACAAACACCCGCCAGCCACCTTTATGCAAAACTAGTTGGATGTCGGTCGGTGGAACCTGTCTCATGTGCGTGGACATGTAAGGTTGGTCCTGGCCGCTTCATCCCACAATACCGCCAAATCAAAATAAGATGTTGGTGGTAAGTAGTATGACTATCACCACCCACAACTCTTTGTGTTCTACTCGTGCATATCATCTACGCATAGACCTGGCTCATGATGCCACTGTTGGGAAACGTTGCATGGAAAACAAAAAAATTCTACGCACACGCAAGATCTATCCATGGAGATGCATAGCAACGAGAGGGGAGAGTGTGTCTACGTACCCTCGTAGACCGTAAGTGGAAGCGTTTAATAACGCGGTTGATGTAGTCGAACTTCTTCGCGCTCCAACCGATCAAGTACCGAACGTACGACACCTCCATGTTCAGCACACGTTCAGCTTGGTGACGTCCTTCGCCTTCTTGATCCAGCAAGATGGCGAGGTAGTGGATGAGTTCCGGCATCACAACGGCATGGTGATGGTGATGGTGAAGCTATCTCTGCAGGGCTTCGCCTAAGCACTACGAAAATATGACCGGGGGTGTAAACGGTGGAGGGGGGCGCCGCACACGGCAAAGCAATTGATCTGTGTTGTGCTAGGCGCCCCCTCCCACATATATATAGGTGGGGGTGGAGGGAGCAGCCAGGAGGCGCCCCCAAGTAGGCTGACTCCTACTTGGGGTCTTCCCCCAAGTGGCGCCCCCCTTCCTTATTTGGAGTGCGGGAGGAATGAAGGAGGAGGTGGCGCCCCCCCCCCCCTTTCCTTTCTCTCCTGAGGAGGGAAAGGCGTAGGGGCCACCCTACCCTTTCCTTCCCCTAGGCCGGCCACCAAGGGAAGGGGCGCACCAGCCCCCTTGTGGCTGGTCTGTCCCCCCCCCCCCCCCCCGTTTGGCCCATAAGGCCCATACACTTGCCGAGGTGCCCGGAACCCCTTCCGGTGATCCGATGAGTACCCGGTGCACTCTGAAACTATTCCGGTGTCCAAATACCATCGTCCTATATATCAATCTTTACCTCTCGACCATTTCGAGACTCCTCGTCATGTCCGTGATCTCATCCGGGACTCCGAACAACATTCGGTCACCAAAACATATAACTCATATAACACTATATCGTCAACGAACGTTAAGCGTGCGGACCCTACGGGTTCGAGAACTATGTAGACATGACCGAGACACCTCTCCGGTCAATAACCAATAGCGGAACCTAGATTCCCGTATTGGCTCCTACATATTCTACAAAGATCTTTATCGGTCGAACCGTTATGACAACATACGTAATTCCCTTTGTCCATCGGTATGTTACTTGCCCGAAATTCTATCGTCGGTATCTTCATACCTAGTTCAATTTCGTTACCAGCAAGTCTCTTTGCTCGTTCCGTAATACATCATCCTGTAACTAACTCATTTGTCACTTTGCTTGCAAGGCTTCTTATGATGTGTATTACTGAGAGGGCCCAGATATACCTCTCTGATACTCGGAGTGACAAATCCTAATCTCGATCTATGCCAACTCAACAAACACCCTCGGAGATACCTGTAGAGCATCTTTATGATCACCCAGTTACGTTGTGATGTTTGATAGCACACAAGGCATTCCTCCGGTATACAGGAGTTGCATAATCTCATAGTCGAAGGAATATGTATTTGACATGAAGAAAGCAATAGCAATAAACTGTACGATCATTATGCTAAGCTAACGGATGGGTCTTGTCCATCACATCATCCTCCTAATGATGTGATCCCATTATCAAATGACAACACATGTCTATGGTTAGGAAACCTTAACCATCTTTGATCAACGAGCTAGTCTAGTAGAGGCTTACTAGGGATACGGTATTTGTTTATGTATTCACACATGTATTTAAGTTTCCGATCAATACAATTCTAGCATCAATAATAAACCTTTATCATGAATGAGGAAATATAAAATAACAACTTTATTATTGTCTCTAG
Organism: Thinopyrum elongatum; assembly: GCA_011799875.1. NCBI lineage: Eukaryota > Viridiplantae > Streptophyta > Magnoliopsida > Poales > Poaceae > Thinopyrum > Thinopyrum elongatum. Next base: position 117,637,006 of record CM022303.1, on the reverse strand, counting down.
GGCATAGTTCCTTCAATTCGGACACCGGAAGAGTTTCGGAGTGCACCGGGTAGTCATCGGTCGCCGGAAGGGGTTCCGGACACCCCCGGTAGGTTTATGGGCCTAATGGGCCAATGGGAGGGGACAGACCAGCCCAAAAGGGGGCTGGCGCGCCCCTCTCCCTGGCCGCCGGCTCTAGGGAAGGAAAGGGGGGAGGGCTAGCCCGTCCTGCCTTCCCCTTCTCATCGGAGAAAGGAAAGGGGGGCGCCACCCCCCTACCTTTCCCCGCTCACCTAATAAGGAAAGGGGCACGGCTTGGGGAGGACCCCAAGTAGGATTCGGCCTACTTGGGGTGCCTACTGGCAGCCTCCCTCTCCTCCCCACCTATATATATGTGGGAGAGGACGCTACACATAACCACGACAATCTCTTAGCCGTGTGCGGCACCCCCTCCACAGTTTTGTCCCTCGGTCATATTTTCATAATGCTTAGGCGAAGCCATGCGGAGATAGCTTCACCATCACCGTCACCATGCCGTCGTGCTGCCCGTACTCATCCACTACTTCGCCATCTTTCTGGATCAAGAAGGCGAGGATGTCACCGAGCTGAACGTGTGCTGAACGCGGAGGTGACGTACGTTCGGTACTCGATCGGTTGGATCGCGAAGAAGTTCGACTACATCAACCGCGTTAACAAACGCTTCTGCTTATGGTCTACTATGGTACGTAGACACACTGTTCCCCTCATTGCTATGCATCTCCATGGATAGATCATGCGTGTGCGTAGAAATTTTTTTATTTTCCATGCAACGTTTCCCAACAGTGGCATCCGAGCCAGGTCTATGCGTAAATGATATGCACGAGTAGAACACAAAGAGTTGTGGGCGGTGATAGTCATACTCCTTACCACCAACGTCTTATTTTGATTCGGCGGTATTGTGGGATGAAGTGGCCCGGACCAACCTTACATGTCCACGTACATGAGACGGTTCCATCGACTGACATGCAACTAGTTTTGCATAAAGGTGGCTGGCGGGTGTCTGTTTCTCCAACTTTACACTACTAGGAGAAAGCCTACTAGTAGCGCTTGAAATACCTATAGCAGTAGTGCTGGGTCCAGCGCTACTGCTAACGCGCTACAGCTAAGTTGTAGCAGTAGCACTTTCCTGACTAGCGCTACTGGTAAGTATGGTTAGTAGTAGCGCTTCCCGGACAAGCGCTACTGCTAACTATCTGTAGCGCGGCAACAAATCCAGCGCTACTGCTAGTATTCCTACTTTCACAGATTTATTCCCCCTCTATGTATTTGTGATGTATTTGTGCATGCTCTATATAGTAGTTTCATCAAATCATAATAAACATACACTATTCTCATCATATCATACACATACAATAGTCTCGTCAAACCATCATCATCATCATCATCATTCAACACAAATATCATCACATCTCTAAAATAGCGATACACAAGTCATGTCATGTCTCGAATAAATGCAACTGCATGGTCATGGCACTGCTACTTCTTGAGCTTGCGTTGGATTTTCCCTTGAAGAGGAAAGGGTGATGCAGCAAAGTAGAGATAAGTATTTCCCTCAGTTTGAGAACCAAGGTATCAATCCAGTAGGAGACAACGCACAAATCACCGAATACCTGCACAAACAATCAAACAACTTGCACCCAATGCGATAAAGGGGTTGTCAATCCCTTCATGGTTACTTGCAAAAGTGAGATCTGATAGATATAGATGAAACTAAATAAAAGATAAAGTAAATATTTTTGGTATTTTTGGTTTATAGATCGGAAAGTAAAAGATTGCAAAATAGTAGATCGGAAACTTATATGATGGAAAATAGTAGATCAGAAACTTATATGATGGAAAATAGTAGATCGGAAACTTTTATGATGGAAAATAGACCCGGGGGCCATAGGTTTCACTAGAGGCTTATCTCAAGATAGCACATAATACGGTGGGTGAACAAATTACTGCCGAGCAATTGATAGAAAAGCGCAAAGTTATGACGATATCTAAGGCAATGATAATGAATATAGGCATCACGTCTGTGTCAAGTAGACCGAAACGATTCTGCATCTACTACTATTACTCCACACATCGACCGACTCCTGCTTGCATCTTTTTATCCTCGATGGCAACAATACAATACGTGCCTTGCTGCCCCTACTGTCACTGGGAAAGGACACCGCAAGATTGAACCCAAAGCTAAGCACTTCTCCCATTGCAAGAAAAACCAATCTAGTTGGCCAAACCAAATCGATAATTTGAAGAGAATTACAAAGATATCAAATCATGCATAAAAGAATTCAGAGAAGATTCAAATAATATTCATAGATAATCTGATCATAAATCCACAATTCATCGAATCTCGGCAAACACACCGCAAAAAAGTATTACATCGAATAAATCTCCAAGAACATCGAGGAGAACATGGTATTGAGAATCAAAGAGAGAGAAGAAGCCATCTAGCTACTAGCTATGGACCCGTAGGTCTGAGGTAAACTACTCACGCTTCATCGGAAGGGCAATAGGATTGATGTAGAAGCCCTCCGTGATCGAATCCCCCTCCGACAGGGTGCCGGAAATGGTCCCTAGATGGGATCTCACGGGTACAGAAGGTTGCGGCGGTGGAAAAGTGTTTTCGTGGATGCTTCTGGTGGTTTGGGAACATATGTGAATATATAGGCGAAAGAATTAGGTCAGGAGGGTCACAGGGGGCCCACAAGGCAGGGGGGCACGCCCTACCCCCTGGGCGCGCTCTCCGCCCTTGTGGCCGCCTCGTGGCTCCTCCGACTTCATCTCCAAGTCTCTTGGGTGTCTTCTGGTCCAAGAAAAATCATCGGAAAGATTTTATTCCGTTTGGACTCCGTTTGGTATTCCTTTTCCATGAAGCTATAAAATAAGGAAAAACAGAAACTGGCACTGGGTTCTAGGTTAATAGGTTAGTCCCAAAAATAATATAAAATAGCATATTAATGCATATGAAACATCCAAAACAGATAATATACTAGCATGGAACAATCAAAAATTATAGATACGTTGGAGACGTATCAAGCATCCCCAAGCTTAATTCCTGCTCGTCCTCGAGTAGGTGAATGATAAAAATAGAATTTTTGATGTGGAATGCTACCTAACATATTTATCCATGTAATTTTCTTTATTGTAGCATGAATGTTCAGATCCATAAGATTCAAAACAAAAGTTTAATATTGCATAAAAACAATAATACTTCAAGCATACTAATAAGGAAATTATGTCTTCTCAAAATAACATGGTCAAAGAAAGCTTATCCCTACAAAATCATATAGTCTGGCTATGCTCCATCTTCATCACACAAAATATTCAAATCATGCACAACCCCGATGAGAAGCCAAGCAATTGTTTCATACTTTTGATGTTCTCAAACTTTTTCAACTTTCACGCAATACATGAGCGTGAGCCATGGACATAGCACTATAGGTGGAATAGAATATGGTGGTTGTGGAGAAGACAAAAAGAAGGAGATAGTCTCACGTCAACTAGGCGTATTAACGGGCTATGGAGATGCCCATCAATAGATATTAATGTGAGTGAGTAGGGATTGCCATGCAATGGATGCACTAGAACTATAAGTTTATGAAAGCTCAAAAGAAAACTAAGTGGGTGTGCATCCAACTCGCTTGCTCACGAAGACCTAGGGCAATTTGAGGAAGCCCATCATTGGAATATACAAGCCAAGTTCTATAATGAAAAATTCCCACTAGTATATGAAAGTGACAACATAGGAGACTCTCTATCATGAAGATCATGGTGCTACTTTGAAGCACAAGTGTGGTAAAAGGATAGTAACATTGTCCCTTCTCTCTTTTCTCTCATTTTTTTTATTTGGGCCTTCTCATTTTTTTTGGCCTCTTTTTTTTCCGTCCGGAGTCTCATCCCGACTTGTGGGGGAATCATAGCCTTCATCATCCTTTCCTTACATGGGGCAATGTTCTAATAATGAAGATCATCACACTTTTATTTACTTACAACTCAAAAATTACAACTCGATACTTAGGACAAAATATGACTCTATATGAATGCCTCTGGCGGTGTGCCGACATGTGCAATGAATCAAGAGTGACATGTATGAAAGAATTATGAATGGTGGCTCTGCCACAAATACGATGTCAACTACATGATCATGCAAAGCAATATGACAATGATGAAGCGTGTCATAATAAACAGAACGGTGGAAAGTTGCATGGCAATATATCTCGGAATGGCTATGGATATGCCATAATAGGTAGGTATGGTGGCTGTTTTGAGGAAGGTATATGGTGGGTATATGGTACCAGCGAAAGTTGCGCGGCACTAGAGAGGCTAGCAATGGTGGAAGGGTGAGAGTGCGTATAATCCATGGACTCAACATTAGTCATAAAGAACTCACATACTTATTGCAAAAATCTATTAGTTATCGAAACGAAGTACTACGTGCATGCTCCTAGGGGGATAGGTTGGTAGGAAAAGACCATCGCTAGTCCCCGACCGCCACTCATAAGGAAGACAATCAATAAATAAATCATGCTCCGACTTCATCACATAACGGTTCACTATACATGCATGCTACGGGAATCACAAACTTTAACACAAGTATTGCTCAAATTCACAATTACTCACTAGCATGACTCTAATATTACCATCTCTATATCTCAAAACAATCATAAGGAATCAAACTTCTCATAGTATTCAATGCACTTTATATGAAAGTTTTTATTATATCCCTCTTGGATGCCTGTCATATTAGGACTAAATTCATAACCAAAGCAAATTACCATGCTGTTTACAGACTCCCATAATAATATTAGTGAATCCTGAGAGTTCAACAATTTCTATAAAATAAAACCACCGCCGTGCTCTAAAAAGATATAAGTGGAGCACTAGAGCAAAATTGCCTAGCTCAAAAGATATAAGTGAGGCACTTAGAGTATTCTAATAAATCACGATTCATGCATGTCCCTCTCAAAAGGTGTGTACAGCAAGGATGATTGTGGCAAACTAAAAAGCAAAGACTCAAATCATACAAGACGCTCCAAGCAAAACACATATCATGTGGTGAATAAAAATATAGCCTCAAGTAAAGTTACCGATAGACAAAGACGAAAGAGGGGATGCCTTCCGGGGCATCTCCAAGCTTAGGCTCTTGGTTGTCCTTGAATATTACCTTGGGGTGCCTTGGGCATCCCCAAGCTTAGGCTCTTGCCACTCCTTATTCCATAGTCCATCAAATCCTTACCCAAACCTTGAAAACTTCACAACACAAAACTCAACAGAAAATCTCATAAGCTCCGTTAGTATAAGAAAATAAATCACCACTTTTGGTACTGTTGTGAACTCATTCTTTATTTATATTGGTGTAATATCTACTGTATTCCAACTTTTCCATGGTTCATACCCCCCGATACTACCCATAGATTCATCAAAATAAGCAAACAACACATAGAAAAATAGAATCTGTCAAAAACAGAACAGTCTGCGAAGATCCAAATTGTTCTAATACTTATGTAACTCCAAAAATTCTCGTATAAAACATTCAGGGATTTTCAATGCTCCAGTGAATTATTAAATTTCTGTGACTGGACGCAAAAGTTTCTGTTTTTCAGCAAGATCAAATCAACTATCACCGTAAGCCATCCCAAAGGTTTTACTTGGCACAAACACTAATTAAAACACAAAATCACATCTAACCAGAGGCTAGATGAATTATTCAAAGCAAAAAATTAACAAAAAAGAAAAAAAAATTGGGTTGCCTCCCAACAAGCGCTATTGTTTAAAGCCCTTAGCCAGGCATAAAAACATGAATAGATCTAGGTATTGTCATCTTTGGTATGCAATTCTTCAATCACACACTTATAATCCTTAGGAGGTTCTTTGGTTTTGTCAATGATCAAACTCCTAGGCAAGAAATCAAGAAATTCACTTGTAGCAATTGGTTCCTTAATAATATCAAAAAAATTGGTGTGACCACTTATTGTTTTGAGATCTTCATTTTCCTTACTAGAAGATTCACCCTTATTCTTAGGAACGTAAGTAAACTTGGCAATCTTAGTAGGAGGAAGATTTTGAGTAGTTTTAACGAAGGAAAAAGCGGAACCCAAGTTGGTAATTATAGCTTCTAGTTTGCCAATTCTAGTAGAATCTTGATCTATCTTTTCATTAACTATGGGTTCCTTTTCCCTAAGGTTTTTTAAAGTAACTCCTACCTTAGATCCATATTGAGTAATCTGATTATCAATCTTTTTATCCAAATTTTCAATCAACTCTGCGGTAGCAAATTTATTCTCAATAATATCCAACCTTTGCATCACATGTTCCAAGGTTAAAACAGTTCCATTGATGAAAAGAGGTGGTGGGCCTAGCAAATCTATCATGGCATTGTAAGAATCAAAAGTATGGCTCCCCAAGAAATTTCCCCCGGTAATGGTATCTAGAACATATCTATTCCAAGGAGTAATGCCTACATAAAAATTGCGAAGAAGAACGGCAGTAGATTGGTTTCGAGTAGATCTATTTTGAGGATTGCAAATTCTATACCAAGCATCTTTTAAATTTTCTCCCTCCCTTTGTTTAAAATTGAGAACTTCGTTATCGGGAGTGCTAACAATGATGGGAGGACTAGCCATGGGAACGAGACAAATGATCAACCGCACGAGCAAACAAAAGGCAAACGAAGAAGACAAACGGAAGAGGGGTGAAGAAAAGGCAAATCTTTTCGAAAATCATTTTAGGAGTGGGGGAGAGGAAAACGAGAGGCAAATGGCGAATAATGTAATGCAAGAGATGAGAGTTTATGATGGGTACTTGGTATGTCTTGACTTGGTGTAGATCTCCCCGGCAACGGTGCCAGAAAATCTTCCTGCTACTTCTTGAGCTTGCGTTGGTTTTTCCCTTGAAGAGGAAAGGGTGATGTAGCAAAGTAGAGAAAAGTATTTCCCTCAGTTTGAGAACAAGGGTATCAATCCAGTAGGAGACGACGCACAAATCACTGAATACCTGCACAAACAATCAAACAACTTGCACCCAACGCGATAAAGGGGTTGTCAATCCCTTCACGGTTACTTGCAAAAGTGAGATCTGATAGATATAGATGAAACTAAATAAAAGATAAAGTAAATATCTTTGGTTTATAGATCGGAAAGTAAAATATTGCAAAATAGTAGATCGGAAACTTATATGATGGAAAATAGTAGATCGGAAACTTATATGATGTAAAATAGACCCGGGGGCCATAGGTTTCACTAGAGGCTTCTCTCAAGATAGCAAATAATACAGTGGGTGAACAAATTACTGTCGAGCAATTGATAGAAAAGCGCAAAGCTATGACAATGTCTAAGGCAATGATCATGAATATAGGCATCACGTCCGTATCAAGTAGACCGAAACGATTCGGCATCTACTACTATTACTCCACACATCGACCGACTCCTGCCTGCATCTAGAGTATTAAGTTCATGAAGAACAGAGTAACGCATTAAGTAAGATGACATGATGTAGAGGAATAAACTCAAGCAATATGATGTAAACCCCATCTTTTTATCCTCGATGGCAACAATACAATACGTGCCTTTCTGCCCCTACTGTCACTGGGAAAGGACACCGCAAGATTGAACCCAAAGCTAAGCACTTCTCCCATTGCAAGAAAAACCAATCTAGTTGGCCAAACCAAATCGATAGTTCGAAGAGAATTACAAAGATATCAAATCATGCATAAAAGAATTCAGAGAAGATTCAAATAATATTCATAGATAATCTGATCATAAATCCATAATTCATCGGATCTTGGCAGACACACCGCAAAAAAGTATTACATCGAATAGATCTCCAAGAACATCAAGGAGAACATGGTATTGAGAATCAAAGAGAGAGAAGAAGTCATCTAGCTACTAGCTATGGACCCGTAGGTCTGAGGTAAACTACTCATGCTTCATCGGAAGGGCAATAGGGTTGATGTAGAAGCCCTCCGTGATCGAATCCCCCTCCGGCAGGGTGCCGGAAAAGGTCCATAGATGTGATCTCACGGGTACAGAAGGTTGCGGCGGTGGAAAAGTGTTTTCGTGGATGCTTCTGGTGGTTTGGGAACATATGTGAATATATAGGCGAAAGAATTAGGTCAGGAGGGTCACGGGGGGCCCACAAGGCAGGGGGGCGCGCCCTCCACCCATGTGGCCACCTTGTGGCTCCTCCGACTTTATCTCCAAGTCTCCTGGGTGTCTTCTGGTCCAAGAAAAATCATCGCGAAGATTTTATTCCGTTTGGACTCCATTTGGTATTCCTTTTCCATGAAGCTAAAAAACAAGGAAAAAACAGAAACTGGCACTGGGCTCTAGGTTAATAGGTTAGTCCCAAAAATAATATAAAATAACATATTAATGTATATAAAACATCCAAAATAGATTATATAATAGCATGGAACAATAAAAAATTATAGATACGTTGGAGACGTATCAGGCACACACACAAGTTTCATCATCTCTATCTAAACCATGATGTAGAAGAGAAGAGCAATCAGCATGAGCAAGGGCGCGACTATGTAGTACTTCTTGAGGCACCTGCGGGTTCACTCCCACTCTTGCTGGAGCGTCCACCTCACATAACTACTTTCCACTTTGGCTCTGCTGTCGAACCCTCTGTGGCTAGCACCCGGGTACTCATCCACCTGGTCATGAGCGTCTGGCCAGTGGTCGTACACTCCTGGAACCCTCCCAACGAACATGGCATAGCAGTCCTTCGCCATCTCTGATCTATGTACCTGCATCGTTAGTTGATGAATTCAACGATAATATGCAACATAATGTACTTAAGAAAACAAAGAGGCATAATTAGCAAAATACAAGAAACCTATAGTAAACATAAATAACAAAGTATCTCATACCCAAACTAATTAACTAGAGCAATCTAGGCTAGTTCAGGAGGATGGTTTAATTACATCATAGAGTTTCGTTGTGCATAAATTCAAAGTTTTTCCATAGAAAGACAGTAGTGACACATTGTCATCGACAATCAGTCGGCGGTCCAATCTTCATAGTCAGGGAGGAAGCACTTGAGCTTCTTGAAAGGCTTCAGGTCCAGACGCTCAGCGAGTAGCAGTTCTCGGACATCATGCCGCGTGATTGGCCCATGGTAGAACATCCCTGTTGGTTCGAGGACCTGCTTCATGATCACTTGGGCAAGTTCACACTGTACATGATAAAACTCAGCTCAGATTCGATGATCCGGTGTCTTTCCTATGCTTGTGGCCCAGTTGACAATCTCGGTATCGTTGGTAGTAGCTGACATGCGATGGCATTGATTATCCCTTCTGTACTCGATCAGGTGATGCATGAGGTAGAATCCATCAGCCTTACTGGTGTACGGTTGCTGGATGCAGCAGAAGTCGGTCTTATGGCCAAAAGCCAGCCTATTCTTCCTGTACTTTTTCACCTTGATATATCCACTAGAGAGGCTGCAGGTTAACAGGGCACTATCGAGAACACTCTTTATGTGCGTGTAATCCTTTTTCTTGATGTTCTTCAATGAGTCCAAGTACATACCATGGGAGTATTCAGGGTACAGAACAATGAGGACCCCCCCCCCCCCCCCCCGCACGCTGCGCAAAATAAGTACACCTCAAATTAGCCTCCATGCTTGCAAAGGAATGATTAAAACTTATGAAAGGATATGTGCGGATGACTTACGTGGGATGATAAGGCAGGAGAATCGCTTCCTTGTCCTTATTAGCGATCATGAAGTCGCCGATGTACTTGCTCGCATAGTCACGGTGCTCTTTGCAGACTGCCAAGAAGCTCTCGTGCATATAGTACGGGTCTGCGACGCAGATATATTTTATGTTCTCGATCCTGATGAAGTAGTTGAGATAGAGCGCATACATGCGGATGAACTGGAAATCCAGCTTGGTCATGTGGAACATGTCGTAGATGTAGTCAAATCGCAGGATGAACTTATCTGCGGGCCATCTCTCAATGTACAACTTCCCACCCGGCACCTGAACCGCGTAAAGCGGGTATCCTGGTTTTTCCGATATGAGAAGGACTTTCTCTATGGCCAGCACATCTTCATGAAGTCTCCTTAGATCATTGTTCAGTATGTGCTCTAGCGCTTTCGGAGGTAGGATTGGGTCGTCGGCGACATGGAAACGCTGCTTACCTACGACAGGTATTCTGTCTACCACCTGGGGCTTCAAAGGCGGCTCGCTCCTTGAAGCAGCTCTGGTGCCTTTAGGGCCTTTCTTGTCCGGTCTCCTCCTTTGCTTCTTGGCGGGTGGCGGTAGTGAGCCCACCATACCTTCCCTAACCACCACCCCCAGTGTCGTCGGGCTAATAAGTGGACGGCCTTTGGGTTATTGCTAGGTAGAGGCGGCATCTGGAGGCGTCTCCTGCGAGGATCGCATGAAGAGAGACTTTTTGCATTCCGCCTTAGGACGTTCTGGCTCCGGCAAATTAGGCAGCATCAAGTCATCATCTCCATGCTCATAGCCTGAGTCATAGTCCCCAGCCATCAATCCTCCATCGTCATAGGCGGTATTGATATAATTGAGAGGATCATCATCATCCTCCTCCATGACATCATCAGCATTTGCTTCTTCGACGGGGGCGACGTTATCTGGTACTAATGGAGGCTCTCCCTCGCGTCATCCGCTATCACCCGCCACGACAAGTGCAGGTAATTGGGTAGGTGGGGTGGTGTTCATACCTTCTTGAGAAGCTATCATTGGTGTGATACTGGGCGCCTCGACATGAAGAAGAGTCTTCGGCCAAGGCAAGAACCAGCTCTTGCATGCGCCAATCCGTTTAGGGGTCTCCTCATCATCGACTGGTATCGGAGGAGGCAAATCCTCAAAGCCCGCTAAGACACTGGCCATGTTAACCTTGAAGATGCCATGGGGCATCTCTCGGTTGTGGAACATGCGGTCCTTCGGCTTCATGATCATTGCCTTTCCCACGGCCACCTTTTGGCCCTTTATGTCGTATAGTAGGGTGCACGGGGTATCGTCGGCCTACGAAGACATGTCTGCGACGTCAAACATCTGAAAGGCAACTGAAATGGAAGACTATAGACATGCTGGTGAAAAGGGTATGACGCGTAATTACCTTGAGGGCGTCGAGGTTAGCCATAGACGAAGGCCCGCCGAGCTTGCCAGAGACGGAGGTCGGGCTGCTATGAACAGGAGCGGGACCTTTTGCGGTTGCTTGAGCAGGTGCTGGTGGTGTGATGTTCACCGAATTACTCCCGACGTAGCTGGGAAGGGGAAAGTCCGCTGGCCCTTTATCTGGATTGCTCTTCGACCAATCGATAATTGCCGAAATCAAGCAGGTAATAATTGAAGATTGGAAGTGAGCCGTGACACCAGCCACCGCGTCATTGACCGCTGCATTGACTACCCCGAGCAACTCTTTTTTGGTCTCAGCTTTGGTCTTATTGACCGCAATCGCGACCTTCTTGTCGATGGTCTGTTGAGTGAGCAACCGTCTCTTCCTTCTTTACTCTGGCTCCTCGTGGTAGCACGTCTTCCACGAGGCGCCATCTCTGACACCGTGCACATGTTTATAGGACGGCGGTTTGTCCTCCGGGACCTTTTTCAGTATGTTCAGGGCCCGGTTGAATGGGGTGTCCCACTTGGGCCTTGCCGATGACTGTGATGACTCGTCGCTTTTGGCTGCCTTTTGGTCTGCTCTTTCTGCAAAAGGAAAGTGGATGGTTTACTAATGTGACAAAACTTGTAGTCGAATTGATTGGAAGCTAATATCATAAGGTGGTAATATAACAATTACCAAAAGTCTCATGAACTCCCTCGTGTTCAGGTCCGTGTAAAAGATCATATTGATGCGGTCCCACTTGTACTGGGCCCTGATCCAGTCATGCTCCAGCGGGTCGGTGAACTCCGCCAATGGGTCTGGGATTCCGTGACTTTCACGTTCGACGTCCTCCTTGGCCCATACGTGCCTCTTCCTCTCATAACCACTGCTTCCGAGGCGGTGGGGAGGCGTGTTCCTGACCTGGAGCGCCTTCATTTTCTCCGACCTTGCCTTGACTTCTTCTTTAGCACAAGTCTTCTTGAATTTTTCAAAGTCCTCTTCCTTTAGTAACGGATTGTCAGCATGAATCTTGGACCACGGTTCAATCTTCGCAATCGCTTTTTTCACTCGAACTTTCCAGGCGGACAAGTCGTTGGTGAACGTCACCATCGCCTTGCTGTTTATCTTTGTCATGGCGTCGTCATCCCACGGATGTTTGCTTTCATCCCGGCCGGGGAACAGGAACCTATTGTGCAACTTCTTTAGGAGCATGTGCTCCATATGTGGTATCTTCTTCAACTTCTCATTGTTGATGTTGGTGGTTTCCCTGTGGATGCATCCTAGTTGATTTCCCCAGCATGAGCGTGCTTCCTCTGGCGCCGTTAGCTCTAATTTCTTGGGGTGCATCTCCGTGACCACAATTTGTCCGATGCTGAGCTCGTTTGGTCTTCGTGTCCTCTTCTGCTTCGGTGCTTTACCGGCTACGACAGCATCGTTGCCAGTCTCGGGGGTGGTGTCGGTGCCGTTGCCGGTGTCGGTGTCGGTGTCGGTGTCGGTGTTGGTGCCACTGCCGCCACCCTGCACCCGCAACTGGTGTTCGTCCAGGTAATTGAAATAATGATTTGCTGCCTCGACGGGGTCTTCTTCGAGGCGACCAGAACCCCCGGCTTCAGCGTGGCTAGACATGTTTCCTATTCAACAATTGTAAATAAAAGGTATAATGAAGAGAAAAAAGGGGCCTATATTTGGTCGAAATGTTGATTCATTCCCCTCAGAAAATCCCGGGCACTCCATATGTCTTAGTTTCTAGCACAAGTCATGCCAAAAATCATGGAAATTCTCGGCATGACCTTTGCTAAAAAGTGGACATATAGAGCGCCTGAAATTTTCCGAAACGGAAATGAATCAACATTCCAGCAAAACATAGGCCACTCGGATATTCTTCGACATTCAACCAACATTGCAAAATCATATAACATCAATGACATATATCATTTGCAAAATATATCATTCAAGTAAGTACATAGAGTGAAATGACCTCACTAAACATTGCAAAATAGTGGTCTTTTCAAAAACCAAAAACCTTTGCAAAATGACCTCACTAAACATTTGCTACTATTTTTTATTTATAGCTATTATATATACCTACAAAAATTGCTAAATGCTCTATCTCTGCTACTGCCCTAACCAACTAAATTGCCCTAACTTGCCCTAAACTAATTTGCTACTATTTTTTTCCTAGCTAAATGCCCTAGCTAAATGTCATAGCTAATTTTCCTAGCTAAACCTAGCTAAATGCTGCTGTTTTTTATAGCTAAATGCCCTAGCTAAAAAAATTGCCCTAGCTAAATTTGCTAAAAATGCCCTAGGTAAATGCCATAGCTAATTATTTTCCGTAGCTAACTACTCTCTGTTAACTCAAAATTTTACTAATTTTGTTTAAAGCAGCAACAACATGACCTAATTGTTGTGGTTAAAGAAATTTCTATAACTTGGACACACAGATGCACCATGATGTCAAAGAACGCGGGCGGGAAGTACATCTCAAGCTCACATAGTATGACAATGATCTCTTCCTGTAGCCTTCGGAGCTGCTTCACACTGATGGACTTTCGAGAGATAACGTCTAAGAAGTTGCAGAGACCAGTAAGTGTGTCACGGACGTGCTTGTCCATTATCCCTCTAATGGCAACCAGGAGTATCTGCATCATCATCACGTGACAGTCAGGAGACTTCATCCCGCTGAACCTTTTCTTCTTGGTGTCTAGAAATCTGCTTATCTTCCCACAGTAACCGGAACTGACTTTGATTCCCATAAGGCACTTGATGAATTGATCGATCTCCTTCGCACTTAAGGTGAAGCAAGAAAGGGGGCAATAATTCTCCTCCTTCTTGTTGACTTTTCTGCCCCTTTCCCCCTCCTCCATCTCCGTCTTCGTCTCCTCCATCGACTTTTTACGAGGCAGCATGTGGAGATCTTTCCTGATCTTCAAATCTTCCAAGTCTTTCCTTGCCTGCGGCCCATCCTTGGTCTTCTCCGGCATGTTCATCAGTGTGTCAAGCAAGCTCTCAAGGACATATTTCGTGATATGCATTTGATCAAGGCAATGAGGCGTGTCGTGATTGGGCCAGTACTCCAAGTCCCAGAAAATGGACCATGTTTTCCATACCTTCAGCAGCGACTCCGGCGCCTTTTTCATCTTTCCCAGCGTGGGGCACTGTTCCTAGTTTTTCAATAGCTCGTTGATTTCGGCGCCGCTCCTCTTACATGGAGGTCCTCGATGCTCAGCCAACCCATTGAATAGATCTCCACGCTTTCTCCATGGGTCATCCTTCTCGAGCCATCTACGATGCCCCATGTACACGATTTTCCCAGACCCACCATCTTTCGTTGACGTAACCTGCTGAGACGTTATATCATCCATGCACCTCGTGCATCCATAGTATCCGTGGCACACCTGGCCTGAGGTGTACCCATAACCGAGATAGTCATGCACCATCGTCCTCAACGTGGCTCTCATATAGAAATACTCTCCTTTGCTGGCGTCCCATGTCCATGCCGGTGTTTTCCATAACGTGTCTAGCTCCTCTTTCAGAAGCCCCATATACAGGTTAATATTATTTCCCGGTTGTTTCGGCCCTTGAATCAGCATGCTCATGTGTATGTACTTTGTCTTCATGCACTTCCATGGCGGGACGTTGTACATCCATACAAAGACGGGCCATGTGCTGTGGTTGGTGTTCTGGTTTCCAAACGGATTCATGCCATCGGTACTCGCACCAAGCACGATGTTCCTTGGATCTTCTGCAGCAAATCCATGTATGGCGTTGAATGCTCTCCACTTGCTACCATCTACAAGGTGTCTCAGCTTCGGATCATCTCCATCGTCGGGCTTCTTCCTCTCCGCGTGCCAGCGCATGAGCTTTGCTTCCTTAGGATTTACGAAATACCGCTGAAGACGGGGATTGATCGGAAAGTACCATACAACTTTCTGTGGAGCTTTCTTTCCTGCCTTCTTGTATCGAGAAGCATTGCACACTGGACAGCTGGTTTTTTCTGCATGCTCTCCTCGATAAATGATGCAATCGTTGATGCATGTGTGGTACCTAATGTGCGGCAAATCAAAAGGGCAAACAATTTTCTTTGCCTCCTCAACACTAGTAGGACACAGGTTCCCCGCGGGGAGAACTTTATTACGTAGATACTTCAAATGCTCATCGAGGCTTTTGTATGTCCATTTGTTTTTGGCCTTCGTCTTTAGAAGTTCGAGCGTGAAACTCAAGCGGGTCACCTCGGGATCGCAACCGTCATACAATGGAGTCTTTGAGTCTACTTCAAGTTGCGCCAGCTTGGCCTCCTCTCTAGAAGCAGCTCTCTTGCTAGTCATACTCTTGCGAAGGAGGTCTCGAACATGAGGGTCCTGCACGCCTGCACTTAGTAGCGTCGAAGACTGCGGCTTGACCGCCGCCTCTTCTCCGCCATGTCTGGACTCTTCTTCACCGTGTCCGGAATCTTCTCCGCCACCGTCATGTCCAGACTCTTCCCCGCCGCCATGTCCGGCGCCATCGTCTTCATGTCGATCAGTCATCTTGTCATCTAGCCCCATGTCATTATTCCCTGCCATGTGGACGTCCTCATCATCATCTTCACTTATCCACTGAGTATAGCCATCCATGAAACAATTCATCAGCAGGTGCGCCTTCAAACTGCCACGATCAAAAGGGTCCAAAAGGACTCCTTCTTTGCATCTTGTACATGGACATCTAATCCTAGTCCGATTATTTGCATACATGTCCATCACCGCGGATTGCAAGTATCGCTCCACCTTCCATCCACTCACCTTCATGACCGAGACTGCACGGTATAACAAGCAAAAGGGTTATAAATAAAATGCATGCATGCATCAAAGTCATATAAAAATTTGGCATGACCTTGCCTAAAAATAGGACATATAGAGTTTGCTCGAAATTCACCGAAATGGAAATAAATCGACATTTCGGCAAAACATAAGCAACTCGGGGGCATGTCACTCGCACAAATCTCTCCATATCCCAAACACACATATTCCCATTCTTGAAATGCACAACTTTTTACTCACCTATCTCCCGAGAGAGACCGAGCATGGTTAGATGAGGCCTTTCGCTACCTATAGGGATCAAAAGTGTGGATGGCTAAATAGCTAGCTAGATCTAGTTGTTGGGGAGGAGAGATGACTCTAGCTAACTAATGCAGAGGGAGAGAGATGAGCTAGCTAGATATATATCTATGGAATGGAGGGAGAGCCAAATAAATGAGGTAGCTAGATAGAGATGAGAAGGCCATTTATGGAGGAGAGTTATGGTGGAGGGGGGCATTAATGGGGAGAGAAGAGAGGTAGGAGGAAGAGAGAAGAAGGGCAACAATGGTGGAGAACTAATTTAGAGAGGGGAGAGGGGAAAGGAGGGGGAGAGAGGGCAAAGGGGGGGAGGAGGGGGAGAGGGGGGTGAAAAGGTGGCACCAGCCGCAACTAGCAGTAGCTTTTTTCTAGAAAGCGTTGCTGCTATGGTACTTAGTAGTAGGGCTTTAAAGGAAAAGCGCTACTATTAAGTGGGGCCCATTAGCAGTAGCGGTGCTGTCAAATAAAGCGCTACTGCTACTTCTTTAGTAGTAGCGCTTTATTCGGTACAGCGCTGCTACTACAGCTAGCGTCGGTGGGCTCGTTGGGTCCGACTTAGTAGCGTTTTTTACTTTTCCAGCGCTACTGCTAACTAGTTACTTGTAGCACTGCTCCAGAACAGCGCTACTGCTAATTAGCAGCAGCGCCTGCTATTTTCCAGTGCTACTACTGATGTCCTACCGATAAGCATTTCCCTAGTACTGTTAGTTGAATCGAATTTGACTACGGCCGGTCCTTGAAGAAGACTAAAACAGCAAACTTCATAAATCACCGTTGTGGTTTTTGCATAGTTAAGAACGGTTCTCGCTAGAAGCCCGTAGCAGCCACATAAAACTTGTGACAACAAAGTAGAGGACGTCTAACTTGTTTTTGCAGGGCATGTTGTGATGTGATATATGTTGATGTATGAGATGATCCTGTTTTGTAATATCGACAACTGGTAGGAGCCTTAGGGTTGTCTCTTTATTGTATGAAATGCAAGCGCCATGTAATTGCTTTACTTTATCGCTATGCGTTAGCAATAGTTGGCGAGACGACCCCGATGCAACGATGGAGATCAAGGTGTGATGCCGGTGAGAATGGAGATCATGACGATGCTTTGGAGATGGATATCAAAAGCACAAGATGACGATGGCCATATCATGTCACATATTTTGATTGCATGTGATGTTTATCCTTTATGCATCTTATTTTGCTTAGAATGATCCCTTCACTAAATTTCAAGATAAAAGTGTTCTCCCCGAGTATGCACCATTGCCAAAGTTCATCGTTTCGAAGCACCTCGTGATGATCGGGTGTGATAGACTCTACGTTCACATACAACGGGTGTAAGATAGTTTTGCACATGCAGAATACTTGGGTTAAACTTGACGAGCCTAGCATGTACAGACATGGTCTCAGAACATTGGAGACCGAAAGGTCAAACATGAGTCATATAGTAGATATGATCAACATAGAGATGTTCACCATTGATGACTACCCTATCTCACGTGATGATCGGACATGGGTTAGTTGATTTGGATCATGTATCACTTAGATAACTTGAGGGATGTTTATTTATGTGGGAGTTCGTTAGTAATTTGATTAATTGAACTTAATTTATCATGAACTTAGTCTTATAGTTTTGCATATCTATGTTGTAGATCCATGGCCCGAGCTACCGTTCGCCTGAATTTTAATGCGTTATTAGAGAAAGCTAAGTTGAAAGATGATGGTAGCAACTACACGGACTGGGTCCATAACTTCAGGATTATCCTCATTGCTGCAGAGAAGAATTATGTCCTTGATGCACCGCTAGGTGAGAGACCTGATGCAAGAGCTACTGCATATGTTATGAACGTCTGGCAGGCTCGATCTGATGACTACTCGATAGTTCAGTGTGCCATGCTTTACGGCTTAGAACCGGGACTTCAAAGACATTTTGAAGGCCATGAAGCATATGAGATGTTCCAAGAGTTGAAGTTAATATTTCAAGCAAATGCCCGGGTTGAGAGATATGAAGTCTCCAACAAGTTCTAAGGTCGATGTGATCGCCGTCGGCACGCTACCTTTACATCTACCTTTGGGATTAGTTTTAGACCTCAGTAATTGTTATTTGGTGCCCGCGTTGAGCATGAACATTATATCTGGATCTTGTTTATTGCGAGATGGTTATTCATATAAATCGGAGAATAATGGTTGTTCTATTTATATGAGTAATACCTTTTATGGTCATGCACCCTTGATGAATGGTCTATTCTTGTTGAATCTCCATTGTAGTGATACACATATTCATAATATTGATGCCAAAAGATGCAAAGTTCATAATGATAGTGCAACATACTTATGGCACTGCCGTTTAGGTCATATTGGTGTTAAGCGCATGAAGAAACTCCATACGGATGGACTTTTGGAATCACTTGATACTTGCGAACCATGCCTCATGGGCAAGATGACTAAAACTCCATTCTCCGGAACAATGGAGCGAGCTAATGACTTATTGGAAATAATACATACTGATGTATGCGGTCCGATGAGTGTTGAAGCACACGGCGGGTATCTTTATTTTCTGACCTTCACAGATGATTTGAGTAGGTATGGGTATATCTACTTGATGAAACACAAGTATGAAACATTTGAAAAGTTCGAACAATTTTAGAGTGAAGTGGAGAATAATCTTAACAAGAAAACAAAGTTTCTACGATCTGATCGCGGAGGCGAATATTTGAGTTACGAGTTTGGCCTTCATTTAAAACAATGTGGAATTGTTTCACAACTCACGCCACCTGGAACACCACAACATAATGGTGTGTCCGAACGTCGTAACCGTACTTTATTAGATATGGTGCGATCTATGATGTCTCTTACCGATTTACCACTATCATTTTGGGGTTATGCATTAGAGACAGCAGCATTCACGTTAAATAGGGCACCGTCTAAATCCGTTGAGACGACACCGTATGAACTGTGGTTTGGCAAGAAACCTAAGCTGTCGTTTCTTAAAGTTTGGGGATGCGACGCTTATGTCAAAAGGCTTCAGCCTGATAAGGTCGAACCTAAATCGGAGAAGTGCGTCTTCATAGGATACCCTAAAGAAACTATTGGGTACACCTTCTACCACAGATCCGAAGGCAAGATCTTTGTTGCCAAGAATGGATCCTTTCTAGAGAAGGAGTTTCTCTCGAAAGAAGTGAGTGGGAGGAAAGTAGAACTTGATGAGGTAATTGTACCTTCTCTCGAATTGGAAAGTAGCACATCAGAGAAATCCGTTCCCGTGATGCCTACACCAACTAGAGAGGAAGGTAATGATGACGATCATGAAACATTGGATCAAGTTACTACTGGACCTCGTAGGTTGAACAGAGCACGTTCTGCACCAGAATGGTACGGTAATCCTGTCCTGGAAGTCATGTTATTAGACCATGGCGAACCTACGAACTATGAAGAAGCTATGATGAGCTCAGATTCTGATAAATGGCTTGAGGCCATGAAATCTGAGATAGGATCCATGTATGAGAACAAAGTATGGACTTTGGTGGACTTGCCCGATGATCGGCAAGGCATAGAAAATAAATGGATCTTCAAGAAGAAGACTGACGCTGATGGTAATGTTACTATCTACAAAGCTTGACTTGTTGCGAAAGGTTTTCGACAAGTTCAAGGAGTTGACTACGATGAGACTTTCTCACCCGTAGCGATGCTTAAGTCTGTCCGAATCATGTTAGCAATTCCCGCATTTTACACTACTAGGGAGAAGCCTAGCAGTAGCGCGGGTATTAGGTGTATCAGTAGCGCGGGCCCCCGCGCTACTGATACGGTGCTATAGCTAACCTGTAGCAGTAGCGCGTGTTGGCCCGCGCTACTGCTATACATGCGTAGCAGTAGCGTGCTTTACAGCAATGCGCTACTGCTAATAGCTGCAGCACTTTCAACTAAGCCACGCTACTGGTAAGAGCGTGCTGCTGCTAACTTTACTCCCCTCGCTACTGCTAGTTTTATTAGTTTCTGATTTTTTTTCTGCATATTTGTTTTGTATTTGAACAGGCTTTATACAATAATCTTTAGCACATACAAATGTCATCATCATACACATACAAATGTAATCATAGCATATACATACAAATAGTCTCATCAAATCATGTCATCATCATAATCATCATCCAACACAAAATGGTCTCTCGTCATCATCTCGAAAATAGCGATACAAGTCTCGAATACTTGCAACTACATCGTCATCCATCTAAACAATGATATACGCAAGAAGAGCTATCACTATGAGTGAGAGCGGAACTATGCAGTACATGAGGCAGCGGTTATGAGTCCTCTCTCGCGCTAGTGTGAACCTCAAGTAACTAGCTTCTGCTTCTTGTCTGCTTTTGAAGCCTTTATTGCTGGCGCCCGAGACCCCCTCCACTTGCGCCTGACACTCAGGCCACTCGTCGTACACTCCCGGAACCTTCCCTTTGTACACGACATAGCACTGCTTCTTCGCCATCAAGAATCTAGGTACCTGTTAGAGATGCATCTTCATCAAGAGAATGTACAATCATATGCAAGAAAATATACTTGAGCAACACGAAAAAGAAAGGGTTAGCAACTAGATGCAACATATAGTAAACATATAAATAATCAACGCAGTTTCATCGTACACAAACTAATTAACTAGAGGTACGCAGGTCATCGTACCCAAACTAACAAAGTAGCGTTATGCAAGTTCGGCAGGGACCGTGGACATCACAAAGTTTCATCACTACAGAAACTATACAACTTCAACCGACACATATCATCATCATCGGCATCGTAAATCACTAATATTATCAAGGATGCACCCTAGCTTCTTGAACGGCGTGAGGTCCTGACGTTGCATGCCTATGCGAGTTCGGACGTCAGCTCGCAATATAGGGCCGTGGTGGAACATCCCCTTCTCTTCGATGATTTCTTTCATGATGATCGTCGCAATGTCCCTCTGGATGCGAAAGAAGTCATATCTAAGTTTATAATCCGCTTCTCCATGAGATTCTACCCACTTGCGGATATGATCATCGTTTCTGCTTGTCATGCGAAGCTTTTGGTGATCCCTTCTGAACTCCATCATGAGATGGAGGAGGTAGAATCCATCGTTCTTGCTTGGTTTTGGGACATGGATGCAGCAGAAGTTAGTTTTATGCGAGAAATCCGTCTTCTTGTTCCTTTGTTTCCTAATCTACAGGTAGCCACCCCTCAAGCTGAAGCCTTAGAGAGCATCATCTAGAATATTCATTACATGGGTGTAGTCCTTCTTCTCGTAGTTTCTGGTAGGGTCGAAATAGACGGCGTGGGAGACTCACGGGTAAAGAACGATAAGGATGGCACGCCCGTTGCTGCGGGGAAAAAACACCTCAAATTATTCTCAATATGAGCGAGAAGGAATGATTGAAATGTATGAAAGGGTTCTCTGGCACTGACTTACTTAGGATGATAAGGCAGGAGGACAATTTCCTGGTCCTTATTCTATACCATGAAGTTTTTGAGGTACTCCCTAGCAGTTTTACGCTCAAAGTTGCCGAGACTCAAGAAGGACTCGTGCATGTAGTATGGATTCACCACACAGATTTGCGAGACTTCTTCTCTCTTCATGACGGAGCTCATATGTAGCGCAAAAAGGCGGACGATTGTAAAATCGAGTCGCCTTGTCAGAAACATCTCGAAGATATGCTCAAACCGCAGGAAGAACACCTCCGCGGGCCGTGTGTCGACGTAGCACTCCCCCTCAGGCACACGAGCCACGTATGTCGGATATCCTGGATCCTTCGAGGCTAGTAGGCTTTTCTCAGTCGACAGCACATGGTCGTGTAGTCTCCTGAGATCCCCTGATATTGCCTCCAGCGGTTTCGGCGGTAGCATCGGCTCACCCGTGACATGGAACATGGCGGCACCTTTGACGGGTACATGCTCTTCAAAATCCGCCGTCTGGCTGCTATGTGCTTTGGCTTGTTTGTAGGCAGCAGAGCCTTTCTTCGCCGGTCTCCTCCTCTCATTTTTCTTGGGCTGACCTTCCAGACCCTTCCTTAACCCCTGCCCCAGTGTTGTCGGGCTAAGCACTGTACGACCCTCGGCTAGTTGAGCCTGTGTTGAGGAGCCATCTTCAGGCGTGTCCTGTGAGGATTGCATGAAGAGAGACTTCTTGCAATCCCTGCTAGGACGTTCCTGCCTGGGCAAATCATCCATATCCTCATCAGCATGCTGATAGCCTGAGTCATCATATGGCTGACTCACCATATCTAAGTCACCGTCATAGGCGCCTGTATTGAGGAACCAAAGAGGGTCATCCTTGTCCATCTCATCATCCATTCTTTGTTCTACGGGGGCGAATACATCAGCCACTATTGGAGCCCCTTCATCACGTCATCCGCCGCTCTCACCCGGCACTACAAGCACTGGTAATTGCGTAGGCGGGGTGGTGGTGTTCATACCTGCTTGGTGATGTGTGGTTATTGGTGTGCTCTCGGCCGGCTCTAGACGAAGAAGATTCTTCGGCCATAGCAGCACCCAACACTTGCAGTTTCCAAGCCGCGGCGGGGTCTCATCGTCCTCTCCCCCTAGCCGTACTGGAGGAGGCAAATCATCGTGCCCCGATTTCACACTCGACAAGGTAACCCTAAAGTGCCTACCGAGCATCGGCTGGCCGTGGAACGTGAGTTCCAAGGGCTTCGTTATCACCGCCTTTCCCACGTCCACCTTCTAGCCTTTGATCAAGTAGAGTACGGTGCACGGGGTTTCGTCGGCCTGCAAACAACATGTCTACGGCGTAAAACATCTAAAAGGCAACGAAAATGGAATATTCTAGATATATGTTGGTGCGACATGTAATTACCGTGAGGGCATCGAGTTCAGCCAAAGACGAAGGCCCGCCTAGTGCGCCAGAGACTGAGGATGAGCTGCTATGAGCGGGTGCAGGTGTGGGTGCGGGAGCAGGCGCGGTTGCGTCATTAGGTGATGGTGCGGTGGTGTTGTTCACCGAGTTGCTCCCGACGAAACTGGGCATGGGGAAATCATCTACCGTCTTGTCTGGATTTTCCTTCGTCCAGTTGATGATAGTCGGGATCAAGTTAGTAGCGAAATCATTTCTGCAGGCATCTACAGCTGCAGCGACTGCCTGCTGTAGCAACTCATTTTTCTCCTCGGCTGCTTTTTTCGCGTCCTTAGCTACTTTTTTCTCGAACGCAAGCTTCACCTTCTCGTCAATGTCCGCCTGACTAAACTTCTTTTTCTACTTCTTGGCCTACGGGCCCTCATTGTAAAAGACCTTCCATGTGGTGCCGTCTCCGGCGCCGTGCACATGTCCATATTGTGGCCGCTGGTCCAAAGGGAGTCCCTTAAGTTCGTTCAAGGCCCGGTTGAGAGGGGTGTCCCACTTGGGCCTCATCGACGAAGACTGGCTTTCAGCTGCAAGCTGGTGTTGCTTCTCCTGCAGAAGGAACGTGAACCATTTACGAATGTGTAGTCGACTTGATCAGAAGCTAAATGTAAGGTGGTAAAAGAATAATTACCAGTATTCTAATCAATTTCCTCGTGATCGGGTCCGTGTAAAAAACCTTGTTTTCCTTGTCCCACTTGTAGCGGGTCCTGATGAAGTCACGCTCCAAGGGGTTGGTGAACTTCGCGAAGGGGTCTCGGAGACCCGCGGCTTCACGTTCCACGTCCTCCTTATCCCATATGGGCCTTTTGCCAAGGTAGCCATGGCTTCTGAGGCGTTGGTTCCCCGTGTTCCTTTGCTGAAGGCTCTTGAATTTTGCAGCCTTAGCCTTGGCTGCCTCGATAGCGCAAGTGTCCTTGAACTTTTGGAACTCCTCTTCCATAAGTGTCGGATTTTCCTCCAGAATCTTGGAAGGGGTTCTTCAGCCTCAATAGCTCGTTTCACCCTCCCTTTCCAGGAGGCCAAATCATTGTTGAACATGCCCATGGCATGATTGTTAATCTTTTTCTTCTTCGGAACATACCACGGTTGTTCTATGCTATCATCCCAGTCGGGGAACTTGAATCTCTTGTGCAACTTCATCAGGAGCAACTACCTCAAATGTTCTTTACCCCGTAAGTCATCGTCGTTGATGCTCGCGCATTCCCGTATGATGTATCCGACTTGGTTCCCATAGCACTTGTGAGGTTCTTCCAGCTCTAATGGCTCAAACTTGCCAGGGGCCATCTTTGTGATCACCAGTCGTCCGATGCCGACTTTGTTAGGTTTTCGTATCCTCTGCTTCTTCTGCTTCTTCTTTTCGGTAGCGGCTTCGGCGCCGGTACCTTCCCCGCCGGTATCTTCCCCGCCGGTACTTTCCTGGCCTGTCTCAGAGCCGCCATCAGTGCCGGCACCGTCGGTGTCGATGTCGGTGTCAGTACCATCATCAAGGCCGCCCTCCAAACCTTGATTGTGCTTAGCAGACAAAAAGTCGCGGTACTGTTGTTCACCCTCATAATCCATCTCGTCTGCATCTTGGTTAGAAGGCCCGGTTTCTTCATTGTTCGACATGTTTCCTATGATTAAGTCTCCTCGTTTAATTCTAAAACTATAATAAAATGAGAAATGATATAAAAAAAAGTGCTATGGTTTGCCGGAATGCCGTTTCATTCCTGTCGCAGCAAATCTCGGCACTCGATATGCCTACTTTCTAACACAAGTCATGCCAAAATTCACGGGAAATTTTGGCATGACCTTTGCTAAATAGTGGACATATCGAGCGCCTGAAATTCATCGGAACAGAAATGAATCAACATTCCGGCAAAACATAGGCCACTCAGATCATTTACCCTGCACATATCCATGATTTTCCAAATTTCACATGTCCAAAATATCACATGTCCAATTTCCAAACATCACATGTCGAAATCACATGTCCACATATCAGATGACCACTTCAAATTTGCATATAACAGCAAGAAAAATATAGAACTTGAAACTAAATTCAGCCTACCTAAATTTCTGTCCTAATTTGAAACCTAGTTAAATTTCTGTCCTAATTTGAAAACCTAGTTAATTTCCTACTAATTAACTAGGTTCATACTACCTAATCTGTCCTAGGGTAAATACTAATTCACCTAGGGTTAATCAATTCTATTTTATATTTAAATAGCAACAATTGCTTTAACTAAAATAAATAAATACCTAGAATTCTGTTAACTACACCTAAAACACCTAAAATACATAGAATTCATTTAACCCATACTAATTCTGTTTTTTAACTAGGGTTCATACCAACTAATTAACTATAGGGATCATACTAATTCTGTTTTTTTTAAATAGCAACAATTGCTTTACCAAAAAATAGCAATAGTTTGAAACCTATGGTTCATACTAACTACCACTAAAAAATAGCCACTAATTTGTGCTAGGTTTTTTTTAACTAGGGTTCATACTACGTAATTAACTAGGGTTCATACTAATTCTAATTAACTAACTACCACTAAAAAATAGCCTAGGGTTCATACTAATTCATACTAACTAGCACTAAATAACTAGGGTTCATACTAACAGAGAGAGAGATCAGAGAGCAGAGAAGAGGGGAGGGGAGAGGCCTTACAGAGGGCAGAGAGAGAGATGGTGTCAGGGGAGACGGCACGGCACCAAGGCGAGGCGGGTCGGGGAAGACGGCGCGGCACCGAGGTGAGGCGAGGTCGGGGGAGACGACGACTCCGGTGAGGGGAGGGCGAGGGAGACAGTGCGGCACAGAGGCGAGGCGGGGTCGGGGGAGACGATGACTCCGACGAGGTCGAGGGCGAGGGCAGGACTCCGACGAGGTCGAGGGCGAGGGCAGGGCTCCGGCGCTCGAGGCAGGGGCGTGGCGAGGGCACAGGCTCCGGCGGCGATGAGGGGGGAGAAGAGAGAGTGGGGATTTGGGGGAAGAAGCAGAGGCGGGAAGCCCGCGGGAGGGTTAAGTCAACATAGCAGTAGCGCGTTTCCACAAAATGTGCTATAGCTAAGGTAGCTATAGCGCGTTTTATCAAACAGTGTTGCTGCTATCACCAGTAGCTATAGCCGTTTTACCAAACAGCGCTACTGCTATATAACGTAGCTATAACACTTTTCTAGAAAGGCGCTACTGCTATCATCAGTAGCTATAGCAGTTTTCCTGTTTGTTTCTTCTATTTTCTTTTCCTTTATTTTCTTTTCCTTTTCTTTTCTTCTTTTTCTTTTCCTTTATTTCCGAGAGCAGGAACGAAGGGAAGGTGATACAATGTATATAACTAAGGCGATATATATTGCATCATTTGACGGTTAAGTATGTTAACAAAATAGGAACATATATATATATATATATATATATATATTACATCATTTGACCGATAACGGTTTCTCAGCTTCGACGTTTTCATTTTTGAGTGAGCTTCTTTCCCTTCTTGTTCATTGACGAATAATTGAGCCCCTCATTGTGACTTTTCCTTTTCCATGGAGTACGATCTTTCTTAGGTAATGTAGTATTGATTCTTCTTTTGACGTATACTTCATCGTCATCGTCATCTTCCCTCATTGGGTTGCCGTACTGGTCGTAGTCTTCCTCGTTGGCGACTCCATCCATTCCAATGATGTTCCTTTTGCCTCTCCTCACGACAACACGGCTCGGATTGCTCTGTTCGGTTATGAAGAAGCATTGTGTCACGTGCTTAGTGTGTACCCATGGCTCGTTTTTTGCGATGGCGTTCACGGTAGCGCTCTTGGAGTCGGGTATAGTCATGGTAGTGAAATACCGGTTTTCTCTTTCGACATTCTTAGCCCATCTGACACGGAACATCGTTGCGCTGTGCAGTACAAAGTAGTTAAGCTCCCAGATCTCCTCGACCCTTCCGTAAAATCTCTCAGTTGCGCCGTTGTCGCTGCCGGTCATGCATTCCATCGTTACCCCTGAGTTCTAAAAATCACTGTTCATATCTTTGGCCTCCGTGTAGAACGTGTATCCGTTGATATCGTATGCCTGATAGGTGACGAGGTTGGGCGAGGGGCCATGTGCTAAGGCATATATGAGCAATCCATCCTTAGAGCCCTCTTCCGAGGGATTAGCAAGAATATGCTCTTTGAACCAATGCAGGAAAGTGGAGTTGTGCTCTCTAGTAACTTCGGCGTCCGTCCTGCATACCCCCCGGTCATGATACTTCTTTGCGATAGTTTCTTTGTGCAGTGTCACGAAAGGATCTACCTGGTCTAGGTGTTGTAGCACTACCAAGTTTGCTCTGTCAAAGTCGTTGCGTTGATCTGAGTAGGCCACATGCAGTTCCCTGTGACCGTTGGAGTGACCTTCTCCTTCGAGCCTCCCAACGTGCTTCTTAACGGGCAAACCAACACCAGGCGGCCGGTCTTCGCCATATAGAAACGATGCTTCCATCCGGACGGGACATGTTACAAACGAATCCTTTGATGAGCCAATTCATCCTCTCAAACGGCATCATGTTGTGCAGGAATGACGGCCCTATGTCTATTATGTCGTCCACAATATGGACACACAGATGCACCATGACGTCAAAGAATGCGGGCGGGAAGTACATCTCAAGCTCATTTAGTATCACAATGATTTCTTCCTGTAGCCTTCAGAGCTGCTTCACACTGATCGACTTTCGAGAGATGACGTCAAAAAAGTTGCAGAGACCAATAATCGTGTCACGGACGTGCTTGTCCATTATCCCTCTAAGGGCAACAGGTAGTATCTACGTCATCATCACATGACAGTCATGGGACTTCATCCCGCTGAACCTTTTCTTCTTCGTGTCTAGAAATCTGCTTATCTTCCCACAGTAACCGGAACTAACTTTGATTTTGGTAAGGCACTTGAAGAATTGATCGATCTCAGCCGGACTTAAGGTGAAGCAAGAAGGGGGGCAATAATCCTCTTGCTTTACTTTTTTGCCCTTCTTCTCCCCCTCCTCTGTCTCCGTCTCTGTCTCCTCTGACTTTTTACAGGGCGGCATGTGCAGATCTGCCCTGATTTTCAAATCTTGCAAGTATTTTCTTGCCTTCGGCCCATCCTTGGTCTTATCCGGCATGTTCATCAGTGTCGCAATCAAGCTTTCAAGGACATTCTTACATATATGCATTTGATCAAGGCAATGAGGCGTGTCGAGTTTGTGCCAGTACTCCAAGTCCTAGAAAACAGACCTCGTCTTCCATACCATCAGCAGCGGCTTTGGCACCTTTTTCATCGTCTTTCCTGGCACAGGGCACTGTTTCCAATTTTTCAATAGCTCATCGATTTCAGCGCCGCTCCGCTTACGTGGAGGTCCTCGATGCTCAGCCTCACCATTGAATAGATCTCCACGGTTTCTCCACGGGTCGTCCTTCTCGAGCCATCTTCGATGCCACATGTACACGATTTTCCCAGACCCGCAATCTTTCGTTGACGTTAGCTGCTGAGACATCATATCATCCATGCACCGCGTGCATCCGCAATATTCATGGCACACCTGGCCTGCGACATATCCGTAACAGAGATAGTCGTGCACCGTCGTGATCAGCGCGGCTCTCATATAGAAATACCCACCTTTGCTGGCGTCCCATGTCTTGGCCGGTGTTTTCCATAACGTGTCTAACTCCTCTTGAAGTAGCCCTAGATACATATTAATATTATTTCCCGGTTGTTTCGGCCTTTGAATTAGCATGCTCATGTGTATGTACTTTGACTTCATGCACAACCAAGGGCGGAGGTTGTACATCCATACAAACACGGGCCATGTGCTATGGTTGATGTTCTGGTTGCCAAACGGATTCATGCCATCGGTACACGCGCCGAGCACGATGTTCCTTGCATCACGTGTGAAATACCAATATTCGCCGTTGAACGCTCTCCACTGGCTTCCATCCATGAGGTGTCTCAGCTTCGGATCATCTCCATCGTCGGGCTTTGTCCTCTCCGCGTGCCAATGCATGAGCTTTGCTTCCTTGGGATCTACAAAATAACATTGCAGACGGGGAGTGATCAGTAAGTACCATACAACTCTCTGGGGAGATTTCTTCCCGGCCTTCTAGTATCGAGAAGCATTGCACACCGGACAGCTGGTTTTTTCCACGTGCTCCTTCCGATAAATTATGCAATCGTTGATGCATGCATGGTATCTAACGTGCGGCAGATCAAGAGGGCACACGATTTTCTTGGCCTCATCCACACTTGTAGGACATAGATTCCCCATGGGAAGGACATCCTTTAGGTACTTGAGAAGCTTATCGAGGCTAGTGTCGGTCCATTTGTTTTTATCCTTCGTCTTCAGAAGTTCAAGTGTGAAACTCAAGCAGGTCACCTCGGGATCACAACCATCATACAATGGAGTGTTCGAGTCTACCACCAGTTGCTGCAGCTTGGCCTCCTCTGTAGAAGCAGCTCTGTCAGTACTCATCTCCTTGCGAAGTAGTGCTTGAACATGAGGGTCCCGCACGATTGAACTTAGTACCGACGAAGTCTGTGGCGTGGAGTCCATGTTTTCTCCGCCGCCATGTCCGGCCCCTTCTCCGCTGCCATGTCTGGCCCCTTCTCCGCCGCCATGTTCGGCCTCTTCCCCGCCGCCATCTCCGGCCCCTTCTCCCCCGCCATTATCGGTCATATCTTCGTCTTGCCCCGTGTCATCATTGCCTACCCCATCGCCGTCCTCATAATCATCATCCTCATCTTCAATTATCCACCGAGTATAGCCATCCATGAAACCAATCATGAGCAGGTGCGCTATCACACGACCATCGTCATAGGGGTCAAGCCAAACTCCTCCTTTGCATCTTCGACATGGACATAAAATCTCTGTCCAGTTTTTTTCTTTCATGTCCTGCACCGCCGACTGCAACCACCTGTCCACCATTGTTCCACTGACCATCATGAACGCCTGCATGGTAATAATAAACAAATTGATTATAATAATGCATGCATGCATCAAAGTCATACCAAAATTCGGCATGACCTTCCCTAAAAATAGGACATATAGAGTTTGCCCGGAATTCGCCGAAATGGAAATAAATCGACATTTTGGCAAAACATAGGCAACTCACAAGCACAATTCGGTGGTAACACATGCCACACACACAATTTCCATTATATCGCCCGATTATGTCATATCGCACACATAAACATATTTCCATTCTTGCAAAAGCACAAATTTTTAATCACCTATCTCGAGATCGACCACGGTGATGATGATGTTGATCGGTGTCGCCACACACACCTATGGAATGATCAAAAGTGGACAAAGCTCTTCTTGACAAGGCTAGATCTAGTTAGGGAGGTACATAGGTCACTTCACTAAATGCTAGATCTACCTATCTAGTTTGGGAAGGAGATAAGTTCAACTAGTGGAGGGGGAAGGAAAAAGAGAAAGGAGATGCATTAATGGAGGTGGTGTAATTAGCTAGGAGCAATAAAGAGAGAGAAAGATAGGTAGAAGACGGAGAGTAATGGGGGGAGAAGTAGTGAGGAAGAAGCAAAGTGAGGGAGAAAGGAGGTGGGAGCTAGGGGAAAGTGAAGGAAGAGAGGATGGGGGAGGGGGGAGGGGGGAGGAAAAAGGTGGTGGCTGCGGTTTAGCAGTAGCGCTGGGTGTAAAACGCTTTGCTGCTAACAAGATAGCCGTAGCGCGCTTCTGGGAGCGGCGCTACTGCTAAGCGGGGCCGCCATCTGGCCAGGTTCAAACTCAGCAGTTGCGCCCTGCACAAAAAGCGCGCTACTACTATTAGAGTACCAATAGTGCAGTTATAGTGGGCTCGCTACTGCTAAACCTAGCATGGCGGGAACGGTCAAGCAATTTTAGTAGTAGCGTTGTTCTAACGAGCCGCGCTACTGCTAAGTTGGTATCAGTAGCGCCTCTTTATGACACGCGATGCTGCTAATTAGCAGTAGCGCCCCTTCTTGTCCAGCGCTACTGCTAAGGTTCTGTGTATAAGGTTTTCCCTAGTAGTGTTATGATTATGAAATCTGGCAAATGGACGTCAAAACTGCATTCCTTAAGGCCTCATGTGGAACAAAGGGATTTGGGAGGATTTGGGAGGCGGGGATTTGGGAGGATTTGGTGAATCCCTCACATCCACCCAATCCCCTTGATTCCCCTCTGTGCCTGTTAAACTCATGAATTAAGAAGGAGGGGCGTCGTCTCCCTCTGTGCCTGTGCAGCGCGGTCTCGCGTTCTGCCTGTGCGTCCTTGAGGTAGAAGGCGATGGTTCTGAATCGCGTGAAAATGAGAGGATCAAAGGGGATCGGAGCGGATGGGCTGACGAAACCTCCCGTACCAAATAGCGCCTCGAGGTTTTGAGGGTTTTCCGGGCCACACGAGGAAAATACCCTCAAACCCCCCCCCCCCCCCCCCCAAACCTCGTGGGCCAAACGAGGCCTAATGGATTTCTTAAAGAAGAGTTGTATATGATGTAACCAGAAGGTTGTGTCGATCCTAAAGGTGCTAACAACATGTGCAAGCTCCAGCGATCCATCTATGGACTGGTGCAAGCATCTCGGAGTTGGAATATACACGCTTCGATGAGGTGATCAAAGCATATGGTTTTATACAGACTTACGGTGAAGCCTGTATTTACAAGAAAGTGAGTGGGAGCTCTGTAGCATTTCTAATATTATATGTGGATAACATATTGTTAATTGGAAATGATATAGAATTTTTGGATAGAATAAAAGGATACTTGAATAAGAATTTTTCAATGAAAGACCTCGGTGAAGCTGCTTATATATTGGGCATCAAGATCTATAGAGATAGATCGAGACGCTTAATAGGACTTTCACAAAGCACATACCTTGACAAAGTTTTGAAGAAGTTAAAAAGGGATCTGTCAAAGAAAGGGTTCTTGCCTGTGTTACAAGGTGTGAAATTGAGTCAGACTCAAAGCCCGACCACTGCAGAAGATAGAGAGAAAATGAAAGTCATTCCCTATGCCTCAGCCATAGGTTCTATGATGTATACTATGCTGTGTACTATACCTGATGTGTGCCTTGCCATAAGTTTGGCAGGGAGGTACCCAAGTAATCCAGAAGTGGATCACTGGACAGTGGTCAAGAACATCCTGAAGTACCTTAAAAGGACAAAGGATATGTTTATCATTTATGGAGGTGATGAAGAGCTCGTCGTAAATAGTTACGTCGATGCTAGCTTCAACACTGATCCGGATGACTCTAAGTCACAAACCGGATACGTCTTTATATTGAATGGTAGAGCTGTCAGTTGGTGCAGTTCCAAGCAGAGCATCGTGGCGGGATCTAAGTGTGAAGCGGAGTACATAGCTG
The DNA here is from genome assembly GCA_011799875.1 of Thinopyrum elongatum. NCBI lineage: Eukaryota > Viridiplantae > Streptophyta > Magnoliopsida > Poales > Poaceae > Thinopyrum > Thinopyrum elongatum. The sequence continues at coordinate 117,604,633 of CM022303.1, read as the reverse complement.
CTTTGGAAGCAGCACATGAAGGAGTCTGGATGAAGGAGTTCATATCTGATCTGGGTGTAATACCCAGTGCATCGGGTCCAATGAAAATCTTTTGTGACAACACTGGAGCAATTGCCTTGGCGAAGGAATCCAGGTTTCATAAGAGAACCAAACACATCAAGAGATGCTTCAACTCCATTCATGAAAAGGTCAAGGATGGAGACATAGAGATTTGCAAAATACATACGGATCTGAATGTAGCCACTACAAAAAAAGACACATCCGTGACATTTTGGGCCAAACAAAAAAAAATTATGTCATGCTTATGACACTTCTATGACGATAATTGTGACAAAAGCATGTATCATCATAGATGTGGTGGGCTCCCACTTCTATGACAAAAAATCATGACAGAAAATGGGCTTTTCGTCGTGGGCGGGCCGGAGACGCACCTGCATGACATTCTTTGGGCCGTCGATGATGGAAAAAATCATGGTAGAAGTGTGTCTGGACGCTGCTCAGTTTAATTATTTCTATCACAAGCATAATCATTAATTAAACATGCAAGAATAACATAGAGCAATTGTTTAGGGCATATATCAGATGGATGGCTTGCCTGGGGGTGGAGGAATACTCCGGGAGAAGTGCGGAGAGTCCGCGGAAAGGATCGCCGGATACCATTCTCTCTCGAAGGGGCTGATAGAAGGGCAAGGGCAAAATGGTAATTTTTAGAATCTGTAAACATTATGAAAATGATACTATCGGAACGGGCTCGACAAACTGATGGGTCCTTGGCAGATTTTTCTGTGGAAAAAGGAAAAGGCAACTGTGCAGCTGGGCCGGCTTGGGCCGAAAGTGGCTAGAGCCCGAGCATCTAGCTGAGCCGCACCGCTGCTGCTGTTGCTGGGCCGGCCCGCACTGCTGTTGTCTCCCCTCTAAAAAAACCGATGGGCCACTGAGGGGCCAGGCCCACCTTATCTCCCTCTCTCCCCCTGGTCGTCCTCTTTCTTTATAGGACAGGGGAGGGGCCGCGGCGGCTCGGGCCTCACCGGCTGTCGGCGTTGGGCGATGCCAGAGAGCTCGCCAGCATTCCCCCTGGAACCGGGGCACCTCACCGCGCCCGGGGGTAGTCGCCAGGGCTCGGGAGCCGGCCGGTAGCGCCGAAGTGGCTGACCGGGAGGCGGCGGCGGACGGCCACCAGAGGAACTGCTCCGGCAGAGCTTCCCTGCGAAATGAGGGCAGCAGTGGTGTGCAGGCACCTAGGGGAAGGTCGAGGACGGGATGGAGAAGAGGAGGAGGGCCGGAGCGTCGGAATTGGTCGTGGGAGACGGCGGCGGAGTCGCGGCCAGGGACGGGGAGAGAGCTGCCCGAGCTCGAGGAAGAGGGGGTCGGGGCTACTGATGAGTAGGGAGGGATCGAGGCACTATTTATAGCCACTGGGAGGAGCTCTGGACGACGGTCGGAGCTTCGAGACGGCGGTGCCATGGCAGTGCGCTAGCGGAGCACCAGCTGTCGGCACGCCCGGCCAACGAGCTAGGGGACGAGGTGGAGCAGAAGATCAGGTGACGTGGGCGAGCAAGGGAAGCTGGTTGGCGAGCTGGGGATAGCCAGAGAGGACCAGACGGCGACTGTTGCCACAGTTTGCGCCGGCTGCCGACTAAAGTAGTGGTCACCACCGGCACCACGCATCTAAGGCATTGTAGTGACCTCAAATCATGCCGACTAGATAGAACAGAGGTCAGTGAGTTTGGATGGAAGTGGTGGCAAGAGATGACAGATGAGAGCTCACAAGTGTTCTGACATGAAGGTGTTTGTCATGCGGGGTGGCCACCACAGTAGTGATCTTTGGCATCGATTAGTCATCCACTAAGGTGGACATGATGCCAAAGTTTCAACACAAATGGATCAGTATAGATGGTACTTCCTTTGTAACCATGCACTCTGGCCAGAAATGGAGATGAATTTGCTAGGACAAAATGGCTACATGGATATGGCTCAAACTTGGTGTAGGGTAATGATATGAACATATGGAGATACTGGAAAGGTTTCGGCTCATTGTGATCATCTATGAAGGTACTTCCTTCACAGACAAGCAATCTGAACAAAAAATTAGAAAAATTGTTGTGGAAGCTTGGATGGATGGATTGAGCTGGTTTTTGGTTTCCATGAGGGATTTATCAATGTTGACCACCATGAAATTTTTTAGCTCAAATAGATCAAGGGTTCAAGCACTTCCTTTGCAATTTGCCCAACTGGACAAAATTTGCAAATTGATGTTGTGCTCAAAATTTGAACTATGGAACTTGGGTTCTTGATGGAAATGGTGAAGATATAGATAGGAGAAGCTCCACAATTTATTTGGGATTCTTCCTGGCTACCATTCTTCCTGGCTACCAAAATGGTAGTTCCTTTAGAAACTGCCCAAAATGCAATATTGGCATTAAATAGGAAAATGCAATTTCCCTTATTTAATTATGGCCAATATTTTTATGGGAGCTCAATATGATCACAAAGAATATCTCCAAAAGTTTTCATGAACTTTGGAGATGGATAGATATTTTCCTGGATTTAATTCCTTTAACTGGCAGAAAAAGGAATTAATTATAAATGAAAAATATTGCAAATGAGTTGGCAATATTTTTGCATATCCAGGGTTTATAGATGGAGGATGATCACTGGGAAAAGTTTGGAAGGCAATAGATCAAAGGAAATCGGGGTTCCTTTGTATCGGAAGAGATCAGGGTTTCCCTTCCAGCAACTCGGAAGGTAGGCTTTCGATGGCAAAATCCTGAGAAAATATTTTGGGTGGCAAGGTTGGACTGGACAGACTCTCTTGTTGGATAGGACGGCAAGGCTAAATGATCATCTTCATATACCCAAGAGCTAGAGAAATCCGATAACACCGACAAAAAATACGGGAGTCAAATCCTGCAATAGAAAAAAAACAGGGAGCGAAAACCCGGGGTGATACACGCAGTGACCTACCAGATAGGCGAGACCGCGGTTGAAGAACGCAATTAGCCTGAAGTCTTTATAATTCGCAGATCTTGTGGGCACTTGGCAGATTACAACCTTGGGCAAATCAAACTTGGTATCATGTTGGCTACTGTAAGATTCCGAGTATTCTGGGCCGCGGTGCCAAAGCAGTGCAGTGTTAGTCGAAGGAAGGGGGGTCAATCACCGGGTGTAGACCTCCACGAGCATCCAGCTGCCGCGACCATCGACGAGCACCATCCAAGACGTGTTCATGCCGACCCAGTACATACCATTAATGTAGTTGAGGGTGACGGGGATCGGATCACAGTCGAGGGGGTTGATGCTCGCCACCCTACGATCATTATGCTGCATGACACGCCATTTCTGAAGATCAGGCGGCATCAGAAAGAAGGGAGTTGGCTTAAAAAGCTCCGGCCTGAGGGCTTTGAGTAAACGGTACAGCCCTGACGAGCACGCGATGAGCGGCATGGTACTGAGATTGTCCACACGCGAAACAATGAGCTTGATTACCTCTGTGGGGAGCGAATTCCAGCCACTCTTTCGGCAGACGCTGCTCGGTTCTGCCATTGTTAGTGCCTGGGTTTCGGAAGAGGGGGGAGGCACCTAGAGGGGATGGGAGATTGGACGATTATGTGCGGACGAGGATGGAGAAGCGAATATGTGCTGCGGGAAGTGGACAGGTGATGATGACAATGTAGCAGCAGCACACCGCTTGACTTACGAGACACATCCTAGCAGCGTAGGGTCATATCGATGCCAGACAACTTGCTTGAGTGATCACAGTACTAGTACAATAAACTACAGTACCTACTACTATGCCCTAGTTTGCTTATAGTGGAGTAGGACTCTGCTCTACTACTAGCATCGGAGGAGTAGTATATTGTAAAATAGTTACAAACTTCAATGCCCGAGCATGGAATGACTAGGAACCGCCATCGGTGCTAACTCCAATCCCCAGCAAACGTTCATTGGGAGACATGGCAGTTGCAAACGCCCGTGACGCAGTTCCAGTACGTGTGTAAGGGTGGCGGTTTTGTCAAATACTATGGCTTAAAAACAGGCCACCGTAAGATAGAAATCTGACGGTTATGTGGGATTCGCCAGGATTGGGCTCGTGGCGAACAATCGCCAGATATCATTACTAAAAGAATGGTTAAAACACCCGGGGCTATAACTTGCACCGGCTGACCAATAACAATGATACTAACATCCTGTCAAAAAAACAATGATACTAACATAGTTGTAAAATGGTCAAAGAACGTGTCGACGTGGTGTTTGGAATTATATGCAAACTAGCAAGATGCCCGTGCATTGCACAGAACATCAAGTTGCATTTTTTTACAAAACACCTGTTGTGATTGACCCATGCAGGAGTAATCCCATGTGTAAAAACTAATGATATCTCAAGAATTTCATCGGAAAAAGGTATCTCGAGAATTTCATCGAAAAAATGATATCTCGAGAAAGATGAGAGATAAGACGAGGAGGAGTGGGGTGTGGTGGTGACTGGTGGTTGGACTGGGTGGAGGCATGGGGATGGACGGCGCCGGCAGCTGCCACCATGCCAGATTATTCTAGAGACTCCCTTTTTTAATTCCTCAACAATGAGGTTGTGGGAGATAAGGATGAACGAGGGAAGGCCTTATCTCCAAACCTGGAGAGAGGTGTGGGTATCTTTTTGCAAAATTGCCATAGTTTGCTTTCTATCCGTCAGATATAGATTGGACGGTCTATATTGCAAGATGGCAGACACACCATCATCACCAACTTGGTTTTTTTTATAAGAGAAAGTAGAGAAGTAGAGAAAGTAGAGAGTAGAGAAACGGAGGGAGTACTAGTAAGGGCACCATCTACTGCTTTGTGTGCTACTCCTGCGCTCCATTCGGCGGGCGCAACGTCCCCTACAGCCACTCACGTTTCATGGATGGCCTGGTCGATGCCTGCAAGGTGCCCTGCGTCTACAAGAGTTTCGGCTATGAGAGGTACGTCGACCAGCACTCGCTGGCGGAGCATAGTTCCAGATGCGCGCACACGCCCTGCTACTGCTATGAGTGCACGCCGCCATTTGAGGGCTCGCCGGCGAGCCTTGTGCATCACCTCATGGCACCGTCCATCAATCACTACTGGGCCGCGGCGGTGAACATCAAGTATGACACGTGCTACCCGTTCGTCGTGCTGGAGTCGCTGGAGGATCACCGCCGCCTGCTAGTCACGGAGGAGGATGGCAGCGTCTTCCTCTTGGCCGTGAGCACCGGCAAGGCCCGTGCAGGCCGCCGCCCCGTCTCTGTAGTGTGCGTCAAGGGCAACGCCGCTGACGCTGACACGAGGCCGCTGTACGGGTGCGTGCTCACTGTTACTGCCCCTCCGAAGTACGAGGGCGCCCACGCCGCCTCCATCACGCTGAATGGGACTGTGCCGAGCTGCTCCGTTCCCGGCAATGTGGACATGGAAGACGCCTGGTATGATTTTCACCCCAAGATGATGCACGGGGACTCCAAGGAGGTTCACCTAGTCATTTGCATTACCAAGTCTACTGTTCATCATTAGTCTTCGCTCAATTTAAGCCACTGTCTAAGCATGTGGAGACTTCTTATTTATATAGTATAGAACCTTCCATGCATGATCTTGCTCTATTAGAGTATCGCGCTTGAATAAAACCGTATCCATTTATGGTTTAGTCTAGAATCTTCCATGTATGCTTTTGCTCCATTAGAGTTCTCGCTTGCCATTTATGAGATTAATTGTCAATTTTTACTACAGTAACGGTGAAAGACTTAAGATGAACCATTTCTTACATCTCCTCTGCCCCCTTCCAAGTCATCCTGATTTACATTCATGGTGGTCTAGAAAAAATAAACAAAATCGATGCTCAAAAAATAATTCTTAAAGATCATTTCTTGCAAAGCAGAATAAGTGTTATTTCTTTAAAAGTTTTGGATGCTGGTTGAATAGTTGAACGCTTTTGTTTGCAAAAGATACTTTTTTATCTATTTATCCTACATTTACTATTCACCCGGATGCTTGTGAGCTCTAGAGAAGAAACAATATCCTTAGAAACCTATCGATACTTGTTACACATGAGATGCCCCCACATACTTTGTCAAAATAAACAACTCCCCGATCAATGAATTTCACTGTTCCGTGCAACGCACGGGCACCTTACTATATATAGTACGACCATAAATTTAACTAACATTATATATAGTACGATAAATGCTCATGCATGTCACCAAAAATTATATCATTGAAAACAATGTTCAAATACAAATCCAACGATATAGTTTTTGTTGACATGCACTAACATTTTGTCAGTTAAATCTTCAGCCAAATTACATGGGGGAGTAATAAACCATGACAGAGGTAGTACCAGTGTAGACTATAGAGGGCGGCGCTGCACGGGAGTCACACCCTGCTCGTGGCGCGGCAGTAAAGCCGTCATATCATAAAACTCCACCACTCCCAGTAATAAGTGGCCTGGTAAAATAAACAGACAAGTAACCATCACATCCCTATGCCTTTTTTGCATTTCATCTCTCTGCATTTACTTTGTCCGGTTCATGTCACACACTCGATCCCTAGCTACTACTCCTAGGGCCAGTTCTTTTGGCGGCTTAAAAAATAAGCCGTCTCTTCCCCAGCTTTTCCCATAAGGCGCCTCACTCATTCATTTGGGCTTCTAAACTACTACCTCCGTCCTGGTTTATTAGTCACCATTGTAATTTGTGCTAAATTTTGACCAAAGATTTAACTGATAAAATGTTAGTGCATGTCAACAAAAGTTATATTGTTGGATTCGTATTTGAACATAGTTTCCAATGATATAATTTTTGGTGACATGCATAAACATTTCATTAGTTAAATTTATGGTCAAAATTTGACACAGATTACAATGGGGACCAATAAACCAGGACGGAGGTAGTAGGTATGGGATTACTAATCTAGAAGCCTGGTACTCCTAGTAGTAGTACTCAAGTTGGAATTCCAATTGCACTGCACAACTTGTTAGGCAAAAAATTCTATACAGGGTATACGAAGCGGTTTGGGAATTTGCATGCCTTCCCGACCAGTGAGATACTCCATACAAAGTACGATAGAGAAATAACCACAGAGAAGGAAGCTAAAAGTAAACAATCAAATGAGCATTTTTGCATTTCTTTTGCATTGAATCGTTTCACAAGCTTGACTAGTGCTATTTTTCTACTTTTACAAAAATTGCATCATAATGTTAAAACATGCATTTGCACATACATAAGTAATAGTAGTAGCACAGTCTGCAAGCATATATAGAGAGAGACGTGTAGTGTGATATATAGTTAAGTTTGTGCTATATGCACGTACTTACAAAATGCGTACGGATACACAAGGTTTCCAAACTTTTCCTTTTACATACTTAATTAAAGACGCTAATAATTCCCGAACGTTCGGGATTTATCATTTCCGTCCCAAAACTAATGAGATCACCTTACGGAACTAAATTATTCCTAATAAAAGCCACGGTGCTTGCAGGAGCGCTTGCGGCGTGCCACGAGTGCCCTGGTACACGGCCGTTTCGCAGAGCGGCAACACAACGCCTCTTCCTCAGCCTCGCAACTCGCGAGGTGCTGATTGGCGGCTTGCCGGCGGGTGAGCGCGATCTCACCGGTCTGGTGATCCGGCACCAATAGGTACTCCTCCTCGCTGGAAGCATGCACCCGGTCCATGTACCGCCAAGCGTAGATGAGGCGCTTGGGCCCGACTGCACTCAGGGCTTTGGCACGGGCGTCCTCCGCCACCCTCACGGCCCTCGCACGAGCCTTCTGCCAAAGAGCCAATTGCCTGACTCTCTCAGATGCGACATAGGCCTGCCAGGCAGCATGCCTCGCGGCGCGCTTCTCTTCCTCGGCCTTCTTCTTCGCCTCTATTTTGGCGCGCTCTGCCGGAGGCAAAGCCTCCCACAAGGCGACCTCCATTTCTTTCCAAAGCTCCTCAAGACTGGGGGCTCGGCGGGCGGCGCGCCGTTCTCCTCATAACGGGGAGCCGACGCGTCCTCTGACGCGCGTGATGGCGAGACTGGGAACGCCAACGCGTCCACCTCGACGCGTCGCGGCGATGAGCAAAACGCCGACGCGTCCACCTCGACACGTCACGGCGAGGAGTGGAACACCGACGCGTCCTCCTAGACTAGTGGTAGCGAGGAACGGAACGATGACACGTGACCATCCGCGCGGGGCAGCGAGGGGCGCCTAGGGCTTGGGAGGGGCGATGCCATGGTGGTCGACCTTAGAGGGAGGGGGAGGAGATAGTGATGAACGTGAGCGTTCTTCCGAATGCCGTGGGAGGCGCAGTATTTATAGCGAGCAATGGCACACCTACGTAAGATATGTTGCATGATTAACGTAACAGCTAGGTGGGCATATTTGTTGGAGTATATTACGGGGGAGGGAAGGGGTGGAAATATTGTTGGTCACAACGGATTGGATGAGCGCGGGGGAAGGAGAGTCATGCATGCAGATTTTTTTCACACGGTGTGGAGTGGTGGGACTGCCGGAGGGAGAAGGAGAGTCAAGCAGGCAGATTTGAGTACTTTTGCAGACTACAAAAACTATTCCACCGCCTCTATCTTGATAAGAGTAGGTGAAATTTTTGAATCGAGCCCTTTAAACTAGACGGGAGGTAGTAGTACACTAATAGCTAACCTTGTTGTGATGACTAGATAGGACATGGCACGCACCTGGACGGAGGAACTAGTCTGCATTGTGCATATAAGTTTTGTCTGAAGTCAATGTACCTCTACTTTGACCAAACTTATAGAAAAATGTATCAACATTCACAATGTCAAATCAATATTTTTATACTCATTATGAAATGTAGTTTCATAAAATATATATTTGGTATTGTAGATATTGATACTTTTAGTATAAATTTGGTCAAACTTTGCAAACTTTGACTTGACTCAAATCATCCGCGGAGTAAAAAGGACCAGAGGGAGTATCATGCGTGCGGAGTAGGCAAAAAAATTTGCTCATTTATAGTCGTCTGAAGTCTCAAAGGGCGCGACCGCGCGAGGGAGGCGAAGGTCGTGGGAGGCGCGATGGTTGACGGAATTAAGTGAAGTTACATGCATGCGCCGGCGTGGCGTGCGAACACGCAGAAGCTATACCGTCAGGCCTACGATGTGGGTCTAGTAGCCATTACATCTAGTGGGTCCCGCATAGTACTCGAGAATTCTTTGGGGGCATGAAGCCGTTTATCCACCGGGCAAGCCGCCACCCCATGCCGTTCACACGCCCTACTTGTCCCCGTCTTCTATCTTACAACAGTTCGTTCCCAATCGTCCCGTCTTTCACATTACACCAGTTCCACTTCTCCTAACCCGCCTCCAAAATCCATGGCCTCCCAAATCTCCATCATCGGCGGTGAGTACAAGGTTAGAACCATCACCGGCGATGAGTTCATCGTCATCTACACCCGTAGATCCACGACGGTGGAAGCATGCCTTGGTCGCTTCCTACACATGTTCAAAAGTTCAAAGGATGAGTGGGTCGCTGGGCTAGATGTTGAGTACACCACAGTCCTGGAAAAGGAGAAGCTTCTAAAGGTGGCAGAGATGAAGAAGCCCACCGTGATCCAGGTTTGGGTACATAACGTGTGCTTGGTCTACCACATATGCCATGCCGACGTTAGGCGCTAGGATTTTGAGTTCTTCCTCAAGGACAAAAGAGTGAAATTCATTACTGTAGACTTTACGAACTACAGGAGAGTCCTGGATCGGATAGGCCTCGTTGTAGGCCAGCCCTTTGATCTCCAGAAGGAAAGCTTGGTGTCCTCCTCTCAGCCTTCAATGCTGACCCTGGCAGCAGCCATGATTGATCCTTCATACGCTCAATTGAAGAAACCTCACCCGGAGTTTCATTATGCATGGGAGTCGAAGACAATAGATGAAGATCACATCATGTACGCAACAACGGATGCCTACCTTTGTTTAAATATCTACAAGGGTTGGATGAAGAAGCAGAGCCCAGTGTCTGGTTCAAGCAAAGAAGTGTCAGCGAAGAGGAAGAGGAAGAGGGACGAGGACGAAGTCGAGGACATGGACTCGGACTCCGAGTAAGGTGGCAGTGCCATTGCTCATGCTGGTTCTACTGCAGTATCAAGCGGACTAGTTGCTTAGTTTTATTTCAGGGGTGTGTTGTGCTGAACCCCCAGCAGAACTATGTTATGTTCTTTCTCATTATTTGAACTCTTTAGTACGTACAGTAGTACTAGTATGTCTTACTACTGTTCTTCTTGTAGTTGGTACTACTACTCGTATCTTCGCGTTCCTACTATACTTAATACGTACTAGTAGTATAATTTGGGTCAGTCGATTTGTGAAAGAAGTTCGACGGAGCGAAGGAAGAAGACGGTAGAGAAGCTACCCCAGTATCTATATTAGGGTGGCAGGGTGCCCATGATCTATCTTATGAGTGTTGGGTGTGGAATGCAGTTCGCCGGAAAAAATGGATCGTGCCCGGGGTTAAACGGATGGCGGGGGTGGGGGGAGCATGGTCGTGGCAGGCAGTTCAGGGGAGGGCGGGGCGGCGGCGGCAGGTGGTTAGGCCTGTGGCGGGCTGGCGGCTCGATGCCTGAGAGAGAAGATGAACAGTGCATCATTTTTGGAGGTTGAAGAAGCCCTTCTGGCCGTCCATGTTGCATCCAACGGCTCACAAGAGTCGACTGACCCAAATTGTTCCTTCAGATTGCAGGATCCACGTGGCATTCAAGGTCTCGAAGGTAGATTCCATGTCCGCACCCGGTTTGTGGGCTCGGAGCGGGCACGACCGGCTTCCGCCGCGACAGCCACCTTGCGCGCCTCCTCCGCGCGAGCGGAGACGACAATGACATGCTAGCTCCTCCTCGGTGGCATGCTGGAGCACCCGCTCGTCCTCCTCTTCGTACACTACGGGCATAGAGGCAGCTCCACCTGCTTGTGTGCTTGGCAGCACGGCGGCATCGCGAGGAGGGACTGCAGACGACGTGAGCGGGCAAGCCTTCGGCTTCATGGCACAGGGATGGCGGGGACACGGCGGTGATGGGCGAGAAATGGTCGGCCGGAGCAGGCGGGTGTTGGCATGCACAACAGCGGCGGTGGCATATTGATGAGTGCGCGTATGGGAGCTTAGTTTAGTTTTATATAGGGTTGGTCAAACTTAAAAGAACACCGTACTAGTACACGTAAACATTAGACTGAGGTAGCGCTTATACTACCACATTAGTTAGCATAGCATCGATGCGGAATCCTATGCAAGCACGTGCACCCGGCCGCACGGTCGATCGAACGGTGCGTCACCGTGTCGCGCTCGAAGGACATCCACCGAACCTTTTTGTGTGTGTGAAAATAATCCCCGAATATCACTCTACTTTTTTTTCCTGGAAAAGTTCTTCACGCTACAATATTTTCATATATTTGAATTTAACTTCAGTTCGGGCTTATATGGATTTGGACGTTTTAGGTGTGCCCTAGACATTTTTTAATACTGATTATGTGTGTGTGACTGAGAGAGAACACGTGTATGTGTCCATATGTGTGTTGTGGTGGAAGGGCAATGTGGAGACGGTGTGCGTGTGATAGAGACATCAAGAGGTGTGAATGTGCAAATGATCATGCATGAGTGAGACATAGAGAGATGCCGATATGTTGTGTATACATGAGAGAACGGTCTTCTATTTGTACTTGTGTATGTGCGAGAGAGAGAGAGAGAGGAGCATCCGTAACACAACAACCATCTCTCTTGATTCGTCCATCGCTCGCACGATCGCATGTAACACACGCATCAACGCACACATTTTGACACCCTCACCCAGCTCCTGCCCGCCTCAAGGCCTGCACATCGCTCTCTATCTCGCACGCACAATCTCTTCATGAAAACCCTATTTAGCATGTAGCTTTCCGTCACATACACACACATTCTCTCCATAGGTTTGATTTCTCTCAATATCTGACACACACACACACAGCACACAAACTCCCCCCTCCCCCGAGCACACAATTCATCCCCATCCAATGTTATATGGCGACCACTCTCACGTGTGCTTCTCTGCACCCCAGCATGCACACCACCTCAATCTTCAAAGAGGGCATCGAGGAGATCGAAGATGGCGACCACACTGCACTAGAGAATGCGGGGCCATTTGGAAGCAGGATGATATGACGACGGCTGACTGACTCCTCACCCCTCTCTCTCTCCCGCACAAAATTATCAATCCCTCAACCCACGAGATCCTTCCCCTCTCATCCACGTTTTTTCATCTCTCTCATCAAACCCGTTGTCTCTTCTCCTTCCACATGTACAAAATCCGAATGCACACGCATCTCACGTATATTACATGTATCCATCTTTCTCACAGACCTAACTTCTTCCTCTCTCTCTCTCTCTCTCTCTCTCTCGTGAGGTTTGTCTCCTACTCTCTCGCCCACATACATACAATCTTTCCCGCCCTATTTGCTCCATCTTCACAAGCTCTCTCTACATGTTTTATTCACACATTGGGATGTGTTCAAAATGTTGCTTTATAATGGATCATGTAGAGTTATGGTTGGTTTTGTTGCATTCTATACAAAGTAATAACTATGAAATGCTTTTAGATTTTCATTTGATTGGGACTATGTGAGTTTGAGCATATTGTGAAGTACTATCGACCTGGTATACATCTTGGAATTCAACAATGATTCTAACTATTGAATTGTATAAACTATTACATTCAAAGTCAGTAGCTTAATATATTTATTTCATGATTACAACAAATGATTAATTCCACTACAAACTAAGAAAACAAATGTGTACTCCCTCCGTTTTTATTTAAGTCCGCGTATTAGCATTCGTCAAAGTCAAGTTTTGTAAACTCTCACAAAGTTTATAACAAAAAATATTAACATATACAATAACAAATAAATACCATTAGATTCATTATTGAATGTACTTTCACATCATACATATTTGTTATGGTAAATGTTTATATTTTTCTATAAACTTGGTCGAACTTTAGGAAGTTTGACTTCGGTCAAACCTAATATGTAGAGTTAATAAAAACGGAGGGAGTACTAGTACTACTCGCTAGTTGCTTAGCCCAATCACCCAACACGCCAGACGGGGAGTTCAGTGTTACAATATTTTGAGGTCGGCGGGAAAATCTCTCGCGGCCCTGATTTGAGCAGTGCGAAGTTACCATCATACCCTTCGGAACAGGCCTACGGATGCTGGTGGGTAGGGGGGCTGTTTTGGTAACTTCACGTTCACCCTACCCAGCCAACCCCACCCCGGCACCTAGAGTAGTACACCTGAATACTCCCCATTTTCTATCCTCACCGCAAAATTAACTTCTCCACGGCACCGCAGCCTTCATGCTCCTCCCCTTCTAGATCGGCGCACTCGTCCACCGCAGCGCATCTGCCTCATCGACGATGTCGTACGTCGCACTGGAGCCGGTCCACCGTTGTCGTCGTACACACGGCCTCTTCCCCGGCACCGTCTTCCATGATCTCAGATCTGCTTCCCGGAAGCCGACGCCAAGCGCAGAAGCACCACCATCGTAGACAATGAACTGACTCCCGTTGCCGACCATGATGCACAGATGCCTCCGCGACCATCGTACTCCTCCTCAATTGGTAATGTGTAGAATCTCTTAGCAGTACATGTGCAGTTCCAGTTTTTTCCATACCTACCCTTCAAATTTCCTGGTTGCTATTGTTTCGGTAAAAGTAATTAGTTATAGCTTGCATTATCCAACAGAATATCACCTTGTAATTGTGCGTCGCTCCTGTATTACGCTGTGCTTGGGTAGGTTCTTCATCTGCAACCAGTAGTGTGGCAAATGATGGAAAGTTTTTTAGAACTAGCAAGATTCCCATGCGTTGCACGGAACATCAAGATGCATTTGTATGAGTAGTTTATCTTGTGGGAGAAAAGGATGAATGATGGAAGGCCTTATTTGCAAATGTGGAGAGGGGTGTGGGTATCTTTTTGCAAAATTGTCATAGTTTCCTTCCTATCCATCAGATATAAATCGGACGGCCTATATTGCAGGATGGCAGGCACACCATCATCACCAACTCTGTTTTTTATAAGAGTAGAGATAAATATAAATATATAATATATATAAGAGTAGAGAAGAGAGTAGAGATAGCAGGGACGTCAGGAAAGGATCGCGCGCGCGGGGGAAAAAGCGGCCAGGCGCGCGCTAGTTTTGGCTCACGGCGTCCAGCGCGCTTTATAAAATCCAACGCCCTCCCACGCCCTCCCACCACTCTGTGCCTCGCCACCGCTCTCTCCCCGCTCTTTCTCGCCTCGCCGCCGCCGCACCACCATGCCGCCACGCCGCCAGGAAACTTTGGGCTACCTCGGCGTCCGCGCGCGCCCCTCCGGCGGCTTCTCCGCCGAGATCTGGTTCGGCGAGATGCGCCTCGGCCTCGACACTTTCTACACAGCCCACGTGGCCGCCCGCGTGTACGACGCGGCAGCGTGGCTCCTCCGGCGGCCTCATAGGGACATGAACTTCCCCAACGTGCCGACGCAGGAGCGGGTGCAGGAGCTCGCGCCTCCCCCGCGGCTTATCATCGAAGAGGATCGTCGCGACAACCGGAGGCTGGAGCACCATCTCAGCATCACCGAGATGGACGAGGAAGCCATGGCGCTATTGCGCCAACGCTTCCTGCAGGACATCATCAACGAGCGTGAGTTCTACACGCAAAGGAGGGCGGAGAGGGGGAAGAGGAGGGCAGAGCGAGCCGCCTATCACGAGGACACGTGTACGCGGAAGGCGGCCGCTCAATTCAACATCAAGCTAGGAGCAGCATCGCCCTGGGACTCCGATGACGATCGGTATCTTGACGCCTACATTGAGACGTCGGAGGAGGACATCATCGAGGCGGAGTCGGACGACGAGGAGTAGTTGAACTATCTTTTTTTTATCTATCTATGCTATATCTATGCTGAGAACTATGTATGTATCTATCTATGCCAGCATCGACTCGGAGTCGAATGTGTATCAAGTCTGAGTAGAAAGGAGAAAAATATATAGCGCGTCTGCTGGAGCAGCGCGCGCGCGTAATTTTTTGAAGCGGCCGCTGGAGCCAGCACTACGCGGCCCGCAAAAACTGGCTATTCCGGCGCTGTAAATGCTTTTTTAATGCGCCGCGCATTGCGCTTCTGTTGGAGATGCTCTAACATGGCAGATGAGTTCTTTAATGTTGCCCACAAGATGTGTGAGTATTACTATATTTTTCTTGCCATGTTGAGATTTTAAAACTATGAATGCGAACATGCAGAGGAGCAATGAAGACCAAACACGGGATATTGGGGACATCTTCAAGGAATGTGGCAAGTTAAAGAGGAGCTGCACCGAACCTGTAAAACGAGCTTTGGTAAGTAACACCCTTTCAATTACTTTCGTTTAGCCTCGTGTTCTTTGATGTGTATATGTTATAGTTTCTATTTCTCTTAGCCTCGTTTTCTTCGATGTGTAATAAGAAGAGTCTTAATCGTCCTAATGCTTTCATTTTTAGCTTGATGCAGGAAGTCGGTGTTCTCACCTTGGAGTCTGTTTTTATATTTCTCCTTTTGAATTCACTTCTCCGAGTCCTGTTTATCTGGCTTCTACTTAATGGATCTGGGTAGCTCTGACTATTGATCTAAAAAAGAAGTAACATCATGTCAGGATGCAGTTCCTGGGAGGAGGGAAGTTTGATCAACCTCGAGATCATGTTTCCAAAATGAGGCTGGAATACACACAAGGTGCCCGTTCCCTAATGATGCTGGATTAGACACAAGGTGCAAATTCCCAGATGATGCTGGATTACACACAAGCCAGGTGGAGTCGTCAACTGTTCGTGTCCTCGTGGCTCTAGTAAAGGCTGAAAGAAAGCGCGCAGCAGCCCTTGAGAATGTATCTGAGTTCCTGAAGAAGCGAAAAGAGCAATCAGATGCTCTCTTCACCCTAGCCAAAGAAGAGATGGAAGAAGCTAGAAAGAAGCTAGCAGAGGCAGAGCAGGCTAAGCGTCTCCTGCTATCTAAAACTGTTGTCAATACAAATTTTCCTTCATAATAGCTAGGTTCAAATGTTTATCCAGTCAGCATGCCTGTTGTGATGTCTGTGCATCTACTGATGTGGCACAAAATAATTTTTTTTCGGGTCATGTAATAACAGCCATTACTTTCCAAACAATAACAGACGAACCATTGGACATGGTATAGTTCACACGCAAGCCCAACATTCCAAGTTCAACTTCCACATCAAACTCATGTTCACAGATATCTGCACATTCATAGATAATGTCCACAACCATGATTCACTTCAAAGCCAAAAAAAATGTGAGGAGAGTTATAAATAAAGAAAAATCCCTAGTTCCTACTACCAATGCGAGCACAAAAAGTCAAGACCATACGTAATTAATTATATTTTGGACATTTTTTGACTAAACGCGAATAACTTCTGGAAGCAGGTATAATTTCTAATGCCGGCCGCGGCTGGGGTCCATGATGTTTTGAGCCAAACCGGGCAACACACCGGGTGTCTATTCCGGCGACGCGGTGGTCGTAGCATTCATGGGTTCGGAGCGGTGGCGGCTCCCGTGGTCAACTATTCCTCGGTGTTGGTGGTGGCCGCGGACGTGTTGGCCACCTCCACTAGCATGCCGCGGTTCCGCCAACGTTTGCGTCGGATGGCGCGGCCAACCACGGTGCACTGGACGCAGTGGTCCCCCTTGTGCCGGCGTGCAACAAATGGCCACTCCTCTGCAAGCAAGCTTGGAGCATCGAGTTGATGCACCAGGGGCCAGCTTGGAGCGGCGGCTTGCTCCTCCGCTTGCCCGCCTGCAGCCTCGCCCATGGTACTAATGGCCTGGGGTGGGGTGGGGAGGGAGGTGGGGTAGCGAGTTTCCTGGCTCGTCGGGGCACCCAACCGGCTTTTATGCCGGAGAACTCTTCTTCCTGCTCACCGGATGCTATGAAGAGTGTGGAGAAAATGGTGCAAGGAGGATATGGGGAGCGGCGGTGTGGTGCGGTTCTTGCCAGGTGTCTAGCCTCTTTTAAATAGCGGGCGGATGAGAGGAGCCAACCGGTGTTGTGTTCTAAAATGCCGGCCGACTCGCGGAAGGACGTGTTGCCGGCACACGCGCGGATTCAATGGAGGCAGGCGGGGCAGTCTGAAGCTGGTTGCATGCGGCGAGGAGGCGTGTTCAGCCTGGCCTGCAGTGAGTGGGGCCCTCTTGGCCGGCGCGCCGGTTCAATGCCTGCGCTATGAGAGGTCGCATCCTTTTTTGTTTGGGTATAACAAAATCTCATTTTCCATGCACATTTTACAAGTAAAATTCATGGACAAACTTTGTCCCAAAATACAATGGGGACTAGTAATCCAGGATGGAGGTAGTAGTTATGAATTCCATTTTCGCTCCATACCAATCGTTCTAAAAACTAGTACTCCCTCCGTTTTTATTTACTCCGCATATTAGCTTTGGTCAAAGTCAAGATTTGTAAACTTTGACAAAGTTTATAGACAAAAATATTGACATGTACAATAACAAATCAATACCATTAGATTAGTTATTGAATGTACTTTTGCATCATATATATTTGTTATGGTAAATATTTATATTCTTTTCCATAAACTTGGTCAAACTTTACGAAGTTTGACTTCAGTCAACTCTAATATGCAGAGTAAATAAAAACGGAGGGAGTATAACGCGCCATTGAAAATCGGAACTCTTACCCCGCTAAAAAAATGATATTTTAAACGTTGCTACTCGATCAGTGGCGACTGTCGAGCCACCGCCTCCAGGTCCTTCACCTATGGTCCCGACCATCAACTCCTACGGATCAAATTATCACGTGAGCTGACTATTCCTACAAAGGTGCGCTCCACCACGTACCCGGTACCCGCGCATGCAGCAATCGTGCACCTAGGGTTTATTTGTTTACGGTGCCTTTACGTAAATCTCATGTGTGCGAGAGGCCGACTGCGTGCGTGCGCCTCTTCTCTTCGTATATGTACTCCACCGTTTGTCCAGTGTCCAAAAAATTATACAGTAATAACTAGCAATGTGCTAATGCGTTGCCACACGTTCAAAGTAGATTAATACGTATTCACTGATTTGATAGAAGAGAGTCTAGTTTTGAAATACGTATATCACTAAAAATATGTTATGTTTCACTCAAAATATATTCCTTTGGCGGTTTTGATGAGATAAGGGAGGAATGTGGTTGGTTTCAAGATTCGAGAAGTGGTATATTGTTGCAAAAAGCCCATGTGTGTGTGTGGTGTGTGTGTGAGAGAGAGAGGGAGGGAGGAGGAGGACGGAGTGCGTGTGTGACAAAGACACAAAGAGTGTGTGTGCGAGAGGTATCACCATAAAATGAGACGATAGTGTGTGTGTGCACGATCGAGAGGGCGTGTCTCAAGAAGGGATGAAAAATCTACATAGATACAAGGAGCGTGAGAGAGACATGTACGAGATAGTGGAAGCAAGAGTGTGCGGATGTATAAACCTATCTGGAGGCTGGTCGATCAATGTTTGTGAGAAAAATACGAGTCGGGGGTGCGAAAGCGAGAGTTTTGTGTGTGTGAGAGAGACGGTAGTCGGGAGGGGGAGTGGAAGTAGGAGTTGTGTGTGTGTGAGAGAGAGAGAGAGAAAGAGAAAGGGGGGAGAGTTTGTTTGATCGGTAAACAAATGAATAATGTCAGTTTTATAACTGAGATGAAGATGGAAAGGAGACCCCAGCAAACGTTGTGTTTGCGGGAGAGAGTAATTCTAGTGGTAGGAGTCATATCTAGAAAGATATAGGGTGCGTGAGAGAACCCTAGAGAGAAAGACAAAGTGAAAGACGACTGAGAGTGTGGGTGTGGCGGTGAAAAAGAAAGCTTAGGTACCTAGTGATACCAGAGAACGATAGAGACGTGAGAGATAATGAAAATCGTGTAATGTATAATGATAGGGAGAGTGTGACACTTCTCAAGGGAGACGGCGAGAGACCATGTTTGCGAAAATAGGAGAAACATGAAGAGAGTGTGCGGGTGCGCTGGAGAAAAGAGAGTGATAGCTACATGAAGGAGCACGCGAGAGAGATGCGCGTGAAAGGAGATTCAAATATTTAGTTGCGTGTATAGAAAATCTCAACATAAAAGGGATTCAAATATTTGAATTCGAGATGATGATACATGTAATTCATACTCGAACCAAAATTGATCTATCAAACATGCATACTCATATGAATTCGCACGCATCTATGTTATTTAATATCTAGATATTACTGATCCATACATTTGAGTAGAACATAATTTGGTTTAAAAAATTTGAATTCAACCTTATGATTTTGAGATCATTGTATTTGTAAATCATATTATATATATAAAGGAGCAAAATTCTTTGTTGTGCTTTTGAAAGTATATATAAAAAATGATGTATATAGAATTTTGTTCGAATCGAAAATAGATCCTGCCCAAAAAGAAAAAAAGAATACAAAATGGATTGGAATTGAGTTGGCACGGTAAACATGCAAGCTTTTTCTCAAAAATTTGAACGAAGCGGCCAAACTCGTAGTAACCGCCCGAAACCAAAATATGGGAGATGGAAATTACTGCATGTCCCTGACATGCAACACAAGTCGGCTCGATTTCAATAGATCTTGATAGGGGCAGGTTTGTAATTTCACTCAAACGTGACATAACTACCTCTCACCCGTATTCATACACGGTGGGCGGCAAAACATAGTGTCTCCTCGGCCAAAATCGCCTCTCACCCGGATTCATACACGGTGGGCGCCAAAACAAACTCTCCTCGGCCGAAATCTCCGTCGGCAAATATTTGGTGTATGTGAGATTACCGTCCTATCCCCAGCAGCCCAATATTCCTGTGATGTATGAAATTTTAAACGGGGGCTAAGTTTGTAAATTTCCTCGCATTTGAAACAAGCGCGCCTTGAAGACATGGTTCCCCCCTTCCTCTCTCCCTCCATTTCCCCATTCGTACTTCGTGGGCGCCAAAACACCCTCTCCACCCCAGCCTCCTCCGTTCGCCACCCCATCCACCACCATCCTCCTCCACCATGCCGAAGCTGATACCCCGACGCCGTAGTCCATTACAAGAAACTGACCTCTCTCATCCACGGCTTCGGACCAGGATCCTTGCATCCAATCCTCTCGCTTCATCACCGCCGTCGTCCACCTTGCCGGCGTAGCTCCTACGACCGTCTCATCTACCGCGCTGGCATATTTCCCCCGCCGCCACCGTCTACCCTCCTAGATCTGCTTCCGCGCCACCGACAGCCATCGGTACCGTAGCACCGTCAAATTCTCAGCAGATGCATACACGGCATCGCACCAGAGGCGGTACTCTCTCGTATCTGCTCAACTTATTTATCGCAGCAAGAAAATAGATCGCCACTGCTTTACTGTGATTTCTTGTCCATCACTTAGGATCTTACTTGTTAGTTGAAACCAAACATTGGTTGCGAAGTTGCCTTTGTCCAATTTGCACCTTCAGATCTGCCATGGCACGCTCAACACTATACTCGCAATGCTTATGGTTTTCCCCTTTTATATTCCACACTAGTTAAATGACGGTAGACTAAATTTCAAAATTGGGTCAGTCGATTTTTGAGAGCTCGCCAGAGTTCTCCGGAGGGAAGGAAGGGGCTTGGGTGGGGACAGTGGTTGTGGGGGGCGGTGGTGGGGCCTCACCGAACGAAAAAAAACTTGACGCGGGTGGGGGCGGGGTGGGAGGTGGGGGTGGCAGAGGAACACATGTGGTGGGGGCGGTTCAGGGGAGGGTCGGGGGGTCGGGGCCGGTGGTTCAGCCGACAGCCCGTGCAGTGTTCTGTAGGGGAAGAATCAGAGATGAGGAACAAGAAGGGTTAGGAGACGTAGGATCTTCATCCAACCGCCTGAAATGGTCGACTGACCCAAATGACAAAAGTCACGCGACTTGCATGCAGACATTCCTTTATAGTCAGTACCATTATCATAGCTGCTTAGCACTGCTCCTCAATCCATCAAGCTAAACAACGTGCCGCTCATAATTCCAAACTTGTTGCTCAAATACGAATCTGATATGATGCTAAAATTAGTAAAATAGATAACGTTTAATTGGTCAGCTAATGTTCCTACTTTACTTTCGAAAAGCACGTGCACCACATATAGAGAGACAGCAGGGAGTTGCATTCTTAATGCGCTCTAGTTCATCATGTGTGGGCACTGCGCAACGAACATTTTATTATCCAAAATCTGCTTGCTCTTCTTTAGCATGTTCCTCTTATGTTCTTCTTTAATAAGTACTCTCTCTGTTCCTAAATACAAGTCTTTGTATAGATTCCACCATGGACTACATATGGAGCAAAATGAGTGAATCTACACTCTAAAATGTATCTGTACACATCTGTATGTGATCCATAGTGGAAATCTCTAAAAAGACTTATATTTTGGAACGGAGGGAGTATAATAGTAGTACAGTATGTTCCTTGTAGTGAAGAGGAGCAGGGACATTTGTAGTGTAGAGGTCTATTCGGTCGGTTGTGATGGACACTTTCAACTCTTCGGGCCTCTTTGATTCGTAGGATTATGTAAACATAGGAATAGGAATTGTAGTGGCCTGCCCACTTGAATCCTATAAGATTAGCAAGGAAATGCGGGGAGCTGTGTCGCCTTTAAGAGTTACACTAATATTAACATACCGCACCTTCAGTTGAAGAGAGCTGGTATCCAAAGCCTTTCTAGCCATACCGGCAATAGTAGCCCATATTTTCCACCAAGTTCCACTTTCCTGATTTTACTTGTGATGCTTACGGTTTTCCCGTTATATCTACACTATGATCTGTGTAGCTGCTTTGTGTCGCACTAGCAGCAGTCCACTCTTGAAGCTAAACAACACACCAATCATAAGTCCAAAGCTTACTTCTTCAAATACGAATTGTGATATGATACTGATATTAGTTAACAGACACAAATTTAATTGGTCAGCTAATGCTCCCACTTGATTTTCCAAATGCATGTGGCCACATATAGAGAGACAGCATGGAATTTCATTTCTTTGGGCGTTGTGATTCATCATGAGTGGGCAACCAACATTGTATGGGAAGAAGCGGAATCTCAAGAATATGCTTCCTCTTCTGTTCTTTAACATGTTCCTCTTTTGTTATTCTGTATTTAGTACGCATAGTATGTTCCTTGTCAGGAAGGGGAGCAGGGACATCTGCAGTAAACAGCTGATAGAGTTGGCCTGTACATGATCGATAGGCTTTCAATTAGTAGCGACAATACAACACCGTATTTTCCAGCTAGTTCCACTTTCCCGATTTATATATGCTAGTTATGGTGTACCCCTTTTATGTACACTACGCTCTGCCTAGTTGCTGTGTGCTCTTGTTATCATGGTTTGGCAATAAACTCTCTATATAGTATATTATGAACCTATCATCTGCCAACTATCCTTACTTCTGGAGCCTATTTTTTTGTGTACTTGTGCCAGATTATATTAATGCACGCACCATATTACAGCACACATGGGCTCTCTCATCAGAATCCAGTGATAGCACACAAGTGTTTACAGGGAGCCCCTATATTATAATATCCTCTACATTACAAAAATAATCTCACTATTTATGTTTTCATGCTTCTCAGATATTGTACGTAATCATAATGAATATGAGAATGCGCGCATCAGAAGAATATTGTGGAACACTGCAATCACTAACAAAATTGGCACCAAGGCATTGAGTTCCATTCTAGATGCAATGAAACTCATACGCTCCCCACCTACAGATTCTTGCTCAGAATATGATCGTAATGACTATTCTGACCTCGAGGAGTCGAAGGCAGATGGCCTGTCCTGTTCACCCATCAAGGTGCCTGTTCTAATTTGGCAAAGTTTTATTGATAGCGCGTATCTTGCATAAGGTGTCTTGCATTTCTTCTACTTTGTTGCACCACCATCTGCTTAGTTTACTCATCATATATGTCAAGATGCCATGCCCATCCATTATCAATACATATTCCATGTGTCATCATACCATGTTTTTCCACTCAAATGTTGTTCTTGTGCATCAGACATCAAAAAGGAAGAGGGTGATTGCCGAACCTGAAGGAGCACCAGCAAAGTCCTTGAAAAACGTGGTGGTGCCGGAGAAATCAGATAGCACCCCACTTATATTGGCTCTACAACCAGTGACACAAAATATAGGACCAACTCCAGCAGACTGTACCCATACTTCACTGGCCACACCACTAGCCCCACCACACAGGAACTACACTCCAGCAAAAGGTATGCCGATTTCTGTTGCCATAGCACCAGCCATACCACAGAAAAATCCCACTCCAGCAAAAAGTACAGCAAGTCCACCGGCTGAAGACCTATCCCAACTGCAGAGACGGCCAATTCCTGCAGATTGGAACCCCATTACAGTTATTCCCAGTTTAAAAGACAATGCTTTCAATGTTGTTAGGGACTACGTGCATATATTCCCATCATGGGAAGATTATAGTGAAGACAAACACCATTTTCACATCTTCCTGTCCCACTTACGTGTAAGTGCTATTATTCATGGTGATTATTTTCCTGTTTTCTGCTAATTGAACACATCGATGATTTACATTACATTGTTGTAAGTAGGCAAGGGTCAATCTGGATAGTCATGACAAGCAAAGCTTGCTTGAGCTTTTCAAGGAAGCATTGCAGCAGTATCGGTGTTACCTGAGGAAATCACACTTTGATGGCAAGTCTATAAATGAACTTTCGGTGAAGTCTCCTGTGCTTAATTTAGAAGACATTGAATGGAAAAACCTTGTTATGCACTGGTCTCATTCCCAGGATGAGGTACTGTCTATGATATCACATGACAATTTGAACTTCTACTTTTCCACATGTGCCTTACGGATCTCTTTTGCAGGAAATCTGCTCGAAGAAGAATTCCGGTTTGAAAAGGACGACAGGATATCGCAAATATGCTGCCCGCTGCTTTGCTCTTGTTAGTACCTGTTGTCTTGTATCACTGTACTTGCATTCATACCTGGTTCATTATGTGACAGCAGTATGCATGATAGCTTGCTTATCAATTGTTCGCTCCAAATTATCAGATCTGTATTAATGGTTACATTAATGTAGAATATACCCAATGCCAATGAAAAAGTTTAGCTGTGCATTGTTCTTGTAAGTACCTATTGTCCTTTATCAGTGTACTTATATTGACAGCTAGTTGTTCATGTACCATCACTCTGCAGCTTGTTTTCCTTTGCCCTCCATTTTCTACACATCAGATCTATATTTACTCTTACCATAAGGTTGGATAACACCAATGGTACTGAAGAAGTTTAGCTCTGCATTGCTCTTGGCTGTACCTTTTGCCTGTATCGTTGTACTTACATTTATAGCTACTTGGTTATGTAGCATCACTCTTCATCTTATCTTAAATATTGTCCATTTTTTCTTATATTATCACATCTATATTTACTCTTAACAAAATGTAGAATAAAGGCAATGCTTATGAAGAAGATTCTGTGGTAAACTTCTTGAATTGGCCCCCCCCCCCCCCATCAGCATGGACAAGGGCTTTATAGAGCCGGTCTTCACCACTAATGTAAGTTTGTCCTTCTCAAGCCTTCAATCTTTGTTGTGTATATTTGGTTAGGCATGACTACAACAACTGTTTATTTTTGGTGTTTGCATCAAATTGCATGTTTAAAGTTTATTATGAAGTTCATAAACAAAAGTTTGTCCTTCTCAATTTAAGTTTTCAGTTGTACAACCAAGTTCCTTCTTCATACCATGTAAATTAAACTATAGAGAGCAAGTGATCTTATTTTGCACTGCATGTATGCTTCTGTTCTTGATCCGTAATCCAGTGGTGTGGTGAAACTACCCACTACAGCACAATGTCATATTCTGCAATGTCTTAACTATGAACAATGTCATATCATTCCCCGTACGTTGCACGTAACATCAAGATGCATTTGTATGAGTAGTTTATCTTGTGAGAGAAAAGGATGAACGAGGGAAGGCCTTATTTGCAAATGTGGAGAGGGGTGTGGGTATCTTTTTGCAAAATTGCCATAGTTTCCTTCCTATCCGTCAGATATAAATCGGACGGCCTATATTGCAGGATGGCAGGCACACCATCATCACCAACTCTGTTTTTTATAAGAGTAGAGATTATTTAAACCGTCTCTTTATTTGCCAATCTGAAATGGGATAAATTGATAGCACACTAACCATTGATACTGATGAGTTCTTGATCTGTAATCCAGTGGTGTTGTGAAGCTGTCAACTCCTTCACAATGTCATTTCCTGCCATATCTTAACCTGAACAATACCATATTGTGTTAATGCTATTTTAAACTGTCTCTCTTTATTCGCCAATAAGAAATGTGATGAATTGTTAGCACTGATACTTATATGTGCAAAACCTGTCATCTGTTTGCTTGTTTCTCTTTCGGAGTGAGGAGGATATAAGCGTCAAACAAGCGCAGCCTCATCAGCTTGCTCAGCTGCTTGCGCTGCAGCTCCCGAGCAGGGCTAACCTTTCTTGAACTCTATTGAAGTGCTGTCAGTTTTGTATATTATTTTGTTGGCGTGTTTATTTGAACTGGTGGCGATCTTTGATGCCCAGTGTATGTAATCTGTTGTCTGCTTGTGCTTTATTATCATAGTGGCAAACTTTGATGCCCAGTGGATGTAATATGCCGTAATTTCTTTATTGTATAGTCTAGGTTTTTCTTATTCACGATGCTGCAGTTATTTTACTGTATATATATCCTGTCTTCGCTCCATGAAAAGTAAACCGGCCAAACCGTAAAATTACGGTACATAATCGGGCCATCATGCAAATCACTATATATGGGCCGCATCATGGGCCCAGTCATCTTGGTCCGTTAACAGGCCTAAATATAAACTGGCCCACTAGTAGTTTTGAGCTTTTAATAGGCCGAGTAAACCACCGGCCCTATTTTGGCAAGAAAATTCAACGGGCTTTTAGTAGGCTGAAAAGTAGGTTGGGCCTAAAACGTGCCGAACAGCTCACGGGCCGACAGCAGGCCGAAATAGCCCCCCCGGCCCATGATTGTGCCAATCACATCACGGGCCGTTAACAGGCCAAAATTGTCTCGGTTCTTGTTTGGCCCAATCAGATTATCGGCTGTGAGCAGGACGGATGCAAAGCAGGCCATAATGACGGGCTTTTAACAGGCCCAAATAAATATAGGGCCGAAATGTTAAACGGGCCTTTAACAGGTCGAAACTAATATCAGGCAGTACTATTAAATGGGCCTTTAGCAAATAGAAATCCTAACCGGGCCTCAAGTGGGCCCAAAAGCACAGCGTCTAGTTGACGGGCCGAATCTGATATGGGCCATAATTTAGCCCAAAGAATGAAAGGCTCTTAAAGGGCCGGATCTGATATGGGCCGTAATATGGCCCAGAACATGGTAACGGGCCGGATCTCATATGGGCCCTTATTAGGCCCAAAATGTGGCAAGTTGTTAATGGACCGGATCAAATATGGGCCGGCATTTGGCCCAAAACATGGCAGCCTATTAACAGGCCGGCCGAGTAGTGTCTTCAAAATCTTGTGGGCCTTTAGCTGGGTCGGCCCATTATGGTCTGAAAATCTTGTGGGCCTTTTGCTGGGTCGGCCCATTATGGTCTACAAAATCTTGTTGGCCTTTAGCTGGGCCAGCCCATTTAATCTTTATGGGCTACTTCTGGGCCGATCCACGTGTCAACATATCATAGGCGCATCTCGCCCATTGGATGAGTGACATATGTGCCAACGCGGAGCTGACACGTGGTTCCGTCGACCAATGAGAATTTTACACATGGAAAATCGCCATTAGTCGTGGCTGTTAGCGGGTTATCGAATCCAAAACCGGACCCGATAGCTTAATGGCGACCCGTTACGGTGGATGCCATGTGTCGGTTACCCTTGACGAAAGCACTTCTATGACACGCGATTAATTGTCATGGAAGTGGACACTTCCGTGATGATAATTTCGGTAATGTCATGGAACACTTCTACGACAGCACATGTATGACTATCTTGATTCTGTCATAAAATCGTCATGGATGTACATGCATGACAGAAAATGTGACCTACTGTGACAAACACGTATCATCACGGAAGTGTATTTTTTTTGTAGTGAGCAGACCCGTTGACTAAGCCTCTTCCACGAGCAAAACATGATCAGCACCAAGACTCCGTGAGTGTTAGATTCATTAGAATGTAATCTAGATTATTGACTCTAGTGCAAGTGGGAGACTGAAGGAAATATGCCCTAGAGGCAATAATAAAGTTGTTATTTTATATTTCCTTATTCATGACAAAGGTTTATTATTCATGCTAGAATTGTATTGATCGGAAACTTAAATACATGTGTGAATACATAAACAAATACTGTGTCCCTAGTAAGCCTCTACTAGACTAGCTTGTTGATCAAAGATGGTTAAGGTTTCCTAACCATAGACATGTGTTGTCATTTGATAATGGGATCACATCATTAGGAGAATGATGTGATGGACAAGACCCATCCGTTAGCTTAGCATATTGATCGTTCAGTTTATTGCTATTGCTTTCTTAATGTCAAATACATATTCCTTCGACTATGAGATTATGCAACTCCCGGATACCGGAGGAATACCTTGTGTGCTATCAAACGTCACAACGTAACTGGGTGATCATAAAGATGCTCTACAGGTATCTCCGAAGGTGTTTGTTGAGTTGGCATAGATCGAGATTAGGATTTGTCACTCCGAGTATCGGAGAGGTATCTCTGGGCCCTCTCGGTAATGCACATCATAATAAGCTTGCAAGCAAATGACTAAGGAGTTAGTTACGAGATGATGTATTACGGAACGAGTAATGAGACTTGCCGGTAATGAGATTGAACTAGGTATGAAGATACCGACGGTCGAATCTCGGGCAAGTAACATACCGATAGACAAAGGGAATTACGTATGTTGTCATAAGGTTCGACCGATAAAGATCTTCATAGAATATGTAGGAGCCAATATGGGCATCCAGGTTCCGCTATTGGTTATTGACCGGAGAGGTGTCTCGGTTATGTCTACATAGTTCTCGAACCTATAGGGTCCGCAAGCTTAACGTTCGTTGATGATATAGTGTTATATGAGTTATATGATTTGGTGACTATTGGGGATATAACCCCGAGGTATGACCTGCCCAGGACGGGCAGGGTCACACCGTTGGTGACTCAATGCGCCGACGGCCTAGGTAGAACCAAGATGGGATGTGAAGATTGGTGGAGGCTTCCAAGGTGGGCTTGTTGCAGGCCCAAGACCCGGCTGTTTACCAAAACCCGGAAGGTGTGAGCCGCCACGATAGTGACTTGCCCGGTAAGGCAAGGCGAGTTGGAAACTGAGCTGGTCACGTGGTGTGATCCAGCCCGGACTCTTGTAAGCCCCGGAGTCTCGACCTGTGTATATAAAGGCGAGACCCGGCGGTGGGTTAGACTCAAGAAACAACGAATCGATAGCTAGGTCAAGCGTGATTGCTCCCTTGTAATCGATACTCAAGTAATACAACTAGAACCAGGACGTAGGCTTTTACCTCGTTGTGAGGGGCCGAACCTGTGTAAACCTCTGTGTCCTTTGTCCCGTCCAACCCCTTCGAGCTAACCTACGTTGCGATGGCTCCACACCTAAGTCCTTCCACTAGGGCATCTGCCGTGTTAAATCCATGACAGTTGGCGCCCACCATGGGGCCAGAGCACGGTGGTTTCGAGTTCTTGAAGGGCAACTTCTCAGGGATCGAAGGATACACCGTAGGCCGGATGACTAAGAGTCGCCGCAGCAAGATCTACATCGACGACGCTGGCTGGGGCCCCGAGGGCGGCTCAATCGAGTACGGGTACCGGGTCCCCTTTGGTGGAATTCACGTCTTCATCGGCAAGATCAGCGAGTCAAAGCCTGAGCCGGACACCTGCATCGACATCATTGAAACGGCTTAGCGCGCGTGACCTGCCAGGGTTCAACCTGGCCGGAGGCACGTATTTATTTGCTTTGTTCATGGGGCGGATCTTGAGGAAGGTTCTGTATCTGGTGGTGAGACGGCCATCTATTCAGGTGATGAGTCATCGACCGGAGAAACCGAATCAATCTATCAGCTTCAGGATGGCAGGCTTGGGGGCTATTCCGATGGTGACAGTATTCTGGACCCCTATGAGCCGCTGAGCAGGGCTGCTATTTTTATGGCTGGTACGCAACCAGTGGTAAACTCATCAACAGCTGCTGCCATGACATCCAGGTCAACGGCTGTTGTGACAGCTGGGGTGAGCGGCTCAGTTCGGCCACTGGCTCAGGTTTTATCTGAGCTCATGGGCACCCTAATGACTCTGTTAGCTACGGAGGTGACTCCAGCGAATCAAGTACAGCATAATGCAGAAGTTGCAAAGGTGCGAGATGAGGTGGCCAAGGCCCAAGAGGATCTTAATGCAGAGAACACCAGGATGGCGACAGAGCGAGCTTTGATGGATGCCGAGTCACAGCGGATAAGGGAAGAATCTTTCCGCCTAAGTCTAGATCAGAATGCGTCCAATGATGTTCTTCGAAGAAGGCACCAGAGCCGCCTGCCTTCGCAGTTTGAGGGGCGAAATCTTTTTAACACACCCGGGGCAGGGACGAGTAACCTGCCTGTTGTAACCCGGGTTGCTGAGGCGCCAGGGACAGGGGCGGTGGCCCAGCCTCGTGTGCCAGACCCGCTTCGTAGGGATTTGACCCCACCTCAATGGGTTTCAACACCCTCTGGCCATTATTCTAACCCAGTGGATAACATGATAGCAGCGGCTACACGGCTGGCGGCTATATCGATCGAAGGCGAGTCTCCAACGGCGATAGAGACCCGGAATGTTGTGGAACTTCTTCAGACGGCTATGGCACAGCAGGTGGCTTATTCGTACAGTCATGAGCGTGTTCATTCAACTCCCCACCCAAGTCAAAGTTACAGCTAGCGCATTGAGTCGCCGGCGTTTTCCAATAGCGAATGGCGTCGTAACCTGCCCCGCATTGATGACCCGCCCCGTGGACATAACCCGCCCCGTGATGATAATAATGCTCAGGACCTTGTGGATCAGGCTAGAGCCCGTCGGGAGGCGGAATTGGCGGCTCAATTGGGGGCTCATCAGCAGTCTCTCGTACACCCTTTGGCAACTGTTACAGCTGGGATGACTTCCAGGACTGTTGGTGTGCCTTGTCTAGTGCCGGCTCTATGCAATGAATGTTTGCCCAAGGATTTTAAGGGCCCTCGTAAGGTGCCTAATTACACAGCTGATCTTCCACCCGAGGCTTGGATTGAGAGCTATGAGCTAGCTATGGAGATGCTAGATGTTAATGATGCTGTATGTGCCAAGTACTTCACCATGATGTTGGATGGACCGGCTCGAACCTAGTTGAAAGGAGTACGCGCTAATTCCATCAATTCATGGGCTGAGTTGAAGGCGCGCTTCATTCAGAACTTCAAGGGAACATGTAAGCAGCCTCTGACGATTATTGATCTGGATAACTGTGTGCAGCGCGAGGATGAGTCGGCCAACCATTGGGTTCGCCGGGTCTCAGCTATTATCCATTCATCAGATAACATTACGGCAGGTTCAGCTGTTCTGGTCTTGGAGAAGAATTGTCATTTTACCCCTCTTAAGCAGAAGCTTGGGTGGCTTAAGCATCATTGCAACAATATGGGAGAGCTCATGGCAGCTCTCATCAAGTATGCCGACTCAGACACCACTAAAGATCCTGGATCTGATGATGAAAAATCCATCAAGGGAAAGAAGAGTGGTAATGGTAAGGGTCAGCAGCAGAACATGACAGGGCATAATGGTCACAACCAGGGTAACGGTGGTAAGCGCAGGCACCCCGATGGTGGGTCAGATCTTGTAGCTAACACCAACACTGTGTATAAAAACTAGCGCCGTAATGGCAATGGTAAGCAGGCCTTTGGAGGGCCAAAATTTAATATTGAGGCAATGATGAATGAACCTTGCCCGAAACACAGTCTGCCCAATAAACCGGCGGCTCATGCTTGGAAGGACTGTTTCATCATGAAAGAATACAGGAATTCCAACTTCAGTCAGAATCATAGCAACAATAACGGCCCACCTGGCGGGTAAGGATCCGGCTCACAGGGGCCCGGCTTTGGTGGTTATAACCAACAGTCTGGTCAGGGTAACCAGCAGCATCAGTCGGGATACCAGAGTAATCCAAAGCAGCTTAACAGTGGCCAATATCATGTTTTCACCACAAGTCTTTGCAAGCGAGATCAGAAGGTTCATAAACGCGCGGTCAGTACAATTGAGCCGGCAGCACCTCAATACTTGCGGTGGTCAGAGCAGCCAATCACATGGAGTCGAGAGGATCACCTGCCCCGGGTTGACAATCCGGGTCAACTAGCATTGGTGGTAGCCCCTCAGGTTGGAGGTTATAAATTCACTAAAGTGCTCATGGATGGTGGCAGCAGTATTAATATCCTTTACTATCATACCTTTCGTCGGATGAATTTAACTGATAAGGAGCTTAAGCCGTCTTCTATAGTTTTTCATGGTGTGGTACCTGGTAAGTCGGCATATCCAGTTGGTAAGATTGCCTTGGAGGTGACTTTTGGCGATGACTATGACTACAGAGCAGAGACGTTATGGTTTGGAGTGGTCAAAATCAAGAGCCCTTATCATGCCTTGTTCGGACAGCTGGCTTACGCCAAATTTATGGCACGGCCTTGTTATGTTTATTTACAGCTTAAAATGCCAGGACGTAAGGGTACTATTACAATCCATGGTGATCGAAAGATTGCTTTGGAATGTGAAGAAGGAGATGCTGCCTATGCTGAGTCAGCTTGTGCTACTAAGGAGCTTAAATTTTATAAGGATAATGTTGACCCGGCGGATATGACCCCTTTGAAGAAACCCACCACTGAGTAAGACCCTTTGTTGAAGTTTAAGTCGGCTGACGATACTAAGCAAATCGACTTTGTCCCTCGCGACTCATCTTAGCAGTTCACAATGGGGGCTAATATGGATCCTAAATAGGAAAGCGCGCTCATCGAATTCATCCATGAGAATCGGGACATCTTTGCATGGAAACCTTCTGACATGCTGGGTGTACCGAGAGAACTCGCTGAGCACACTCTTAATGTGGATCCTAAATTTAAGCCAGTCAAGCAGTTTCTTCATCGTTTCAATGAAGAACGGCGTAAGGCCATTGGAGAAGAGGTGGCCTGGCTCTTGGCAGCTGGGTTTATCATGGAGGTTTTTCATCTGGAGTGGTTGGCTAACCTGGTGCTGGTGCTTAAGAAGAATGGCACTTGGCGTATGTGTATTGACTACACAGATCTTAACAAAGCTTGTCCAGCTGTTCCTTTTACTCTTCCCCGTATTGACCAGCTTATTGATGCCACGGCGGGTTGTGAGAGTTTATGTTTCCTGGACGCTTATTCTGGTTATCATCAGATCAAGATGGCAGTTAAAGACCAAGAGAAGACGTCTTTTATCACCCCTTTTGGAGCTTTTTGCTATGTCTCTATGCCTTTTGGGCTTAAGAGTGCCCAGACGACTTATCAACGCTGTGTTCAGAATTGCTTTCACAGTCAAATTGGTCGCAATGTGCATGCTTATGTGGATGATATTGTGGTTAAATCTAGGAAAAAGGAGATGCTCTTGGATGATCTAAGAGAGACTTTTGATAATCTCCGGGTCTATAAGATGATGCTTAACCCGGCCAAATGTGTTTTTGGTGTGCCTGCAGGCAAGCTCTTGGGTTTTTTTGATTCAGAGAGAGGTATTGAAGCTAACCCGGAGAAGATTAAGGCTATTACTTCATTGTCTAAGCCGGCGTGTGTTAATGACATCCAGCGCCTGGCGGGTCGTATCGCGGCTCTAAGCCGGTTCATAAGCCGCCTGGAAGAGAAGGCCATTCCCTTATACTAGATGATGAAGAAAACAGATCATTTTATCTGGAGTGACGCTGCTAATAAGGCGTTTGAGGCGCTTAAAAAGCAGTTAGCTGAGCCGCCCATCCTTGCGGCTCCCTTTGAGAAAGAACCTTTGCTTCTATATGTGGCGGCTAATAGTAAGGCTGTTAGTGTGGCGATTGTGGTGGAGCGCAAGGAGACGGGTAAGGAGTACCCAGTCCATAGGCCGACTTATTATGTCAGTGAGGTGTTGATTGAGTCCAAGCAACGATATCCACAGTGGCAGAAATTGGTTTATGGAGTGTTCATGGCGAGTCACAAGCTGAAGCATTATTTTCTTGGTCATCCTATTACGGTTGTCAGCTCTGCTCCCTTAGGAGATATTATTCAAAACAGGGAAGCCACAGGCCGGGTTGCTAAGTTGGCAATATAACTTGGACCTCATGGTTTCAAATATGTGGCAAGAATAGCTATCAAGTCTCAGGCTCTAGTGGATTTCATCAATGACTGGACAGAATTACAGATGCCTAAGGAGAAGCCTGATAACACATATTGGACGATCCACTTTGATGGGTCCAGGTAGCTGGAAGGCTCGGGGGCTGGAGTTATTTTGACTTCCCCATGTGGTGACAAATTTTGTTATGTGTTAAGGTTGATGTTTTCTTGTACCCAGCTGAATATGAGGCTTTACTCCACGGCCTTCATATGGCCAAGGAAATGAATATGAGCTGGGTCAGGTGTTTTGGCGAATCAGACCTTGTGGCTCAGCAAGTTTCAGGTACATGGGATTCCAAAGACCCACTCATGGCGGCTTATCGCCGGGCGGTTGATAATATTGCTGGTCACTTCAAGGGTTATCAAGTGGAGCACCTTGATCGAAGGAAGAATGAGGCAGTTGATGCCTTGAGCCGGCTTGGGTCTCAACATAAGCCGGTGCCTCCTAATGTGTTTCTTGATGTATTGCATAATCCCTTAGTCAAGTTACCATCAGAAGAGGATCTTGCCATTCCTGATCCGGAGGCGCAATTGGTGGCAGCTCTCCATGCTATTCCTGATTGGACACTTCCTTACTTGGCTTATAAGATCCGGGGTGAGTTACCTGAGGATGAAACTTTGGCAAGGCAAATCACCAGGCGATCTAAATCTATGACTATTGTTAACGGAAAGTTACACCGATGCAGTGTGACAAGCGTGTTCCAACATTGTGTTTCCCCTGAAGAGGGTCGTGAGATTTTACGAGAAATCCATGAAGGTGATTGTGGGCGTCATGCCAGCTCTAAGTCCTTAGTGGCTAAAGCTTTTCTTCATGGGTTTTATTGGTTGACGGCTCACACTGATGCAGAGGATATCGTCAGTAAGTGTTGATGGATATCAGAAATTTTCTCGACGAGCTCATGTGCCGGCTGAAGAGTCCAATTACTTGGTCGTTTGCAGTGTGGGGGCTTGATATGGTTGGACCCTTCAAGAGGTCTAAGGATAAGAAAACCCACCTCTTGGTGGCGGTTGACAAATTTACCAAGTGGGTTGAAGCAGAGCCGGTCAGCAAGTGTGATGCGGCGACTGCAGTCCAGTTTGTTAAAAAAACTGATCTTCCGTTTTGGTTACCCTCATAGTATCATCACTGATAATGGCACTAATTTGTCTAAGGGTGTTATGAAGGAGTTCTGTCAACGAGAGCATATTTGTCTTGATGTTTCTTCTGTGGCTCATCCGCAGTCTAATGGTCAAGCTGAGAGGGCTAACCAAGAAATTTTGAGAGGCATAAAACCCCGGCTTATGGTTCCTTTGAAGCGAACGCTGGGTTGTTGGGTTGAGGAGTTACCTTCAGTACTCTGGAGTATCAATACCACCCCTAATAGCTCAACAGGCTATACGCCTTTCTTTATGGTCTACGGCGCAGAGGCGGTTCTTCCAAGTGATATCTGTTATGACTCGCCCCGCATGGCGGCTTATGTTGAAGCTAATAATGAGATAGCACGTCAAAATGCACTCGATGCTTTGGATAAGGAGCATGACCTTGCGGCGGCTCATTCGGCAATATATCAACAAGACCTGCATCGCTATCATAGCCGCAGAGTTAAAACCCGGGCATTTCAAGAAGGTGACTTGGTGCTCCGGCTGATCCAAGATCAAACAGATATGCACAAGTTATCCCCCACCTTGGGAAGGACCCTTTGTGGTCAGCAAAAATCTGAATAATGGGTCTTATTACCTCATTGATATACGAGAACACAAGGATTCACGCAAGTCGGAGGAGGAGACTTGCCGGCCCTGGAATATTGCTCATCTTCGGCCTTATTAAACCTGAGCCACCGGCTCTCGTCTTTGTACATACGTTTGTCAATGTGTGTGTGTGTGTGTGTGTGTGTATATATATATTATGATCAATATAATAAAGCCGGCATCCCTGAAAAATTCAGGGCCTCTGTCATTTCATTTCTGTGTATCTGAGTCTTTATTATTTGGTCATAAGGTCACTTGGGGGCTTCCAACCCATCGGGTTTAGCTTTCATACCCTCTTGACCAGGCGTGGACGCCAAATTATGAGTTATCCTGCCTATTTGCAACTTGCTACTCCGCCAGGTGACCCGCCGAACTCTTAACAGTCAATCTTTTTCAAGACCCTGAACTCGTTAAGGTTAAAACAGCGGCTTGTGTCACATGAGAGCCGGCTTACAGTGAGCTAGGATTAACTCAAAGGCTGTGCGGCCCTTGAAAGCACATGGCCCTGTGAGCCAACCTGTTTGGTCGTGCTTTGGTAAGCCGGCCAGGCAATTATTTGAGAATTTTTGAATTTTATCTTTTCGAGTCCTTTGAATTTGTTTTTTCTAAAGATTTTTCTGTTAAGAGAATTTTGACAAGCCGGATCGTAAAGCTTCGATGGTATGCCTCATATTTGAGTATTTTTGGGTTTGGTAACCCGCCCTGGCTATGGCCTTTAAGTCGCCAGTAGGCTTTGGTTTGAACAATTGAGGTCATGTGATTACACAACTTTGGGTTGTCACCCGCTCTGGATATTGATGTTTAAGACATCAGTATGGTCCAAATCTATAGGTATGTTTTCAATTATGAATATTCAAGGTTTGGTAACCCGCCCTGGTTTTCGACTTTAAGTCGCTAGTATGTTTCGGCTTGAATGGCCTTAATTATAGTCTTTTCAGTAATTGTATAAGACTATATTATGTTTGGGTTGTTACCCACCCTGGCTGTTGACGTTAAGTCGCCAGGGCATATGTTGTTTAACCTTTCTGCAGGACATGCAAAATTTTAAATTGAAATACAAGTACTGGTATGGCCCGTATTTGTGATTACATCAGGCAGGTCATAAAGATCAAATCTGCGGCTCAAAAATCAAAGGTTAACATGCATGAAGGCATGACATGGCAGATCATTGTTTTAAACTAGCCTATTACAAGGCTTTCAGGAGCCCACAAGGTTGAAACAAAGTGTTTTCTGAAGCTGCAGTCTTACACCCTGGCCTGAAAGTCGCCTGGACCATCATTACTATGAATCAGTTTCCTTCTTGGCGAGTTGACGACTCCGGGTCATCCCGCGCCGGCTCTTTTTCTTCTTCGGCCATCTGAAGGTCAGGTGACGTCCAGTCGATGCCGGTTAAGGCCTCAAATATGGCTTCGTCATTTATAATTGGAGCAGAGTCAAGGTCAGGGGCAAAGAGGTGCTTACGCCTGGCGGGAACAAGATTCATCACTTCATGGGTGGGTCGCTTAATTTTGTTGTTCTGATCATCATAAGCCGGAGTGTAGTGCTTTAGATTCAGTTCTTCAATAAGTTTGCATGCCACAGGCCACATCTCCCTGGCGCACTTGTTAAAATCTTGTTCTTCAAAACTTGACCCGTCATCTTTATATTCGGGGCATCCGGTGGCTATCTCTTCCGGGTCAAGTTCTGCTTGCCATGCTTTGGCTCGACTTAGAGCGACAATGGCTCCAGCTCGGGCGGCTGACAGACGGCACTCTTCGATTTGAGCCGGTGCTGTTGAGAACTGCTCTAGCACAGTCTTGAGAAGTGTTGGAGGTCTCTTCCCACCTGATAAAGCCACAAGGCTTCGTAATGTTCCAGCGTATAGCTGCTCAGTCAATGAATATACTGCATTGAGCTTCATCAGCACATTTTCACCAAGGCTAGCACTTCTGGGGCCTGTTCATAAGTGCTAAGCGGATTAAAAAGTTGAAGGGCTAGGCGGTTTAAAGCAATATCAAAAAAGATGTTGAAGTGCATATGAGTCTTACCAAAGATGGCGGCTGTCATGTGGATGATATGTTGTTTTAAGCCGGCAAGCTCGTCAGCAACCGGCTTAAATTGTGCTTCCGCTTCTTCGGCACGTTTGACTAAGCAAGCCTTCTCGGTTTCAAAGGCGGCTCTTTCGGTAGCAAATTTAGCCTTGAGTTCTTTGTTCTCCTTCAACACAAACTGGAATTTGGACTCAGCTTTCACAGTTTCGGCCTCTTGATGTTTAATTTTCTTTGCTAGCTCGCCTAGCTCCAACTCCTTCAGATTCAAAGCTTCTTGCAGCAGGTTTGGAAATGGTGGCTCAAAGTAAGAATTCATTAAAAATATTCAGGGTAATTTCCTAAGTCCCGAGCACATTGCAAACAATATACTTGGCACTTGGGGGCTAATGCACGTCGTTTCAAAAAAATTTATGACCCG
Source organism: Thinopyrum elongatum (assembly GCA_011799875.1). Classification (NCBI taxonomy): domain Eukaryota; kingdom Viridiplantae; phylum Streptophyta; class Magnoliopsida; order Poales; family Poaceae; genus Thinopyrum; species Thinopyrum elongatum. The sequence goes on along the minus strand of CM022303.1, from coordinate 117,567,083 downwards.
GTTCAACTTGTCAGTTTCAATCGGCCTGTGGGGGCTACATATTGGAAATTTTCAAACTATAGTGACTATAAGTCCCGGCTCGTCTTGTTAAGTCAAACCAGCCCTTGGGGGCTTCATATTTGGATCTTAGAGTTAATTATCGGTCTGGCTCATCTTGTTACCATGAGATTATGGTTGAAAAGTTGTACAAAGTTCATTCAAGGGTTAATATCTGAAAGACCCGGCTCATCCAGATAGGGTAACCGGCCCTGAAAGGCTACAGTTTGAAGATTATTATTAGGGACATTTACATTTATGCCCCTAACTCGAACCCACTACTCAGTTTTGCCCCTAGTTTTCAGGTATGCTCAGTTTTGCCCCTCTGCCGTCAAGTCACCTTATAGAAATGCCCTTCCGTGCCTTTACCGTCCGGTCAAAAGGCTTTGACCGTCTGGTGAACAGTATCAAAAAAATCTGAAATTTTGTGGGATCGAAGATACTTAGGTGCGCAAGGTGCGTGCAAATTTTCGTGCTGTTTGGACATTCTAGGAGCTCGTGGCAAAGGAAAAACAGTAAATCTGTACGCCTGTGAACAGTAAATTAAAAAAAATAGCAAGAAAATTCAAAAAAATATGAAATTTTTTGGCATCAAAGAGGCTTGGGTGTGCAAGGTGCTTGCAAGTTTTTGTGATCAAATGACATGCGAGGAGCTCTAGCAAAAAAAACAAAATAGTGCATCTTTTCAAAGTTTTTTCTGAGCCAAATTTTGTTTTTTTTCTCCACGAGCTCCTACAATATTTAAACACAACAAAAATTTGCACACACCTTGCGCACCTGAGCATCTTGGATGCCAAAAAAATTTATATTTTTTTGAATTTTCTTGCTATTTTTTTCGAATTTACTGTTCATAGGCGTACAGATTTACTATTTTTCCTTTGCCACGAGCTCCTGGAATGTCCAAACAGCACGAAAATTTGCACGCACCTTGCGCACCTGAGTATCTTCGATCCCACAAAATTTCATATTTTTTTGATACTGTTCCCCAGACGGTCAAAGCCCTTTGACCGGACGGTAAAGGCACGGAAGGGCATTTCTATAAGGTGACTTGACGGCAGAGGGGAAAAACTAAGCATACCTGAAAACTAGGGGCAAAACTGAGTAGTGGGTTCGAGTTAGGGGCAGAACTGGAATTGCCCCTTATTATTAATTCTACAGCATACTCAACCTTTTCCTATCCTCTAGACTTGGCGGCTATATGAATACATATGGAAAGGGGTTAGCAACATACCTCATAGCGTTCCTTCATAAGGTTCACTAAGTCGGCTGCTCCGGGTTGTACGCCTTGCCTCGTGCTGCTATTTTTTCAAAAGAAAATTGGGGTCCAGATAAGCAAGAGGATGAGAAAATCTTACTTTTCGGGAGACCCGCCGAGTTTTTTGTCTTGGCAAAGGTGCTGAGTCGGAGAAGATTATGGCTACCTCTGCTGCATCTGCATGGCTGGTCTCCGCATCGTCCTAAGAAGAGTCAGCGTCAATAAGTTGCATAAAAAGAAAGCCAAGAGAATCGAGGTCTACCTCCGACTCATTGTCAAGGGCAAATAAGTCTTCAGCATCCTGTTTCTTTCCTTTGGTCTTTTTTGGAGCTCGAGATTTTGCTTTGTCCTTTTTGGCCGGCTTATCTTGCAGTTTCTTGTTCCAGAAGGAAGAGCTGGCCTGAGAACATAAATGACACTGAGAAGATGTGCAGTTAATGAGAGAATGATAAATGAGTTAAAGAATGGCTTAAAATACTTACGTCGGGATCCAGATTAAGAGCGCAGAAAGGGTTAAGTCCCGTTTTACTGCAGCTTTCTAAGGTCTCCCAGAGCAATGTCTTGGTCATTTCATTGATTTGCTGATCCTTAAGACGTACTTGGATGTATCGCTGCGGGTCCTTTACATCACATGTATATTGGTACATTAAGCCGGTGCGGCGGCTCAAAGGCAAAATCCTCCAGGCGACCCAGCAGCGGACCAGGTCAACTCCAGTTAAGCCATTGGCTAATAAAGCCCTTATTTTTTTAAAGGTAGGCGCGTACTTGGCCCGTTCTGCAGCGGTGATCCGGTCAGGGAGTTCATGCCTAGGGCTAAGCCGGAAGAGGCGAAAACCCGGCAGAGGATTTTCATCAGCTGGAGAGGAATCTTGGCAGTAGAACCAAGTCTGATTCCAGTCGAGGGGTGACTGGGTAGTACAGCTGCAGGGAAAACGGTATCTATCCGCCTCTGGATAGAAATCCCGCCGAGTTCAAGGCTAGGCCCGTCTGTCATCTCGGTCTAGCGGTTTAGGTAATAGTACTCTCTGAATAAGTCAACGCTGGGCTCCTCTTGAAGGTACAACTCACAGAAGACTTGAAAGTTTCATATATTAGAAACAGAGTTGGGGCCAATATCTTGGGGGTGCAGCTTGTAGAAGTTCAGAACATCCCGAAAGAATTTGGACCCGGGTGGTGAGAATCCACGGAGGAGGTGATCTGAAAAGACTATAACTTCGCCCTCTTTAGGTTGAGGCTTAGTTTTGACCCCTGGAACTCGCCAGTGGATGATGTTTTTTGCTGGCAAAACGCCCATCTCAACATACTCATTGAGAGATTGTTCAATGACAGTGGAAGCAACCCAATCGCAAGAGGTGGTGGTCTTAGTCATTTTTGGCAGTGGATGACTGAGAATAAAGAATTGGCGGGTTAATATTATGACATTAAGCCGCCCAATGATTAATGACTGGTTATAAGGTGCAAAATCCATCACAATGATGAGTAAGAATAAACCGCCCAAATAAGCCAGCTATATACTGGCGGGTTACAAGTCCTGGTTATAAGGGACAATCATTATGGCGGGTTACGAAAAAGGTTATAAACTACATGGATAAGCCGGAAAGATCATGGCGGGTTACCGATTCATGATTAAAATCAGATAAGTATTGGCAGAGTGCAAAATTGCTGCTGTAAGTCGCCTGGGCAAGGGATGGCGGATCATTTGTCCAAAGGTTGTAAGGTTATTGAAATTTTTGCTAACTGTGGATAAAACAGATTTCACAAATGGCAGCTACAATTGCAGATCTACCGCAGTTCAGGAAAAAAGAAGAAATTTAAATCTAAACGTATGGCCACGGAAGAACTGAGGAATTGTATGTTGATTGTGAAAGAAAAGGGATCTACCTGAGATTGAAATAACAACTAAGGCGAATACCGTTTCTATTTCCCCTGGGGTACGGATTGAACAATGTTTTCTAAAGTAACATTGGATGAACTTGGAGGAGCTTGACGGAACGATGATGAACTCGACGAACTAGGGCATTATAATGTGGATCTGAGAAGAAGATAGGATAATACCTGATGGAGTTGATGAAGAGCGGGAGTGCGCCGCAGTTTTCTGGTTCGTTCAGGTTGATGCAGTGGACCTTGTTGGAGTCGCCGGTGAAGGTCGGCCGGAGTGGCAGAGCTCTGGCGGCGGAGGTCGCGAGGAGGAAGAAGTGGAAGAGAAAGGGGGGTAAAAGTGAAAAAAAAACCTCAGGCCTATTTATAAGGAAAAAAGTGAAACAATGAAATGGCAGGTGCGGGAATCAAGGAGATGTCATGATTATCTAAACAGTGAAGGCACCTCGATTCTCGGACGACTAGTTAATGCGAAAAGATCCGTTGTGATGTCATGGGTTTTTTCTATATTTACTTTGCATGACGTCACGGCAGATTATACGATTTGTTCAGAATTAAACTTTGAAAGGAAGGATCGCCAACTTGGAGCAGTGAAGATTGACATGAACAAGTTCAAATCAATCTGGGGCCTAATGTTGAGGATATAACCTTGAGGTATGACCTGCCCAGGAGGGGCCGGGCCACACCGTTGGCGACTCAATGTGCCGACGGCCCAGGTAGAACCAAGATGGGACATGAAGATTGGTGGCGGCTTACAAGGTGGGCTTGTTGCAGGCCCAAGACCCGGCGGTTTACCAAAACCCAGAAGGTGTGAGCCGCCACGATAGTGACTTGCCCGGTAAGGCAAGGCGACTTGGAAAACGAGTTAGTCACATGGTGTAATCCGGCCCGGACTCTTGTAAGCCCCGGAGCCTTGACCTGTGTATATAAAGGCGAGACTCGGTGGCGGGTTAGACTCAAGAAACAAAGAATCGATAGCTAGGTCAAGCGTGATTGCTCTCTTGTAATCGATACTCAAGCAATGCAACTAGAAACAGGACATAGGCTTTTACCTCATTGTGAGGGGCCGAACCTAGGTAAACCTCTGTGTCCTTTGTCCCGTCCAACCCCTTCGAGCTAACCTATGTTGCGATGGCTCCACACCTAAGTCCTTTCACTAGGGCATCTGCCATGTTAAATCCACGACAGTGACCAAATGTTGTTCAAAGTCCCGGATAAGATCACGGGCATGATGAGGATCTCCGGAATGGTTCGGAGGTAAAGATTGATATATAGGACGGTGATATTCGGACACCAGAAGAGTTTCGGAGTGCACCGGGTAGTCATCGGGTCACCGGAAGTGGTTCCGGACACCCCTGGTAGGTGTATGGGCCTAATGGGCCGAGGGGGGACATACCGGCCCACAAGGGGGCTGGCGCACCCCTCTCCCTGGCCGCCGGCTCTAGGGAAGGAAAGGTGGGAGGGCTAGCCCCTCCTGCCTTCCCCTTCTCATGGGAGAAAGGAAAGGGGGGGGGGCACCACCCTCCCCTGCCTTTCCCCGCTCACCTAATAAGGAAAGGGGGCGCGGCTTGGGGAGGACCCCAAGTAGGATTCGGCCTACTTGGGGGCGCCTCCTGGCAGCCTCCCCTCTCCCCCCACCTATATATATATGTGGGAGGGGGGCGCCACACATAACCACGACAATCTCTTAGCCGTGTGCGGCGCCCCCCTCCACAGTTTTGTCCCTCGGTCATTTTTCGTAGTGCTTAGGCGAAGCCCTGCGGAGATAGCTTCACCATCACCGTCACCACGCCGTTGTGCTACCGGAACTCATCCACTACTTCGTTGTCTTGCTGGACCAAGAAGGTGAGGACGTCACCGAGTTGAACATGTGCTGAACGCGGAGGTGCCGTACATTCGGTACTCGATCGGTTGGATCACGAAGAAGTTCGACTACGTCAACCGCGTTAACAAATGCTTCCGCTTACGGTCTACGAGGGTACATAGACACACTCTTCCCCTCGTTCCCATGCATCTCAATGGATAGATCTTGCGTGTGCGTAGAAATTTTTTTGTTTTGCATGCAACGTTTCCCAACACCTCGAGAGGCCACGGTCGCAGATGAACTTCTTCGACGTGCAGATGCGCGAGCAGGCGCAGAAACTCGCGCCTCCCCTGCGACTAATCACCGAGGAGGATCGCCGCGCCCGCCTCCTCATCGCCGAGGTGGATGAGCACGCCATGGTGGTGTGGTGCGAGCGCTTCCTGCAGGATGTCGTCGCCGAGAACGAGTTCTGGGCGCAGAGGAGGGCGGAGCGAGCTGTGCGGCGGGCGGATAAGCGTGAGCGGAAGGCACTGGCGGAAGCCCAGTGCGAACTGAGACCCGCATTGACCTGGGACGAGGAAGATCCTTGATGGGTCGACGGGTTTATGTCCTCGGACTACACCACCGAGGAGGACGACGAGTAGTTTATCTAGTTTACATTAACGCGTTTATGTAGTATATTTTCATTGTAGCATCATTTTTTATCGAGTTTTATTTGCATCGTATGGACTAGCTTGTGGTGTGGGGCTTGAATTTATGCTATGAATTTGAACTATGTGTTGTTTCATATATTTTTTTTATGTGTTGCTTCAATTTTTTCCAAGCATCGACTACTCGCGCGATGGATTTTGCAGCGCCTGCTGGCGCTATTATGGCGCGCTAAATTTTACAGCGCCTGGTAAAGCATATACCCTTATGCGCGCTAAAAAAACCGCTTTTTTGGCGCTGAAAAAATTAACGCGCCGCTCAACCGCGCGCCTATTGGAGATGCTCCTAGTAGTACCATTTTGGGGTCAGTATTCACCCACGAAGTATGCCCAGCTGCCGGACACAGAAAAGGTTATAGGACGCCCTTTTCTGCCGACGGGTCGCTGGGGAGAACCCCGAAAAACCATATATGATGCATTCTGCGTCAGGTTGTCGACCTTTCGCACAGGGAGGCTGCGAGTGAGCATTGAGTTGGGACGGCCCGGTTAATGCGTTCGTCCTAGGACGTTCCAGCTGGTCTTTTCTGGTTTTAGGAACCTTCTAGAGGGTTCCAAAACCTGGTTCTTTTTTTCTTTTTTCTTTTCGTTATTCTTTTTTCTGTTTCTTTTTTCCTTTTTCTGTTCGTTCTGTTTCCTTTTTCATTATCCTAATTATATAAATTCAAAAAACTCAGAATTTCATAATTTTGTTTCTTTTTTCTTTTTTGTTTCTTTTTTCAAGTTGAACTTTTCCTCTAATAATTTTCAAAATTTCCAACTTTTGTTCTGATTTCCAAAAAATGTTCATCTTTTGAAAAATTGTTCGCAAACGAAAAAATGTTTATGTTTGAAATATGTACAGGAATTTCAAAAAAAGTTCATATTTTTAATATTTAATAAGAATTTTATAAAATGTTCAGGAATTCCAGAAAATGTTCTTTTTCGAAAATTAGTTCTCACATTGGAAAAGTGTTAAAGGTTCGAAAAATGTTCGCGGTTTAAAATTTTGGTCATCAATTAAAAAAATGATCAAAAATTTCAAAAAATGTTCGCGGTTTCAAATTTTTTTTCGGAATTTCATGAAATATTTTTTTTTTCTTTTTTTGTTCCTTCTGTTTCCTTTTTCACTATCCTAATAATATAAATTAAAAAACTCAGAATTTCATAATTTTGTTTATTTTTCTTTTATTATTTATTTTTTCAAGTTGAACTTTCCATTAATATTTTTCAAAAAATTCAACTTTTGTTCTGATGTCCAAAAAAAATCATCTTTTTAAAAATTGTTCACAAATAAAGAAATGTTTATGTTTGAAATGTGCACAGGAATTTCGAAAAAATGTTCCTATTTTAATATTTAGTAAGAATTTTTAAAAATGTTCAGGAATTCCAGAAAATTTTTTGGAATTTCACAAAATGTTCGCGGTTTAAAATTTTGGTCATAAATTCAAAAAATGATCAAGAATTTCAAAAAATGTTCACGGTTTCAAATTTTTGTTCGAAATTTAATGAAATATTTCATTTTTAAATATTTTGTTCACCAATTAAAAAAATGTTCGAGGTTTAAATTTTTTTGTAAAATCATGAAATGTTCCATTTTTAAAATATTTTTTCACAAATTTAAAAAATGTTTGTGGTTTCAAATTTGTTCACAAATTGAGAAAATGGCTCATGTTTCTCAAAAACCATTTCTGCCTTTTCAATATTTTGTTGACGTATTTTGAAAAATGTTCCTGTCTCTAACTTTATAGAAATTCAAAAAATGTTCGCACTTTTTAAACTACTAGCAGAGTGGCCCTCGCAAATGCGAGGGCTTCTCCTTTAGGACCACTTTAATATTTGTGAGGGCATCTCCTTTGTGACCTCTTCAATTTGGCAGATTTAAAAAACTTAATGAACATGGTCACAACAAACTGAAGCCATATGAAAACAAATATAATTTAGATGTTATTGTGCCACTGAAGATCATGATCTCATTTTTCAAAAATCGTTTAAACGATGTCTCAGAGAATTGCGGAACTCATGTGTTTCCCTATAGATTGGAATCAAAGGAATTTTCTCTATTTAACTTGTGCTCTGTTCCTTTCATCCACAGGGATGAATAATGCCACAAACAGAACATTTTATATTCTTGTGTTGTGTGGGCAGCTCTTTAGTGCTTATATTGATTTTCCTAAAAAAAATATTCATTTAGTATCCTGATGTATATACACTTTTACGTCCCATAAGCATATATGCATTTGTTCTGTACATTTAACATGACGCATGTACTTTTTCAAGACTAAAATTAATAGTTTACTAAATTTCAAACTGCAAACATATTATATAGAAGATAATTTTGAGATGGAACATACAATTTGTTCAATATATTTTTCTAGCTACATTTTATTAAGAAATTTTATAAGTAGTGCTATTTTTTAAAATTAAAAAGTTGGCCAGAGAAGAAGTTTCAATGCTTCATTGCTATGATAAATAATTTGATAATCACGGCCTTGGGTTTTTCGAAGTTCATGACTATTTTCTATCCAAGATCCTTCAAAACAATCCCAAGTGCACAATACATATAACCAATGCTTGATCTTGTGTACCATGAGTTTGAACACGCTTTTGCTATATATTATGTGGTCTGTCAATACATAGACAACCATTGTTAACTTAATTCAGTACAGCATGGAGAGTTCAATAAAACAATATTAGATCCTCACACCATTTTGAATGTGAGTATATTACTAATGCACTTCCTTTATTTTATATTTTAGAGATTCGAAATACCAAAAGGAGTAATGATTTTTTATAAATTTATAAAGATTTAGTGAACATGCATTTTCTTACTTTTTTTTCCTCGAGTCTTGCCAGTCACATAGAAAGTGGACTTAACTTAAGCCATAGACCAGACATGGAACTACATCTGCATAGTAAGAGTATGTATGTATTTAAGGTTCTTGGAATACTTACTCCATGCTAACACTTGTTTGAGATTTTTATTTGATAAAATAGATTGATGTAAAATATGTGCATTTCATCGTGGGACACTATATATATTCCTAAAGCATTGTATGCCTACATGCTTTATCATCTGGGACAACACTAAATTCACACATTAGTTAAGATGTGCTAAATATCTTGACGTGGGATATAGATACAATAGCTATACATGGGAGAAAATATTCTCTAACTATAGATATGGTTTCTGGTTATTTTCGGAATTAACAATCCAATAATTTGTTGTAATGGCACCACTTACCTTTATCCTCTTCTCTACGATCGAGATCCCTTCTTTTGTCGTGGATTTTCATGAAACTCATGATTAAATGGACAACGGCATCTCCGATACATACTCGGGAAAACATAGAGATGAGTCTACCCTTCCATTACTGCCATTAGTCGTGAACTCCCCCTATAAATTGCTCATCAATGTCAACCTCTGCAATCATGAACGCAAAGAAGATTAGTATATTGGCATGCCAAAGGTGAATCATAGATACTTGCTTCCCTTACCACCTAAAAACATAATATCGTTGATTTGACAAAAAAAAATCTATATTGTAGTGGGATTATAAGGAACTATAATGTATTAATATATTTGGTAGGATATACGAACACCGCTCTAATTTTGCTTGGGCATAGGGATGATACCAGAAGGAAACAATATAGTTACAACATGCATAATAGATTGCATAGATAACCGTAATACATAAAGTACACAAGATTATATAATTTTTTGTTGTTAGCTACATAAAAAAGGCCTAACTTAAAATAATACACTTGTCGAAAACATGATATATCCAGTATCGCTCATATCATAAGAACATGTAAGAATAGGAAATGACACGCCGCATAAGCTATACATAAAAAATAACTAAATGGAACAATTACCGAGCAAGTCAACATAACTAAAAATACTTTTTATTTATAATATATATTGGAACTATTCCACTAAGATGTGCATGTGTGTGTGATTTGTCAACCTAGCTACGAAATAGTTGTCTTGCAAATATCAGATAGAACTATGTTTTTTCTCCTTGAATATATATATATATATATATATATATATATATATATATATATATATATATATATATATATGACAAATTTTATCTACCACCGGTGGTAGTTACCACCACTTGAGTTTTGTACATTGTATGTAGTATCTATCAAATCGAAGACTATGTACGTGTAGTATTTAGTATATAAAAATGTTTAGGTAGTATATATACTACTTTTTAGGTAGTATGCATCGTCTTTTGAGTATGCTTTTTTTTACATAAAAATATATATGTATTTGACAAATAGAATAAAAACCATCAGCCAACTTGCAATTTTTCCGTGTAACTCACTTTGAAATATGTTATATATAATATATGAACATATTTATAATGATAAAATAATGTATATAATATTATATGGTAGTATATGAGACATGTGGGGTAACTATCCCTGGGTGGTAGGATGGATTTTCCATATATATATATATATAAACACTATTCTGATCACGGGATCAGAATATTATTCTGATCACAACATGAACTTCCCGAGTTACACGCCTGAACTTCCCTGTGTAGGAACCCGACCTTCGGGCTATCTTCGCAACCGTGTCTCCCCGTGCGAATTATTTTGGTCAGTCGTGTTCTATGTGATGTAAGTGTAATCTCCAAATAGTTTTTAGCAACTAAATGCCCGTTTTAAATAGGAATCTCGCTCATTGGCGGATTTTGCTCTCGGGTCGTGATGAACATGCGCCTGTTGCAATTTTACTGCCTGAGTTGTTCGACCTGAAGTTCTCCAAGTGCTAGGTTGAACTTCCGTCAACATTGCCCAAATGGGGCTTGCGATATACCGTTGGAAAGCTATGGACACGAGTATCATGACCCAAGTTGAATTTTTGGCAAAATGTAAGCGGTTTAAGAGCAGTTTTGAAAACCATTTTTTCTTCATACAAAAAACGTGAATCGTATTATCTATCGCATTTCTAAACCGTTTAACGGAATAAGGCAAATAATATGGCGTTGGAAACCTGCTGCAAAACCGCTCCTTCCACATGTTGATATTTTCTCTAATTCCCTATGGTTAAAGAGTAATTTCGAAAATCGTAAAATTTCGCAAACCGAACAGCCGAGTTCGTATTTTTGATGTCATTTCTAAACGGCTAATCCAATTGAGGCAAATAATATGGCGTTGGAAAGCTTATGAAAATGCGCTAATTTTTCATGTTGAAATGTTTTTCTAATTTTGAACGGTTTAAATGTAATTTAGAAAACGGTACAAGTTCCACCGAGTTCGTATTTTCAGCTAATTTTTTAACCGTACGTCCGAATGCAGCAAATGATATGGCGTTGGAAAGCTTAAGGAAATGTGAAACTTGTTGGTATATATTGTTTCTCCTAATTCTTTACGGTTTTAAGTAAATTTTAAAAATGGCTAAAAACGTATTTTTGCCGTAATTTCTACAAACTTTATCGGAATGAGGCAAATAATATACCGTTGAAAAGCTACGGAAAATGCGAAACTTTTTCATGTTGATGGTTTTCTCTAATTCCTAGCCGTTTTCAAGTAATTTTGAAAACGGCGAGATCATTCGTTCTGCCTTTATCGCGAAGCAGATTCTTCGAAAATGCACCGCGTGAAGAACTTGAACTTCTCGGCATGTCTACTTGAACTTCACTCTGTTTTTCACGTGCTTTTTTTGCTCGTAGCTCTCCATCCACTCATCGGAATTGAGCAAGTGATATACCGATGGAAAGCTGCTGTAAACACGCAACTTTCCCGTGTTGATCATTTATTCATACTCGCGACGGTTTTAAAAGTTTTTCATCTGAAATTCATTCAGTGCAGTAGTTGAACTTCCTGCTGTTTTCATGTTGAACTTCTGTGACGTTTTTTCGTTTGTAATTTTCTCATCCATTCGTTAGTGTTACACAAATGATATTCCTTTTGTATAAACCCCTCTCACAATAATTTTTTTAACTTTCTCCGATCGAGGACTTGAACTTATAACAACAAAACTTTTAGTCTTTGCTTTATTTTTAATACCAAATGCACATCGTGTAGTACGTGAACTTCTGGCAGTTATCAATCTAAACTTCTCTCGGTTACGTGAAAATATCTGAGTTTTTTATGAATATTAATCTGAATTTCTTAATCTTTTTTTATGAAATTTTGAAGCGCTCTATTTTTAAAAAGTTGAACTTCTTGTTATTTTATTTTTGAACTTCTTGTTTCCATTCTTTAATAATGAGGAAAATCTGAGTTTTCTATAATCATCGAACTTCTCCATCTTTTTAATATGGACTTCCTGGTTTTATTTCTTAAGCTTTTTATGAAATTTTGAAGCCTCTATTTTTAAAAAGTTGAATTCTGTTATTTATTTTGAACTTCTTGTTTCCATTCTTTAATAGAGGAAATCTGAGTTTTCTATAATCATCGAACTTCTCCATCTTTTAATAGGACTTCCTGGTTTTATTTCTTAATCTTTTTTATGAAATTTTGAAGCACTCTATTTTTAAAAAGTTGTGCTTCTTGTTATTTTATTTGAACTTCTTGTTTCCATTCTTAATAACGAGGAAAACTGAGTTTTCTATAATCATCGAAGTTCTCCATCTTTTTAAATGGACTTCGGTTTTATTTCTTAATCTTTTTTATGAAATTTGAAGCCCTCTATTTTTAAAAAGTTGAAAATTCTTGTTATTTATTTTTGAACTTCTTGTTTCCATTCTTTAATAACGAGGAAAATCTGAATTTTCTATAATCATCGATGTTCTCCATCTTTTTAATATGGACTTCCTGGTTTTATTTCTTAATCTTTTTTATGAAATTTTGAAGCGCTCTATTTTTCAAAAGTTGAACTTCTTGTTATTTTATTTTTAAAAAGTTGAACTTCTTGTTATTTTATTTTTTTAAATTATATATTTCTTACAAACACTTTTTGAACTTCCCTATTTATGTAATATGAGCTTCTTTTGTTTTGTAATAAATATTTGAACTTCTCCATTATTTTAAATATGAACCTCTGTTTTTAGAAATGAAAAAAAATCCATTTTCTTATTAAACTTTTTTTAAACTATTCCTAAACTACAACCAGTACAAGCACCATTGGCGCCACATCACACAGCTTTTTCTTCGTCGACTGCTGAGTAAATTTCTTAACTTTTTTATTTGTGTACAGTAACTTGTACACATATTAGTGAACAGACAAAATAAGTGTCAGTGAACCGCCTCACAAATGAAAATTAAGTCGGATGCTCAAATATAAAGAAACAATCTAGAATTTAGTCTGTCACGCAAACCTTTAAACAAAGCAAAAATTTCATCAGTGGATTTTGGACAGAGCGATGCTCTTTTTTACCGCACTAGGTGTTCTCTATCTAAAAACCAAAAGAATCTTATCCTTTGAGCAGCAAACTTGCAATCTCCAACTCACCATTTTTCTTTTCTAGTCTTCTTCCTTGTGTACCCATATCTCAAGATCTACTAGAGCAAGCAACTTCGTTTGTGTAAAATAAAAGCACTGCCACACATCAGTAGTTTGGCCTTCAGAGCGGATTTGGCTACAGTGCACTGAAAAAGCTCTCCGGATGTACTAAAAAAATATCTTTGAACCTTGTTTCCCCATTATCTCTGAACTACATTCCGCCTGAAAACTTTCGTGTGATTTGCTTCTACAAAATAGGACGAGCTGGTTCGTCATGGTGGTGCCTGAAACACAAGGCTCGATAGAAGCACCCAAGAAGAATTAGCACTCCACGGCGTTGATGCATTTTGGAGAAGAAAACTCATGTTTTCCAATTTTGAAGGACCTGCAAAAATGAACCAACATATCACAACACCAACTGTTTTGCACCTGCAAGTACGTCTGAACTTCAGACAAGAAAATCACTTAGAAACAATACAGAACTGAGCATAGTACAGCAGCAGGGAACAACAAGTAAGCGAGATGGAGACAAAATGGACCTTGGGCGACGTCGATGTGCTGGGCAGCCACACGCCATAGCTGTCGGGCGAGGGAGGTGGATCTGTACGCCGCATGCAGCCCGTACACGAGAAAATGGTTAAGGGAAGCTTCCTTGTCCATTGCTGAACCTGCAAGTCGACGGAGAAGTCCACCAGGCAACTCGCCGATGGATGACCATGAGAGGCCGCTCAAACTTTAGTTCATGCATTTGAACGGGCTCTAGCTGCTGAATTGAACTTCCTGTAGTATCACAGAGACGAACAAGGGCTGTCAGAGTGGGCACCAGCGGCGCGCGTACATCATGTACTTGCCCGGCTCCGTTGCGCCGCCGCTGGCGACAACTTTCCTCTGTGGCGCTCACACCCTCACGACAAGGACGTAGTCTTGTCCCGCTAGCCGGAGGAGCAGGACGACACCGTGGCCGGGGCCTCGCGCGCCATCTGGCAGCAGTTGCTGCAGGGGTCGAGCCGGCTTGGAGGAGGCAGGGTTCAGGGCAGGGGACGCGCGCCTGCGCATGGGAGGAGCCAAGGTGCATGGCAGGGACCAGCGGCGACGCATGAGAGGAAGTGGGGTTCTGGGTGGGGACGCACGGCAGCGCACGGGAGGGAGCGGGAGGGGCTGAAGTCCAAACCCACCTCACCCTGAAGGAGGGGGCCAACCTCGCGCCGGAAGGAGGCCGGGGGGGACGGCGCGCCAGGAGGAGGTGGGGGCGGCGGCATCGCACCGGAAGAAGGCGGGGTGGTGGCGTGCCAGGAGGAGGTGGGGCGGCGGCGCGCTGGGAGGTGGCGGGACGGTGGCGGGCCGGGAGGTGGTGGGGCCGGCGGTGCGCCCGGAAGGAGAAGGTGCTAGCTGCGCGTCGGAGCAGGGTGGGCGGTGGCCGGAGGTGGCTGGCGGGTTGGGGAGGTCGCGGGGGAAGGTGGGCAACGGGGATAATGTTCGGGGCGCTTTGGGCATTTTCTTTTCGCTGCCGTGATCTCAGGATCATCCCGTCGGGCCTATATATATATATATATATATATATATATATATATATATAGCCGGTCTATTATGCTAATATTAGCAGAATTGTTATTCTGCTAACACTTCCGCACTGCCCGCTCAATGCGAGGGCACTGCACTTTCTGTAACAAAGGCACTACAACACACATAATAGTGAACTTCGCGTCGGAAAAAACTGCATGCGGTGTTTTTTCGGTACTGTTTTCACTGTATTTTTTTAACCGTTTGTCGGAACGAGGCGTATAATATACCGTTGGAAAGCTATGGATTAGGCGCAACTTCGCCATGTTGAACACTTTTCGAGATTTCTCGTGGTTTAAGAGCAGTTTCAAAAACAGTGGGCGCCCAACGAGTGGCACCGAGCGTATTTTCACGCTTTTTCGCAAACCGCTTATCGGAATGAAGCAAACGATACGCTGTTAGAAAGATATCGTCGAGGCGCAACTTTTTCATATGTATTACTTTCTCTAATTTGTTACGGTTTAAGAGCAGTTTCAAATTTACTTAATCGCGAAATTCTGTTTTTCAAATTTTTGCAAATTTTTGGTACTATTTTCGCTCCAGTTTTTTAACTATTTGTCGAGACGAGGCGTTTGACACACCGTTGGAAAGCTACGGACGAGACACAACTTTCATATGTACAAATGTTTTTGAGATTCCTTACGGTTTTAAGTTAATTTTAGAAATCGTGCGGCGGACGACGAGTGACAACGACGGTTTTTTCGTGAAATTGTTACAAATCGCTTAGCGGAATGATCCAAACTATACTTCGTTGGAAAGATATCGTCGAGACGCAACTTTTTCATGTAGAATGCTCTCTCTAATTCCGTACGGTTTAAGAGCAGTTTTCAAAATACCGAAACGCGGACACTCTGTTTTTCGCGACACTCAAATCTTCGTGTGTACTTCATCAGATAGAAGAACGCACTGCTTCGGACTGAAAACCGCACTGCATCATACAGTCAAGTGAACTTCATGGTTTCTTTAGTCATTTTTCTAACATTTTTATGAAACATGAAACAACTTGTGGGATGAGTGCAGGGCACATCAAAGGTAAAGTGAACCACAACACAAATCAAAGTGGGTTGCGTGGCTTTTTTTATCATTTTTAAACCATTTTTTTATAAATACGTTCGAACTGAATTACCAAGTTCAGTGTACTGCATTTTTTCCAAAACGCCTTTTTAAAGTTTGCATGGTTGAGATTAGTGAACTGCACTATTATTTTTTGTTTTTTCTTCTCACTTTATTATGAATGCATCCTGGCTGCTAAGACCAGGAAAGTGTACTGGATCAATGGTTTTCTACAGTTTGAACCACAAGCACTTCCTGCGCCCACGCACCGTACTGCAAGCGCGCCACCAGCAAACTGCAACGAAATCATACATATAGACGTGTATACTCCCATCGCACAACAAAACGAGAACTGCACGTCTCCCAGAATAAAACTGCACTGCGAAGACTACAAACCACTAGATGTCTCCTGGAAGAAAACTGCACTTTGATTTTCTTAAAGAAGACAAAACAGTGGACTGCAGCTTGTTTTTCTAAATTGATTCAGTTCACTGTGAGGTGGATCTGGGCATTACATTTATGTTCCTCGTTGGAGCTTTTCTCGTTGGCCGTTGTACCACCTACATACCAACAAAGTGGACGGGCGTCAGAGAAAGATGAGAGGAGAAGAGAGAGATTGATGTGCAAGCACACATAGTTGCACCGCACGTGGGCAGTCTGTGAGCTGCACGGGCTAGAAATATGGACTGCGAGGCGATCTCCGGCGGAGCAGCAAGCGGCAAACTGCACGCGACAGAGGAGGCAGAATGGCGTTGACCTGGGGTAGCCCTCATCACCCGTGCTGGTCATCAGTGCGAGCCACACACAAACGTCCGGCGAATTGCACACGGAATTAACCAAACTGCATTAGAGATTTTATACTGCACTAAATTCAGCAAAATCGAGACATTGGCACTGCAATGGAATCACTACACGCCCAACAAGGGCACTGCACGCGCAAACACCAACGGACTGAATAGGTTCACACTGCGGACCGCACATTGCATGCCCAAGTACTGCATTCGATGCCGCCGGAGTAGGCCGCCGTTCTTCCGGCGCCAGGGACTGCACTGCCTTGCTCGTCGTAAAGGGGAGAAGAGAGGACTGCCACGAGGGATGCACGGAGAAGGCCCGTGGTGACGGGCCGCGTGCTGGTGGGAGGAGAGGGGATCCTCGCAAGGATGGACGTCGGCTACAAACCCGCGAGAGGACCTTCTTCCTCCCTGCCCCCGGCCTTCTTCCTTTGCTTGCCGCCGCTGCGCACGCGTGGCCGCTGTTCGCCGATGAGATCTGCGCGAGTTCCCACCACCACCATCAACATCTAGCACGCGTGGCTCCTCCTCTGCTCGTCCCACTACACATCGGAGCACAACCCAAACTGCACGCGGCGCCCTTCTGTACTGCACAATGTCGTCGGATCCGTCAACTGCACGGCCAGGCACGCCGAACCGCATCGCGTTCCCCGCGCACTACAAGTCCGGGACGCCTGGCTGCAAGGGGAGGAGGGGCTGATTTAGTCTCGAGTGAACTGCAGCAGGGGGGACACGGAGGGGGACGCGGAGGAGGTCGGTCCCGCGGTGGACGCCGGCAGGTGGAGCATGGCGGAGGTGGTTTCTGCGGTGGAGAGCCGTGGAGGTGGCTGCGGAACCCCGAGAAGCGGGACGGCAGCGGCGGTGTGTGTGGATCCGGCCACCACGATGCAGCAGGAGGTCGCCGGGGCGGGTGTGTGTGGATCCGGCCGCCACGGCACAGCAGGTGGTTGACAGGGCGGGGGGAGGGTGGATCCGGCCGTCGCGACGCAGAAGGAGGTAACCGCCGGGGGGGTGGTAGTGGTCGGCGCCCAAGGTGCTCGCGCGCCCCATCTCCGGTGGTGGAATCCGCGTAGAGGAATGGGAGGAACGGGAGGAATGGAAGGCCATGAGGGCGCCGGGGGCAAGCAGGGAGGGGAGGAGTGTTCGGTTGGTAGGCCATAGAGGGGCGGGGTCGGGGCAATGAGGGAGGTGGGGGAAGAGTTGCGGGGATTGGTAGCCAGGGCCCAACGCTGGGCGGCGCGGGGTCAAGGGCGCGTCGGCGGGCACGGGATCTACACGGCCGCGCATCACCGGGATGGGGGTGTGTATGCTCTCATTCGAAGGAGGAGGTGGAGGGGTAGGCCGGTGGCTCAGGGAGGAAGCCGGAGCAGGTTGCGGAAGCTCGGTTGCTCGGCCCCCAGGCGGCGCGTGAAGGGAGGTGGTGCGGCGATGCGGGAAGGATGTGGTGCGGTGGAGGGAGGGAGGTGCTGTGGTGGGGAAGGGGAAGAAGGTGGGAGGAGATGGGTTGGTGGGCACGAGGAGTCGTGGGAGTGGGAGCAGTGGGGGTGGGTTTCAACGACTAGGGTTGATCGGCTCGCTGTGCGGTAGGGTGTTAGCAGAATAAGGTTTTTATGTGTAGAATAAGACTCATAAGGGTGTTATTAGAATAGACCCAATATATATATATATATTAATTCTATTTATCATCCAGGGTGCTTAATAAGTTATTCTTCACCCGAGGTAATCTTACGATCACTTCATAAATAAATTACGTTTGGAATACAAATAGTTACATTCATATTGATTCACTACCTAAAATAAGACTAACGTTTTTGTGTGCAGAATAAGAATCATAAGGGTGTTATTAGAATAGACTCATAAGGGTGTATATATATATATGTTTATTCGAGCTTTTCATGTCCTCAACAGCATCCACATATTGCTAATTCTTCAATTTGATTTCTTCATCTATGTGGATGTTATCGGACCCGCTCCCCTCTATGCTAAGCTCAACTCACTATGTTCACAAATTCTTCATATGCGTTCTACCTGACACTGTTCAAAGTCTTCACTCTGTCCTTGACAGCTGAAGAAATTGCGAACACACCTTAAAAAAATTCAATTCTCAAAGTTTTTTCTGGCGGTTGCCATAGTAACTCATCCCGCGCTTCACACGCAAGGATAAGTGTGAAAATGCATGTGTGACATGTGTCACCGAGATGCAAATGGTCAGGGGCTTATCTGTCCAAAACTTTCGGACACTTCAGTTTTCACTGCGGCTATAAATAGCCTTGACCCTGTCAACGTTAGTTCACTCCATCCCTTCGCTCCCTTCGCTCTCAGTCCTCAAACCCTAGCGCCGCTGCTGGATCTCATCGCTGCCGGAGAATAAGAGCTTCACTGCCTCGACTTCTTCGTCGACGTACTCACGCCGGACGCGGATTTCTTCACCTTCGCCGCCACCTTAGACATCTTTTGTCGCCAAGTTAGGGCACGGAAGATCTAAGCTGACGATTTCCTTCGCCTCGTCGTCCAGTTCATCGAGTTCATGACTGGGGTAATTAAATGCTTATTTACTGCCCCTCTTTGATCTTCAATCTACTCAAAAATCTTCAAGTGTTGTTTTTACCACTCTTTCAAATTCTTCAGCACTTCAATTTGGCCAGTCTTGTGTATTTCATCATTGATATACTTAACTAATAGATTCCTCAATTATGCAAATTGCTCAATCTGTACAACTCTGGAACCTAAGTCAAGAACATTTGCTGAAATTCTTCAAGACGATAAGGGTCAATTTCCTCAACTGGTTTATTTTGAATATCTCTGAGAATGCATGTGACTCTTCCCTATTTGCGAGACTATACTTTGTTCACAGGTACAATGGCTGCCGACGAATCTCTAGGTTCCCATCAACTTAATTCATTTGCAGCACAGCTTGAGGAAAAACTTCAAACTTCATGAGAGTCCTCATAGGTTCAAAATCCTCAGTTGAAGAAAATAGCTGATGGAAAGAGGCCACAGAAAGGTGGCAAGAGAAAGGAAGAACAGACGGCATTTGAGATCCCTGATGACTTAGGGTACAACACCCCTAATGAAAATGTTCATTGCAAGGAAACAAAAGAGCAGCACAAAACTCACATGCAGAAAATCAAGAGATACTGGACGTATCAGTGGAGGGCTTAGAAAAATGTCACTCCAAAATGTATGAAGGATTTTGTTGTGAAGCCTCCTTGCAATAGGCCACCACTTGCTGAAGGTCAAGGTGCTGATCCCACCAGCGTCAGAAGGGGTGAAGAATTCCCCAAGGAATATGAAAGTCATCAAGCCAAGTTGGCCAAACAAGCAAAGAAGGCCGTTGAAGAATTCAACCGTGCTTCAAGGGCTTCAGCTGAAGCCAGTGCTAGTGGCAGTGCAAGCGCTCCAAAGAAGGCTATGCAAAAGAAGCCTGCACACAAGCCAAGGCCAACTGTTCCAATGCCCTTAGTGGCCCAGCCCAAAACTACAAGGCTTCAGCACCAATGGTTACAAAATCTTCAGTGCCTCCTCCTTCATCAAGTTCCTCTATGGCAGCAGCAAGAGCTTCAACAGGGGTCACACTCGCATCTTGCTGGCGCACCGAGGGCTTTTCAATAGCCACAGTTGCTGCATCAAGTGCGTTAGCTAGTGGGCAACCAATGTCGTCAACACCCAAGCTGAAGCAGAAAGCAACTGCTGGCCGTGGAACTAGACCAAGTCCCAAGAGCAAGGCTGTTGTGCCTCAGGTTGATGAACATGGGCTCACTGACGAAGATGAGCTTGCTGAGTTCCTCAGAAGAAAACAAGAGCAGGCTGCAATTGCCAAGAATACTTCTGTTCCTATGCTGCTGGACCCGAAGAAATTGCTCGATTTTATTGATATCTGGTGCACCAATCCAAAAATTCCTCTTGATGACCTCAACCTACCTCCTGGTCCAGGCCATATGACCTCTTCATTCATATTGAATGAGAAATACAAGATTGCACAAACTAAACTGGTGCCCAAACAGAAAGTGCAAAAGGAGAAGGGGCTGAGGAAGAATATGCTTTCAATATCTCCTCAACAGCTTGTGATGCTACAGTCTGAAATTCTTCAGATGTCTGAAGAGTATGAAAGATAGGCCAATCATTGTTGTGGCATCCAAGAATGATTCATTACTGCCTCAACCAAGGTGGTTGAAACCACAACAAGCGTGAAGCCGCCAAGTTTGGCGCAGCACAAACATCTAGTTCATCAGCTCCACCTACAACCACACAGGCCAGTGTGACTGCTCCTTCATCTTATGAAGAGACTGCCAGGGCAACTGAAGAAGTTGCGCCTGAAGAAACTGAAAGAGCAATGGATAATGTTGCTCCTGAAGAAATTCCCAGGGCGACTGAAAGTGTCATGCCTGAAGAACCTGCCAGGGTGACTGCATCAGTCACGCGTGATGAAACTGCTCCAACTAGTTCCTCAGCAATAGCTCCAACACCGACTTCATCTTTGAAGCTTATCACCCTTCCTTCTGCATCAGAAGCGAAGAAGACAAAGGATGCTGGGCGTGAAGCTAAAAAGAGAAAGGCATCAGCTCCACCTATGTCTGAATCACTGAAGAAATTGAAGGCGGCAATATTATCTTCAATTGTCATTCCTATTGATGCAATTCCAATCTCATCAGCGCCCCCTACTTGTAATCTTGAGAATCTCCAAATGGTTCCATATGGGGTGGATTATGAAATCCCCCAGGCTGATGAAGAAGAAGAGGATACCCATTCTGCTGCTACCACAGAGCAAATGGATGAAGAAATTGAGGTTGATACTGATGTATCAATGCCTCAAGATGGTACCCAAAGCCCTCAGCATACTCCGCTGATTGAAGAAAATGAGGAGGTAGTGGATATTGATGGCGAGACTACTCCTTCACTCCATGACGAATATTGGGAAGAAACTCACCCAAATTCGCCCCTCACCACTCCCCTCACAACAGAGCCTCCGTCGCCTTAGCGCACTGAAGAAATTCCAACTGGCTCTGAAGAACAACAACCAACGCTCCACGGCATACCTGAAGAAGTTCCAGTTGCAGCAGCTGATGAAATTGCTCATGACGACCCTGATGTCGATGTCATCAATGCATCTCCTCCTCGAGCTGATTCAATTCCCACAGCGGACATTGACATAGCTCCAACCGCTACAGCTGAGGAAGTTGCTCGTGATCTTGCCATCATGGATCCCAATGACTCAACTAGGTCTCCACGACCAGTTCTTGATGTCAGAAAGAAAAGGCAAAATCTTCAACCTGTGCTTGTGATGCCCAAGATTGGCAAAGGCCTCAAGCGTCCAAAGTTTGATAGCGCCAAATTCTTTGAAGAGAAGAATTTCTTCATTGGCGAGTCACCATATGACTCAGCCAAACTCAAGAGTTTGAGGTTCTGGACAAGAACTCAAATGAACTTCTATGCCTCACTGTTGTTTGACAAGAAGAATGTATTCCATCATCGTCATATTCCTCATGTGGACATGGAATCAATTCCCTGCTTCCGGCCAGTTTTGGCTGTTCTTCATGATGCTGGTATGCTGAATTTCTGCACTGATGTCTACGACTGGAATGAAGAACTGATTCTTCAATTTTATGCAACTGTGCACTTCTCTGGCAATGCTGACGACACTGCAACTTGGGCTCTGGATTGAATGAGTGAAAACACTCACTACAAAGCATCAATTGATGAATTGCTTCGTGCTCTTCTAGTTGGTCCACCCCAAGATGGAGCTAAGAAAATTTATGAAGAACCTGAGCTGCCTAATCACCTGATGCAAGTGCTGATGAAGCCTATGGCTGAAGGAAATGCTCCAAGGACAACCTTCCTAGTGAAGGATTTGTTATATGTGTCGAAGACTGTGTATCACATTCTAACAAAGACCCTCAGCCGATCAACGGCCACAATTCCAACACTAAAGAAGTTGCGGGAGTCATGAAGAACTTGCTGTTCCACATCATACATGGCACTCCCATCAACATTCATGATTTCTTTCTGAGTACTTTGGTCACTGTTGCTCAGCCTCCGTTTGAATTGAAGCCGTACGCACCATGGATTATGAGATTCATCAAATCCCGGTCTTCAATCCACTACAAGGGTGATCGTCAGAACCACCTGAGCTATATGCCTGAAGTTGAAATTCTTCAAAGCACACTATCCACAGTTCATGGCAAAGGCAAGAGCGTTATCGATGAAGGAATTCGTCCCCTTGATGGACAATTTCATCAACCTATCTCCAGCTCCATAGCTGATGAATCTTCCAGCCAAGACACTGCAGCAAAAGCCTCAAGGCCGTCTTCTTCACCAGAAGCGCCACGTGTCATGACTGACCATGAGCTGCTTATAAGTCTTCATTAGAAACTTGACAAGCATCATCGATGGGTTAAGCGTCAATTCGCTATTGTACAAGCAAATATGATAGTGACTCATAACGCCGTCCGCAAGAACAGATACTATCTCCATGAGATATTTTATCGCAGTGGGGCCACACTTTCACATCTCAAATCAGCTGAGGAACTTGGTGCTGATGACTTTCAGATGAACTTTGACTGGGCTGAACCACCAAGGAAGAAGTTCAAGAAAACTCTAGTTCCTCCTCTGATGCCAAGCTCCGAGTCTTCATCGCGCTCCACCAACAAAAATGAAGTCGTCGAAGACACTGCTGCTGGTCCCTCTACACTGCGCGACCCCAACAATGCTGGCGCTCCCTCGTCCTCTCCATGATGATTTTCTTCAGGGGTGCTAGTTCCCAAGTTCCACACCTTTTGGTCATTTGATGACAAAGGGGCAGAAATTTGAGTTAGTCTTCAAGCGGGTCGTTATATGGGCTTTTTTGCTTAAGTTGCAACTCTTGAACTTTTTTGGCTATGCTCTTGATGAGTTGTAACTTAATAACTGTTGGTTGTCTGACTCTTATGCTTCATTTGACGCGCATGCTTTATTCTTCAATATATCTGCTCATGCATGCACAATTTCGTCAGACACCAATTTTCATTATGCATTCATATTCTTCAAAAATCTTATGATCATGCATGATTGGTTTCCAAGATATAGGGGGAGATCTCCACAAATTCAACCTGCCATGTGCATTTGCAATCCAAAGCAAATTCCTCATATGAACATCTTCAGGGGGAGTTCCTCACTATCTTGCAACCAATTTCTTCAAACTGTATACTTACACTTCAATTATTTATACTCCTGTTGGAACCTAACCTGTAGAAACGAAGTATGTCTACCAGAAAACTTAAATCTCTCATAACCCAGCAGCGGAATGAGTGAAAACCAAACTTCAGTGAACTAAAACAGAGTACTGAATGGAAATTAAGACATGCATCGATGCGAATCATATGAATGAAAATGCATTGAAGGTAAACTTGGGTGATAGAGGTAACCAAAGATGCTCGATGGCGACAAGGTATTTGTTCGACCAGTTCGTCCTTCTACACAAGGACTATGCCTGGTTGGAGGGGCTGTGACTTAAGATGGAAGATAAACTCTCTTCATCCTATTCTCCTCGACAATTGATTCGTCAACCGATGCATATTACTCATGGTAGATACTTGAAGGTGATCTCCGAACCTTTACAGACTTCTTCTTTGAGAACCACAATCACTCTTGGTCTCGGAAGAAATTGACACCTAACCGTCTAGAGAGTTTGCAGCTCTCAAGAGTAATAGGTGGAGCGTACTAAACTTAGATTCCAGTGATGCTGAACCACTATCTAATTCTTCGGCTCTAGGGTTTTTCTCTTGGTGGATTTTAAACTCAAATCCCTCAGAGAGTGGGTTGCTCAACAATCTTCTCAGAATCAAACGGAGCAGCCTCCGGACAAAACCGGCGCGGGGTGGCTATTTATAGCCGCAGCCTTCCCAGATGGGAAATGACCATTTTGGACACAAGGTCCAGCCAATGGCCAACCGACACGTTCACAACGGTCGGATTTTGGAGCAACGGTAACATTACTTGAGGAACAACTAATGCTAACTCCTTGGTCCGAGACAAATCTCTCGCTGCGAAGAAGATCACAGTCTCTTGCTGGCAAGTATTTGCTCGGAACACAAAGAGATTTCTCTCACAACTTTCATAGGATTTGGGTTTAGCATCAGAGAATCAAAGCTTCGAATGCTACACCCCTCCTAATAGTACGGTGGTCCTATGACTCAATCAATGAAGAAGAATAACGAAACAAATGCTACATCTTCACTTCATCTTAATTCTTCCTCAAACGCAGTCATATTCTTTGAACAGACACTGAACCAATTGCTTGAACTTCAGCAATTTTTAGGGGTCACTCTTGTTAGCTTCATCTTCGATGATAACCTTCGCTGCAACGCAGGGAGATTATCTTCGTCGTTTGCATCAAACTTCTCGATACTTTAGGGACCTGTTACTCTGTGTGCACTAGCAAACACATAAGTCCCATACTGTTTATGTCAACAAACTCCAAAACATAAGGGGCCTATCATTGCACCAACAATCTCCCCCTTTTTGGACGGTTGTTGACAAAACAGATAATCATCAAAGTGAAGATAGATAAGTGAAATGTAAATCGAACAAGACTGAACTTGCGTTACTTGACTCGATGATGAAATATACTCCCCCTAGATGTATGCATGGTTAAAGATATGAAATGAAATTCCTTGCAATTCATTCAAGTGTGTGGAGGATTTTTCAATCATTCGAGGTAATGATTCACACTGACGATATATAATCCATCGAGTATATAATGCACTCACTGATAACTTCTGCCAATAATTCCACCTGCAAAATAAATGCTTCGAGAGAAATAGTGCAGCAGCTGGGGTTATTAATATTACAGCATAGATCAGAAGTTTTACATCGGAGCACATAAAGTGACTTAAATAGTCTTTAAGGCATAGTGCTCAAAAGTCTCATAAACCAAGGCAAATAAACACTAAGACCAAGTATATCAGAGCAAATCTATCGAAACTCTTGATGTAATTCTCCCCCTTTTTGTCAACTAGTGTCAAAAAGGTGAGGAATGGCATGAGTGTAAAAAGAGGTGAACTTGATTCACTCTGAGGCATCGCCCGAAGAACTGTCCGAAGATGTTTCTGATTCGAAGGTGGCTTGTACATCTTCATCATCAGTAGCAGCAGAAGTTCCTTCAAGACTGGCTTGTGGCTGTGAGGATGAGGGCACAGTAGGATCAGCTTGTTGATTCTTGCGGGACAGCACATTTCCTTCAGCAGGTTTCTCAGTGGGTGAGGTTGCTTCTGATTCGTCGAGCAGTTTGCGTAGCTGAAATCGAAGTTGATCTATTGTTGGTTCACGAGCTGGCAGAGGCGGAGCAATCCGATCTTGAAAATCTTCAGCTGAAAACCCTTGATCAATATATGCATAAAGTTCTTTGAGATCAAAGTTTCTCAATTGCTTCTTGGAGAAGAACTTGCGAAGCAATATCCATAAGCGCTTCTTATTTTCAGCTGTGATCATGTGCACAACTTTGGTTCTGTTGTTGATGGCATTCAATTCGACAGCCAGGTGTTCTTTTTCGCGGCGGTCCTCAGCCATGTGCTTCTAGTAGTTGTTGAGTACGCAAACTCACTTCAAGATGTGAAGGAGGTTGAGTATTTGGTTGACGATCATGCTGAGGTAGCCGAGGCCCATTGAAAGTATTATGATAATCAGGAGGGTTAGACACTGGTGCTTTCCACGAAGAAAAATCTCCCATGATTTTTAACGTATCACGTACTGGAGGAATGAAACTTTTGTGACTGACTTTTGCTAGATATTCGGTCTTCATTGCATAGTCAACCACCTTCTGAATCCATGGCCCAAAGACTTTGATAGTTTTCGGATGTTGAGCAGAATCCATCAGAATGCGCAGAAACATATTTTCGACATCGAAGATAAATCCTTGGGAGATGGCATGGATGGTGTTCCGAAGAACATTAGAAATAGCGTTGTATGTATTCATCCCAGCCAGCGGATAGAGGGTATAAGTGAGAATATGATATAAAGTCTGATTGTCGAATGTTAAGTGCTCAGGCAGGGGAGGACCATTGTAGTCACGAATTTTATCTTCATCCATTGTGCATCGGAAATCTTCATCAGAGATTGCATCAATGTTATGAACTCGAATCTCAGTCTTGCCATGCTCAAACCGAGGGAAATGAAAATGAGATACAAAGTCCATGGAAGAGCATTTTATGCGTTTCCCTTCGGTCATCCACTCCGAAATCCACTTGGTGCTATCAGCTTCATCGCCAGAGATGTACAATGTGGCATAAAATTGAAGAATAATTTCCCTGTTCCATGGATGCTGAAATGCAAAGACATGCGTGAAGCCAAAATCTTCGATGTCTTTTAGTACTTGATTGAAGCAGCCAATGTTTTTCATCGCAGCGATATACGGGTACTCATGAGGAAAAATCTTGCGGCTGTCATAAAGAATCCACGAATAATATATTGCCTATTCCTGAGTCTAGAACCGAGGAGATTCATAAGTGCGGGGCTTGCTGTATGGACTGTCTTGAAAGAAAACAGGATGAGTGTTTCGATTGAAAAGTGGGCCTTTGACGCCAACACCGATAGAAAATAAGGGCAGTTGCTCGCGAGGATAAGGGTATTTGAGCAAATCTTCAATGGATATCACTTCATCGCCATAAATGACTGAGTCTGAGTGATGAGCAAAAGCTAATTTTGCTGCAGAAGGACCAACTTCTGAAGTTCTTCATGCAGTGTTGAGTGAAATTCGTAGTGGAGAGTGATCGGACACCTTAGCAGTTGAAACTGTAGCATTGTCAGGCATTGGCGACTGAGGATGTTGTTCTTCGGGAGTCGTTTGAGGAGCAGAGGGAGGAACTGTATCATTTGGTTCGTCATGGGTAGGAGAAGCTTGGCGTTCAGACTGAGGAATTTCACCTTCTTTTGATACTTGTTGGTGAGAAGGATTGTCTTCATGAGCTTGGGAGGCCACAAGCACTGTTTCAGTTGGCTTTGGCAAAGTAGATGCATCTGCAACTGGTTCAAGAGTTGGTGAACAAATTGCTCGTTCAGGAGAATTTTCTTTCTGTGTCTCAGCATTGGAAGGAGGAGGAGGAGCATTCTTCTTCGCTACCTTCTTCTTCTTCTTCTTTTGCTTTGATGGATCAATGTGTCCTTTGACAAGTTTGTTGTAGCCAGTGACTTGAGATTGATGATCGAGGCAAATTTTGCAAATGATTTGATCCAAATCAGAATGAAATCCCAATCTTCTGTGCCGAAGGATAGTCAAAGCCTTATTGACATCCACATAAGATTCTTCAAGTTGCTTGATGACAAACTTGGATTTCGTATCTTTCATATGGTTGTCAAGCTATTTGAGTTGGGCAGTGAGGTCATTGATCTCAACCGAATCATTTCTCATATCGTGGACCAGATCAGAAGCTTGACTAATTACTTCGGAGGGAATGGGCAAAGATGCCACTTCTCCATCAAACAAGTCTTCGACAAATCTGTCAAGCTGCTCCATTATGAACACTTGATTGAAATAATGCGGTGCATCAGAATCAACTTGAGGATGAGCAGCAGGAGCAGTTTGTGCTACATTTTGCTTGGTCGGAGGCATAGAAGCCAGATGTTGTTCCAACTTTGGAGCAAACGGAGCAGCCTTTTCATTCACAATCTCAGCACTTGGAGCATTCTGCTCGGCAGAAGGAGCTTTGATTTGCTTCACCTTTTACTTCGGAAGCTTTTCTCCTGGCTTAGTTGTGCCTACTAGGGCATCAACTACCAAATCTTGCAAATCTATTGCATCAGGATGATGAGCTGTATTTACTTTATCAACCATTTTAACAATGGTAGGAGGAGTCTTCCTTTTCAATGTGTTTTTCTTCAGAGGTGCTATTGGGACAGCACTTGCTCGAAGATCAGGCAGAACGGTGGATGTAGTGACGTTCACTTGCTCGGAAAGAGTTGCTTCAACTTCTTCCCTTGTGAGAGGAGGATCATCCTGATCAAAAGAATCACTCTCATGCTCAACTAGTTTAGCAGGCCTTCTTTTCGGCGCGCTCTTTTTCTTCAGAGCAGCAGATCTAGGATCATGTTTGTTCTTTGAACGGCGTTCTGCTTTTCCTTCAGCCTTTTTCTTCTCGACGTTTGATTTGATGAGACGACGATTTTCTTCTTCTCTTTCTCTTTCCTTTTCAGCCTTCTTGGCTCTCTTTTCTGCGTTCTTCAGGCACTTGGCCAATTCATCAGGATAAAGTTGTGTTTGGTTGAGCTGCAGATTCTGAAAAAGCTGCTGTGAACTGTGAGCTATGAGAAAGCTGCTGTGAACTTTCAGCTGTGCGAAAGCTGGAAGCTGTTTGATTGAAACAACTATGGAACTATAGCTTTGTCTGTGAATTGTCTGTAATGCCACTGGATTAAGTGAACTAGTCATCAACCCATACTAACGGAAATTATAGAATAGTTAACCTAATAACCCATTTTTCATGAAAATAATTACAATCTTTATGATGTCAAAATAGTAATTAAAGAGAAATACCCATACTGATACAGATTTTATTAGAACAATCAAAATCTTCCAGATGATTTTGCACTACATATGTAGACCGGAATGTGTGATGCATTTAGCTCACCAGCGGACATATGCATACTACTGTACCAGACAGTATCATATCTCTGAAATTACCAGGCTCCTGTGCTAGACAGTGCTCTGTCTCTGAAACTGCCAAATCTAACTCTGAAATTAGCACACAGCAAGCACAGCCAGCTGGAGTAGAGCACGCGGCCGACCGGACACGGACGCGTACAAGCACTACTCGCACGACAAGCAGATCACGAACACAGCTGGCTGGATCAGAGCACGCACGCAGCCGGCTAGCTTGGTCGTCAGCAAGAAGATGAGGCGTCGAACTAGGGCAGCGGCGACCTAGGACGGAAGAAGAGGAGCTCGCCGCGGATCTCGATGCCGACGGCCGCGTCAGGGTCTCCGGAATGCTGGTCGCAGGAGGGACGCCGGAGCTGGGGGACACGGGCAACCGGAGCTGGGGGCTGCTCGAAGGGCGAAGGGATGGGAAGGGCTCGATGCCCGAAGTCTGGAGGGGGCGGCGGAGAGTCTGACACAATGGGCAGCGGGGCGGCGGAGGGCCGACCGGAGAGGCGGCAGCGGCTAGGAACCCGCCGAAGAAGGATGCAGGAGGCGTGAGTGCTGTTCGATTGGGGTTGAGGGGGGAAAAGAAATGAACCGGTACTGACTTGGGAGTGGCAGCATGGGTAATTTTTGCCCAGAATCTGATTCTCACAGCTGAGAAGTTGGGGTCGAGCCTGCTGCGAGCTGATGCGAAAACTACACTACCGAGAAGCTGCAGCTTTTCAGAATCTGCTTTGAGCTACCGGCCCTTTGGTTCAGATTCTGCTTTTGCGAAGCAGAAGTTGGCTTCAGAAGCCAAACCAAACACAGCCTAAGATTCGGGAGTCTTGAGAGACGACTCATGTGCATCTGGAGGAGGCGGTGGTCTTTCCTGGGGATCACTTCCACGGACAAGACCAATCTCACGACAGTCACCCCACGGAGGATGAAAGGCAAAGTTCTTGGCAAACCGAGGATGGATCATTTTGTAGTTGAACCACTTCCGCACCCAGTGGCGTCGAATCTTTTGCAGGCTCTTTCTTCTTTGTGATGAATCTTCTCCTGTTACACTTTTATAGTCGTCATGAGAGATATATTGAGCTGAATTTTTGTAAGGTTGCCTGCCACCTTTCCTTTTCTTCGGAGCATTTTCTTCTTGCTAATTAGGATTTTTCTCATGTCTTTTCCTTTTGCTGGTGGAGGGGCCTACCATTGGGCCCTTGGCATTTGGTGCCTAAGATTCATCAGTTGTACCCATGATCACTTCATCTTCATCGGCCATGCTCATTGGTCGAGCAGAGTCCTCAACAGAATCCATACACCTGTGAATTAGAATTGATACGAGGGGAAATGGGGATAGGGTTACAAATGCTCACGACAATTTTTTTCTGAACAAAAACATTTTGAAGAAGAAATAGATTCAGACTTTGAGATATGTTTCAAATGACAGAAATGTATAAAACGAGCTAATAGCTTTGAAGAATATACTAGACGGCGTGCTAGGCATTCCATTCGAGCGAAACATAACACAAACCCTAGATCTGAAAGATTCGGATGCGAGGAACAACTACAAACCACATCCGCACTAGAAGGGTAAAACCTAGATCTAAGATATGCGGTAAAATCGGAGATAATTAACCACGAATGAACTCGAATCATGAGGGATGGAGATCCGAGTTTGAGCCACACGTACCCTAGCTTGGTGACGTGCAGCAGCTATGACGGCAAGGGAGGAAGATGTCCCGTGGCGGCGTGGAATGACTCCGGTGACCTCTTTCCGGCAGTTAAGCAACAAAGGGGTCGTCGGTGTCGAGCTCAAGGTGGAGCACTGTGGCGAGGGTTTCGGCGGAGAGCAGGCGAGGAAAAAGAGACTAAAGTGAAAGAAAGGAGCGGTGCGGTTTATATAGGTGAATGGAAATAACCGCACGCAGAGGATTTTGATCGAACGGCCTCTAAGCAGAGGCGATTGCGATTCAAAGGTCAGGATGGACTGGCAGTTGAAGTATTGCAACCGTTATAAAAGATCGTGGTCCTGACTTGGGCGGGAAACCCCAAATTTGGACAGCTTTCGCCAAAACAGATTAATGTTCAAACCGAATCTTAATCGTGGTCAAGGACACCAAATAAAGTTTCGTCCAGATAAAATTTGAGCATTTGCAATGGATCAGCATAGACTAGAAGAGATAGAGCAGAAGGAAAATAGGGTCCTAGGCATTTCACTCAGTCAGAAAAACACAAGCACACGAGCAAATAGCTATGAGAGAAATTCATTTGGACAAAAACAAAAACTATCAATCGGAGGGAAATCCAACGAAGGAGAATTGTGGTGGTGTAACCCACTGTATAAGAACTTTATGACCCCGAGCGTCGCACAATTATCATGGCACCCGGTTAGTCTAGTTCTTCATTAATGTATTCACTCTCAGAAAGAAATTTTCACTTTGTCAAAATTTTCAAACTCTTCGAGTGTTATGCACCCATTCCTTCTAAGATGTGGAAGTGTTAGCACGGGTGCCGAGTCTAGCTTACTGCATGTTTGTGAAGTCCAGGATATTTAGCTCACACCGTAACGCACAGAATCTTTTCTCGTCGAGAGGCTAGGTGAAAATATCAGCAAGATTATCTTCGGTCTTGACATGATTGATAACGATATCCTCTCGAGCCACATGATCGTGAATGAAATGATGTCTAATGGCAATATGCTTCGTGCGAGAATGCTGCATAGGATTGTGTGCAATTTTTATGGCACTCTCATTATCACAAAACAGAGGGATATGCTTGACCTTGATGCCATAATCCTTCAGTGTCTGCTTCATCCATAATAACTGAGTGCAGCAAGCGCCAGCAGCAATATATTCGGCTTCAACCGTGGAGAGAGATACACAATTCTGCTTCCTTGATGACCAACGGACCAATGATCTACCGAGGAAATGACTTGTCCCCGAAGTAGATTTCCTATCAACCAAGTCACCAGCCCAATCTGAGTCTGAGTATCCAACAAGATCAAACTGTGCTCCCTTAGGATACCATAAACCTAAGATGGGGGTGTGAGCCAAATATCTCAGAATGCGCTTGACCGCTTGGTGATGCGATTCTTTTGGTGTAGCTTGATAGTGGGCACACATGTAAACACTCAACATAATGTTAGGTCTAGATGCACATAGGTAAAGAAGAGAACCAATCATCGAACGATAAGCTTTATGATTGTAATCCTTACCATACACATCTGCATCCAGCTTACCATTCGTGGGCATTGGAGTTTTATAGCCCTTCATTTTGGAATCTTTCATTTTGAACTTCTTCAGGCATTCTTTCAGATATTTCTCCTGAGAAATGAAAAGGTCGTTTGCTTGTTGACGAATTTGCAGTCCGAGAAAGAATTTGAGTTCACCCATCATGGACATTTGATATTTATCGGACATCATTTTCCCGAACTCTAAGCTACAATCATTGTTAGTACAGCCGAAGATAATATCATCCACATAGATTTGACATACGAATAAATCATTATCAATAGCACGAGTGAAAAGTGTGGGATCATTGGATCCTGGCTTGAGCCCTTTGTCGAGCAAAAACTTCTTCAGGGTGTCATACCAAGCTTGAGGGGCTTGCTTCAGCCCATATAAAGCCTTTTTCAACCTGAAAACTTTGTTAGGAAACTCAGGGTGTTCAAAGCCAGGTGGCTGTCTAACATAAACTTCCTCATAAATTTCACCATTGAGGAAAGCACTTTTCACATCCATTTGATAAAGCAGGATATCATTGTAATTTGCATAAGCGAGAAGAATGCAAATTGCCTCAAGGCGTGCAACAGGAGCATATGTTTCACCGAAATCAATACCTTCTACCTGTGTGTATCCTTGAGCAACAAGTCGTGCTTTGTTTCTCACAACAATGCCATTTTCATCTTGCTTATTGCAGAAAATCCATTTTGTGCCGATGATATTGTGCTTCTTGGGATTCGGTTTGTCAACCAATTCCCACACATCATTTAATTTGAATTGCAACAACTCCTCTTGCATTGCATTCATCCAATCTAGATCATTCATGGTTTCTTCATACTTGGTAGGTTCTGCCAATGAGACAAAGGAGAAACTGCCACAGTAGTTAGCTAAACGACTGTGTGAACGAGTTGTTGGTCGATAACCTGGATTCTCAATTTCATCGAGAATTAATGAAGGATCAACTCGATTTCCCACTCGAGGATGAGGATTTTCATCTTGATGATCATTATCATTTTCATCAGTATCAGCATTTGTATCAGCATTCCCTTCGGGATTGCCATTTTGATCGGCATTTGGATTTTGATTGCCGTTCGGAGGAGCATTTGCTTCGGTAGTGGCTTGATGAGTTCTGCTTCAAGTCATAGGAGCATCATCATCAGAGGACTCAGGTGCATTTCCTTCAACAAGCTTGACGCTCCCAATGGCCATTTGCTGAATAGCATCCGATATCAGTGGTTCATCTATCACATTTGGCAGGTGCTCCTTTTGAGAGTCGTTAGATTCATCAAACCGCACATTTACCGTGTCCATAACTTTCATGTGGTGAGAGTTATAGACACGATACATATACGAGTTTGAGCCATAACCAAGAAGAAAACCTTCATGTGCCTTAGGTGCAAACTTGGAAGAATGATTCATATCAAGAATGTAACAAGGTGCACCAAAAACAGGTAGATAAGAAACATTCGGTTTCTTGCCAGTGATAAGCTCATAAGAAGTTTTCTTAAGGAACTTGTGAAGATAAACACAATTGATAACATGACAAGCAGTGTTTATAGCATCATCCCAGAAGCGAATGGGAGTTTTGTACTCACTGAGCATAGTTCTCGCCATTTCAATAAGAGTTCAGTTCTTTTGTTCAACAACCCCATTCTGTTGGGGAGTGTATGCAGCAGAGAACTCATGAGTAATGCCATGTTCATCAAGAAATTCAGCAATATGAGTAACTTTTAACTCAGTTCCATTGTCACTTCTGACATGCTTAATTCGCACATCATATTCATTCTGAGCCTTCTTAGAGAAACTTTTGAAGATATCTTGAGTACAAGTCTTGTCTTCGAGAAAGAATACCCAAGTGTATCGAGAGAAATCATTAACAATAACCAGACCATAATGACTGCCACCGAAGCTTGCATAATTTTGAGGACCGAATAAATCCATATGAAGAATTTCCAGTGGTCTTGTTGTGGTCATAACTGTCTTGGATGAGTGATGCTTCTTGGCCAATTTACCAGCCTCACATGCAGCACAGAGACGATTCTTGTCAAATTTTACATCAGGAATGCCACGGAGATGATTTTTCTTCATCAGGGCCTGCAAATTTCTCATACCTGCATGACCAAGTCTACGGTGCCACAGCCATCCTTTGGTTGCTTTTGCAAGCAAACAAGTTTGGACTAAGGGACCCTTAGAGAAATCCACAATATAAAGATCACCCTTTCTAATTCCCTCAAAGACGAAGGAATTGTTAGAGGCCATGAAGACAATACATTTGGATATTGAGAATAGAACTAGCATGCCTAAATCACATAGCTTGCCAACTGACATAAGATTGAATCCAAGAGATTGAACAAGTAAAACATCATCAATGGATTTGTCCTTGGATATAGCAATTTTAACTAGCCCAATTACCTTCCCTTTGTTGTTGTCGCCAAAAGTAATATACTTCAGAGGAGAAGTAGTTAAGTTGGGGTCGACAAACAATGACTTGTCTCCGGTCATATGACTAGTGCATCCACTATCCATTATCCATTCTGTACACCCGGAGACATAGTCCTGCAGGAGAATTAGGCTTTCTTAACCACCCACATCTTTGCAAGTGGCTTCGAAACAGTAGAACGAGCAGGATATGATTTATTTCGGTAGGCATAATTGTTACTCGATGAGGTGCGAGCATAATTGAAAGAATAAGCATTGAAATTCTTTCCAGACGAATGAGCATAGTGATTGTATGCGGTATGCATATACTCATTCTGTCGAACTCTTTCTGCCTGCAGGGTTAGTCGAGCAGAAATAGGCAAAGCATCAACAGTTTTCTTAGGCACCCAAATAGCTTTCTTTGGGGGGCCATTTGTGCTGTTTGGTCCAACATAGCGAGCAACGACCTCACCATGTTGATTCTTGAACAACTTATAGTTATCCAGGGAATCATCATCAGGATATTCAGGGATAGGAGAGTTATATCCCGAAAGTAATGCTGGATCGAGCGTTTTTCTCTTTGCAGGTACCCACACAATGCGAGGATATTGATGGGGTTCCCAGTAAGAACCATCTTCATTTAGTTTCCTTTCAAAACCGATACCTTCCTTTCTGGGATTTTTGTGAAGAATGGATTTCTTCATAACGTCGCAAAGGGTTTGATGTCCTTTGAGAGATTTGAACATTCCTGTCTGAAGAAGATCCTTCAACCTAGCATTTTCATCAGAAACAGAACCATTTTCCTCGACCGAGGGGTTAGCATTTACAGATGATTCAGCATTTGATTCTGCATTGGTTCGTTCAAGGCATTTTAAACATGGTGGCTCAAACACTTCAGGTTTCTCTTTAATTTGTTGGATGAGAAGAGAATTTTCTCTGACCAAATCTTCATGAGCCTCTCTCACCGCCTCGAGTTCCTGTTTCCTTTTCAGGTAATCATAGGTCAATCTTTCATGGTCAGCTGAGAGAAAATCATGACGAGTTGATAGTTCATCCATTCGTGACTTGAGAGTGGAATACTCTTCGGTCAACGACTGATTTTTCTCCATCTCCTCAACCAACAACCCTTTAGATTTCCTGAGGATTTTCTCATTTTTCTCAAGTGAGTTTTGTTGAATATTGGCAATTTTGATCAACTTAGCATGGTCATCCTCATCAGAAGAATATTCATCACTGGAGTGAACCTTGTGATGTTTCGAGGATACCTTTTCTTTTGAGGCCTTGGCCATGAAGCAGTAGGCAGGAGTTTCATCGTCGCTTGACGGGTTCCCGAAGAAATTTGTCGCAGGAGAGGAGGCACATGCTATGCTAGCCATGCCCGAGTCGGAATCCTCATCGGATTCATCAGCTTCTTCGGAGGCAGATGATTCTTCTTCTTCAGAATCCATCTCCTTGCCGATGTACGCCTTGGAATTGCGAGAAGTATTCTTGCGGTTGGAGGAGGACTTGGAGGGGTTCCTCGATAAAGATCTTGACAAAGATTTTGAAGTGGAGCTATCCTTCTTCTTGAAGAATTTCTTTGTTTTCTTTTCTTCATCGGAGTCATAGTTCTTGCTCTTGCTCTTGCTTTTGCCTCGATAGTTGCCTGATTCATATCTTCCACTAGCACGGATTTCAGCTTCCCGGAGAGGGCAGTCCGAAAGGAAGTGTCCATGCTTTTTGCACTTGAAGCAGGTGTATTCTCTAGCAGGTTTTGATGAAGTTTTTGAACCCCCAGAGTTGCTTGAACTTCTTTTCTAGAACTGGCTCTTCTTGTGGAAGCGTTGGAATCTTTTCGTGATCAGTGTAAGATCTTTGTTGAGCCTTTCTGGGTCATCTAAATCTTCTTTGGCATTTCCATCGGAGGAAGAGTCAGCCACAGCCTTGAGAGCATGATTTTTGCGTTTAGTTGAGCCATACAGATCTATTTTCTCTTCTTCTTGTTCCTCGTGAGTGTTCGGTCTTTCCATGATATCAGCAGAGGCGAGGTGCTTGAAGTCAGCTTGTTCACGTATCATCAGAACAAGTGTATCGAAAGAACTATCCAGAGATCAAAGCAGTTTCTTTACGACTTCATGGCCAGTGATGTCTTTGGCGCCGAGACCTTGAAGTTCATTAGCTATGTCACTGAGACGGTCAAAGGTTTGTTGGCAGCTTTCATTTCCAATGCACTTGAAGCGATTGAATTTCGCTCTTAGAGTATCAATTCGAGCTTCTTTCTGAGTTGAGACTCCTTCATTGATCTTCTCGAGGACATCCCACAATTCCTTCGCAGTTTCACACTGGTGATAGCGAAGAAATTGTGCTCGATTGAGATGGCCGCCAATCTCATCTTTGGCATGAGCATCTAGCTGAATGAGCTTCTTTTCTTCATCTGAAGGGGCTTGAGGTACAGCAACATGGAGCCCGAATTGCACCACATTCCACATGTCATCATCTATTGCTCGGAGACGGATCTTCATCTTCTCCTTCCAGAAGGGGTAGTCCGTCTCATCGAATATGGGAATCTTGAGATGCGACTTATAGTTCACTGAAGACATACTTAAACTCCAAAGTCGTTAGACTAAAATGAGCAGAGTCAAGGAGTACCTTGCTCTGATACCAATTGTAGGAATGAAGTATGTCTACCAGAGGGGGTGAATGGGAGTTTTAAATTTTCTTCGAAAAATTTAAATCTCTCAGAACCCAGCAGCGGAATGAGTGAAAACCAAACTTCAGTGAACTAAAACAGAGTACTGAACGGAAATTAAGACATGCATCGACGCAAATCATATGAATGAAAATGCATTTGTCGGTGCAACAAACCCTGGGTCTGTTGCCCAGACCATGCACGGGCCTAAAAGAGCAAGGTTGCAACATCCAAGTCCAGACCAAGCAAGGAGAGATGGCTCTTTGAGGAATCAAAGGGCAGAGCAAGAAGACCAAGACAAGCTAAATGAGCAAGACACCACTAAGGAGAAACCTCCCTTGCCGGGCAGGCGAGCCTGGCGAGGACGAGGTGGCCCCGAAGACAAGCCTCAAGACCGCCCCGGCAGGCCTGCCGGGCACTACGAAAGCAAACTACCCCGCCAAGGCTTCACCGCTCCACCTCACGGCGACGCAAGTCATCGATCGGTGTGGTGTCAAGACCCCAAGTGACTGAGTGGCTGTTCTTTGACACATGGCAGCCATTTCCAGAGGAAACCACCTCCAAACGACACCCGTCCAGAGACGTGTCAGGCAGACAGGCGAGAAGGTGGCCAAGCAGCCCAGCAAGGCTTGCCGGGCAGGCTACGATGTGACACTAAGCGGTGCATTTAATGCACTCTACTCTGCCTGCACAGTTAGGTATGATAGCACTGTTTGCTATCTAATCAGTACACAATGACTGATTTGCCACTATGGTAACCCCTTGATCTATAAAAGGAGGGCCATGGCAACTAGAGAAAGGGTTCGGAATCTTGTACACTCGTACGCGCGTAGCTGCTCTCGTCTCGAGGCAACCTTGCCGGGCAAGAGCGTTGCGTTTCCACCATCAATCCACCAAAGCAGGAGTATGGTTTTACGCCTCGCGGCGGCCCGAACCTGGGTAAAACTGCCCGTGTGATCTCTGCCGTGCTGCGCTACGGTCCTCCGCTCTTTGTGCAATGTGCTCAGTCCCCCTGCCGAACCAAAAGGGGCTGATGGCTCCATAGGTGGCCGTGGTTTCCCAAGACATCTTTGGCGCACCAGGTAGGGGTCTGCGCTTGCGCGAACCCGAGAAGCGTACACAGCGCATCATCTTCATCGACGGCTCCATCGTTCATGGCGCCCAAGAAGAAGCCCGGTGCTGCAGCCCACCCGTCCACTTCGAAGGCCCAGCCGCACGCGGCCGCCAACACCGCGGGTGCTACGAGGACGCACGGATGGACGCTGCGGGGGACGTGGCCGGAGCAGGCGGCGTTGTCACCACCTCCCCTGCGGTAGAAATGAGAACAGAAGGCATCGGGGAAGTACAGCACCAACAGCACCCTAGCGGCCACGCTCCACAAGGTACGGTGGAGAAATCGTTCTGTCTGCACTTCTCCGCCCGGCCGAAAGGCACAGCCGCAGCGGCGGCTCTCGCTCTGGGGCGAATCGCAACTCTCCGGTCGCTCCCGCTACGGGCGCGGCCGCAGGGCGTGCGCCACTCCCGTAGCGGGCCGACCCAGTCGATGCGCCAAATGGAGCCGTTGGCCCTCAAGCGCCTCCACCTCGTCACCACGCCACCGTGGCCACGGGCTCACGACAGCGAGAACACGGCGCAGCTACTACTGGCACCGTAAGGAGCCAGGCGACGCAATGGTGTACATCATCATCCATGCCAAGCACCGCTTCGGAGGCTATGGTGCGGGCCCAGCTGCTATTGAGGCTTCCGCTGGCAGCCGATCAGATGGATGAGTGGAGGGCCACCATTCAAAGCCTGATTGGTTTCGCCGAGGCGGGAGGATCACAGCGAGCTGGCCCGCCACGGCCTCCCCAGGCGACGACAATGGCCCGCATGGCTGGCCACGCCGAGGGGGCCACCCCCATGGTGCAGTCCCCTCCGCGGCAGCCTACACAAGGGCCACAACCAGAGCCATGCAATCAAGAACCCGACGAGGTCTCGATGGCTTCGTCCGGCCTTCGGGCGCATCGGGACCAGCGACAAGCCCATGAAGACAGGCGAGGGGAAGGCGCGCGCATCACCATCGAGCGACGCCGTGACACCCACCGCCAGTCTGATAGGTGCAACGGACCCGACGTCGACGAGCCTGCGCCCGGTGAGGATGGGTGCCTACCTTTTGAGGTTGGGTGCCCCGCCTTCACTCGCGAGCTGCGGCAAGTCCGTTGGCCATCTTCCTGCACATTCAAGCCAGAGATACCAGAGAAGTATGATGGGAGATTCAACCTGGCAGAGTTCCTGAGGATCTACA
This sequence comes from Thinopyrum elongatum, assembly GCA_011799875.1. Lineage (NCBI taxonomy): Eukaryota > Viridiplantae > Streptophyta > Magnoliopsida > Poales > Poaceae > Thinopyrum > Thinopyrum elongatum. Next base: position 117,527,432 of record CM022303.1, on the reverse strand, counting down.
CCATCGCTGATCAGGCTGCCGGGGGAAGAGACGAGAAGGTGTTCACCAACTACTTCCCTTTGGCACTCAAGCCAAATGTGAGGTCTTGGCTGATGCACCTGCCGGAGAACTCCATTTCAACTTGGGCTGACCTGTGCCATGAATTTGTTGGCGCCTTAACGGGTGGCCATCAAGAACCAAGGTGGCCCAGCGATCTACAGCTCCTCCGGCAGAAGGAAGGGGAGACCCTGCAGAAGTACATGCAAAGGTTCACTTGAGTGCACAGGAACATCCCAGATATCCACCCGGCAGCCGTGAAAGCTGCATTCTAGTCCAACGTGCGCAACCGTAGGATACGTTCCAAAATGAACGTGCGGCTGCCCAGGACTGTGAATGAGTTATACACACTGGTGGATAAGTGTGCTTGCATAGAGGAGGGAAGGTGACTTCACGGCAAAGAGGACGGCGTCGACATCGATTCAGACGATGATGACGATGCCACCAGCCAGAAGAAGAACAAGAAACGCAATAAGAAGTGCAAGGAGAAAGTTGTGATGGCCGTCGAAGGATCAAGCAATCCTAGTATCGGCAAGGAGGTTGCCGTGTGCACTGACTGTCGGGCGGCTGCGGCTGCCGAGAAGGCCGGGAAGGGTGAGGGGCCGTATTGCAAGATCCATAGGACCAAGGGCCATGACCTTCAGGAGTGCCATCAGGTTGAGTAGCTCATCAAGAAGCAGAGGGCTGAGTACGAGAAGCATGATAAGGAGAAAATCAGGATGGTGCTAGCGAGAAGGGCCATGGCGGCGGAGTAATCCGCCCCGGCAAGGCTCCTCAGAATCAAGGGAAACCCGCAAGAGGCCGTGAGAAGAAGGATTGCAATGATGAGACCGATGAGGGAGATGAAGAGGAAACCAGCGAGCAGGAGTTCCAGAAAGCCACTGACGCCTTGTGCGTTGACGGGGGTGTATCTCCGCACTCCTCTCACGACCAACTTAAATAGTGGGCGCGTGAAGTCAATGCCATGGAGCCAGCGGCAGATTCTCGGAAGCCGCTCAAGTGGTCCCGCACGCCCATCATCTTTGACGAAGAGGATCACCCTGATCACACCACTGCGGTAGGGTGCTTGTCGTTGTTGGTCTCGCCAACAATACACAACCTCAAAGTCACAAAGATGTTGGTTGACGGCGGGGCCAGGTTGAATATAATATCTCCAAAGGTCCTCAGCAAACTTCAGATAGCAGATGAGGAACTCAAGGTTACTGGCATGTTCCAAGGAATCAACCCTGGTAGGAGTCGTCCTAAAGGAAAGATCACGCTGCCGGTGACGTTCGAGGGGGAGTTAAACTACCAGACTAAGAAGATCGTGTTTGACCTGGTTGACCTCCCCTTGCTATACAACGGAATCCTTGGTCGCCCAACCCTGGCCAAGTTCATGGCGGCATCCCACTATGCCTACAACACCCTGAAGATGCCAGGGCCGATAGGAGTCATTTCCATTCCGTCAGATCAGAAAAACGCAGTCATATGCGTGGACAAGATGTACCGGGAAGCAGTCACGGCGGAGGCCGTGGAAGCCAGTGTTCCCGCCAAGGAAAGTAAGAAAATGAAGAGAGCTAGCAAGGATGCCAGCAAGGAATCCGGGAAGCGTGCCTCTCCGGAGTGTGCTGCGCCTGTCGATGACTTGCCGGAGAGTTCCAATAGCAAGAGATCCAAAGCTACTACGCCTGCTGTGAAGAAGGTCCCGGCAGGGCTGGCTGGCGCTAATGGTACCTTCACTATCAGTGCCACCCTCGATGACAAATAGGAAAGCGCGCTTGTTGCCTTCCTGCGGGCGAATGTTGATGTGTTTGCCTGGCAACCATCTGACATCCCCGGTGTTCCCAGGGAGGTAATCGAGCACCACTTGTTGTCTGCCCACATGCCCGGCCCATCAAGTAGAAGGTCCGGAAGCAAGCTTTGGAGCGGCAACAGTTTATTGGTGAGGAGATCAAGAAGCTTGAAGTAGCTGGTTTGGTCAGGGGAGTGTTGCATCCCACATGGTTGGCAAATCCAGTGGTGGTGCGCAAGGCGAATGGGAAATGGATACTTTGCATAGATTTTACGGATCTGAACAAGGCATGCCCGAAGGACCCATTCCCCTTGCCGCGCATCGACCAGATTGTGGATTCCACTTCCGGGTGCGGTCTGCTTTCCTTTTTGGATGCCTACTCCGGATACCACCAGATCTTCATGTCCAAGGAAGACGAGGAGAAAACCGCGTTCATAACCCCGTGTGGCACGTACTGCTTTGTACGGATGCCCTTCGGGCTAAAGAGCACCGGATCCACCTTTGCAAGAGCAGTACAGATTGGCTTCGAGTCCCAGCTACACAGAAACATTGAAGCTTACATGGATGATATTGTGGTCAAAACCAAGGACAGATTAACCCTCATCCAGGATTTGGAAGAAACATTTGCCAATCTGCGTAAGATCAACTTGAAGCTGAACCCAGAGAAGTGTGTGTTTGGTGTCCCCTCCGGTAAGCTACTTGGCTTCTTTGTGTCTCATCGAGGGATAGAGGCCAACCCCGACAAGATCAAGGCTATCGAGCAGATTCAAGCACCCAAGACAGTCAAGGACGTGAGATGTTTGACAAGATGCGTGGCTGCACTGAGCAGGTTCATTTCCAAGTCTGCCGAACGCACCTTGCCATTCTTCAAAATCTTGAAGAAGGCAGGACCTATGGAGTGGACCCCGGAGGCAGACGCTGCGCTGCAAGATTTGAAGACCTATCTTTCCTCTGTGCCCGCCTTGGTCGCTCCCAAACCACAAGAGCCGTTGCTACTATACTTGGCGGCAACCAATCAAGTGGTCAACGCGGCACTCGTGGCGCAGCGGGAAGTGGATGACGCGGCAACCACAACCACTGTCCCCTTTGGGGAAGAAAGTGGACCTATCTCGACAAGGCCAGAGTCAGTCCAGAGCAAAGAAAGGCAGGGCAGTGGAAGCGGTTCTCTTGTCACGGCAAGGAAGAAAGTGGTGCAGCGCCCAGTGTACTTTGTCAGCTCCCTGTTACAAGGACCTAGATCAAGGTACTCTGGTGTGCAAAAATTGATTTTTGGCCTCATCATGGCCTCAAGAAAACTGCGCCACTACTTCCAAGCCCACGAGATTACGATAGTCACCCGCTTCCCCTTGCAATGCATACTCCAAAACCCTGAGGCCACTGGCAGGATTGTGGAATGGGCTTTGGAGTTGTCCAGCTTTGGTTTGAAGTTTGAAAGCACATCAACCATTCAGAGCAGAGCACTAGCAGAATTCATAGCAGAGTGGGCACCAACTCCTGACGAAGAGGTATTGGAAATAGTCATTCCCGGCAAGGAAGCGCCCCAAGAATGGATCATGTATTTTGATGGTGCCTTCTCCCTACAAGGTGTAGGGGCTGGCGTGCTTCTTGTCGCTCCCACTGGGAAACACCTTAAGTACATCGTCCAGATGCACTTTCTCCGGGAGAAGGCTACCAACAATACTGCAGAGTATGAAGGGCTCCTTGCCGGGCTCAGGATTGCAACAGAACTGGGAATCAAGAAGCTGATCATCCGCGGAGATTCACAACTTGTGGTGAGACAAGTCAACAAGGATTACCAAAGTCCATTGATGGAGGCATACGTTGAGGTAGTGAGAAAGCTAGAGGATTGCTTTGACGGACTGCAAACAGAGCACGTACCCCATGCGGAAAACAGCATCGCTGATCATCTGTCAAAGTGCGCCGCGCAAAAACTCCCTGTGGAACCAGGGACCTTTGTTCTCCATCTGACTCAACCCTCCATATCCCCGGCAACAATGGCCAGAAAGAGGAGGAAACTGGACTCTGGCAAGCCTCACCCGGCAGAGCCTCCCAAGGCTCCCGGCAGAGAGCTTGGCGGGAACAACTCCCTTTTGATCAGCGAGCTGCACCATCCCGCCAGACCACAGGTCCCTGCGGTCGAGAAGTGCGCTCCTGCGAATGAGGAGGTGCCGCTGGTCCTTGTTGCCGAGCCCCTGGCCCCAACTTGGGCGCGGCACATAGTCCATTTCCTCCAAACTGGAGAACTCCCTGAAGAGCAAGAAGAAGCTGAAAGAGTAGCCCGAAGGGCCAGTATGTATCAGTTTGTCGACGACACACTATACAGAAGGAGGCCCAACGGTGTGAAATTGAAGTGCATTTGCCGGGAGGAAGGAAAGGAACTGTTGGCAGAGGTATACAAATGTAAGTGCGACTCACACATTGGATCAAGGGCTCTGGTTGGAAAAGCCTTCCGGCAAGGTTTCTATTGGCCCACAGCCCTCCAAGATGCAGTTGAGCTCGTCACCAAATGTGAAGCCTGCCAATTCCACTCCAAGAATATTCATCAGCCTGCCCAAGCTCTTCAGACAATCCCTTTACCATGGCCCTTCTCGGTCTGGGGGCTCGATATCTTGGGCCCCTTCCCCCGTGCTACCGGGGGCTTTGAGTTCTTGTTCGTCGCTATCGACAAGTTCACAAAGTGTCCAGAGGTGGAGCCTATGAGAAAGGTGACTGCCCAGTCAGTTATCAAGTTCTTGAAAGGATTGGTGTGCCACTTCGGAGTCCCTGCCCGGATCATCACTGACAATGGCACCCAATTCACGAGCCGTGCCTTCATGCAATATGTTCATGCCCTTGGAAGCAAGATATCATTTTCCTCTGTCGCCCATCCCAGAAGCAACGGACAAGCTGAGAGGGCGCACGCTGAAGTGCTGCGAGGTCTCAAGACAAGAACCTTTGATAGACTGCAGAAGTGTGGCAGGTGATGGATCGACGAGCTGCCGGTAGTTCTTTGGTCCCTCATAACGACACCAAATCGAGCTACCGGGCAGACTCCCTTCTCCCTAGTCTATGGAACAGAAGCAGTTATCCCCACGGAACTCATATTCGGGTCTCCTCGAGTGCTTGCCTACGATGAAGTAGCGCAGGAATGGCACCGGTGTGACGACATTGTGCTACTTGAGGAGAACTGTCTCCGGGCCGCTACGCGTGCTGCACGCTACCAGCAAGCCCTGCGTTCCTATCACAGCCGCAGGGTTCGTGCCCGGGGTTTTGAGGAAGGTGACCTTGTCCTTAGGCATGTTCAGTCCGCCAAGGGTACCAACAAGTTGACGCCGAGGTGGGAAGGCCCTTACCGGGTAGTACAAGTCACCAGACCTGGTGCAGTCCGTCTGGAGACCGGAGATGGCATTCAATTGCAAAACTCATGGAACATTGAGCATCTCCGTAAGTTCTACCCGTAAGGCGCGGCTGTCGGGCCCTGCCCAGCAGCCACCCTTTTGTACAGGCCTTGATGCTGTTGCATGTAACCCCTTGTACAAAGCCAGGCACAGACCCTGAGCAACAGAAATAAACGAAGCACTGGGGGGCCCCCAAAACTTGCATGCATGCATAAGCATATCATGAGCATAGCATGATCATGTAGATAAGGTCGCATGAGGCATTGTTTTCATCTGCATTAAGTTGCAGGGTTCTTGCCATGGACTAGGTCCCAAAAGAGAAGAAATGAAGACAAGCCTACGTGACAATCCTCGGCAAGCCAAACAGATAAGTTCTCTTCTTATCCTTATGTGTTCTGTAAGCAGAAGCTTGTGCATACGAAAATCTCGCCACCTTCAAAACTTAGGTGCTCCCATCCTTTGACTCGAACGTTGCTTCGATCAGGGTGGTCGCAGTGGCCTTTGGCGGAGAAGGCTTGGTGGGGGGCTGGTCCCTCTTCGCGATTTGTGCCCGGCAGGCTTAGCCCCACAACAACAATTCAAGGGTACCGGCAGGATAGCTTGCCGGAGATAACTTATTTACTTGGAAGTATAGAGCCATTCCACCTCTGCATGGATATGTTACATGCACGAGTGCCCGGCAAAGTTTTTCTTTTTCATTAATATGCTGACTGACAAGTACAGATCTTACAGAACACAAACAAGGATAAAGAAGATTTCATTATTTAGACTAAGGTTTGGCAAGTGCCTACATATTTTAGATTGAAAAAAGATAAATGCCCGTAATGCCTTTGCTCTATCCCTCCCCTCCTTGGAACTGCAAGGGGAGACGAAGAAAATGGAGGGAAGGCCTGGCTGGGATTCGGCGCCTCTCCAGGATCAGGAGGGCGCCATTCCCGGGCTAGAGGAAGAAACTGGAGGGCAGGTGCGGATGGTAGCGCTGTCGAAGCCCAGCCGGAGACGATGGTGCTGCCAGCAATCACGCCACGTCGGAGTGGTCATCCCCGCTCTTGACGCGTCGTGGGTTGCCGCCACCCTCCTTGTCGTTGTCGCTCGAAGAGGCGCGTCTGCCGCCGCTCAAGCCCCGCCGCGGCAGCCAGGATGGGCATCGGGTGCTTCGGGAGACTCCACAGAGAGCATGGTCGTCTCCATCAACCCGAAGTTAGAAGGATGCCGTCCCCTGAAGAAGCATACGCGGGCACAACGAACCCACTCATACGCAGGGCAAGCAGTACCCAGAAGGAAGGGATCTGCCGTTACCATTGGTGAACCACTCTCGCGGTCTCCCCTCAGCGTCACAGGGAAAAGGGGAATAGGCCACGAGTGACTACCACACCTTGTGGGCTCCGGTGTGGTGTCGCTCACATAGCCCCTCACTGGAATTGAAGCCCCGGGCGGCCCGGCGACGAGCGCACCAGAGTCGCTACCTCCGGCGCTACCGCCGCGCCGCCCGCACGCCCTCCTGAGGCCTGTGTGAAGACGGGAGAGGGGTATTTTGTCAGCCAAGGCGCGACCACGCCCTTCTACTCCCCGGGCGCCTACATAAGCTTTCAGAGTCATCTTCCCCAAGCTCAAGCCCGGGACCTGGTCCCGGTCTCTCCCTCTCGACATTACTAGGAGAAGGAAGGAAATGGCGAAAAGAGGTGCGTGGATGAGCACTTCCGCTTCCCCCACGCCCCCTTTTATAGGCGGGCTGGGGGCTGGGGGGTGATCCATCGCATATGTGGCCAGGGATAAGGGCGTGGTGGGAAGAGTGAATTGGGGGAGTTGATACGTCCATTTTGCATCATGTTTTCCTACTGTTATTTATGATGTTTTTATGCATAATAAGGCTTTTTGGAGTAATTCTAATGCCTTTTCTCTCATAATATGCAAGGTACACACAAAGAGGGCGAATTCCGGCAGCTGGAAATCTGGACCTGGAAAAGCTACGTCAGGCCACCTATTCTACACAACTCCAAACAAGCTAAAACTTTACCGAGATTTTTTATGGAATATTTTAAGAATATTGGAGCAAATAAGTACCAGAGGGGGCCCACCAGGTGGGCACAATCCACCTGGGCGCGCCAGGGAGCCCAGGCGCGCCCTGGTGGGTTGTGCTCACCCAGGCCCACCTCTGGTGCCCATCTTCTGGTATATAAGTCATTTTGACCTAGAAAAAATAAAGAGAGGACTTTCGGGATGGAGCACCACTGTCTCGAGGTGGAACTTGGGCAGGAGCACTTTTGTCCTTCGGCGGAGCGATTTCGCCGGGGGAACTTCCATCCCGGAGGGGGAAATCATCGTCATCATCATCACCAACAACTCTCCCATCTTGGGGAGGGCAATCTCCATCAACATCTTCAACAGCACCATCTCATCTCAAACCCTAGTTCATCTCTTGTGTTGAATCTTGTTACCGGAACTATAGATTCGTGCTTGTGGGTGACTAGTAGTGTTGATTACATCTTGTAGTTGATTACTATATGGTTTATTTGGTGGAAGATTATATTTTCAGATCCAATATGCTATTTAATACCCCTCTGATCTTTAGCATGATTATCATTTGTGAGTAGTTACTTTTGTTCTTGAGGTCACGGGAGAAATCATGTTGCAAGTAATCATGTGAACTTGATATGTGTTCGATATTTTGATAGTATGTATGTTGTGATTCCGTTAGTGGTGTCATGTGAACGTCGACTACATGACACTTCACCATATTTGGGCCAAAGGGAATGCATTGTGGAGTAGTAAGTAGATGATGGGTTGCGAGAGTGACAGAAGCTTCAACCCTAGTTTATGCGCTATTTTGTAAGGGACCGATTGGATCCAAAAGTTTAATGCTATGGTTAGAATTTATTCTTAATACTTTTCTCATAGTTGCGGATGCTTGCGAGAGGGTTAATCATAAGTAGGAGGCTTGTTCAAGTAAGAACAGCACCTAAGCACCGGTCCACCCACATATCAAATTATCAAAGTAGCGAACACAAATCGAATCAACATGGTGAAAGTGACTAGATGAAATTCCCGTGTACCCTCAAGAACGCTTTGCTTATTATAAGAGACCATTTTGGCCTGTCCTTTGCCTCAAAAGGATTGGGCTACCTTGCTGCACTTTTGTTACTACTATCGTTACTTGCTCATTACAAATTATCTTGCTATCAAACTACTCTGTTACTTACAATTTCAGCACTTGCAGACATTACCTTGCTGAAAACCACTTGTCATTTCCTTCTGCTCCTCGTTGGGTTCGACACTCTAACTTATCGAAAAGAGCTACAATTGATCCCCTATACTTGTGGGTCATCAAGGCTATTTTCTGGCGCCGTTGCCGGGGAGTGAAGTGCCTTTAGTAAGTGGAATTTGGTAAGGAAACATTTATATAGTGTGCTGAAATTTATTGTCACTTGTTACTATGGAAAACAATCCTTTGAGGGGTTTGTTTGGGGTATCTTCACCTCAACCGGAACCATAATTAGCTACCCCTCAATCTACTGCACCTACTGAAAATATTGAATATGAAATTCCTTCAGGTATGATAGAACAACTGCTAGCTAATCCTTATGCAGGAGATGGAACCGAACATCCCGATATGCACTTGATATATGTGGAACAAATTTGTGGATTGTTTAAGCTTGCAGGTTTACCCGAAGATGAATTTATGAAAAAGGTTTTCCCTTTATCTTTGAAGGGAAAAGCATTGGAATGGTATAGGCTATGCGATGATATTGGATCTTGGAATTGGAATCGATTGAAATTGGAGTTCCACCGAAAAAATTATCCTATGTATCTAGTTCATCGTGATCGGAATTATATATATAATTTTTGGCCTCGTGAAGGAGAAAGTATCGCTCTAGCTTGGGGGAGGCTTAAGTCAATGTTATATTCATGCCCCAACCATGAGCTCTCAAGATAAATTGTTATCCAGAACTTTTATGCTCGGCTTTCTCGTGATGATCAATCCATGCTTGGTTCTTTTATGAAGAAGACTATTGAATTCCGGTGGGATCTTTTGGAAAGAATTAAATGCAACTCTGAAGATTGGGAACTCGACGAAGGTAAAGAGTCAGGTATTAAGCTTAAGCATGATTGTGTTAAATCTTTTATGAATATCGATGCTTTTCAAAAGTTTAGCACTAAATATGGACTTGACTCTGAGATAGTAGCCTCCTTTTGTGAATCATTTGCTACTCATGTTGATCTCCCTAAGGAGAAGTGGTTCAAATATCACCCACCTATTAAAGAAGAAGTTAAAGAACCGGTACCAATTAAAGAGGAAACCATAATTTATAATGTTGATCCAGTTGTTCCTACTGCTTATATTGAGAAACCACCTTTCCCTGTTAAGATAAAGGAACATGCTAAAGTTTCAACTGTGATTAACAAAAGTTATATTAGAACACCTAAACCTGATGAACAAATTAAAGTAGAACCTAGTGTTGCTATGATTAAGGATCTCCTGGAAGAAAACGTAGATGGGCATGTTATTTACTTCTGTGAAGAAGCTGCTAGAATTGCCAAACCTGATAAAAAGGATAATCATAGACCTGTTGTTGGCATGCCTGTTGTCTCAGTTAATATAGGAGATCACTGTTATCATGGTCTATGTGACATAGGTGCTAGTGTGAGTGCTATTCCTTATTCCTTTTATCAAGAAATTATGAATGACATAGCACCCGCAGAAATAGAAGACATAGATGTTACTATTAAACTTGCTAATAGGGACACTATATCACCAATTGGGATTGTTAGAGATGTTGAAGTCTTATGTGGGAAAATAAAACACCCTATTGATTTCCTTGTTCTTGGTTCCCCACAAGATGACTTTTGTCCCATTATCTTTGGTAGACCTTTCTTGAACACCGTTAATGCTAAAATAGATTGTGAAAAACAAACTGTCGGTGTTAGCTTTGGTGATGAGTCTCATGAGTTTAATTTTTCCAAGTTTAGTAGAAAGCTTCATGAAAAAGAATTGCCTAGTAAGGATGAAATAATCGGTCTTGCTTCTATTGCTATGCCTCCTACTGATCCTTTAGAACAATATTTGCTAGACCATGAAAATGATTTACATAAGCATGAGAGAAATGAAATAGATAAGATTTTCTTTGAACAACGTCCTCTGCTTAAACACAATTTTCCTATTGAAACTCTAGGAGGTCCTCCTCCACCTAAAGGTGATCCTGTGTTTGAATTAAAACAATTGCCAGACACTTTGAAATATGCTTATCTTCATGAAAAGAAGATATATCCTGTTATTATTAGTGCTAACCTTTCAGAACATGAAGAAGAAAGATTATTGAAAGTTCTAAGGAAGCACCGAGCTGCTATTGGGTATACTCTTGATGATTTAAAGGGCATTAGTCCCACTCTATGTCAGCACAAGATTAATATGGAACCTGATGCTAAACCCGTTGTTGATCACCAACGTCGGTTAAATCCGAAAATGAAGGAAGTGGTAAGAACGGAAATCTTAAAACTTCTGGAAGCAGGTATAATCTATCCTATTGCTGATAGTAGATGGGTAAGTCCTGTTCATTGTGTTCCTAAGAAAGGAGGTATTACTATTGTTCCTAATGATAAGAATGAACTTATTCCACAAAGAATTGTTACATGCTATAGAATGGTAATTGATTTCAGAATATTAAATAAAGCAACTAGAAAAGATCATTACCCTCTGCCTTTTATTGATCAAATGCTAGAAAGATTATCTAATCACACACACTTTTGCTTCCTTGATGGATATTCTGGTTTTTCACAAATACCTGTTTCTCAACCTGATCAAGAAAAGACCACTTTCACTTGTCCCTTTGGAACTTATGCTTATAGACGTATGCCTTTTGGTTTATGCAATGCAACTGCTACCTTTCAAAGATGTATGACTGCTATATTCTCTGACTTTTGTGAAAAGATTGTTGAGGTTTTCATGGATGACTTCTCTGTTTATGGGAAGTATTTTGATGATTGTTTAAGCAATCTTGATCGAGTTTTGCAGAGATGTGAGCAAACAAATCTTGTCTTGAATTGGGAGAAGTGCCACTTTATGGTTAATGAAGGTATTGTTTTGGGCCATAAAATTTCTGAAAGAGATATTGAAGTGGACAAAGCTAAGGTTGATGCAATTGAGAAAATGCCATGTCCTAAAGATATCAAAGGTATTCATAGTTTCCTAGGTCATGCTGGTATCTATAAGAGATTTATCAAAGACTTCTCTAAAATTTCTAGGCCTCTTACAAATCTTTTGCAAAAGGATACTCCTTTTGTTTTTTATGATGATTGTTTAGAAGCCTTCGAAACACTCAAGAAAGCCTTAATTTCTGCACCTATTGTTCAACCACCTAATTGGAACTTGCCTTTTGAAATTATGTGTGATGCTAGTGATTATGCTGTTGGTGCTGTTCTAGGACAAAGAGTTGATAAGAAACTGAATGTTATTCATTATGCTAGTAAAACTCTAGACAGTGCACAACGGAATTATGCTACTACTGAAAAGGAATTTCTAGCAGTGGTGTTTGCTTGTGATAAATTTAGATCTTATATTGTTGATTCAAAAGTAATTGTTCACACCGATCATGCTGCTATTAAATATCTTATGGAAAATAAAGATGCTAAACCTAGACTTATTCGATGGCTTCTCTTGCTTCAAGAATTTGATTTACATATCACTGATAGGAAAGGAGCTGAGAACCCCGTAGCTGATAACTTGTCTAGGCTTGAAAATGTGCTTGATGACCCACTACCTATTGATGATAGTTTTCCTGATGAGCAGTTAGCTGCAATAAATGTTTCTAATAACACTCCTTGGTATGCTGACTATGCTAATTACATTGTTGCTAAATATTTACCACCTAGCTTTACATACCAACAAAAGAAAAAATTCTTCTATGACTTAAGACATTACTTTTGGGATGACCCACATCTTTATAAAGGAGTAGATGGTATTATTAGACGTTGTGTACCTGAGCATGAACAGGGATAAATCCTACAGAAATGTCACTCCGAAGCTTATGGAGGGCATCATGCTGGAGACAGAACTGCTCACAAGGTATTGCAATCTGGATTTTATTGGCCTACTCTCTTCAAGGATGCCCGTAAGTTTGTCTTATCTTGTGATGAATGTCAAAGAATAGGTAATATTGGTAAGCGTCAAGAAATGCCTATGAATTATTCACTTGCTGTTGAACCATTTGATGTTTGGGGATTTCATTACATGGGACCTTTTCCTTCCTCTAATGGGTATACACATATTTTGGTTGCTGTTGATTATGTTACTAAATGGGTAGAAGCTATTCCAACCAGTAGTGCTGATCACAACACCTCTATTAAAATGCTTAAGGAAGTTATTTTCCCAAGGTTTGGAGTCCCTAGATATTTAATGACTGATGGTGGTTCACACTTTATTCATGGTGCTTTCCGTAAAATGCTTGCCAAGTATGATGTTAACCATAGAATTGCATCACCCTATCATCCTCAGTCTAGTGGTCAAGTTGAACTTAGTAATAGAGAAATAAAATTAATTTTGCAAAAGACTGTCAATAGGTCTTGGAAGAATTGGTCTAAGAAATTAGATGATGCACTTTGGGCTTATAGAACAGCATATAAAAATCCTATGGGTATGTCTCCTTATAAAATGGTCTATGGAAAAGCTTGTCATTTGCCTCTTGAGTTAGAACATAAAGCATATTGGGCAGTCAAAGAACTCAACTATGATTTCAAACTTGCCGGTGAAAAGAGGTTATTTGATATTAGCTCACTAGATGAATGGAGAACCCAAGCTTATGAAAATGCCAAATTATTTAAAGAAAAGGATAAAAGATGGCATGATAAAAGAACCCAAAAGTGTGAGTTCAAAGTTGGAGAATATGTTCTTTTGTACAACTCACATTTCAGATTCTTTGCAGGAAAACTCCTCTCCAAATGGGAAGGACCCTATGTTATCGAGGAGGTTTATCGGTCTGGAGCTATCAAAATAAATAATGCCGAAGGTACTAACCCGAAGGTTGTTAATGGGCAACGAATAAAACATTATATCTCAGGTACGCCCATTAATGTTGAAAGTAATATTATCCAAACTTTGACACCGGAAGAACACATAAAAGAGTCCTTCCGGAACACTCCAGAATCGTGAAAATAAGGAGGTACGTGATACGGTAAGTAAACGGACTCTGAAAAATCCGCAAAAATATTTTTTGTCAGTTTTGGAATATTTAGAAAATTAGGAAAATAAGAAACTTCCAGGAAGCATACCATGGTGGGCACAAGACACCAGGGCGCGCCTGGCCAGGCGCGCCCAGGAGGGTTGTGCCCACCTAGGACACCTTCCGGACTCCGTTTTTCTTCTGTTTGCTTGTTTCCCAAGATAAAAAACCTTTATATACTCCCCGAACCTATTGACCACCGTATCGCGGAGAAATCTTTTGTTCTCTTTTCTTGCTGCTTTCGGTCAGATCTGTTAAGCCAGGCATCATGTCTTCTTCCCCTCCAACAACGTGGAAGAGGATGCTTGGTTGATGAAGATCGAGCTGAAGAGGGAAGAGCCAACAGAATCCGTCAAGGGAGACAATAATAAGGAGGTTACCGTAGATCAAGCCCCGGGGATCGAGCAAGCACTTCCGGCCGAGGAGGAAGAAGAAGAAGATATCCTTAAACCTTATTATGCTCATCTTACCCCTACTAAGATTGAGGCCTTTCGGATCATCGAAACGGTTCGTGTGCAGAATAAATATCTAACTCGTGAAAATATTCTGCATCAAGAGCATATCATCTACCTCCGAAGCGTCATCCGTAGATTGGAGAATCTCTTGATCTTGAAGGACAGGATCGCTTCTACTTCATCACCACCTCCTTCTTCACCACCAAAAGAAAATTGAGTTTCGGGTATGGGCACTCCCCTCGGCTTCCGCCAAGCTTGGGGGAGGTGCCCCGGTATCGAATCATCCCCACTATCTTTTTGCCTTTACTTATTTTAGTTCGATCTTTTACTTTAGATGAATAAAAGTTTAGTTCGATCCTTTCTTTTCGAGAGTTTGCTTAGTGATCTATCCTTGTAATCATGTGCAAGATATATAATAAAGTTTAGTTTGAGTTTTTGCTTTCTTTACTTTCATGTTGCAATAAAAAGAAAGGAAATAGAAGAAAAAGATCATATGCTAATCTTATGGTAGGTGATGGCACCACATAAGGGAAAGTATGAGTAGAAAATTTTATTAGAGATTGACAAACATAGCATTGGTCAATGATGCGACTCATGAAAGAATTAATAAGGGAAGAGAAGAATCACATATAAATATACTATCCTAGAAATCTTTTGTGATTGTGAGCCCCCATCAAATTATTATATGCCAAAATTGTTGACGTTGGACAAGGAAGACAACGTAATGATTTATGCTTGTTCATATTCACATAGAAGTTATATTGTCATAGATCCTTCAACATGTGGTGCTTGCCCCCTATCTTTGTGAGCCAAAAATTCCGCACTAAGTAGAGATACAACTTGTGCATCCAAAAACCCTTAAACCCAAATCTTATTTTCAAGTGTCCACCATACCTACCTAGGGATTGAGCAAGATCCCTCAAGTAAGTTGTCATCGGTGCAATAAGGCAATAAAAATTGCTTATAAAAGTGTGAGATCATTTAGTGTATAGGAAAATTGAGCATTATATGAACTTGTGATGGTAAAGAATAAAAGCGATAGACTGCATAATAAAGGTTGCCATCACAAGGGGCAATACAACATGACGTTCTTTTGCACTAAGGGGTTGAGCATACAAACAAATAAGCGCATGGCAACCTCTGCTTCCCTCTGCGAAGGGCCTATCTTTTACTTTTATGCAAAGAGTCAAAGTTCTTCTCTCTTTTCATTTTATTTTTATCCTTTGGCAAGCATCATGTGGTGAGGAAAGATCTAGGCACATATGTCCAGTTGAATATGGGTGGCATAAGTTATTATTGTTGACATCGCCCTTGAGGTGAATACGTTGGGAGGTGAAACTATAAGCCCCTATCTTTCTATGTGTCTGGCTAAAACGTTTTGCTCATGTGTATGCGGTGAGTGTTAGCAATCATAGAGGACTATATGGTGGTTGAGTATGTGGACTTGCCTAAAGGCTTTGATACGTGACCCTTCCTGAAAAGATGATGAATTGTAGTTGCAAAGTTGACTGAGAACATAGTTTGTTGGTTTCTAATAGAGTTTACGCTTTATACTTCAATTGTGTGATGAACTGCCGCTTATTCATGAGAAGTTTATGATAAAAGTTCTATGATAAAAGTCTTATGTTTAAATTTGTTGCTGTTATAATAATCTACATGATGCTTCTATGTCCGTATTTTGTTTTTATCGACACCTCTCTCTCTAAGCATGTGGACATGTTTTTCGATTTCGGTTTTCGCTTGAGGACAAGCGAGGTCTAAGCTTGGGGGAGTTGATACGTCCATTTTGCATCATGTTTTCCTACTGTTATTTATGATGTTTTTATGCATAATAAGGCTTTTTGGAGTAATTCTAATGCCTTTTCTCTCATAATATGCAAGGTACACACAAAGAGGGAGAATTCCGGCAGCTGGAAATCTGGACCTGGAAAAGCTACATCAGGCCACCTATTCTACACAACTCCAAACAAGCTAAAACTTTACGGAGATTTTTTATGGAATATTTGAAGAATATTGGAGCAAATAAGTACCAGAGGGGGCCCACCAGGTGGGCACAACCCACCTGGGCGCGCCAGGGAGCACAGGCTTGCCCTGGTGGGTTGTGCTCACCCAGGCCCACCTCCGGTGCCCATCTTCTGGTATATAAGTAATTTTGACCTAGAAAAAATAAAGAGGGGACTTTCGGGACGGAGCGCCGCCGTCTCGAGGCGGAACTTGGGCAGGAGCACTTTTGCCCTCCGGCGGAGCGATTCCGCCATGGGAACTTCCGTCCCGGAGGGGGAAATCATCGTAATCATCATCACCAACAACTCTCCCATCTTGGGGAGGGCAATCTCCTTCAACATCTTCAACAGCACCATCTCATCTCAAACCCTAGTTCATCTTTTGTGTTCAATCTTGTTACCGGAACTATAGATTGGTGCTTGTGGGTGACTAGTAGTGTTGATTACATCTTGTAGTTGATTACTATATGGTTTATTTGGTGGAAGATTATATGTTCAGATCCAATATGCTATTTAATACCCCTCTGATCTTGAGCATGATTATCATTTGTGAGTAGTTTCTTTTGTTCTTGAGGTCACGGGAGAAATCATGTTGCAAGTAATCATGTGAACTTGATATGTGTTCGATATTTTGATAGTATGTATGTTGTGATTCCCTTAGTGGTGTCATGTGAACATCGACTACATGACACTTCACCATATTTGGGCCTAAGGGAATGCATTGTGGAGTAGTAAGTAGATGATGGGTTGCAAGAGTGACAGAATCTTAAACCCCAGTTTATGCGCTATTTCGTAAGGGACCGATTGGATCCAAAAGTTTAATGCTATGGTTAGAATTTATTCTTAATACTTTTCTCGTAGTTGCGGATGCTTGCGAGAGGGTTAATCATAAGTAGGAGGCTTGTTCAAGTAAGAACAACACCTAAGCACCGGTCCACCCACATATCAAATTATCAAAGTAGCGAACACAAATCGAATCAACATGGTGAAAGTGACTAGATGAAATTCCCGTGTACCCTCAAGAACGCTTTGCTTATTATAAGAGACCGTTTTGGCCTGTCCTTTGCCTCAAAAGGATTGGGCTACCTTGCTGCACTTTTGTTACTACTATCGTTACTTGCTTGTTACAAATTATCTTGCTATCAAACTACTCTATTACTTACAATTTCAGCACTTGCAGACATTACCTTGCTGAAAACCACTTGTCATTTTCTTCTACTCCTCGTTGTGTTCGACACTCTTACTTATCGAAAAGAGCTACAATTGATCCCCTATACTTGTGGGTCATTAAGGACGAGGTGGCCCCGAAGACAAGCCTCAAGACCGCCCCGGCAGGCCTGCCGGGCACTACGAAAGCAAACTACCCCGCCAAGGCTTCACCGCTCCACCTCACGGTGACGCAAGTCATCGATCGGTGCGGTGTCAAGACCCCAAGTGACTGAGTGGCTGTTATTCGACACATGGCAGCCATTTCTAGAGGAAACCACCTCCAAATGACACCCATCCAGAGACGTGTCAAGTAGACAGGCGAGAAGGTGGCCAAGCAGCCCGGCAAGGCTTGCCGGGCAGGCTACGATGTGACACTAATCGGCGCATTTAATGTGCTCTGCTCTGCCTGTAGAGTTAGGTATGATAGCACTATTTGCTATCTAATTAGTACACACTGACTGATTTGCCTTTGTGGTAACCCCTTGATCTATAAAAGGAGGGCCATGGCAACCAGAGAAAGGGTTCGGAACCTTGTACACTTGTACGCGCGTAGCTGCTCTCACCCCGAGGCAACCTTGCCGGGCAAGAGTGCTGCGTTTCCACCACAATCCACCATCAATCCACCAAAGCAGGAGTAGGGTTTTACGCCTCGCGGCAGCCCGAACCTGGGTAAAACTGCCCGTGTGATCTCTTCCGTGCTGTGCTATGGTCCTCCGCTCTTTGTGCAATGTGCTCAGTCCCCCTGCCGAACCAAAAGGGGCTGATGGCCTCATTGGTGGCCGTGGTTTCCCACGACAACATTGAAGGTAAACTTGGGTGACAGAGGTAACCGAAGATGCTCGATGACGACAAGGTATTTGTTCAACCAGTTCGTCCTTCTACACAAGGACTATGTTTGGTTGGAGGGGCTGTGACTTAACATGGAAGATAAACTCTCTTCACCCTATTCTCCTCGATAATCGATTCGTCAACCGATGCCGATTACTCGTGGTAGATACTTGAAGGCGATCTCCGAACCTTTACAAACTTCTTCTTCAAGAACCACAATCACACTTGGTCTCTGAAGAAATTGACACCTAACCGTCTAGAGAGTATGCAGCTCTCAAGAGTAATAGGCGGAGTGTACTAAACTTAGATTCCAGTGATGTTGAACCACTATCTAATTCTTCGGCTCTAGGGTTTTTCTCTCGGTGGATTTTTAATTCAAATTGCTCAGAGAGTGCACTACAAAAAAATACACTTCTGTGATGATACGTGTTTGTCACAGTAGGTCACGTTTTCTGTCATGCATGTACATCCATGACGATTTTATGACTGAATCAAGATAGTCATACCTGTGTTGTCGTAGAAGTGTTCCATGACAATACCAAAATTATCATCACAGAAGTGTCCACTTCCATGACGATAAATGGCGCGTCATGGAAGTGTTTTCGTCAAGGGTAACCGACATGTGGCATCCACCGTAACGGGTCGCCGTTAAGCTATCGGGTTCCGGTTTGGATCCGATAACCCGTTAACAGCCCCGACCAATGGGGATTTTCCACGTGTAAAATTCTCATTCGCTGGATGATCCACGTGTCAGCTCATCGTTGGGACAGATGTCATCCCTACAATGGACGGAAGACGCCTATGATATGTCGACATGTGGCGCAGCCTAACAGTGGCCCATTTAAGGTAAAAAGGCCGGCCCAGCTAAAGGCCCACCATATTTTTTCAGACACTAGTGGGCTGGCCCGTTAACAGCCTGCCATGTTTTGGGTCAAATTAAGGCCCATACCAGATCAGGCCCATTCACAACCTGTCGTGTTTTGGGCTAAATTACGACCCATATCAGATCAGGCCCGTTAACAGGCCGCTGTTCTTTTGGGCCCATTCTAAGCCGGGTTTGTATTTCAGCCTGTTAAATGTCCATTTACCAGTTCGGCCCGATAATAGTTTCGGCCTGTTAGCGGCCCGTGGTGCATCTGGGCCGTTGTCGGCCCGGTTTCATTTTAGGCCATTTAACGGCCCATGGAAAAACTGGGCTATTTCTTTTCTGAAGTAACTTTAGGCCTCTTAACGGCCCGTAGTCTTCGTGGATAAATTTCAGCCCAACTGGCCTATCGGCCTGTTAATGGCCCGTGTAACAGTTGGGCCTAATTACAGCCCGCGTTGAATCCGGCCTGCTTACAGCCCATCTGTTAATGGCCCGTGACACTGTTGGGCCTATGGCCCGCGTTGATACCGGCCTGCTTAAAGCCCATAATTTTATTGGGCCAAACAGGGCCCGAGATTTATTTTGGCCTGTTAATGGCTCATTCTATTTGGGCCAAACATGGGCCTAAGGCAGTTTTGGCATGTATTGGCCCGTGAATTTTTCGGCTCAACGCTAGCCCAATCTACTTTTTAGCCTGTTAAAAGCCCATGGTATTCTCTGGCCCAGCTGGCCAGAACTTTACTCGGCCTATTAAAGGCGGAAAACTACTATACGTTTAGACCTACTAATGGCCCAAGATGATTATACGCCCATGTTTTGGCCCATATATAGCGAGTTATGGGCCGGCCTGAAGACCGACAACATTGAGATCCATTAAAGCTTCCGGCCTAAATTACAGCATACCGACCAAGAATAAACCTAGACTATACAATAAAGAAATTACGGCATATTACATCCACTGGGCATCAAAGTTCGCCACCGGTGATAATAAAGCACAACATGACCGTGGATTACATACAATGGGCATCAAAGGTCACCACCAGTGCATATAAATGCACCGACAAAAGAATATACAAAACTGAGAGCACTTTAGAAGGCATTAGGCCTGCCCTGGCGGTGCACCAAAAGAAGCAGAACAAGCTGATGAGACCTCAGTTGTGTCAACGATAGATGCTCTAACCGTAGCTGCGTAGCAAGAAAGCACGCATGGGTGTCCATTGTGGCCTTCTTTACATCATTGACATCAAGTTGGAGCTGCGCTGAAGCAAGCCTTTGCACTTTAAGTTGAGACTAAAGAAGTCGAACTGATTGAGGCAGCAACTGCACAGAGGTTGTCTCACAGCTGCTGGTGAGTAGCTTCAACTCACTGTCTTCATCAAGACAAGACCTTGGGGTCATCTCGCTCTCTTCAAGATGGTTTGGCTCACTATCTTCCCTAAAGTTCTGCCTGGCATAAGAGATATGACTCTGAAAGAGAAACAAGGAGACACGTAACAGGTTTCACAATTATATAAGCAAATAAATGGATCTGTTCTGCATAAGGAACATGTTTTTACAACTACAATTTAAAACTGGTAGTTGTTGCAAACATCCAATCAAATGTAAACACCAAAGTAAACAGCAGTGGAGGAAATGATGCCTATCCAAATCTATACTAGAACAAAGTTTGAAGGCTTGAGAAGGATGAACTTACATTACATGTTAACACGGGCTAGACAAAGCCCTTCTCCATGTCGATGGAAGGATAATTCAATAAATTCCCCAAAGAAACTTCTTTATAAGCGTTGCCTTTATTCTACATTTTGTAAAGAGTAAATATAGATCAAATAATATTGGAAGAAATAGAGGATAATGAAGCTCAGGTGCAGAGTGATGATACATAATCAAATAGCAATTAATTAAGTACAGTGTTACAAGGCAAAAGGTACTGACAAGAGGAATGCAGACATCAACATGTGCAGTGGCATTGGCTTTATTCAACATTTTGGTAAGAGTAAATGTAGATCTGATAATTTGGAGAAAGTGGAGGGCAGGGCAGATAAGATGCAGAGTAATGCTAGACAATCAACTATCTCGCAATGCAAGTACAGTAATACTACCACCGTCCGTTATTACTTGTTGCTCAAATGGATGTATCTAGCACTATTAAGTTCTAAATACATCCAATTGAGCAACAACTAATTCGATACAGAGGGAGTACATGACAACAGGTACTTACATGAGCAATCCAAAACTTCATAACCATTGTGTTAATTCTACATTTATCTAAGAGTAAATATAGATCTTATAATTTTGAGCAAAGGGAGGATAAAGAAGCGAACATTTACAGTGATGCTACATAATCAAACAGCAATGAGTGTAAGTATGCTGACAAAGGGCAAGAGGTACTGACAAGAGCAATGCAGTGCCCAGTATTGTTGTGAGATCCTATGATCCTTTGAGAAAGGAGATTAATCTGAAATTAGTTTTCATACAAGAGAGAAGGTAAGGCACATGCAGAAATTTAGGAGTTCAAATTTTGAATTGATATCATAGACAGTACTGGACGCTGGGCTCTCTGCAGTTCTAATAGGGGTTTGGCCAGTGGAGTAGGGGTAAAGTGTGGTATAGTTGGGCCTGTGTTTTCTGTGGCTGCTGATCTATCTGATTTAACAGGTATCGCTACCTTTTCCAAATACCTAGTTTGTACTCCTTGAGGATCTGCACTCACCCTCTTCCTTTTGGACATCTATTACGAAAGAACAACATTTGACTAGAAAAACATAGTATGATGACACATGGAATAGGTACAGAAAATGGATAGGTATGGCATATACTCATATATGATGCTTGAACTAAGCAGATGGTGTGTAACAAAGTAGAAGTAATGCAAGAGGTCATATGCAAAATATGTGCGACCAATACAACCTTGCCAAGTTAGAGCAAGCACCTTGATGGGTGAATAAGATAGGCCATCCTCCACCATGCCAAGTTTGTTAGCCAGTGGATTGTTCCGCAATATTCCTCTCGTGTGCCCATTCTCATATTCATTTTGATCATGTTCAATATCTGACATGCATGAAAACATAAAAACAAGTGAGATTATCTTTGTAATGCAGAAGTGATTCTAATCCAACTGACTCCCTGTAAACCCCTTTGTGCTATCTCTGCAATTCTTCTGAGATATGCCATGCATGCTGTAATTTGGTGTGTGCATTAATATAATGTGGCCTACTACTCAAAATATGAGAGCTCCAGAAGTGATGATACTTCGCAGATGACAGCTTCAACATATAGTAAAGAAGAACAAGTCGACTTGACCTGACAGATTCAAAATATACTAAGGGAGAACAACTCGACCTGACCAGTCGACCGCAAACGTCTCTACTACTCTTCCCGACAAGGAACCTACTTATTAAAGAAGAGAAGAGGATCATGTTAAAGAAGAGCAGAAGTGCAAGCAGATTGAAGATATTACAGGTCTTTCTATACAATGTCTATTGCCCACCCATGATGAACCAGAGTGCACAGAGAAATACTATTCCTTCCGGTCTCTCCATATGTGGCTCACATGCATTTCGAAACTAAAGTAGGAACATTTAGCTGACCAATTAAACATGTCTCAATTTTACTAATATCAGCATAATATCATATTCGAATTTGTACAACTAAGCTTGTTTAGCTTGATGGGTGGAGCAGTGCTATTACGACACGAACCTCGTAGGCTGATCGTGGTCATCATAAAATGGGGAAACCGTAAGCATGATGAGTATAGTGTTGACCGTGGCAGTGGGATGGCAGATCTGAAGCTGCAAACCACGCAAAGGGTAGTTAGCAACCGATGTTTGCTTTGAAATAACAACTAAGATTTGGTATGGACAAGAAAGTACAGTCAACAAGTGACAAAGAAATGCAATTTTGCTGCCTCTCTATATGTCGCGACATGCATTTGGAAACTCAAGTGGGACCTTTAGCTAACCAATTAAATGTGTCTATCAACTAATATCAGTATCATATCACAATCATATTTGAACAACTAAGCTTTGGAATTATGAGTGTTGTGTTGTTTAGCTTGAAGGGTGGAGTACTGCTAGTACGACAGAAAGCACCTATGCAGATCATAGTAGGGTAGATAAAAGGGGAAAACCCTAAGCATCAAGAGTAAAATCAAGAAAGTGGAACTAGATAGACCATATGGGCTTGTCTTGCCGGTACGGCAAGAGAGGGTTTGGAAAGGCTTCGGCCCCAAAAGGGGCAGCTCTATTCAACTGAAGGCACAATACTGTTACTATCAGTCTAGACTATCAAAGACGACATAGCTCCCAGCATTTCCTGGATATTATGGCAGACCATCTAGAATCGTTGAAAGCATCCATCTGAAGCGACCCAATAGACCTGTCGACTGCAAATGTCCCTGCTCCACTTCCCGACAAGGAACATACTGTACTACCCCCTCTGTTCTTAAATATAAATCTCTTAGAGATTAGAATGCGGACTACATACGAAGCAAAATGAGTGAATGTACACTCTAAAATATGTCTACATACATCCGTATGTAGTTCTTATTGGAATATCTAAAAATACTTATGTTTTACAGAAAAAGGCTTTCGCCCCGCTTTATAAATAAAGCAACGATGAACAACACCCGGTACAAACGCACGCCACCACAACACACACACGTAGCCAAGGCAGTTTAGGAATGGAGGAAGTAATATACTTATTAAGAAGAACAGAAGAGGAACATGATAAAAAAGAGCAAGCAGATTTCTCTACGCACGCAGCCACTACTCTTATATTTTATATATATATATATAATCTATACTACTCTTATAAAAAACAGAGTTGGTGATGATGGTGTGCCTGCCATCCTGCAATATAGGCCGTCCGATTTATATCTAACGGATAGGAAGGAAACTATGGCAATTTTGCAAAAAGATACCCACACCCCTCTCCACATTTGCAAATAAGCCTTCCCTCGTTCATCCTTTTCTCTCACAAGATAAACTACTCATACAAATGCATCTTGATGTTACGTGCAACGCACGGGCATCTTGCTAGTACTCTTATAAAAACAGAGTTGGTGATGATGGTGTGCCTGCCATCCTGCAATATAGGCCGTCTGATTTATACCTGACGGATAGGAAGGAAACTATGGCAATTTTGCAAAAACATACCCACACCCCTCTCCACATTTGCAAATAAGGCCTTCCCTCGTTCATCCTTTTCTCCCACGAGAAAAACTACTCATACAAATACATCTTGATGTTTCGTGCAACGCATGGGCATCTTGCTAGTTAGATAATACAATGTGTGTTGCCCACCCATGATGAACCAGAGCGCACAGAGAAATGCAAATCCCTGCTGTCTCTCTATATGTGGCACACATGCTTTTCGAAATGAATATAGGAACATTAGCTAACAAATTAAACGTTCTCTGTTTTAGTAATATGAGCATCATATCAGATTCGTATTTCAACAACTAAGCTTTGGACTTATGAGTGGCATGTTGTTTCACTTGATGGGTTGAGGTCTTGAGGAGCAGTGCTAGCACGACATGAAGCACCTACGATGATGGTAATGAATATAAAGGGGAAACCATAAGCTTTACGAGTATAGTGACCGTGCCATGGCTGATCTGAAGGTGCAAACCGGACAAAGGCTACTTCGCAACCAATGTTTGCTTTCAACTAGCCACTACGATTTGGTATGGACAAGAAAAGTACAGTAAACAAGTTACGATTTATTTTCCGGGTGAGATCAATAACTTAAGCAGATATGAAAGAGTACCACCTCTCTTGCGAAGCCGTGTAGGCCCCTGCTGATACGTTGAGGGTGATGCGGGTGCGATGGCTGTCGGCGGCGCGGAAGAAGACTTTAGATGATAGACGGCCGGGTCAGGGGATAAGTCCTATTGCCGTGGATGAGGCGGTCGTAGGAGCGGCAACGGCAAGGTGGATGACGGTACCGATGAAGCGAGAGGACGCGGTTAAAGGATCCTGGTCCGGCGCCGTGGATGAGAGACGTCCATCTCTTGCAGTGGACGATGGGTTAGGGGTAGCGGCTCCGGCAAGGTGGAGGATGGGGTGGTGGACGGAGGAGGCTGGCCGGAGTGGGGAGGTTGTTGTGGCGCCGACGGTGTATGAATGGGGAAATGGAGGGGGAGGGGGGATCTCAAACTTTGGGACGCGCTTGTCTGAAATGTGGGAAAGTTACGAACTTAGCCCCCGTTTAAAATTTCGAACGTCTCGTCGGTTGGGGATAGGACGGTAATCTCGCATCTCCCCAATATTTGCCGGTAGCGATTTCGAGCGAGGAGAGGGTGTTTTGCCGCCCACGGTTGGCGCCCACGGTGTATGAACGGGGTTGACAGGTAGGGCGGTTGTGTCACGTCTCAGGGAAGTTACACATCTGCCCCTATTTAAAATATTTGCCTACATCAATTTCGGACGAGGAGAGTTTGTTTTGCCGCCCACCGTGTATGAATGGGGAAATGGAGGGAGAGACACAGGTCTTTCGGACGAGCTTGAATCAAATGTGTTTTGCCGCCCATGTTTGGCGCCCACCGTGTCTGAATGGGCTCAGAGGCGGTCGTGTCACATCTGATTGAAGTTACTAGTCTACCCCTATCGACAGCAGTGGAAATCGGGTCGATTAGGATGTGAAGTGTCAGGCGTAGATAGTAATTTCCATCTCGCAAACACTTGCTTCGGGCAGCCGACAAATGATAGTGGGTGTTTGCCGCTTCGTTCAAAATTTGGGAGAATTAGCATTCACGTTTACCCTGGGCCCTGGCAACTAAATTCAAATCCAATTTGTATTCGATTACGAATATCCATACATCATTCTACATTTTGTTATTTATTTCTTCAAAACCACGACAAAGATTTATTCCACCTTTATATATGAATATGATTTAGAAATATCGTGATCTTCGAATTCAGTAGGTTGGATACACTTTGAGTCAAACAATTATTTCATCCAATACAATATGCTCACACGAAAAACAGTTCACCTTATGTCAATCATAAAAGTACTGAGGATTACCTCGCCTAAAAAATTCAGATCATTACAACACATGGACAACATAGGGGTCTTACAACATAATCCATTCAGAGACATGACACAACATGCAAGTATACTAATCTAATGACAATTTCAACTGGTATCTAAAGAAGAACTGGGATTACCCTGGGCTTCAGATAGCAGAAGCAGCAAGACCTCCTTCGTCTTCAAATGCAACATTCTTACTTCCTCCAATTCTTGGGTTGCTTGCATAATGTGTGCAGCTAATTGCATAATTTCCAGCCTCATGATCAAGATTTCCTCATTCGTGGCAGCCACACCATCTCTTTCTGCCTCTAGTAGAGCCTCAAGAACTATAATATATGTGCTCATACTGCTCTTCAGCAGTGTTGCCTCTGAACTGCTACCATCTGATAACATGGATGGCGCACTGCTTCCACAAATAGATTCTGGGGTTGTACATTGTGTCCTAGTGTGAACGGCATCCTGACAGGTTTCCTCTTGACATAAGTAAGAGATAGTTATCGCATGATCCAGGCAGTAAGCTTACATGGTAAACGACATACGAATTATTGCCGAGCATGGCAAGCTATATTTAAATGGTTCGAAGCAGCATCAGCCGAAAACAAATTAAAATAGTAAGATGAAACTAGGGATGTAAGTGGCAAATAAATGGCATCCGCCAATCCCATCTAGTTAGTTTTTGCTAGCTTGCTAGTTCATTTTCCTCAAAAAACAAAAACTCTTTTGAACTATCATACCATTAGTGGACTTTAATCGGGATTAAACGGGACCCAGTTGACATCCATAGTTGAAAGGCAGTGTACCACCGCTATATTTAAGATGCCAAGGCATCTAAGTAGTTGAAATAATCTGAGAAATCACTTAACAGTGTGGCCTCATATAAACTACGAAGACAGTCTTGTGATGAAGTTCATAGGAAAATTTAAGGAGTCAAATGAACTAGGCATGCATTTCTTTACGATAGTACAGCAGGCACTGCTGACATATTGGCCAACTCAGGTATAGCCTAACAAGTAACAAACAAGCATTCGAATCAAGCAATACAGCAAAGCAGACAACTGAACTATTTGTAATTCTGTAGGATTACAAGTTGAGGGCACACACCAAGAAAGCATCCCACACGCATTACATTTCACATGTACTAAAACACACTGGCTTACCATATGTTGCTGTGAAGCCTCGCTGCTGTTGCAATGTTCTTTGAAGATATCGTCAGCATCCCATGGTTGCAAATCTAGTTGTTGTAGTTTATTCTGCACCCTCTATTTAGGTAAAATTAATTTTAATCACATGCACTGGTTCAAATTGATCATCAATGGTTCATCTAAACTAATGAAAGAAGGGTGTGTGCTTACACGACAATATATGTGCTTCACTCTATTTTTATGCTTGTTCGAGGTGCCAGCCCCAAAAGAACAAATATTTTGCTTGATGGGGTTGGCAGCTCCATAATTAATAGAAGCATCAAATTAGTCATGCAACTTGGGAAGATCAAGAACGCACAAAAAAGTAATGAATAGAGGCTCGGAGCAGTGATGTAATAGCTAGCATCACAAAATGTAGGGTAAAACAAACAAAAAGCAGCGGAACCACAAGCTAGTTTGCTGATGTGTAATTAAGCATAGAGAACATGAAGCAGCCTGATGTAACCAACAGGTGGCATCAGAACAACACCATTATCATAAATATAGCATGCAAGAAGTAAAATAGTAGGCAGTGATATCTAGGAAGTACAGTAATATTTAGGACAAAACAAAAGCATTGTGACTATATGTGCACTAGTTTGTAATTTAGCACATGTAACATGTTCACTGCCAGAAGTATGGCCCTACAGGTGCAAGCAGAATAACACGTCTCATGAAAAATTGAATGATGCCCTGAAGAAATTCAAAGGTGCGGTGCTTATGCTAAGAAAGTGAACATAGGCGTCGGTTGTTGGATAATAGTACCTGATTCTTGGCGGCGTATGGGTATCATTGTCATACTTGATAGCTAAGGATCGTCGATGGTGCTCGTGTTGCGGTTGAGTTTGGGCCGGTGTCGCCGTTGCTGAAGCGGCTCCGGTGCTTCGGTTGCGGCGCCTGTCGACATACAAGAAAGCTCATCTGTGGTAAGTGAACAGTTCCATGATAAAGAAGAGAAAAATCGAAGGAGTACAAATCGAAATAACCTGATGAGGCTGCGGTGTCAGTAAAGTAGGGCCGCTGGAGTTGAATATGGTGTCCGTGGAGCGGGTCCGGTGCAGTCGACGAAGGCGTCGGCGAAGCACATCTGGCACGGTCTAAAGTGCTTTCGGTGAGGCGGATCTGTTGCGGCAGACGAGGGCTTGTATGAAGGGCCAGCGATGGGGCGGATAAGGGAGTCGGTGAAGGGCCTACACTATGGTGGACGAGGGCGCCGGTGAAGCAGATCCGATGCGGTGGACCATGATGGAGGTTAAGGAGATCTGGAGCGGTGAACAAGCCAGTCGCTGAAGTGGCTCCGATGAAGTGGTGAGTTGGCAGTTGGGGGTTCCAAGGTGCGGAAGGTAGATCCGGCGGGGTGTGAGGTCCACCTCTGCGGTGGAGGACTAGATTCGGCGGCTTGGCGTGGTTGGGGGGGCGGGGAGGGGAAGGGGAGGGGCTCTGGGGAAGAATGTTGGGGGCAAAGAGGGGAAAACAATGAAGTTACCAAAGCAGCCCGTTTCCATTCATGTGGCAGGGGTAAAACAGGAATATCGCAGGGCTAAACTTTCGGGCGCGAGATATTTCGATGTGAGCGGGAAGTTTGAAAGCTTTTGGTGGCTGAAATTAAGTGTTCTGCTCTTGTACGGCCGACTATGATATCATGGCCGAGAATTTATTTGTTTTGCACGCAAAAAAAGTGCAAGTTTCAAAAATCAATGTCTCCAACTCGAAACTTAGATTGTCCATTCAATTCAAATATGGATCATTGAGCTAGTGGAAGCAAATACCATCATATGGTCCAATTCAAATGAAATTCCAAATGTGTTTATCCTAAATATGATGACAAAAATAAAAATGTGTATGTGTATGAATAAAGTGGATGATTATAAGGTTTGAACATGCCCGTATGTGTATATCTCTAGGTTTGATATATGAATTTGAAATCATGAAATCCCGGCTTAAAAATTGTACCTCCGTTTAAATGAATTAGAAAAGCTAATGATGGAGTCGAATTCCAAAATTCCAATCTTAGGTTTGTAATTCTGGTACTTCAAAGTATATCACGCATGTTCAAAAGTATCGTTATCTCATAGTCCAAACTGTGAAACAAATTGATCAACCATGAGTGCACACACTATTGACCATATATATCTCAATTACGCTAAAGTCTCTCAAATATAGACACCTCACTCTTTATCTGAAGCCACCCACCCCCGCCCCCCCCCCCCCCCACAAGTCGTTCTCTCCCCCAGACACGAACACAGGAGCACATTAACACCCCTCTCTCTTCTAAGTCCGGACCCCAATATAGGCCTCTATCACTTTGTCTCTCGGGCATGCACGCATCTCTTCCCCCACTCTCTAGGTCTCCCGGCATCTCTCTTTCCCAAGCACACACACTATATAGAGTGTATATTTCCCATACACACAAAACATCGCCCCCAAACGTCTATCTCCCTAGTTATG
The DNA here is from genome assembly GCA_011799875.1 of Thinopyrum elongatum. Classification (NCBI taxonomy): domain Eukaryota; kingdom Viridiplantae; phylum Streptophyta; class Magnoliopsida; order Poales; family Poaceae; genus Thinopyrum; species Thinopyrum elongatum. Next base: position 117,498,014 of record CM022303.1, on the reverse strand, counting down.
TGGTTCTCGCACACTCACCTCACTCACCACCCCCACTGCAAACAAGCACCCTTTGTCTCCTTATGCACCACTCTCCTCTTTCTATCTCTCCCACATGCGGACCCGCCCCACCTCCTTCCCTATATACATATATGTCGTGACTCTTTCCATAGCTCCCTAATGTATCATCGTTCTCAATCTCGCACGTTGTTCTCTACACCATCTATTCTAGATCTCTCATGAAGTCTCTATCACACATACGATGACTCGCTTCCCTTGCGTCTCCGTACATAGGCCACTTTCGAACAACATCAACCTTGTCTCCCTATCTATACGCCACTTCCGCACACAAATGACCCCTCTCTCTCCCCCTCCCTTCCTCTCTCTCTCTCCCTCGCTAGCTCTCTCTCTCTAGCTCTCACACCCCTCTCCCACACACACTCCATGTCTCTTCCAAATAGTCTGCTCCCCGCCCGCACCCATGCTATCCCACTACTACACATGCCTTTCTCTCTCTTTGACACACATGTCACACCATTCCCCCTTCCCTACTAGGTTTACATCATTAGTGGTCTCTCTTCTCCACATACACACACTCCCTCTCACACACACACACACGCGCACAAACACACACAGACACGCACAAACACCCATTTATCTGGATCCTTCTTTTAAGACACACACCCTTGCATATTCTCTCCAGCTCTAGGTATGTATATATCCCCCTCTCTCTCTAGCTCACATGCACACCAAAATTCTCCATCTCTTCAACTCACACATCTCTCCCCATGTCCGCATGTGTATCTCACACACTCACTCTCTGATTATGTCTATGTGTCTCCACGTTACACAACACAAAGCCCCATGCACATATCTCTCTCTATCCTCCACACACGGAGACACAAAGAATCTCTTATCATTTCCTCAGTCTCTACACATATCACACACACACGTGCTATCTCTCTCTCGCACACACGCTCAACCAAAGTTTTCCCATGAATAACTGACCGTCTATTCATCAACAGTCGTGGCAGTACAACAAACACGAGACGTGAAAATGAATAAATCTACACGTGCGTAGACCACCTAGTATGACTACTAGGACTAGAGCGAGCTGAAAGCGCGCCGCCGTCACCCCCTCCTTATCGGTGACGAGAAAACCTTTGTTTTACACAATCGAGAAGTCATCGTGCTCAGGCCGCACATGCTCAGCCGTTGAATAGAATGTAGATCCAAGTTTATGGAAACAAGTATCAATAATACGTTTGTATCTCCATACTTATATCTCTTCTTATAAAAAAACCGAGTTGGTGATGATGGTATGCCTGCCATCTTGCAATATAGACCGTCCGATCTATATCTGACGGATAGAAATTAAACTAAAAGATACCCGCACCTCTCTCCACATTTGCAGACAAGGCCTTCCCTCGTTCATCCTTATCTCCCACAACCTCATTGTTGAGCAATTAAAAAAGGAAGCCTCTGGAACAAACTGGCATGGTGGTCGTTGCTGGCATCGTCCATCCCCATGCCTCCGCTCAGTCCGACCACCAATCACCACCATGCCCCACTCCTCCGCACCTTATCTCTCCTCTTTCTCGAGATATCATTAGTTTTTACACATGGGATTACTCCCGCATGGGTCAATCACAACAGGTGTTTTATAAAAAAATGCATCTTGATGTTCCGTGCAATGCACGAGCATCTTGCTAGTACTCCTACAGAAGACTTAGTTGGTGATGATGGTGTGTCTGCCATCCGTCATTTCTGACCATGAGATCTACATCTAACGACTGTGAGGTAAGTTGTTGCCTTTTCTCAACAACATCCCACTTCTCTACCAATTTGCAGAAAAAACCTTAATTAGTATCTTAAAACCAACCACATCCCTCCTCACCTCACCAAAACAGCCCAAGGAATATATTCTGATTGAAACATAATATATTTCTAGTGATATATGTATATCAAAATTAGAGTGTTTTCTATCAAGTTTGTGAATAAGTATTATTCTAATTATGATCCGTTGCAACGCACGTGCACATTGCTAGTATTTCCAACCATGCAAAAAACATTGCTAGTATTTCCATAGTTTCGAGTTTTCCATCAAGATATTAGTCACTCATGGTTGATATTTAGTTTGAATTACGTACACATAGGCACTATGTAACTAGCCATGCTTATTGGCTTCCAAAGCTTAACTTCCACTCCTACTTACAGTATGTAGAGTATTTAACAAAAAACTACCACTTTCAACCAGCCCTAGGAAGAAACTATTGTACAAAAAATAGCAAAAACATACCCATAATTTCTTAATCCGCGCCAAAAAACTACTACCTAGTGCCAATTAGGCTTGTTTAAACCTGTTTATGACAGGGTTGGCCCACACGTCCGTGCTGATGAGGCAACTTAAACCAACACATTTTGTTTGACCGTTGACACGAGGGACCCACATCTGACCTTCTATCCTATTCTTCCTCCTCCAATCATTATTTTTCCTGAACATTACTTCAAATTGTTCTTATGCGTGTTCGTCGGTGGAGCCGGTGATGAGCGAGATGGCCGCTGATAACCCACAAGTATAGGGGATCGCAATAGTTTTCGAGGGTAGAGTATTCAACCCAAATTTATTGATTCGACACAAGGGGAGCCAAAGGATATTTGCAAGTATTAGCAGCTGAGTTGTCAATTCAACCACACATGGAGATTAATTATCTGCAGCAAAGTGATCAGTAGCAAAGTAGTATCATAGTTTTGATAGTAGTAGCAACTGCAATAGTAACGGTAACAGTGATAGCAATGATTTTGTAGCAAGTGCAACAGTGACAATAGCAGTAGTAACTTAGCAAGAACAATATGAGAGAAATTCGTAGGCATTGGATCGGTGAATTTGTTGGATGATATTCATCATATAACAGTCATAACCTAGGGCGATACGGCACTAGCTCCAGTTCATAAATATAATGTAGGCATGTATTCCGTAAATAGTCATACGTGCTTATGGAAAGAACTTGCATGACATCTTTTGTCCTACCCTCCCGTGGCAGCGGGGTCCTATTGGAAACTAAGGGATATTAAGGCCTCCTTTTAATAGAGAACCGGAACAAAGCATTAACGCATAGTGAATACATGAACTCCTCAAACTACGGTCATCACCGGGAAGTGTCCCGACTTCCGTCACTCCGGGGTTGCCGGATCATAACACGTAGTAGGTGACTATAACTTGCAAGATCGGATCTAGAACATAGATATAATGGTGATAACATAAACGGTTCAGATCTGAAATCATGGCACCAGGGCCCAAAGTGACAAGCATTAAGCATGGCAAAGTCATAGCAACATCAATCCCAGAACATAATGGATACTAGGGATCAAGCCCTAACAAAACTAAATCCATTACATGATGAATCCCATCCAACTCCTCACCGACCAGCGAGCCTACGAAGGAATTACTCACTCCCGGTGGGGAGCATCATGGAATTGGCAATGGAGAAGGGTTGGTGATGACGAAGATCAAAGATCCCCCTCTCCAGAGCCCCAAACGGACTCCAGATCTGGCCTCCCAATGAAGAACAGGGGGTGGCGGCGGCTCCGTCTCGTGAAACGCGATAATTCTTTCTCCCTGATTTTTTCTCCGAAAATGTGATTTTATAGTATCAGGGTTGAAGTCTATGGGGCCACCAGGTGGGGACAACCCACCTGGGCGCGCCTGGAGGGGGGCACGCACTGGTGGGTTGTGCCCACCCAGGTGCCCCCCTCCGGTGGTTCTTGGCTCCAGAAATTATCTTTTATTGTATAAAAATTCCTCGCAAAGTTTCGTTCCAATCCGAGAACTTTTATTTCTACACAAAAACAACACCATGGTAGTTCTGCTAAAAACAGCGTCAGTCCGGGTTAGTTTCATTCAAATCATGCAAATTAGAGTCCAAAACAAGAGGAAAAGCATTAGGAAAAGTAGATACGACAGAGACATATCAGCCGCCGCTCCGCCGGATGGGCCGGACGCCGCGCTGGCCTCCGCACGGGTTGGCTAGCTGGCCCGAGTGTGGCTCACACGCGAGCAAGCCGCCGCGCTGGCCTTCGCTCGAGCCAGATGGCTGGCCTTAGCGTGGTGCGCGCGAGCAAGCCGCCGCAGTGCCGTGCCAACCTAGCCAGCAAACCTTGCAGACAAGCAGCTGGATGCATCCAGCAGCGTGTGTGCTATCTTGGCTAGCTAGCGGCCGCGAGTGCCGGACGGAGCTGGCATCTGGGCTGCCGCAAGATGGGCTCCGTGCCGCCAGCGCTTTTGACCTCGCCTTCAGCCAGCGGCGGTAGCTGCGTCCCATGGCCGAGGATGACTAGGTGGACGGGCCGGAGGTAGGAGGTCACTCGGGGATTTTTGTCCAGACTGACATGTAGGTCCCACAAGTCATAACGCCTAAGGGCATCTCCAATGGCCGTATGATCATCGTTGGTAAATTTGCCATGTAGACTGTTCTGATGAGGTGGCTTAAAATAAAAGAAGAGAGAGAATGGGATGGTATGATGCTGAACTAACGTTCTGGACACCAGCTCCGAGGTAACTGCATTCATTTCTGTGGGCCCTGCCTGGACCTGGTGAGAGCTGCGGCAGCTACCTCTCCAATTTCCTTCTCTCGGGTGTTGGTCATTAGTTTATTTACATTGATTTAACGTGCGTGGTTCCCAATAGATTAACATACACTTGACTGGAGAACTTGTATGATACGCTGTTGGTTGCTGACGTGGACCTTGTACCAACAATTCTATCGAACAGACTATTGCAGATGCTCTAACTTGCTGGTCAAATAGAAGGCATTGAATTAAGGGGCCACATGGGTTGAAACGTGCCCATAACGGCACTTTGTAGAGTAGTCGTTTCTTGGTAGGGCTATTTGGTAAGTGGTACTAGTTTCTTGGTATTAGTGGTTTCTTGTAAAGAACAATGTACTAGCGACAAAAGGCGATTCTAGGTTGCGTTGTACTCCAACGAGTACTACTAGTGGTCACGGGAGTGTATAGCTCGTTTTGTGGGTTCGATCCCGGCCGAACGCATGGCGGCCTTTTTTTAAATAGTAACCTCGCTGCGAGCCAGTGCTGTACACTGTAGTTTGACTTTTGAAGTCGAACGGACGTGTCGCACCACAATCTGGGTGCACTAGATAGCCCAGCCACGTGAACGGGTTTTCCCTTCCATCATCTCATGGCTCGCGTACTAGAGTAGTACTCCTATATATCAATTCACACCATGCAAAGTTTCTCGCCTACGTGCTCGCCCTAGCCGCACCTCGCTTGCAGCTTCCTCACTAGCGCCTCCCAATTAAGCCCGAGGAGCTGGAAAAGCCTGGCGCGGCATTGGGAACTGTGCAATATGGCTCTGTACGTAAAGTGCTACTCTACTACTCTGTAGCTTGTGGCATTGCACGCATGGACTTCGCTCCATTATCGGCTCTATAAAAGAAATTCCTCTTGACGTGATTTTTTTTTGTTTTGAAACGGAGGCAAAAGCTTTGCCTCATCTCATTCATAAAGAAGGAACTAACAAAGTTCGACGAGATCCATTACACCTCCACAAATGGAAGCGAAAAGCCTAGTCTCGCTGTATCAAAGAACTCAAATGTTCTGCCCCCGCAGTAATCGTCGCTGATAAACAGGCTGCTAGTGTGCGCATGAGAGGAGCGGCTGAGTAGGCTAGCTACACGCTAGAATAGAGGACGGAGAGTACGCACTACGCAGGTGTACTTTCCCTGCATTGATAGTATAGCGATGGTTCTAGAGAACAGTAGTACCCTCCACTTGCAACTGTAGCTCCTTGGCCTTGAGATTCAAGAGTTCAAAACTGGTGCACTATAGAAGTACAGTACATCGCACTACTAGTTGAGAAAGTAGTAGTACTACTACTACTACTCCTACAGTACTACGTAGTAAATAATAGCCTCACCATCGCGGGGCACTAGGCACTATCACTATGCGTGCCCGCATAACTTGCTTAACGAAGGGACGAGGCCCTGCGGTTACGCTCTTATCTCCTCCTCGCTAGTTCCCCTCCCCTCGAAGAGACCAAGGCAGTTCGTCGCTCCTCCCATGGATTCGCCAGGCGGTTCTCCTCCTCGTCGGGGCTGGGAGACCTTGGACGACGATCCTCTGGGAGAAATCGCACGCCGCTCCGACGTCCTCACCGCCGCAATACTCGGTGCTTCCTGCACCAACTATTTTAAGACGATGCTTAAACAGGCTTGGGAAAAGGCCATGCTTGTTGGTCTTCCATGCGTCCTCAGGGAGAAGGTTATTCTATGGGATAATCAATCGAACAGTCCACCGCTCCCTGGCCATGGTTGCACGTTGACTCTGCTAGAGTTGCCGACGTTGAGAGGTAGTCGGATTTTGTCCGATGAGCAGGTCAGTCATGGAGTTTGATCATGTAGTGTATATTCTAAATATAGTACTTAGTTATTCCATCCCGTCTTATATATAGGTCTGGGTTGGTGCCAATGAATATTGGCTTGCATACCTCCGGCCGGGTACCACCATCATTTTGCACAACATCCACAGCAGTGCAGCCGTTCCCGTAGACCCCTTCTCCACCATTAGGATCGGCCTTCCAGACTGGCTGGGCTTGAATACGTATGATGATGCCTACATGAGATTGAAGAAGATAGCAATTGCGGACCCGCCGACAAAGCGACGCGGCTAGGACGATTACTATCTCATCGCGGTGTTCGACATAAGGATTGCCATCAATACAAAAGGCACTAAAGGCAGAGGCTGGTACATGTTGGCCGCGACAGATTTGTACCCCTACATGTTCGAAGATGCCGTGTGCCATGTAGGCCGCATCTTGGCGGTAACAAGCCAGGGGACTTGTTTCATCTGGTTGCCATCCTACGGTACGGGAGATTACAAACGGAATGCACAAACCATCATTTGCATCCCTAACGGTACTCCATTATTTTGCAGGGACCAGTCATCCCTCGATCAAAATAAGATCGCCGATCCTGGATGTGCATTTGCATCCGTGATTCGGTCTAACCTGGAACCTTGTAGCTGACTTTGCCATATTGGGATCAACTATCTTAGCAGTCATTACCCATGGTACCATTGATGTGCAACATGGTCACACAATCTACCACGATCGGACCGTCACCATCTACCCAGGTATTCCATTTTCTCATTGCTGTGTGTTAGAGTAGTAGTACTTGTTAGTTATTTTATTTTCTTGACTGGGACATGTTTACTGTACTAGTACTACAATTTAGTATTATATTTTTTAACCCTCTCGCCTTCTCTTTCATTGTAGTACTACTTACTAGTAGTAGTACTTTTTACCTTGGAGGACGCGTATAGCTAGCTAGGCCCTTGAAGACTTGAACCCACTAGCTCCCACCATTTTTGTTTTTCCATGTCTTACTATCTCATCCATGTAGGCAAGAGTGGCTATATATAATAAGCCGGTTATTTTACTTCCTCTATACCAGAGTAGTACTATTTGCTGCACAATATTAATAACCACCATATTTGAGCACAACATTATTATGCATGGACCTTGACCATGTACGTCGCCATGTGTCCAGATCTGAGATGCCGCGTGTACCAGATGAACGGCGCTGAGTTCGACCACCGTGATGCTATGTGGGTGCCGAGGAACACTCTTGGAGAGTACTCGCTTTTCATTGGGGACAGCTACCCCATTGTGAAGCGGATGCCACCTTCCGTGCAAGACACCAAAGGCCTGCCGTTCATGAAGCATGGTTGTGTCTTCAGTGCGCACCGCCGGATGAACGACATGCTGGGACACGCTATCCCTGATTTATGCCGCTTCAGCTTGGATGAGTCTCCATCGTGTGGAACCGGACTAGAAAGCTGTGACAATGATTCCCGTTGCCCACCGCTATGGATCGTGCCATCTATGAAGAACACCTGGGACTGGAACCTCACTACAAGAAATATGTCAACTTGTGACCTTCTGTCAGTGACCCTGGAAGAATTGGTCATAAATCTACGACCATTTGAGACCAACTGGTCAAAAGCTGTTTGGGGGGCTCCAAACCCTAAACTATAAAGACCATTTTGGTCAGAAAGGTCGTAATTTCCTTACACGAAATGGTCATAAAGCAGACAGCACTGGTCCGCTGCCTTATTTCTAGCTGATCACGACCAATATAGATGGTCATAACCTTGTAAATTGTGGTGGATTGCTATGACTAGGCGCCACCTCATAAGTTTTGCCTATGTGTCATGTCCATGTGTTAATTTTTGCCCTAGGTTGTGAAGCAACCTATATTTCTGTCATTCCCAAAATTCCCAAAAAAATTGGGCATTCTTTACTATCCAAATCATTGCCTCATGACAATATTCAACTCCATTTGCCTGGTAAATCTTCCTCGGCAAATTTCCAAAGTTTTTGTTCAGCTCGAACTGTTGTGAAGGAAGTACTAGCTAGGCATATCCTAATGAGCTGAATTTTTGCCACAACTTCTATATTCCCAAATCATAGCTCTCCACAAAATTTGAGGCCCATCTAACAATACATGTGAGCTCAGCATCCAATCTTTGTTTCTGGTGATATTTTCAGTTTGTGAAGCAACTATATTTTATGTTAATTTATAATTGCTGAAAATTTACCACGACATGACCCTGCCCATAGAACCTCCCTCCCCCAAATTTTAGCTCATTTATTCTAGCCAATTTCCCTCAGCATTTTTCCCAATTTTCTGTTCAGTGGAGAGCACTATGAAGGAAGCACCATTTTTATTTATCCAAATGGTAGGAAAATTTTAAAGTGCCTTCATATGCCCAAATTATCATCCTCCTCCAAATTTCAGATCAATCCATTCATTCATTTGAGTCTAGCTTCAACATTCATATTTTTGTCCAGTGTGGTATGTTGCAAAGCAAGTGGCACCTAGGCTCCTCCATTTGAGCTGCAAATTTTCCAAGATAGTGTCCTTAGTAGATGATCATCCTCGGCCAAAACTCAGGCCCATTGGCCATGTGCATTTTCCCCAACACTAATCAAACACTTGGGTGCTAATTCATGTTTGAGCTCAGTTCAGTCTCCTCGTGAGATTCTTCTATTGCCTTCTTCTTCCTGACAACTATCGGGGGAGTGCCCAACCCACTAGACATTCCTAGGCCACCCGGAACGCGTGGCAACACCATGATCATGCGGTGACCATGCGGCGGGCATGCGAGTTTACGTGCTCTGGAGTTGCGGCCCTCGGCCACCATCCAAACCTCAATGTATCGCCACCAAACCATGTATTTCTGATTAAATAGATACTTATGTACCTATAAATGATTTTTGGAAAAAATAAAGAGCAAACTATGAGGCAGCTGCAGTTCAAATTTGACCCGCTTCCAACTGAATCAGCGGAAATTTGTCTTTTTCACCAGAGGTGTATAAATACTTTTGACGACCAACCATTTTGTCAATTGTACATTAAATATGTCCTAATATATTATAAAAATGACCTGGTCCCATTTTGCAACAAATATATGGTAGGTCCTTCACAAAAAAAACTCATTTTGAGCACTCAAAAAATAGAAAATGAATTTTTCGTCCAAAGAAAATGAAAACTTCCTTAGGCAACATTGTTTGCCATCCCAAGATGCACTCTTGTGCACAATATGAGATCATTTGAATAAACTATGCCATGAATGTGGCCATAAGATTGATCATTTGGCTTGTAAGCCATGCATCTTCACACATGATAGCTCGTTTCTGAGAACATTTTTTTTAAATAATTATCGTATTACAATTTTATTATTTTTCCTAGTAACTTTGCCACATATAATGACACAATGTGAAGGTTTTCCAATTATTTGATTTTTTTTTTGAATTTTTCATGCCCGTTTCAAAATGCGGTCAAAACGGCGGGCATGACCGTTTCTAGGTAGTGGTTGAATCTTGGAAAAAATTTGCTGTTTCTCTGATTAAATAGATACTTTTGTACCTAAAAATGATTTTTGGGAAAAATAAATAGCAAACTATGAGGCAGCCGCAGTTCAAATTTGACCCGCTTTCAACTGAATCGGCAGAAATTTGTCTTTTTCACGAGAGGTGGATGAAAGCTTTTGACACCCAACCATTTGGTCAATTATGCATTAAATATGGCCTAGTATTTTGGAAAATTTATTTGGTCCAATTTTGCAATAATTATTTGGTAGGTTCTTCACAAAAAAACCTCATTTTGGGCACTCAAAAAATAGAAAATGATTTTTTCGTGCAAAGAAAATGTAAATTTCCTTAGGCAACATTGTTTGCCATTACAATATGCACCCTTGTGCACAATATGAGATCATTTGAACAAACTATGCCATGAATGTGGCCATAAGATTGATCATTTGGCTTGAAAGCCATTGGTCTCCACACATGATAGCTCGTTTCTGAGAACACTTTTTTAAAATAATTATCGTATTACAAGTTTATTATTTTTCCTGGTAACTTGGCCACATATATTGACACAATGCGAAGGTTTTCTAATTTTTTGATTTTTTCATGCCCGTTTCAAAATGCGGTCAAAACGGCGGGCATGACCGTTCCTAGCTAGTGGTTGAATCTTGGAAAACTTTTGGTGTTTCTCTGATTAAATAGATACTTTTGTACCTAAAAATGATTTTTGGGAAAAATAAAGAGCAAACTATGAGGCAGCTGCAGTTCAAATTTGACCCGCTTCCAGCTAAATTGGCAGAAATTTGTCTTTTTCACGAGAGGTGGATAAAAGCTTTTGACACCCAACCATTTATTTAATTGTGCATCAAATATGGCCTAGTATTTTACAAAATTGATTTGGTCCAATTTTGCAACAATTATTTGGTAGGTTCTTCAAAAAAAACTCATTTTGGGCACTCGAAAAATGAAAAATGTATTTTTCGTCCAAAGAAAATGAAAACTTCCTTAGGCAACATTTTTTGCCATTCCAAGATGCACCCTTGTGCACAATATGAGATCATTTGAACAAACTATGTCATGAATGTGGCCATAAGATTGATCATTTGGCTTGAAAGCCATGCATCTTCACACATGATAGCTCATTTCTAATAACACTTTTTTTAAAGCATTGCCTTATTACAAGTTTATTATTTTTTCTGGTAACTTGGTCACATATAATGACACAATGCGAAGGTTTTCCAATTTTTTGATTTTGTTTGAATTTTTCATGCCCGTTTCAAAATGTGGTCAAAACGGCGGGCATGACCGTTCCTAGCTAGTGGTTGAATCTTGGAAAACTTTTGGTGTTTCACTGATTAAATAGATACTTTTGTACCTAAAAATGATTTTTGGGAAAAATAAAGAGCAAACTATGAGGCAGCTGCAGTTCAAATTTGACCCGCTTCCAACTGAATCAGCAGAAATTTGTCTTTTTCATGAGAGGTGGATAAAAACTTTTGGCACCCAACCATTTGTTCAATTGTGCATAAAATATGGCCTAGTATTTTATAAAATTGATTTGGTCCAATTTTGCAACAATTATTTGGTAGGTTCTTCACAAAAAAACTCATTTTGGGCACTCGAAAAATGGAAAATGATTATTTCGTCCAAAGAAAATGAAAACTTCCTTAGGCAACATTGTTTACCATTACAGTATGCACCCTTGTGCACAATATGAGATCATTTGAACAAACTATGCCATGAATGTGGCCATAAGATTGATCATTTGGCTTGAAAGCCATTGATCTCCACAAATGATAGCTCGTTTCTGAGAACACTTTTTTAAAATAATTATCGTATTACAAGTTTATTATTTTTTCTGGTAACTTGGTCACATATAATGACACAATGCGAAGGTTTTCCAATTTTTTGATTTTTTTTGAATTTTTTATGCCCGTTTCAAAATGCGGTCAAAACGGCGGGCATGATCGTTCCTAGCTAGTGGTTGGATCTTGGGAAACTTTTGGTGTTTCTCCGATTAAATATATACTTATGTACCTAGAAATGATTTGGTCCAATTTTGCAACAAATATATGGTAGGTCCTTCACAAACAGAGGGTGAGTCGCTCGGGGAGAGAAGAAAGCTAGCCTGCAGGGGAGTTGGGAGAAAGAGAGGAGATCGGGCACATCTAGAGGATGAAGACGACTCAGGGAGAAGATAAGGTTACAGGGACGGGCGGTGCAATAGTCCCACGGGAACACGTGTCACCCCTTCGAGGCGGCTTAGAGAAACGTAAAATCATCCGGTCAAATTAGAACGTTTTTATTTAACATCTTGTTTTAAAATATATTACGACCAATTTAGATGGTCATAATGTTGTACGATGTATTGCATTTTGATTGGTCCACACACAACACACGCGGATCATGCATGAACGCCGTTGGATCTTCTCGGATCCAACGGCAGCCCTCGCCTCCTCGCCTCCTCCACCAAACCCCACCTGAGCCGAAACCCTAGTCATCTTCCATCCACCCCCCCCTCCCCCGCCTCCTTTCTTTCTTTCTTTCTCTCCCTCCCCACTCAGATCTCTTCCTCTCCCCCCGATGCAGATCCCCCTCGTCCCCCTCGTCGCCGCCACCCACCCCTTAGAACCTCGCCGCCACCCACCTCCGCTGCTGCCCTCACTCTCCCCTCATCTCCCTCGTCCTCGACCAACCTTGCCGCCCGCGGGGCTCTCGCATCGCCGCCACTCCACGCCCGCGCATGACAGAAGAGAAGCCCGAGGTCCTCCTCCGATGCTCCTCTGCCTCCCTCGCCCGCGGGGCTCTCTGCTCCACCTCGACTGGTCGGCGCAGACAGAAGAGAAGCCCTCATCGGTCGCAGGTCCTCGACTCCGCCGTCGCAGCACTGAACCCTCGTCGTCCGGATCCAGCCGTCGTCGCAGCCATGCCGTTCACCCCGCGACCCTACTCTGGCAAGAGCACCCTCGCCCTCGTAAGCGACCCACGCACCCCTCTCCTCCGATTCATGATTCGTCCGCGGCCTCACGGATCAGATCTGACTGACCGACCTCCGATTCACGTTGCAGGTGGCCACGGTCTCCGCCGTCGGCGTCGGCGTCGTCTAAGGCTCTGTCAAGCTCGGGCAGGCGAGGCGGCCGCAGCGGATTCGCAGCCATACCCACGACCTCAATCTGGTGGACACGGCCTCTCTCCCCTCGCCGAACCAGACCCGCGGGGTCCTGGGCTGGCGCGGTTCCCGCGACCAGCAGCCGGTCGGTGCTCCCGTCGGTGACATCTTCTCTTCTCTGGCGTGGTCACCTCAGTGCCTGGCGTTGGCTCCTCCGACGTGAGGAGAGATGCCCGGCTGCTCCTCCGACGCAATGGAGAGAGATGGCTCACGAGAGTCAGCAGGGCCACCAACAGCCGCGACTTGGGCCCTCTCGCACTCGCAGATGGTCTCGACAACAAGGTCTTCATCGACTGCGTCCAATTCCATCAACTTGCAGATGGTACAACATCGAGTGCAAGGTCTCTGATTCAGCTCTCTTCTTTTACGATTTCTGCAGCAACACCAGTCCATTACTTCAAAACTATGCAATTGTCTCTTGCTCACGTAAACACCACAAATTAGTGTATAGCAAATTTCGATTGGATTTCCCTGCCTTTATGCAATCTGTACGCAGAATATCCCCTCCTGCAGTATCTCAACCGTATTACTTGTTGTACAACCCAAATGAGTATAATCTCTGATGAATGTATCAACCAATTTAGTTGCTGCATTGTGACAAATATATATAATTGATATAGGCAAATGTTCATGTGTTGTATCTCTACTACCTGTTCAGTACTAATCTGCCACTTATCCTAACCGCCGCAAGCTATTTGAAGTTCGGGATCAACACAGAAAATGACGCAACTATGTACCGGGAATGGGCCCCTTGCTTATTTTTTTCTTCGGTTTGGACGCAACAGGTGCCGTCCCTCCATGGACGAGGAGGACATCGATCTGGAACTCGATGACGATGTCGTCCACCCCGCACAAGGTCTCTCCCACCCAATAAGCCTTTTTTTCTTCCAAGTTACCGATGCTCTATTTCTTCCAAGTTTCTGTTATGTATCTTGAATTCGCAGCACAATGACAAAATTAGTATTAGAATGCTGCATATTTATTAGGATGTGGCTGAAACCGTTGGATGGCCTTCCTGGACATGTTTTGTTGCTATCAATATTTGTCCCATGTTTTGTTTCCTTGCTGGACATGTTATGGTTCAAGTGTTGCTGTTGTTTAGTAAATGGTTTGGTAGCTATATACCTGTTGCTGATTGAATTGGTCCTTAGTTTAGTTAGTAGACTAAGTGGTTAACTTCTAAGCTTCAGCTACTAAAACCCACTCGCAAATTTGTCTTCTGGCTCCTGTATCAGCACTCCTAAATCCTAATAATAATCAGTTTGAATGCATAATTTGCTTGGTATTGCTTTATAGATGCCTCTTTGTGATACTTAACTATATGAGGATGATTATGTTGAAAATAAGTTTTGATAAACCATTTATCCTATCCTGATGATAGCACACATAGTCTCATTGCATTAATCTAATTTTTATTTCTTATTCTGAGTAGCATCTAGCGATAGATTTGTTTCTCTTGGTTCAGGATTTAATAACTATCTTAATTGTAGGTGCCCTTGGGACTAGATAAGATGCTGCCTTAAAGAAAGCATTTCCCTTCTTTAATTTCATAAACTCTTCAATTTATACTTCAGTGTAAATGTCTATTTTAAAGAGTTCTATATATGGTGAGAATGTATTGGTACTTTATTGTTTGCATAATGCAGTTGCTGCGACATGTATATCAAATACTGGACTAATAGATTGCCAGTTTGTCCACTGCATACTTTGAGGCTTTGTTACCTACTCATTTTAGAGAACTGTATACTTACTACTACAATTGGTACTACTGTTATTGTCATATCTACTAGTTGTGGTTCCCTCAACTTGACTAGTTTCGTAGAATATGTCTGTTCACATGTTACACTCGAACACCTTTGTACTACTGTTGTTGGTGTATGCAAATCATATTTGTGATGCAGTTTCTGTAACTTGGCATTTTTATATGGCTTGTTTATATTGGTAATTATACATTGTGATGTTCCATACATTTGTTGTTGGTTGAACATGATGGTTCTATTTAGAAGTAGAACTGTTCATTGCCAGTTTAATGCTCCAACATTGATAACACTCCATGCTTGCTGATCCAAATTTTGATTGGTTGTTCTCGCAGACCTGATGAAGCCATGATGCTTACCTCGTTGGAGCGTATCAACCCTGGCCATGGTACCACATTCTTAGTCATGAGGTCACTGTGCTACAACCGCAACAACGATATCTTCTCCAGTTAGATAAGTCTTCGGTCTATCCCATTTTTTTTCTGTTACATGGTTTTGAGATGCTTATTTTGGGATGAAGGGAGTATTATTGTGTCGATTCCCTATGTGATATAGAAGCTATGGTATTTTGTTTTGAGTCTGTTGTAATTGATAATGATTTGTGTAAAATTAGTGTAGAACATATGTCCTGTTATCTTAAGTCATTTGTGCATGCTCAATGAACCATCTGAGATTGAATCATTTTTTGCGTTCAACATCTAGAACCATTCTGTCCGTGTTGGTATTCATGCTACAACTGTGCTTTCTTGTCTCTTGTGTTGCGTGGTCCTTGTGGTTGTTACTGTTACATGTACATATGCTTCATCATTCAGTCCCTAGCTGCTTTGTATGTTTGTTTTTATTCTCTTTCTAACTCCTTTTGTTTATTGTTAGATGCCTTTGTTCAGCCTCTACAAACAAGTGCTCCAACCTGAAAGTGAAGAAAGCAGAAGTATACTTGTAGAGCTAGTTATATGTTGTGATAGTATCTGGGTGAAATGTACTATGTAAAGATTGTGCTACTAGCCAAAATTGGCATGTGTATTGATAATTTCCATCTGTTCACTGTTCTCAATGAAATATTGCTTCAAATTATGGAAATTGAAACCTAGGATGTACCTGACAAGTGGGACCTAATAGTATTTGGCATCTAAAAAGGATGTGGCCCAAATAATATTCATAGGAAAAAGGCTGAAAATTAAGGAAATAGAATGTAAAAGGCCTAGGCCCAAAAGAAAAATACAAGTGACCCAAATAAGAAATGGTCCGCAAAAGGCCATGGCCTAGAAAATATAAAGGCCGAAATGAAAACGGCCAAAAAATAAAAAGCTATAATATTGGGCCTGGCCCATGTAGCTGATCAAAATTAATAGGGAAAAAATATATAAAAGGCTGAATTGTTGGGCTCGGCCCATGTAAAGCGTCGAATTGGACCGGGCTGAATCTTATCAACGACCTTTTCAATTGGTCGCAATTTTGCCACGTCAGATTGACACGCCGGATCCGACGTGGCCTGGGCAAACAGCCAGTGACAAAAACAAAAGGTCATTGGTTCAACGACCTTTTGTTTTGGTCGTAAACGTCTACGACCTTATCCCGAAGAAGGTCATTAATTTTAGTTTACGACGGCCAGCTTTTGACCATCTGTTTTTGGTCACAAAAAGGTCGCAAATGGAAAACAATGACCATTCAGTGACCAATAGTGATGGTCGCAAGTTGACGTATTTCTTGTAGTGCCTGGAGGAGGACATGGAGCCCATCTATAACGTGTAAGTGGAGTATGGTAAATTGTGAATGGTAGCGATGTGAATATATGTAGACTAGTCGTGCACAAATTTATCACATGAAGTGGAGATGAACTTGTGAGGCATACTGGCATTTGTCCTTTAGAATTTATTACTAGTAAATGTGTTATGTGTACGTGCAACTTGTGTGGCTGTTGCACGGGCTCCAACACGCTCTGTGAGAAAAAAAAGGTGGCACAGCTTTGGATATAGGTGACGTGGCGGCATCATACAGTAGCATCGTTTGCTATAGTTGTAGTACTCCTACTAGGACGACAACTCCTATAAAACCTTGCGCTTGGCTCTTTGCCTCTTCGGGAGGTTCAACAGTTTGTACTCCTGTGAACCTTGCACTTGGCTATTCACCTCTTCGGAAGGTCCAACAATGATGATACTACAGTACAATATGCTTCTGGCAATCTGACACCGAATGAACTGCTGAACGTCCACCGCAAGGGCGAGGGAGAGGGAGAGGGCACTGTAGTCAAAACCCTCTCCTCGTCCTGCGAGCCACCGCGCGCGTGGGCGAGGGCGAGGGCGTAGGCGTACGTAGTAAGCAAGCTTCTCCTCGTCCTGTGAGCCACCGCGCGTGGGCGAGGGAGAGGGCATAGTAAGCAAGCTTCTCCTCATTCGGCGAGTTGACGGGACACATCAAAGTAGTACTAGTCCATACTGCGTCCTTTCCGGTTAATATGGCTTAATTTGAAACGAGAAAAATACACTAGCGGTCAATGTATGTAACAATACGCTCATTACGGTCACTATATAGTTTTGCGGTGATTATACGGTCACTAGCTCATCGTAGAGCACCGTATTGCACCCTACTGACCGGCCACATAGTCGACGTGGCACTTTGTTGACTGGTTAAATTGACACCTGGTTTCTGGGTCCCATCTGTCAGTCGGCAGAGCAAAGAAATCAGTTAAACAAAACTTTATGCAGGCACGACAGGAGTCCAACCCTTGCGCGTGAACCACCCTGGCTGTGTATGTGAGTGCATGCACGCGTACTCCCTCGGTCCGTGAAAAATTGTACTCCCTCCGTCTAGGTGTATAAGTCACCTTGCGAAAACCAAATAATCCCAAAACACTTAGGCGCGGTGCATTAACTCCCACCTCGTTTCTTGTCTCTTGACATATCAACCAATAAGAGATGTGGGGCGTGCATGTTTTCAATGACTCAAGACTACCAGACACGACATGCAGTGGTTAGTTAATTGCATGCAATGCTATTAATTAGCAAATAAACATTAAGTTCTCTCATTTTTCCCCTCCTTCTTGGTCACGGTGCACAACCTAAGATGACTTATTCACCAAGACGGAGGGAGTACATCTAGTATTAGAAAATTTTCCAACAAAGAGTGTACATCTACACTTCCAATGCACTTAGCCTTTAATCTAATCAATATTGATTGACTAATGCACCAACTTATGCTCTAGCTATAGGCTACATGTCTATCCTTAATTACAGCATGCAACAACCTTCATTTAATCTTCTTCTCTCAATGGTCGCATGCACACATAAGTCTGCTACTTTTGGGCGTTAATTATGCCATGAAAAGTTCCGGTTCCTCTTGGTCAATGTGTAAATCTCTATATGTACAGTATTTCATGGACGGAGGGAGTAGGTTGACCACTTGAGCGTGAGCGTGTGTGTTGCGTCGTGTGCTGTGTGCCGCATGGATGCGTGAGTGTTGAGTGTGTGCATGTGTACGTGTGAGCGTTGCATGTTGCATGCATGCATGCATGAGGCTTTTACTCCCTCCCATTGACATGTTCATATTTCAAGCTTCATTAAAACATTGCATGCAAGAATTAAGAGAAAACTCACCAATGCGTGTAAAAGTTCTGGTCATTTGTTCCTCACGCATGCATTCCAATTAATACGTTCGTAAACACAATTTCTTGAGGAAAACGAGCCCATTATTGAGTACTTTCAGAAAAAAAAATCTTCGGGCACTCATCATTTACTACTACCTTGGTTGATGATTTTTTTTATTGACCTGTATATACATCTCCGTCCTAGTTTAATGGTCCCCTTCGTACTTAGTGTAAAATTTTGAGCGTAAATTTAACTAACAAAGTGTCAATGCATGTCATAAAAAACTATACCATTAAAAACTATGTTCAGATACGAATCCAGTGATATGATTTTTGGTGACATGCATTAACATTTTATTAGTTAAATAGATGGTCAAAGTTTGACATAAAATACTACTAGTACTCCTACATTATTGGCGCCGGGTGCCTTGGCCAATGTTTCATCTTGTTGGACAGGATGAGAGTAGAGGCATAGGGATACTGTAGATAGGAAGTCTTGGCGATCCATTATTCCCCATCTCGGTCAGAGAGAACTATTCAACTAGTCTTCATAGTGAAGTGACAATACACGCTGCAGTAGATGGGACACTTAATTAATAAGCTGAACCAGCATGTTGGTGTTACTAAATCAGCCTTACCCAGTACTGCCATCATGTTTGCCAGTGGAGCACGCTTCCGCAAATACGCCTACGCACCTCTCTCTTCCATTAACTGGCATATGGGCCCTCTTGAGGTAGACCCCATGTCATCGGCTTAACTATTTACACTCCGAAGGACGGTATATCCTGGTAGTAGTTCTAGTAGAATTGAGATTTAATGCACTTTCTTCCCCGTCTTTCCCTCTTCTTCCTCCTCTCTTCTTCTTCCTCCTCTCTTCCCCATCGTCGGCCGCACACCATTTCCCCCCGCTCACTGCTCGCCCGCCCGCGCCATCTTCCTTGGTAGCTCGCGCATACCATATCCCCCCCGCTCACTGCTCGGCCACACACGCCATCTTCTTCGCTCGCCCGCCCGAATCCACTTCCTCGCTCGCTCGCAGGCACCGAAAACCCCAATCACTCAGCGCCCTAAAAACCCTATGGCAGAACCGACTGACACGCAGAGCCGCGATTGGAATTCCCTCCCCGATGTTCTCTCGGAGCAGATCTGTAATCGTATGGACCTGCTCAGCACCGTGCGTCTGGCCGCATGCTCGGTGTCTTTGTACCGTCTACTCATCTGCAACCGGCCAGCCCTTTTCAAGACATCCTGCTTGCTGATGCCCGATCCTCGCAGGTGGCCCAGACACTGACTTGATGATCCTACGAAGGTTGCCGTGGTGCCCCTCGACATGCTACCACTACCCGTCCACCTGTCCTTCATGCGCGGCCACTACTGGGCGGGCATGAAGGTCAACTAGATCGTCCTCATCCACCAATCCGGTAGTTCGTGGCGTCTCGTGGATATCTACACCCAGCGAGAGATCACCCTTCCATCGTTGGATACCACCGGCATCGAGCCTCACGGCCCGCCGGACACTCCTGCCTACTACGCACGAGACGCGTCGAGCTTTTGGTGCGACCTCCGTTTGCTGAAGGTTGTAATCTGCGAAGTGCCCACGCCATCAGAAGACTACATGGATTACAAGCTCATTGCCTTGTTCGACATGGGATTAGTCTATCTGGAATCCGATCACCATACATGGTTATGGCTCATCATCAATCCTGTTGAGCCTCCATTTCTGTCTGATGATATAGTGCACGATGGCATCGTTTACGCGGTCGACGCACAGATTGGCTGCCTATACTGGTGGAATCTATCATCGTGTAATTGTTCTATCTCATCTCATCTTTACCTTATGAATATGACTGCCTGTTGATTGTTAGAAATTTAGAATAGATAGTATGTCTATAACCACATCATTGCTATATGTTCCTCTCATTTCCTAGATTTTTATGACCACACATGTTATTGTTAGAGTTGATGTGAGAACAATTGGCATCTAATGATTGTTAGCATAGATATTATGAGTATAACCTCATGATTGCTATATGTTACTCTCATTTCCAAGATTTTTATAACCACGCATGTTATTGTTAGAGTTGATATGAGAACAGTAGTAACGGCTATGGTAGAATATGAATAGGCCCTGTCATAGCTGTTTTCCTCTCATTTTTACATGATGTTTGAACCATGACATATTGCTAGAATATGAAAGCCATTAGCTTAATTTTTTAACTTGGGGTATGATTATGACCACGGCATTGCAATTCTCTGTCTATCATCTGTGTCACTGTTATAATAATCTTAATTCCACACATACTCTGAACATGATTGTATATTTTTGTCCTTTTGGTCTCCAATTTGATTTGTTGCAGCAGACGCAAATGCGCTGGCCTTCATAATTCCAAGACCTGGAAATATACAAATTAATGGGTGGTGGTTTATCGCTCGTTCAACTGACGGTGGTCATTTGATGCTCATTCGCATGTACCAAATTGACCAAACCATTTCATCAAACCACATGTAGTACAATGCCTGGGGCATTCGTGACTGTGATGGCTATGGCTGCTTCATGTTCGAGAAAGATCCCAGCTCTGTTGGGCTAGGCGTATTCAACTGGAGGCGGGTTTATAGCCTCGGCAACCACTCCTTGTTCCTCGGGCTCAATTATCCGATCATCCAACCAATCATCGATCATATCACCGGTGATGATTACCGTGCTATGCAACTTCCATTCGCCAGGGGGAACTGTGTTTACACATTGTACCATGGGTTTCATGAATCACCATATCCAGAGATTCGTCGACACAGCTTGTTGCCAGATAATCTTCAGTGTGTGAAAGGCATCAAGCTTCCAAGTGATGAATGGCTTTTGCAAACCCGACATGCGGCGATGTGGTTCATGCCAAAAGCAAATATGCACAACTTGATTCGCAGTGATATCTAGACTGAGCCATGTATCCTGCTGTTGTAGCATGACCCTCTTTTGTTGGATATTATGTACTGTAGTTAGTTTGAAGGATAGATACCTTTCTGGGATCAAGTGCATCCTAACTCACCTGTGTAGGATGTACTGATAATGATGATGGAGATGCTGTGCAGAAGCCATATATATATATATATATATATATATATATATATATATATATATATATATATATATATATATCAATTAGGCTTCAAGTGCATACTTGTTGGTGAAAATGTTGTCCAATGGGAATTATATTTTGTATTACTCATGTAGCCTACAAAGTCTGTCGCACAGCCTTGTAACTTCGTACTCCATTTCTAAATTTGTACTAGTCCTCTATACCGTATATTGCGCTACTCGTACTACTACCTCCCTCCTAGTTTATTGGTCCCCTTCATAATTTGTGTCAAATTTTGACCATAAATTTAACTAACTAAATGTTAATGCATGTCACAAAAAATTATATCGTTGGATTCGTATTTGAACATAGTTTCCAATGGTATAATTTTCGGTGACATGCATTGACATTTTGTTAGTTAAACCTATGGTTAAAATGTGACACTAAATACGAATTGTAAGTAGTACAGTAGTAGTACTAGTATACGTCGGTCAAATTATCCATCATGTCCTCACATTGAATTGACGTGACAACACACTGCGCGTGAGGTGACACAAGAGTCCCGGTGGCGTGTTCGGTTCACCAAAGTGAGCCTCACCCCTCTCGTACTACAACAGCACTCTCGCATTTTTCTCTACAAAATCACTCTCCCATTCTCTCCCGGTCTCCCCGCCTCCTAGCCGCCGCCTTGTTCCGATCCATTTGGTATGATGAGCGATGAGCTACTGGAGTTGCTATACTTCATTGGAAGTAGTCAAAAGGAAGATGCTGAAAAAATCAATCTCAACAAGGATGCTCTTCAAGCTAGCCGGATGAAGGAAGGAACCAGCGAGGCCGCTGCTGTGAGTATTCGTCCCGTCGCCCTGTATTATGATTTCGATCTTTATGGGGGTTTTCAAGTCTTTAGAGTCTACATGTAGTAATGAAGCCGAGACCCCAGTTTGTTCGGGTATTGTGGACTTCAGATTTGGAGTACCAATTATCTGTCAAAATCTTTCATCATTTACTTAAAACAGTTGATTGATCATACATTGAGTACCATTTAACTGGAATTAACCGATGCAAGTCCAAGAAGGATTGGCCGGTGCTGCCGGCTGGCGTCAAGTTCGATACCACGGATCAGGAGCTAATCATGGACCTTGAGGCCAAAGTGAGTGCTGACAGCGCGAGATCTCACCCTCTCATCGATTTGTTCATACCAACCATCGACAGCGAGCACGGCATATGCTACACCCATCCTGAGAAACTTCCAGGTGAGACACCGATCGGCCGTCTACTTGCACAAACATATTCCTTTGTTTATAGCTCTATTTTTCTTTTTAGACGCAGACCTAGTGAAGCAATTACAATTTGATAGTTAATAAAAAGTGAAACAAGTGACTGCAACATGCCAAAGATGTTATGAAAATGCCAACTACGTACACTAAAACATGTATTCGACAATACTGCAGGTATCACACTGAGTGGCCTAAGCAAGCATTTCTTCCAGTGCAACTCCAGGGCGTTCAAAAGGGGCACGCAGATGCGTCGCAAGATACAGTCGGAGTGCGGCATGCACGCGATGTGGCACAATACCGGCAATACCTTGCCGGTGATGGTCAACGGCCGGCAGACGGGCAGCAAAAAGGTTCTGGTGCTGCACACCAACAAGAACTTCGACCAGCAAAGGACCAACTGGGTGATGCACTAGTACCACCTCGGGGACCTGGAGCAAGAGAAGGAGCAGGAGCTGGTCCTCTGCAAGATTTTCTACCAGACGAACACTAGGGTCAGGACTAAAAATATTATAAGTTAGTTTGGTATTGGTACTTGTAATACCTGGTCGTCTGCAAGTTGGTATTGTTGTTAAGGATCTTTCGGTATGAACTTGGCATTTGCTTCCAACCACCATGTCGAGGGTCGACGTGGATATAAAGCTGAATCATTTGTTTCGAAACAAATTTTCAGGCACCTGACTTTTATTTGATGGGTAGCATAAGCATCTGCCTTTCGAATTCCCAGTTCTCCAAAAAAATTACATCTTCGAAGTACGCAGGGGATCCATCCGGTTTCATAGGCTGATAGTTGGACGTAGCACGTCAGAACTGGGCTGTGGCATGCCAAGCCCAGCTGCAAATTGTTAAAAGAGAGGAGCGATGGATTTGGGCCTTCCAGAATAGTTAAGTGTCGCGACCTCGATCGTGAAGCGCCTCCCATGGACTAAAAAAAGGCCTAGTCGGTTATTATTAGTTGAAATGTGTAAAATATTCCATAATGAAAAGAAATATGTAAAATGCAATGAATTCAGTCCGCTTCCACTGAAAACCATCCGATTTGCATGAAATTCGTTTGTGGAACCACAAGACGGTTGTCCATACAGAGCCTAACCGTACGAAACCAACAGGTCCATGGCCGTACGCAAGCAAGTGCATGCACTTATTATCACGATGGAAAAATAATGCTGACACCTGAGATGGTGAAACCCATGAAGTTTTCAACGTAGTTAATAAATGAGAGAATTCTGCAAGTACAGACTGATAACTGGGATCCAGCAGGTATATTGTTTCTTTAGGTCGAGCAAGTTTCAACTGGGCTGTAGACTGCCTAGGCTTGGTTTTGTTTTTAACGGGCCCAGCCCATGACAACAACGGGGCACAAAGATCCAGCAGGTATCAACTGGCCTCTGGCCCGCCAGCCTTAGTTATATTTTCTCTTAGAACATCCGCAGGCAATTTTTTTACTGAATCAAACACACAGCCCAGTTCTATTTTCCTCTTGAAACGCCATGTCCTACTTCCATTTTCTAATCTCTACCAATAGTTTTACTAGTTCATATACACGTATTATTGTATTGAAAATACATAAAGTTCTCTTTTCATCTTTACATCCTTTTTTTTCCTCCCAGCGCTGATTTTTTTATCACTGGTTTCCCCTAAAACCAACTCAATTGTCCCACGTCTTATTAGCTTACAAAAACAAAACGATATGTTATTTGGCAAATCAATAAGTTCTTAAAAAATAAATATTTATCATTTCTGGATTAAAGCAGTTCGGACTCCACCGAAATATGCAAAATAAGGTTGAACTTTTTGACCGTGGTCCTGGGCAGAAAATGGGCTGTAATAAATTCCTTAAGAATTAGCAAATGGGCTGCAAATTATTTAAAAAATAGCAAATGGGCTCTATGTTGTCTGTCACAGATTTGGAGGCTGACTTGTGGGCCTACTAAGTTCATGCGTACACAAGGTTTCTCAAAAAAAGAAACTTAGTCAACAATCGACTCTACCAGCGTCAGACCGTTAGATGTCAATCTAACGGCAATCGTGCTTCTTCAGTCTCTGATCTTCCTGCTCCAGCCGCCCAAACCAGCGACGGCGGAACCGCCTGCTCCTGCCTCCCGTGGCCGGCTGTGCTGCCGGGCAGGCCTCACGGCCCCATCGTACTCGCATCCCTGGCCTGGCTATCCCTCTACTCACCCACACCTCCTGTTATTCTCCGGCGACGACAGCCTCACACTGCGGCCGAACAAGTAAACCCTCGTACCCACTCCGCGTGGGAAACAACTGTCGAGTCTTCCTCGGCTCCGGGTCATTCCCTTACTTGGCCTCGCCGTCGTCCACCGCCTTGGTGCTCTCGACACGGCGTGGTCAACGAACGACATCCATCGGAAGATGACTGTACGTGGAAAGGCTGACAGCTGGGTCCACGGCCACACGCAAGGAAGTGCCTCCTTTTTTTGCGAGTACGAAGTGCCTCATTACGCGCAAAATAATGATTCCTCCTCCTGACAGCTGGGACCGACCGGAAGGGCCTCTGTATTTCACGAAAAAAAACATTCCCCCCGCTGACAGCTTGGATCCACCAGCTATTACGCACAAAAATAATGAATACCCCCGCTGCTAGGTCGGTCCCACCATATTTGGAGGCTGACTTGTGGGCCTACTAAGTTGACACAGACGCAGGGCTTTGTCAACTTAGTCAATATAAACGATTCTAGCTGCGGTGACCGTACGATGTCCATCCAACGGTCGTCGTGCTTCTTCAACCTCTGGTCTTCTTGCTCCAGCCACCCAAACTAGCGCCGGCCATGCCGCCTGCTCCTGCCTCCCGTGGCCGGCTGTGCTGCCACGCAGGCCTCACCACCCCACCCTGCTCCCACCGCTGGCCAGGCCTTCCCTCTACTCACCCACAAGCCCTGTTATTCTCCGGCGACGGCAGCCTCAAACCGCAGCCGAACCAGTCAACCATCGTACTCCCCTCCGTGTGGGCATCCACTGCTGCGTATTCCCCGGCTCCGGGTCGTTCCCTACCTAGGTCGCGCCGTCGTCCACCACCTTGGTGCTCTCGGGCGGTACGGCGTCGTCAACGCGGTTAACAAACGACAGCCATCAGAAGAGGACTGTAAGTGGAGAGGCTGACAGCTGGGTCCATGGCCGCACGCAAGGAAGTGCCTCCTTATTACGCACAAAATAATGATTCCTCCACCTGACAGCTCGGACCTACAAGAAGGGCCTATGTATTTCATGAAAAAAGCATTCCCACCTGACAGCTGGGACCCACCGGCTTTATCTTCGCATGGAAGGAACTGCCTTCTTACCCCCTGACAGCTAGGACCCACCAGGTTGAAGCGAAGGTAGCGTTATCTGTCCGGCCGCGAACGTGTACGTACATAGCGGTCGATCGGTCTCTCTACAGCGACGTACCGTGGCCAAGTAAGGAGCTGCATGTGTTGAAGTAGAGGCGCCGACGTAGCATGTCACGCAGTCCCGTCTATATCGTTAACACGTACGTATGGCCACGCTGCAAGATAGTAAATACGGTTATGTACGTACATACAGGCGGGGTCTCTAACGCATACAGCGACGTCGTCCTGTTCATCGGCAGGCAACCGATTGGGTCGGAACGGAGTAAACAGCGTCACATGTTCATCGGGAGCCAACCGGCTTGGACGGAACAGCCGAAACGAGGTCTGGCGTAGCGCGGAATGGAGGAAACGGCCTTCTGTTCGACCGCGTACGGTCGATACGGGGTCCTGTTCATCGGGAAGGGTCTGGCGTACCGCAAAATGTAGGAAACAGACTTCTGTTCGAGTGCCTACAGCCGAAACGGGGTGCTGTTGATCGGGAGGGGTGTGGCGTACCGCAAAACGGAGGAAATGGACTTGTGTTGGAGCGCCTACGGTCGAAACAGGGTCCTGTTCATCGGGAGGGGTGTGGCGTACCGCAAAATGGGACTCCACGGGCTACTATTCATCCACCGTCGACTTCCTCCAGCCTCCACCTGCTACTGTTCATCCACTGTCGACTTCCTCCTTCCTCCACCAGCTACTGTTCATCCACGGGGTCCTGTTCATCCAGCCTCCACTGGCTACTGTTCAACCAGCCCTCCACAGGGTCCTGTTCATCCAGCCTCCACCGGCTACTGTTCAACCAGCCCTCCACAGGGTCCTGTTCATCCAGCCTCCACCGCTACTGTTCAACCAGCCCTCCACGGGGTCCCTCCACCGGCTACTGTTCATCCCCCCCACCTCCTCGATTGGGGTCCTGTTCATCCAGCGGCAACGGCGTCTACTACCACGGGATCCTGTTCATCCAACCCCCACCGAGAACTGTTCATCCAACCCCCATCGGGGACTGTTCATCAAGAGGCAGCTTCGATCGGCTTCAGTTAGCAGCAGTAGCGAAGGAATCACTCGGGTTCAGTTAACAGCCAAGGAATCGATCGGGGTTCAGTAATGTAGCTAGTGCAATCGCTCGGGTTCAGTTAGAGCCCAACGCCTCGCTCGGGTTCAGTTAGAGCACAACGCCTCGCACACACGCGCGTACGTGTACAAGAGAAATGCGCAAACCTCCGTGCATCGCTCTGCCCCGACCACCCACCGTAACCGGGAACTCCCCGAAATTTTCCTCGCCCTCGCTTCTACCATGATTTTTTCCGTCATGGACAGCCCAAAGAATGTCATGCAGGTGCGTCTCCGGCCCGCCTAGGACGAAAAGCCCATTTTCTGTCATGATTTTTTGTCATAGAAGTAGGAGCCCACCACATCTATGATGATACTGGGTTTTGTCACAATTATCGTCATAGAAGTGTCATAAGCATGACAGGAAAAAAATTCGTTCGGCCCAAAATGTCACGGATGTGTCTTTTTTTGTAGTGGTGGGTTGCTCAACAATCTTCTCACAATCAAATGGAGCAGCCTCCAGACAAAGCTGGGGCGGGGTGGCTATTTATAGCCGCAGCCTTCCCAGATGGGAAATTACCATTTTGGACACGAGGTCCAGCCAATGGCCAACCGACACGTTCACAACGGTCGGATTTTGGAGCAACGGTAACATTACTTGAGGAACAAGTAATGCTAACTCCTCGGTCTGAGACAAATCACTCGCAGCGAAGAAGATCATAGTCTCTTGCTGGCAAGTATTTGCTCGGAACACAAAGAGATTTCTCTCATAGCTTTCATAGGATTTGGGTTTAGCATCAGAGAATCAAAGCTTCGAACGCTACACCCCTCTTAATAGTACGGTGGTCGTATGACTCAATGAAAGAAGAAGAATAAAGAAACAAATGCTACGTCTTCACTTCATCTTCATTCTTCCTTGAACGCAGTCATATTCTTCGAACACACACCGAACCAATTGCTTGAATTTCAGCAATTTTTATGGGTCACTCTTGTTAGCTTCATCTTTGGTGATAACCTTCGCTCAATGCAGGGAGATTATCTTCGTCGTTTGCATCAAACTTCTTGATACTTCAGGGACCTGTTATTCTGTGTGCACTAGCAAACACATAAGTCCCATATTGTTTATGTCAACAAACTCCAAAACATAAGGGGCCTATCATTGCACCAACATAACCAATTTTTCATCAATCACAAAAAAGGGGGAGATTGTAAGTGCATCAAGTGCCCCCTTAGTGGTTTTGGAGTATTGACGACAAATAGGTTGAGGAACTAATGTGTTTGTGAGTATACACAGGAGACAGAGTCCCAGAAGATTTGGTTTAACACATGGAAGGCGACCCCTAAAAATGTATTTCTTTAAGTGAAGAAATTGGTGATGAAATTGGTACGGCCTTTGAAGAAATTGACGTGAAGACTTTGAAGCTTGAAGACTTTGTTTTCATAGTTTCTTTTCTTCTTCTGTGAGTCATAGGAAAAACCGTACTGTTAAAGGGGGTCTAGGTGAATCATATTTCACATTTCCAAAGTGATGCTCAAACCTATTAAACCCTATACACAAAAGCCGCTTCGAGTGAAGCCTGTGGAAATCTCTAGTACAGCTGACGCATTTGCTAGCGACAGTGACGAAGTTCATCTGGTCGCTGACGAATTTGGTCACGCTGAGGAGTTAAGAGTTCGCCAGTGCGTTCTGCCTAAAAGTGAGGAAATTGGTTGCCCCGACAATTTGAGAGTTCAAATTCCGACCGTTGTTGCACCGCGTGCCAGCTGTCGAGTGGATCCTTATCCTGACAACAGTCAAATCAGAGAAGGGCATTTATGACAATTCATGTTGGGTTGCCCCCTGGCTATAAATAGCCACCCCCCAAAACCACTTGTGGGTTGGCTGCTGATGTCTACTATGCAACTTTATTCTTGTAGACTCGTGTTGGGCCTCCAAGCGTAGAGTTTTGTAGGACAGTAGCAATTTTCCCTCAAGTGGATGACCTAAGGTTTATCAATCCGTGGGAGGCGTAGGATGAAGATGGTCTCTCTCAAACAACCCTGCAACCAAATACAAGAAATCTCTTGTGTCCCCAACACACCCAATACAATGGAAAATTGTATAGGTGCACTAGTTCGGCGAAGAGATGGTGATAAAAGTGTAATATGGATGGTAGAAATATATTTTTATAATCTGAATAAATAAAAACAGCAAGGTAGCAAGTGACAAAAGTGAGCACAAACGGTATTGCAATGCTTGAAAACAAGGCCTAGGGTCCGTACTTTTGCTAGTGCAATCTCTCAACAATGCTAATATAATTGGATCATATAACCATCCCTCAAAGTGCAATGAAGAATCACTCCAAAGTTCCTATCTAGCGAAGAACATAAGAAGAAATTGTTTGTAGGGTACGAAACCACCTCGAGGCTATTCTTTCTGATCGATCTATCCAAGAGTTCATACTAAAATAACACCAAATAATTTTAGATTCATAATACTCAATCCAACACAAAGAACCTCAAAGAGTGCCCCAAGATTTCTATCGGAGAAACAAAGACAAGAACGTGCATCAACCCCTATGCATAGATTACCCCAATGTCACCTCGGGAATCCGCGAGTTGAGTGCCAAAACATATATCAAGTGAATCAATATAATACCCCATTGTCACCACGGGTATTCATAGCAAGACATACATAAAGTGTTCTATAATCCATAAAAGTATTCAATCCGATAAAACGAAATCTCAAAGGGAAAACTCAATTCATCACAACAAG
The DNA here is from genome assembly GCA_011799875.1 of Thinopyrum elongatum. Classification (NCBI taxonomy): domain Eukaryota; kingdom Viridiplantae; phylum Streptophyta; class Magnoliopsida; order Poales; family Poaceae; genus Thinopyrum; species Thinopyrum elongatum. The sequence goes on along the minus strand of CM022303.1, from coordinate 117,468,155 downwards.
ATAGAGAGGGGAAAACAACATATGATCCGACTATATTAACAAAGCCCGCGATACATCAAGATTGTGCATCTCAAGAACACGAGAGAGAGAGAGAGATTAAACACATAGGTACTGGTACAAACCCTCAGCCCCGAGGGTGGACTACTCCCTCCTCATCATGGTGGCCGCTGGGATGATGAAGATGGCCACCGGTGATGATCTCCCCCTCTGGCAGGGTGCCGGAACGGGGTCTAGATTGGATCTCGTGGCTACAGAGCCTTGCGGTGGCGGAACTACTGATCTAGGGTTACCCCGAGGGTTTTTGGAATATTTGATGATTTATAGGGCGAAGAGGGGGTGCGGGAGGCCACCGAGGTGGGCACAACCCACATGGGCGCGCCTGGGCCCCCAGGCGCGCCCTGGTGGGTTGTGCCCCCCTCGGGGCACCCCCCCCCCCCCCAGGTGCTACTCTGGCCCATTGGATGTCTTCTGGTCCATAAAAAATCCACAAAAAGTTTCGCGGTGTTTGGACTCCGTTTGATATTGATTTCCTGCGATGTAAAAAACAAGCAAAAACATCAACTGGCACTGGGCACTGGGTCAATAGGTTAGTCCCAAAAAAATGATATAAAGTTGCTATAAAATGATTGTAAAACATCCAAGAATAATAATATAACAGCATGAATACTTCATAAATTATAGATACGTTGGAGACGTATCAGCTGCTCCGAGAGAACTTGACACTTGTCATAAGAGAGCAACCCATCCTCTGACGACTTTGAGAGAATCCTAAGTGAGGAAAAATCCAGGGCCAAAGTGATTGAGCATCACTGAAGAGATTGATCTGTGTGATCCGACACCTGTTACCTTTGAAGACTGTCATTCTTGCAGACAGTTAGGCGTCAAGTTCCGAGTACACCAAGAGTCATTGTGGTGTGCCGGTGAACAAGTTTGTGAAGGTTTTGGAAGTCTACCTTGAAGGCTTACCACGAGTGATTGGGCGAGGACTAAGTGACCTTAGCTTAAGAGGAATACGGTGAGGACTGTGTGTCCTCTAAGTTGCGACTCAGCCGCCTCAACCAGACGTACAATTGATGCAGCAACTGGAACTGGTCTACCAAATTCCATTGTCTTCACTGAGCCAACCTGGTTTCAAATTCCTCAACCCTCTCTTACTTTATTCCGCTGCTGAAGAATTTGTGACCTGTGCTCTCACGAATTTGAACTGAAGAATTTCATCACCTTATCTTTCATTTCCTTAGTTCATCTTCTTCATGCATGTAAGAATGTATGATTGCATGTTCTTCACTCTTATGTATCCTGATTGCATGTACTTTGATTCTATGTGACTTAGTTTCCCTTGAGTTTCTATTTCTTCAGTCTGATCTTCGCCAAATTCTTCAGGGTTTGACGAATTTTTAAAAATCTCCCATTCACCCCCCCCCCCCCTGGGAGTAAACCTGTTCTTTCATTATTGTCTCATCATGGTGACAAAATACACATTGTGAACTTCCATGTCAATTCCTCTTAATAAGGTTATCTTTAGTAAGAATGACTCCGCGATGAAGATACCATGCAAAGTTTTTATTCTTAAGAGATATCTTCATCTTCCAGATCTTCTTATTATTATCAACTAGCACATCAGCCTGGATTAACGCTCTATACATAGACTCCGCTAAGAATTGTCCATTCCCATAGAGGTTCCATCGAAATACATCAGACCCATGTGACAATTGTACCGTGGACAATCGCTGTAGCAGGATAATCCACGATTGGAGTCTGGGTCCAACTAAATCTCTTCTAAACATCACATTTGGCGGAAATGATTCCATTACTATGGCGATAGTATCACCCTTGTGGCGCACAAAGTTGTATAGAGCCGGATATTGCTCCCGGAGTGTGGCATTTCCTAGCCACTTGTCCTCCCAGAATCTAATTTCTGAACCATCCTTAATCTAGAAGCATCCATAGCAGAAGAAATATTTCTTTGTAGCCATTAGACCCGCCCAAAAGTGGGAATCCCCAGGCTTCCAGTATACTTGGGATACTACCTTAGAACCCATATATTTCCTCCTTAGGAGGGTTTGCCATACACCATCTTCCGTCAATAATTTAAACAACCATTTGCCGAGAAGGGCCCTATTCTTAACCTCAAGGTCATAAATGCCCAACCCGCCTTGGTCTTTGGGACGGCAAACCACACTCCATTTAGCCAGTCGATATTTATTTCTCTTGCTATCTCCTTGCCAAAAGAATCTTGATCGGAAGTAATCCAATCTATGTAAAACTCCTTTCGGCAACTGGAAGAAGGAAATCATATATAGTACCATATTACTTAGTACTAAATTTAGAGGACCAATCTTCCACCCAGAGACAACAATTTACCTTTCCAACTATCAAGTCTTTTTTGTAGTCTCTCCTCGACGTGTTTCCATTCAGCATTTGTGAGTCTCCGATAATGTATCAGTATCCCCAAAAATGTGATCGGAAATTGTCCCAACCCGCATCCAAACAGTTCAGCATACAGGTGGGCCTCGTCTTGAGCCTCGCCAAAGCAAAACAATTCACTTTTATGAAAATTGATCATAAGACCCGAGAGTTGCTCGAATGCTGATAAAATCAGTTTCAGATTTCTCGCTTTTTCGAGGTCATGATCTATGAAGAGAATCGTATCGTCAGCATATTGAAGTATAGAGAGACCACCATCAACTAGATGATTAACTACCCCATCAATTTGGCCATCAACCTTGGCACGCTCAATCATGACCGCTAGCATATCCGCCACTATATTGAATAGCATGGGCGATATCGAGTCACCTTGTCACAATCCCTTCTTCGTTTGGAAATAGTGTCCAACGTCATCATTGACCTTAATGGCAACACTACCTCCAGAAATGAAGTTATGGATCATAGCACGCCACTATGCAGAAAATCCTTTCATTCTGAGAGTCTGTTGAAGAAAGGGCCACTTGACTTTGTCATAAGCCTTTTCAAAGTCTAGTTTGAGTACCATCCCATTCAACTTTTTCCGGTGTAATTCATGGAATGTTTCATGCAGGATAACAACTCCATCTAGGATGTGTTTGCCTTGCATAAAAGTTGTCTGTGAAGGTCGAACCACATGCTCAGCAACCGAATTTAGCCTAATAGTCGCAACCTTCATGAATATTTTAAAACTAACATTAAGGAGGCAAATAGGTCTATATTGTTGTATCCTTGCAGCCTCATTAACCTTAGGTAATAAAATAATCTCACCAAAGTTTAAGCGAAACAATTCTAGTTGACCAGCATGTAGGTCGCTAACCAAAAGTAGGAGATCCGGTTTGATGACTTCCCAGAAGTTCTGATAGAACTCGACGGGAAAACCATCCGGACCCGGGGCTATATTATGCTCCATTAGGAAAACCACCTTTCTAACTTCCTCCTTAGAGTGTGGGGCTGTTAGAAGGTTGTTTTCCTCATCAGAGACCTGGGGAATGTCATCTGTTTGGGACTCATCCATCGAGAAGTTTCCTTCCTCTAGGGGTCCGAACAGATTTTTATAATAATTAGTTATATAAGATTTAAGTTGCTCATGCCCCTCAATCATGCCCTCATAGGGAATGAATAATTTTCTTCCGGTGTCTGCCATTGGCAACTCCATGGAAATAACTAGTATTTGAATCACCTTTCAGGATAAATTGAGAGTTAGAATGTTGGTAACATTTGCGTTCCTCTTCACGCAGCATGTTAGCTATCTGTGCATTCGAATGATTCTTGATCTCGATTTCATGCTCAGATAGAGGTCTAACCTCTGCCAAAGCTTCTAATTCATCAATGAAAGATGAAGCTTCTCCTTTTTTTAGTATACCCACCGTATGCCTAGCCCAACCACCAAGGAATTTACGTAATGCATGCATTTTGTTATTCCATCTGTGTGTTGGGGTAGGCCCGGCCATCGGTTTCTCCACACCTCCTTAACCATGTCATGGAAGCCACCCCGAAGCAACCATCCAAGTTCAAACTTGAACTTGCGTCTATGTTGTGGTCGTGGCAACCCAGTAGTTAGGAGAATGGGAGCGTGGTCTGATATAGCCTCGATACGAGGTAGAGCATGAACAGACACCATAGGAAATTTAGATTCCCAGTCGGTATCCATTAAAATGCAATCTAGTTTCTCATATATCGGTTCCGGAAGGCTGTTCGCCCAAGTGAATTGTCTTCCAATCATGGAAACCTCTCGCAGATCTAGACTGTCGATGACAGCATTGAAAAGGAAAGGACAATGATTATCAAACCTACCACGGCTTTTCTCATTTGGAAATTGAAGCAAATTAAAATCCCTACCTATAAGAATGGGATATGGATTATCTTTTGCCAGATTAACCAATTCACGGAGAAAATCGGCCTTGAACTCATCCTGGGCTGCCCCATACACAGCGACAAGGGTCCATGTGAAGTTGTCGGCCTTGTTGCGAATATGAATTTTAACGTGAAACTCACCATCCGAACTAGCCAAAACATCCATAGTCACTGTATTTACGCCAAGTAAAATGCCCCCAGAACGACCTCTAGGCGGTCGTGAAACCCAAGTAAAGTATATCCCGTCAGAAAGACGGTTAAGCAGACTTACTCAGAAATCACGTCTTCCCGTTTCAGAGATAGCCAAAAAAACCTAAATTGTATTCTCTATTACATTCCGCAATGAATAAATGTTTAGCCAAGTCACGAATACCTATGCTATTAAAAACATTCCATTCATGAGGAAACAATAGGAGATTTAGAACACTTCGCCTTCTTATGGGACTTACTACCTTTTTTCGAACATGCGGTCTTTGATTTACGTCCGGATGTTGCAAGCTCAATCAGCGAACTAAGCCCGGGTTCATCTAGACCCACGTCCGAAACCGCTCCTACTAAATGAGAGAGTTGCTGACCATCTGATGTGGCATGCAGCTCCTCCTCATTAGTATAGGAGGCATAAGTCTTGCTAGAAACACGTGGAGTAACTTTTAATCGATCATATTCCAAATGTTTCAAAGCGTTAGTCGAAACAGAAATATCCTTCTGATTCTTTCCAATATTAACACCCACATTATTCAATTTAGAAATGATGGCGATATTGGAAAAAGCTAAAAAGGATTTAAATGACGACCTTATACCTTGATTGTCGAGGTTGTGCGCTGCTTTACGCCGCATAGTTTTGGCCAAGGAGTCCTCGTCAGTGTCCATAGAACCGTCGTCGGCAACCGTATGCCGACAACTTCGACGTGTAGGAGTCATCCCCACCCGTGGTCATGGCGCCGACTCAGTTGCTGGAGGAGGGGATGATGATGAAGTAGCAACCTCCTCCCCGACATTCTCAACCGCCAGCTCTAGCGACGAGGCCACCGTCTGAAGTGTGACCGGCGTTACCTCGGACGATGGTTGTTGCGTGTGCGTGGCTGCCAACAGAGGGGCTGGCGGTGGTGTAGCAATCCCCTCTCCAACAGCAACCGTCGAAGACGTGAATGTCGGTGTCCTAGCAGTCGGTGTAGAAGGGGTCGTGGTGGACGACGACGAAGCGGCTCTGCACGGCTCCACCAGCTTCTGAACAGGAACGGTAGGGTCGGGGACGCAGCCTCCCAGGTCCGGTCCTCCAGACCACCTGCCGTGTCCGCCACCTGGACGTTTGTCGGCTGGGGGGTGCAACCTGCGTGCTGCCCAGCTGCTCAGTTGGCTGGAATGGCCTCGGCCCGAGCGCATGCATGTGGGACGGCTGGGTGATGCCCAGCTGCTCGGTCGGCTGGAATGGCACCGGACGTAGTTCATGCATGTGAGTTGGCAGACATGCACGTCCTTTGTAGATCATGGTTAATTAACAGTATAGGCAACAGCCGGCTATATGAATTTACCATGTCATTTATAGTTAATCTTATAACCCACTCATACAATAGTTAGTCATACTATTATACTACATCATGAACATATGGTCCACATGTTTCTCTCACAAAAGGTGTTGGACCTCGTGCTATAGCAGTCTGCTGTAAGTTTGTAGCCCGCTTCTCTTCTCTCACCTCTTCTCTCTTATCCAACAAAGCAAAAATATATTATTTAAAGCCTTATATTCCGCCTACATCACCTTATTATACTTGCTCGTATTGCCCATCAGCTCATACTGCATGGTTGGCATCCGTTCAGTTGCATGTATGTGTGTCCGATCCTTCGTCTCCTCTCGCGGCGGAGACGCCATTGGGTAGCCCGACCACAAGGCCTTCATACGCCGACGTAGATATATAGGCCCGTGTAAAATCATGCAATATGGGCCCACACCTTGACTCAACAGGATTTTGAATCGGCGCCGATCGCGTCTCCGTTAATCCCGCCGATCTGGGCGGGGTCGCCACTGGGCGCGGCGGAGACGCCACCATGCATTTTCCTCTTACCTACTCAGCCTGTTTGCCATTTTAACGGAGCAACGCTTACATGCAGAATTTACTGCAAAGCTTCCATCATCCTTTATTATTTTCCACTGTAGCTGGGTACAACAATACATCAGCTTATTATTCATTCAATGGAAATGCCAAATCCCTATCGTTATTCTCAATCTCAAACCATCGTAGTAACACCCGCAGCCAGCTTACTGCGGACGAATCGGCGAGCAAGCTCACGGCGAACGGAGTAACCGGACCGTGCACGCACCGCCAGCCGGTAGGTGCCTAGCTCACACGAACGACGCTGCGCGCTCCCTCCTCGGGCGTGAGGACGCCGGAGCCCATGGTCATGTCCGTCTTGACGTAGCCCGGATCCGCGCAGTTGACGCGCAGCGTGGTGTGCCTCCTCGCCAAGATCCTCGAGTAGGCGTTGGTGGCGGCCAGGGCCATCTTGGACGCCGAGAACCCCGTGGGCCACCCGCGCGCCTCTAGTGCGTCCGCCTCGAAGTCGCCGAGGTACTTATCCAGCACCTCGTCCAGCCTCTACTCCGTCAGGTTGTGGATGTCGTCGAGGTCCTGCCTCACGTCCTCGTCGCTGATAAGCTGCATGCATGCAGACGTAGATCCATCGAAAATCCCTTTATATATGGAGCACCTACCATGATCGTCGATAGAAAGAAAGAACATTCTAATACGTACTGTACTATATAAGCTAAGACTTAACAAAGTCTCAGTCAAGTAATATAACATATAAGAAACAAACAAAAAATTGCATTGATTTCAATGTAAGATCTCACGAGTATTAGCGTCGACTGAAACTTAGCAAGACTGATATAATTACCCTTAAGAGTCCATGATCGGAGGAGACGGTCACTATTTTCCCCTCGGAGGAAGAGGGAGACTGCAGCAGGGCTCGGGTTACGTGCTTGGTGCCGTAGTAGTTTGTCTCCACGGCTTTCCTTGCGGCGTCCACGGGCTCCCGGACACTCTTCAGCATCCATTCAAGCCTCTGCTTGGAATCCATGCCAGCCAACTGTTGCACGCACGCACACGTACGTCCACGGATGAACTACTTTAATTGTTCAGCCCGATCGAGCAAATGCACGACAAATTAGCCACCTCACGTACCTTTTCCTCGTTGGCATCCGCTTCTTGGGGGTACTCAACCCCACCCACTGCGGCATTGTTCACCTGCAAATCATCCACACAGTTATTGCTTCAAACCTTGGGTGATGCATAGCATGGAAGCAAACGGAGTTAAAACTTGCCAGGATGTCCAGCTTCCCGAAACGGGTCTTGAGGAAATCGGCAAGCTTAGCGATGCTCGAAGCGTCCGTGATGTCAAGCTGGTGGAAGAAGACGTCGGTGTCGGTGAGCCCCAGCGATCTGAGCCTCTCGACCGCCTCCGTGCCCCTCGTCTCGTCCCGGGCCGTCAGTACCACCGTGACTCCTCCGTCGCAGGCTAGCTGCCGGCACACCTCGAAGCCGATCCCCTTGTTCCCGCCGGTGACGGCGGCCACCCTAGCAAGCGCTGCCGAGAAATCAGAGCACGGTACACAAACGATGTGGTACTAGCTTGGACAAGAGCTAAGAATGCGTAGTCGGGCTAACCTCGTGTTTGGCCGGCTGGGGAGAGGGCTCCTTCCATGAGTGCTGCAACACGAGCTAGCTCAAAGCCTCAAACAACAATGTGCAGTCGATGATGTTAAAGCCTTTCACAATGTGGTAGATGCCCAGTTCATTAAAATATTCATCATATTCTGTGATGTTAGGCCTTTTACAACGAGGTCGATGCCCAGTTCATTAACATATTCATCAGATGCGTTTAGGCCTTCATGCCCAGCCCATTAAAGTATGTTCGGCTGGGCAGCGATGCCCTGCCGATGAGAAGTTTATTTGGCACGGTCTCACAACGTTTGTTTACAATATTATTTTTACTAAATGACACTTCGTGAAACATAATCCGCTCATTGACTCCAAAAATAACTTAATTATTTGCGAATCTGACCCCAGAGTCACGCTAAACCGTTTGACTATATTCATACACGTAGTGTAGTCAAATCGTTTGATTGCACTAAGTGATAAGTGTATGAGTCGCTCTCTAACTGGTTTAGAGCGACTATCAAATCACTTTAGGAGGTGTCTTGTAGTCATCTCAAACCGTTTGAAACACAAATACACATAGAATAGCCAAACGATTTAGCTACATTGTGTGTGTGAATGTAGTCAAATGAGTTGACGTATATAGAGGGACCAGATTTCCAAATAAGGCTTTCATTGGGTCAATAAGCGGATTAAGTTTCGCAAAGGATCATTTAGTGAATATAATATATGTTCACAGCCTTGCAAAAAAGTGGGACCCAGACACGAATAAAAGACTCAACCGAGCCATCACCTACTTGCAGGCCCAGCCCATAGGCCGAGCAAACGGGGCGCCCGCCCTGGGCCCCCAGGAGGAAGGGGCCCCGCCCAGGTAGTACATACAGTGCATTTACCTGTCCAAGGCCCTTATCTAAAAACAACTTTTCGAGGCCCAGGAGTCTAGTCTAAGTCGAGAAAAATAAAAAGGCCCATACTACGCTTCAGTCGGCCCTAGCAGACCAGTTGGCATTGCTCTGGGCTCCAACTACTATTGACTTAGACGACTCCACTCCTCTCCTCGCCATTTTCTCGAGAGGAGCGCCGCCCCTTCCTTTTCCTAGGTCACGACAAACCACCAATGGAGGCCAAACCGCCAATGGTGCGATTCAATCATTTCCCAACCAATTTTCTTTCAATCCGTGATTATTCTACACGTTCCCGTTCAGGTTGCCTTTTGAGAGATGGTATTTGTACGTCCTTTCCCATTGCATCACTGAATATCTATTTATTGTTCCGGTGTAGGTCTTCATAGGAAAAACAAAATTTGATATATATCATTGATAGATCTAAGAGAGTGCTCAAGAGAGGGAAACATTCATTCAGTATTTGGCGGGGTCTCTTTGTAGTTCCTGCAGATCCAATCACCACCGCAAGGAAAAAAATCCATATCGATTCATATTCAGGTGCTTTTCAGGTGTTCTGTCTTCTAGCAAATATTTGTCCAGTAATGGTAAAAAAAAAAAAGGATAGTTGTGCTGTTAACATTCAAAAACTGGATGTTTGAAATGACCAATTGACAAAAGTAAGCTCCAACATAAACTTATATGTCACTAACACAAAAAGGCTGAAGCAATAATTTGTTTTGACAAGCTTATTTATCATACAAAAGAAATATATTAGCTATTTGTTTGCAAATAAGGCCTCTTGTTGCATCTTGCCCCGGGGCCCCCAATGTATGTGGTCCGGCCCTGCCTACTTGCTTTGTGTATTTGGTTTGTTTCCTTCAGTGGGTTGTGTACGTATTTGGCATCTGACTGAGCAGCTACTTGTTCCAATTTTCAGAATTTTTTTATTGCACCGACTGAGGGCATCGATGCCAAATGAAAAGATAATTTGGCACTGGTTTGAACGTACTACATAGTAGAGAGCACTATCTAATTTAACTAGACCCCCTTCACCGTGCAGCACATGCGTTGCTTTGACGTACAAACAAGGTTTTGGCTACCGGGGGGCACCTTTTTCTCGTGGGTCACCGAGAAACTCGGTTACCACGGTTACCGCGAAATTCCGAGCAAATTTCGGACGAATTTTTTTGAATCCAAACAAAATTCGTCAAAAATCCATTCAAAATTCATTCAAATTCAAAATTTCGGAATTTTTCGCTTGGGAAGTTGATTTCTCGTGGGGTACTGGGAAACGCGGTAACCGCCCGGTAACCGGTTTACTCGGTACCCAAAACCATGCGTACAAAGCAACAAGTCAGCCCCATCCCCATCCCATTCCCTTCCCCTGCCAGCGCACATGCATTGCTTTCGCTGGAAACTTGCCGGCAGCTCCATCCCCAGATGACTCGCGACAGGAGGTGCTCAGAGATAGAAAATAGTAAAATATGGCACAAGTTTTGTTAGATGCCGTAAAATGGATGAACATCTCTTAAATGGGGTCATTCATGTCAAAATGCCAAAAGAGGAGGTAAAACCTGAAATTTACTCTAAATATTTTCATCTCTGCACTGGAATGAAAACTCTGTAATGGTGCAAGTTTGCAATGCCAAGTTCGGCGGTTAGAAACTCTGTTTCAGCTCTCCACTTTTTTTTTTGCTAGGAAATTAGGATTTCATTAACTGATCACAGGATTACAATCATATTGGATAGCCTCCCTAACTTCCAGGGGAACATTTCCGAGCCAACAGGCTGTGCGCTGTTGACCTCTACCTATTGCTGCCATACCAGGGCCGGTCCTGGGGTATGGCCGGTGGGGCGACGGCCCAGGGCCCAGGCGGGAGGGGGACCCATGATGTAGTATATATACATACTATTGCCCAGCAAAAACTAGGTAAAAAAACGAGATGGGCTAGGGTGCGAGGCCCATGCGATCGATTACGAAGCGTTACTCGGCGCCTCGTTTTTTCCTTCGTCTGGAGTCTGGACGGTTCGTCTCTAATCTCTTCGTCCTTCCAGCCGCTCGTTGCTCGGCGCCTCGCCGTCTCGGCCGCGGCCGGCTCGCCGCTGCGTGCGCCGCACAGTAGTCCGGTAGCCCAAAGTCTGCAACGAGTCAACGAGGTAATCCATGATCCATTCCATCCGTCAGTTTCTTCAGCCCGTGAGCACACCACAATCCACAGAGTTAGTAATAGTACGTATACGTATCCATGATCCATCCATGTTCCTGATGACCTGATCCATCCCCCCAAATCCCAATTTGACAATTTCAGTAGTATATTTTATTTTTTATTTAGTATGTACGTATTCAACTATTCATCCATGTATGTTTAGGGTTCCAATCATCCGATGTATAAATTTTTAATTCTTTGTACCATCTTTTCTTCATGATTTTAGGACATTATCCTGCCATGTTGCCTAAGAAGAAGCAATTGTTGGGTGCTGAAAAAAGGAGAAAAAAGAAAGAAAGTGATCTGAAACTTCAACCACTGATTGGTTCTTTGAATAAGTACTTTACATCGTTGACAATGCAATTCTTTCATTGACCAGTCGCTTTGATCTGTTAGTTTCATTTTGCTATCATTTTAGTATTATTGTTGTCGATGGAGTCGGTTCGAATTTAGCTATTATTGTTGTCGATGGAGTCAGTTGAATTATTATAGTCAAATTTTAAAGGTTGAAAGTTACATAGGGGCCCATGTCGCCGAGTTCGCCTAGGGCCGGCCCTGTGCCATACCATGGCTAGCACAATTTTGAGTACGGCTAATCTTAACAAGGTTCACCGATCGTTCTTCCATGAGGGCCTTGACTTCATTCACTACATGTACATACCTTGACCTATCAGGAAGAGCACCATTCAGCAGTGTAATAGCCTCAGCACAGTCGGACTCCATCACAATCGGGAGCTGAGACCAGTGGAGTGCTAGTCGGAGCCCCTCATCACATGCAGCCAGCTCTGCCTCCAGCGGATCAGAGCATTGTCGTAACCAACGACATGCAGCAAAAATGACCTTTCCTTCAGCGTCCCGGAGAATCATGCCAGCTCCAGCCGAGCCATCAACAGCAACATAGGAGCCGTCGACGTTTAACTTAACATAACCATCATCAGGTGACTTCCACCGCATCTTGGTTACCGTCCTTCCAGGATCTCGCATGCGCTTCGTCCTGCCAGAATAAGAGATAACTTGCTTCCCCTTTACATCATCCAGGTGTGGATTTTGTTTAATTGCAAGCAGGGTATCAACATAGCTAGAAAGAAAAAAATTTGAAGCATCCACTGGGACCATCGGTTTATCATGTGTTAAGCTCATTCCGCACATGCCATATACGCCAGAGTAACATCAATGCCATCAAGCGTTGTACCTCATTCAGTTCACGAAGAAGCATAAGGAGCCACTCATGGCCTTCAAGTTGCATCATGGTCACATCTGGAAGGTCCCAAACTGTGCGCATGGTCTTCCATAAACTTCTGGCCTGTGGACACCTGATCAAAGCATGGTAAGTTGATTCCTCCTCCTGTCCACACAAGGTGCAAACTGCACTTTTCTCCATTTGCCTGATGCATTTATTTTGTTGCGTGGCTAAAGCATCTCGCATCAACTTCCATGCAAAAATGCAAACTTTCTGTGGAGCTCCACTCTTCCAGATTAGCTTCCATGCAGGCCGGTCACCATTCGGTTGTGTACTTGTTGCTCCAACTCCTTGTTTGTTCATGACAGCATCAAGACCCAGTCGATAGGCGCTCCGTACAGAGAATTGCCCGTATCTGTCAGGTTCCCAAGCAATAAAATCATCGGCAAAACGTCGAGAGGGCTTAATCTTCAGGATTTCAGTAGCATCAACTGGAAAGAAATGCTGATGAATGAGCTCTGTGTTCCACGAGCCGTCAGCTGTCAAAAGATCAGAAACCCACCGAAGTCTGCATCGACGGCGTGGTGTAATCGGCCGGTACGACGGACCACGCGGAATCCACGGATCGCGCCATATGCGAATGATGGATCCATTTCCCACGCGCCATATAACCCCCTTTTTCAAAAGCTCCAGGCCATACTCAATGGCTGTCCAGGTAGACGATGCATTACCAGTGAACACAGTGTCTGTGAGCTCACCGCTTGGATAATACTTAGCTCGGAGTACCTGCGCACAGAGACTGTTTGGGAACTGTAGTAGGCGCCAGGCTTGTCGTGCTAAAAGGGATTGATTAAACAGGCGTAGGTCCTTAAAACCCATGCCACCCCTAGATTTCGGTCTCAGCATACTCTCCCATGAAATCCAGTGTGTTCGTCTCTTGCCGTTCTCCGAACCCCACCAGAAACTCCTTATCATTTTTGTGAGATCTTCACATAGTCCAGCAGGAAGCTTAAAAACTCCCATGACGTATACTGGCTGTGCTTGCGCAATGGCCTTTATTTTGATCTCTTTCCCCCCTTGTGACAGAAAGTTTTCTCCCCACTCCATCAGACTCATGGCTTGTTTTTCTTCCAGACTCTGAAACTTTCCCCGTTTCATCCTTCCCTCTGGCGTCGGGAGTCCAAGGTATTTAGCTTCAAAGGTCGTTTGGCTCACAGATAGAATTGCTTTAATCTCATGTTGTATCTCTGCTGGACATGCAGGACCAAACAAGATGGAACATTTATGAGGATTTATGAGCTGGCCTGTACCCTGCGCATAGGTATTTAGCACCTGTTGAACTCTCAAGGCTTGATCAGCTTCAGCTTTGAAGAATAAAAGGGAGTCATCTGCAAAGAGCAAATGTGAAATTCCCGGAGCATTGCGGCATACTTTAATGGGTGCCAAAGTTCCTTGTGCAACTTCACGATGCAACAAGAGCAGAGAGGCCATCAGCGACCAATAAAAATAAAAACGGCGAGAGGGGATCACCTTGGCGTAAACCTCTAGATGGCGAAAATGAATCAAGGAGGGCACCATTGAATTTAACCGAATAACTCACCGAGGTCACACAGGACATTATCCATCCAACCCATCGGGGAGCAAAGTTTTCAGCTCTCCACTTATGGCTCAAATAAATTGGCTCGCTAGAATTTTGTAACACCCAACCCAATGAGGAAAGTAACCGAAGATGACGTAGCTTCAGGAATACGTGAGTAGCAGGAACAAACATGACGCGGTTGCGTGGCTGAGTTGGAGTAGTTGCATATTAAGATAAATAGAATAGTGATGATGAACTCCTTAGGTATATATAGGATTCCAGTTCCTTCCGAAATTTTCCACCTTCGTATTCCTGGCCAGGCCCTGCAACGTGATAGGCCCTACCACACGTGACATGTTCTGACCCTGAGTACTAACAACATCCCGCAACTACAGTGTTTTCTTGTCTAAAGAAAAACAACTACGGCATTTTCAGTTTAAACCGGTGTCCTTAGCTAATTAATTATATATTTTTACCAGCTAATTCAGTTCAATTCAATAACTTTTTTATTTTATTAAAAATTAAAAGATTTTCAGAATTCAAAATAGTGGTTTCATTGACTAATTAGAAATAATATTATTGTAAAAATCTAATTTCAAACAAATTCCAATAATTTTAAAAACAAATTTCAAATCTTTCAGAAAACATATTTCCAATACACATTTCAATTATTTTATAAAAATGATTTCATCCATTTCAAAAAGTTGTCTCAATAATTATAAAGAGTTAATTTCACTCTCTTCAATACATTTGAAATATTCAATTTCACAAGCTGAATGATCAATTTCACATATTTCATATGTTTCGGAAAGTTGGTTCAATTATTTTAAATTTCAATTTAGTTGTCTTCAATTAATTGATTTTAGGTCTTTTGAAAAACAAATCTCAATTATTTCAAAAGGATAATTTCAGTCTTTTCCATAAATTGGAAAATTCAATTCCACACGCTAAAACAACGAATTTCATCTATATGAAATAACCATTTCACATATTTCGTAAAAACACACTGAAATAAGTTTAATATATTTGAAATCAATTTCACTTACTTTAATTATTATAAAAATCTAATGGTAGAACATCCATTTTCACATATCATATTAAAGTGAAACACGCATAAAGAATTGCGTTTCAGTTTCATGAAATTGTTTATAATTGATTCCAAAAAGTTATTTCAATTATTAACAAAACCCCTATTTCAATTATAATTTCATATGACTAGCAATTTTAAATCACTTCGAAATATGACTATTTCATTAAGAATTTCAATTATTTTCCACTTGTTCACATAATAACAACTTCATACAAAACCAGTACCATATCTCATAATTTGATGTCTTATATCATTATTTTTCACTTGTTTCACAAACATATACTATCAGATATTAAAATATAAACAAAAAACTTTTTTTTACGGAAAAAATGAACATGCATCTCTTTCATATTTCACAAAATCGCACATATCACCAAAACCATTCACGAATCGAGACATGGTTTCACAAATTTGACATTGAACCGATATCACACACGGAATCAATATTCAAAAAATGAGTACCATTCGCCTTCAAGATTCCAGTCAATGCTCTCGAATCTTCAGAGGAGAATAAGCATCTATTTGGGAAAAGACCTAAAATCAGAAATAGTAAAACTAAGATCTGGAAGAACGAAGAGGGTAGGCTTTAGCTTACTAGAGGTCGAGAGATGAGGCGCGGAAGAACCTAAAAGAAGGGGTGCGCGGACACCGGCGGGTTGTCCTCACGTAGTGGCTTGGGGCAGAGGCCCTGCTCGGGGTGTGTGTGTGTGTGTGTCCCCTCACGTAGTGGCTTGGGGCACAGGCCCTGCTCGGTGTGTGTGTGTGTGTGTGTGCATGCGTGCGCGCGCGCGCGCGTGCGTGCGTGTGCCTGTGTGTGTGCGTGCGCGCGCGCGCGTGCGTGTGTGTGTGTGCGCGTGCGTGCGTGCGTGTGTCTGTGTGTGTGTGAATGCCTGGGTGCTAGCCACTTGTTGTCAGCAGTAAGTACAATGATGACTGTTGCTATGGCAGGGGAGGCAAATTCGGTGCGACGTTCGTCGTATTGCTCCCTCCCGACTGGCGCGAAGTTCATCGTGCCATGAAGTGTTCTGATGAATTTCGTGCGGGGTGATTGGTAGCGGGTGTTGGAGGTCTGCCATGCATCCTGACCAGCTTCGGTGATCCAGATGCCCTTGTGTGGTCCGAGTCCTCGAATCCTGAAGAGCGACGAGGAGCTCCGGTAAAAGCTTCACCCCAACCTTGGTGAAGGCTAGAGATGGCGGTTCCTAAGGGTGTCGTCTACATTTCTGGAGGCATCTTTGTTAGATAATCAGCTGCACTTGATCTGCTCCAGCAAAGTTCAGAAGATTCAGTCAGTTCAGTTAGCCGAATAAAATTCAGTCTGTCAGTGTGTGTGTGTGTGCACGTACAGATGCAGTAGTTTCAGTTAAGTAGTTAGCGAGTGTGTAGCTCGTCCGACGCAGCGCCATGGGATGGCATGGATCACGCAAGTCGTGGCGAGCATGTAGGGTTCAACCATGGCGAGCATCGTGGGATGGCACGATCTGTAGGCTCGTTCGTGGGCGACCATTTCATCCTCATTTTCAGCAGCTCGTTGGAGCTAGCTTAATAACAGAAACCCCGAAAAGCTGCAGAAGCAGTTGGCAGCGCAAAACCATCGTCTCCTACCTTTTGCACTCTCGCTCTCTCTTGCTTGTTCTCCGTCTTGATCGCCGGCATCTGCAACTACAAGTGGCATCAGAGCCTCGGTGGTGTTCGATCCATCCTGGGCGCCGGCGGTGTTTGATCCGTCGGAGAGATGGCCGGCAGCGACGACGAGAAGGCAAAGAAGCAGATCGAGGAGGACAAGGCCGCGGTGGAGGCCGTGGCACTGGAGAAATCCTTGGCGCGTCTCTCCACCGAGGAGGGGTCGGGGGTGCGTGTTGTCGAGCGCGTCGTACACGGCGGCGGCGGCGGCATGCCCCCGATGATGCTCACACGCACGAACTACTCCGACTGGGCTATGATCACCAAGCTGCAGCTGCAGGCGGACGAGCTGTGGCGTGTGGTGGAGACGGGGCAAGGTACCGATCGCGAAGACCGGCGCGCCATGATCGCCCTCCTCAAGGGGGTGCCGCCGGAGCTCATGCGCATTCTGGGCGCCAAGCCCACGGCCAAGCAGGCGTGGGACACTCTGAAGACCATGCGCGGCGGGGTCGAGCGCGTGCGTGAAGCCAAGGCCCAGACTCGCCGTTCGGAGTACGAGGCACTCCGGTACAAGGATGGCGAAGGAATCGAGTCGTATGTGATGCGGCTCCGGACGATCATCGACGAGCTGGAGGCGCTCGGCGACCCGGTCGACGAGCACAAGGCGGTCCTCAAGGTCCTGCGGACGGTTCCGCGGCCGTATCGGGAGATGGCCGTGGCGATCGAGTCACTCGTCGACACCAAGCAGCTCTCCCTCGAGGAACTGTGTGGCCGGCTCCTTGTCGTCGAAGAGCGCGAGCGCGAGGAGTCCCCGACGGCCGGCGCGCAATTGTTGTTCACTGCCGACCAGTGGCGCGCGCACGACAAGCAGCTGGAACAGGGTGGCTCGTCCTCGGGCTCAGGTGCAGGGCGTGGGCGTGGCAGCGGCAAGCCTAGGAACTCTCAAGGCGGGGGTGGCCGTGGCCAGGGCGGTGGTCGCGACAACGGCGGCCCGGCGACGCCCAAACAGAAGGGCAACTGCAGGTACTGCGGCATCCCTGGGCACTGGGCGAAAGAGTGCCGCAAGAAAGAGAAGGACCAGCGCGAACAGCAGGACCAGCAAGCGAACGTCGCCCAGGTCGAGGTCGAGCAGCCCGGTCTGCTCCTCGCCACCTGCGCGGTGGTGAGCGGGGCGGGCACTGGTGACGACGCATGCGAGTCGTCCACGGACATCTTCCTCAACGAGGCGCGCGTCGTGCCGTGGCCACCAACGACGACCATTGGTACTTGGACACGGGCGCTAGTAATCACATGACTGGGCGCCGCGACATGCTCACGCAGGTGGACGAGTCTGTGCGCGGGACGGTGCGGTTCGGCGACGGCTCGGTGGTGCAGATCTGTGGGCGCGGCGTGGTGATGTTCTCATGCAGGAACGGCGAGCACCGTGCGCTCACAGATGTCTACTACATCCCACAGCTGCGGACGAGCATTGTCAGTCTCGGTCAGCTCGACGAGCACGGCTGTAAGTCCGTGATCGAGGACGGCGTGCTCTGTCTCTACGACACACAGCGCGTGCTCCTGGCGCGGGTGCGGCGGACGAGCAACCGGCTATATGCCGTGTCTCTGAACTTGGCCGCGCCCGTGTGTCTGCTTGCGGGCAACGTCGACGACGCATGGCGCTGGCACGCGCGGTATGGCCACCTGCACTTCCGCGCTCTGCATGATCTGGGTGCGAAGGCCATGGTGCGCGGCATGCCGACTGTCCATCACCTCGAGCAGTTCTGCGAGGGATGCACGCTCGGCAAGATGCACAGGACGCCGTTCCCACGCGCGTCAGCGTACCGCGCTGAGCAGGGGCTCGAGCTCGTTCACGGCGACCTCTGCGGGCCCATCACGCCGGCAACCACCTCCGGTAACAAGTACTTCCTGCTCATTGTTGATGATCACAGTAGATACATGTGGCTGGAAGTGCTCAGGAGCAAGGACGAGGCGTTCAAGTTCTTCAGAAAGATCAAGGCGGCTGCAGAGACACAGAGCGGCGCCAAACTCAGGGCGTTCCGCACAGATCGCGGCGGCGAGTTCAATTCAAATGAGTTCACCGCGTACTGTGAAGAGCTCGGCATCCAAAGGAACACGACGACCCCGTACTCTCCGCAACAGAACGGTGTCGTCGAGCGCCGCAACCAGTCAGTGGTGGAGATGGCGCGCAGCCTGATGAAGAGCATGGGCGTGCCGAGCACGTTCTGGGGCGAGGCGGTGCGCACGGCGGTCCACATCCTCAACCGATCGCCGACGAGAAGCCTGCAGGGGGTGACTCCCTATGAGGCATGGCGCAAGAAGAAGCCTGCAGTGGACTACTTCCGTACGTTCGGCTGCGTCGCGCATGTGAAGCTCGTCGGACCCGGCGTCAACAAGCTCTCCGATCGCTCGGTCGCCGGCGTGTTCCTGGGCTACGAGCCAGGTACAAAGGGATACAGGGTCTATGATCCGACCGGCAAGCGCCTCTACATCACGCGAGATGTGCGTTTCGAGGAGGAGCGCCGCTGGGACTGGAGCAGTACACTCGACGATGGCGCACGGGCGAACGGCGGGGAGTTCACGGTGGTGTACACGGACGCCTATGCGCCCGTGACGACCACATACTCCGTGGCGCCAGACGCAGTCACGCCGAGCACACCAGCGTCACTCCAGTCCCCTCGCACGCCCGTGTCCAGCGGGTCTGCCGTGGGCACGCTGAGTGCGTCGAGCGCGCCAGGTTCGGTGGGTTCGAGCACGTCTACACCAGCTACTCCCGATGAACCAGACGACGGGTGGGCGTCTCCGCCCACTGGCGAGACGTACGACAGCGAGGGTTGCCTCTCCGTCACAAAACGGTGGAGCATCTCATCGATCATGCGCCGGCGTGCACTCTAGAGTACAGTGGGCTCTGTCTTTCTGCTGCAGAGGAGCCCGCGTCAGTTGAGGAAGCGCTTGATGAACCTGCCTGGCGGAGTGCGATGGAGGCGGAGATGGACTCAATCCGCTGCAACGACACCTGGGTGCTGGCCACACTGCCCGCCGGCCACCGCGCCATCAGACTGAAATGGGTGTTCAAGGTCAAGCGCGACCCGGACGGCAAAATTATTAAGCACAAGGCTCGTTTGGTCGCGAAAGGATATGCACAGCGACAGGGAGTGGATTTCGATGAGGTCTTCGCGCCTGTCGCCCGTCTGGAGACGGTGCGGCTACTGCTGGCCGTGGTGGCGCACCGGAGCTGGGGCGTGCATCACATGGATGTTCGCTCGGCGTTTCTGAATGGAGATCTGCAGGAAGAAGTTTACGTCCACCAACCTGTAAGTTTCGTTGACAGCAACAACGCGCACTGCGTGCTCAAGCTGCAGAAGGCTCTGTACGGTCTTCGTCAAGCTCCGCGTGCATGGAATGCAAAGCTGGATGCCACACTTCACTCCCTTGGGTTCGAGCGTTGTCAGCTCGATCATGCTCTCTACAGGCGAGGAAACAAAGACAGTTTTCTGTTGGTTGGTGTCTATGTGGACGATCTGATCATCACAGGGACGGCTGCTGACGAAATTGATCACTTCAAGAAGCAGATGAAAGATTTGTTTCAGATGAGCGACCTCGTCCTTCTCAGCTATTACCTGGGAATTGAGGTGAAGCAGGAGGAGGGTGTGATCACAGTGTGCCAGTCAAGCTATGCGGCCAAAATCTTGCAGGATGCAGGCATGGAAGAATGCAATCCCTGCAGCACACCGATGGAGAATTGGCTGAAACTGAAGAAGAACATCAGTCAGGCAGTGGATGCAATAGAGTACCGCAGCTTGATTGGCAGCCTCAGATATCTGGTAAACACCAGGCCTGACATTGCATATGCGGTTGGAATTCTCAGCAGGTTCATGGAATCACCAGGCAAAGAGCACTGGACCGCAGTGAAGCAGCTTCTGCGATACATCAAAGGCACTCTTGGGTACGGATGCATCTTCAGAAAAGGAGAGAAAGAAGTGCTGACAGGCTACAGCGACAGTGATCATGCTGGTGATCTCAATGATCGCAAGAGCACCACAGGAGTCGTTTTCTTCCTTGGATCAGGTGTGATTACTTGGTCCTCTCAGAAACAAAAGATCGTGGCTCTGTTGTCGTGCGAGGCAGAATACATAGCAGGAGCAACAGCAGCTACTCAGGCCATCTGGTTAAGCAGGTTGCTTGCAGAAATGCTTGGAGAAGAAGTTCAGAAAGTGAAGCTCAAGATTGACAACAGATCGGCTATTGAGCTCAGCAAGAACCCAGTCCATCATGAGAGGAGCAAACACATTGATCTCAGGTATCATTATATTCGAGAGTGTTGAGCTGGGCAGGGTAGATGTTGAGCACGTGAGGACAGGTGATCAAGTCGCGGACATCCTCACCAAGTCGCTGGGCAGAACACAGTTCAGTGAGCTGTGAAACAGGCTCGGGATCACACAGGTGCAGCAGATTAGGGGGTGATTTGTTAGATAATCAGCTGCACTTGATCTGCTCCAGCAAAGTTCAGAAGATTCAGTTAGTTCAGTTAGCCGAATAAAATTCAGTCTGTCAGCGTGTGTGTGTGCACATACAGATGCAGTAGTTTCAGTTAAGTAGTTAGCGAGTGTGTAGCTCGTCCGACGCAGCGCCATGGGATGGCATGGATCACGCAAGTCGTGACGAGCATGTAGGGTTCAACCATGGCGAGCATCGTGAGATGGCACGATCTGTAGGCTCGTTCGTGGGCGACCATTTCATCCTCATTTTCAGCAGCTCGTTGGAGCTAGCTTAATAACAGAAACCCCGAAAAGCTGCAGAAGCAGTTGGCAGCGCAAAACCATCGTCTCCTACCTTTTGCACTCTCGCTCTCTCTCGCTTGTTCTTCGTCTTGATTGCCGGCATCTGCAACTACAATCTTTATGGAGCTTCGTCGATGTCGGGAGGATTTGGGACCTCTAGGTGAAAATCATAGCTCTAGTTTACTGAAGAGGGCCATGACGGCATCTCCATCATGACAACCATGGTGGTTGTTAGAATTAATGGATTAGGCCCATAGCAATTTCTGAAATCTCAAAGTCCATGTGTAAAATATTAAGTGGTGGTGCTAAAATTTAGTCTCACCCCAGAAGTTGAAGAAGAGTTGGACCTCTTTATATAGTGGGTTCTCTCCACCACTGTAAGTGGTGCGTGAGAAGAGAAAGGGAAGACCACACACACGCGCTCGCTCGCCTCGCCTCGCCGTGGCGAGGCGAGGCGTACGTGCGACATGCGCGTGAATGGTCCGCCGAAATCCGGTCCGTCTCCTTGCAGGGGCGCAGCTTCCTTTTGCCGTTTTATTTTTATGTCTTGGCAGACAAGTTTTTTGATTTCTTGTCCGGTAAGTATACGAATTAGAAACCGAGTCGGTTTGGGATTGTGATCGCGACACAATACCGCCTCTGGTCCTAATATATATACACAGCTGTGGCCAAAGACACACCGAAAACACCTAGAGTTTTGCCTCATCTCGCAACTTGCGCCACCGTCGTAGTCTACTCCATCCCAAACGCCGGCGTGCATCGGCGCGTGGGAGAGCAGGTCTCCGGAATCGTTCGTCTTTGCGATCCTGCACCGGGAGAGGACGAATTAGGTTTTTGGGAAGCGCTCTGCGCGACTGCTCAATTTCGTCATCACGGGTCGTCTTCCGTCCAAATCGGGCGGTGCTACTCATCGTCGTCTTCATCGCCATCAGCAGCAGATCGTCGCCAACATCGTCATCAACACCGTCGCACCCATAATAGCTAACGAACAGTACGTCCAATATCATCTGTTCATGTCTGTCTCTACAACTATTGTTTCGTGTTCGCTGCTGTTATACATGTCTTGCTGTTCTTCTAGTTTGCTAGATTGTTGCATGCTAGTATCTGTTCAAGTCATGAATTATTTACTGGAATTAATCATGAACTTGCCTAATTTTCCAACAGTGGTGTCGTTTGGTAGAGGCAACTTATGACTGTTGCGGGGGATTTCTCTACTGCGAAGGCAAGTGGATGTTGTAGTACCAAAACCGAGACTGTGCGCCGAGACGGCAGTCTCGAGCAGCGGTGTGGCGGCGGCTCCAAGAGTAACGAAAGTAGCTAAACATGGATTGGTTGGTGACCTTGAGCTACAAGGGCGGCATGGTTGTCAGCTCGGTCGACGCGTCTCAGTAAGGATGTTTGGGCGTTATGTCTGGGCGGCGCCCGCTAAAGTGAGTTGTCCCTCCAGACGTCTAGCGGATTTATATATATCTAGCACAATGAATTGGCATCAATTCGTAAGGAAGCTACATATTTGATAAAGAAACATATATGATTCTATTATGATGCTAACAAGGAAGCTCGGTCTTGCTACCTTGGCAGCTAGTCCAGTGTTCATGTGTGCTCCTGGGTGTGAAGTTTTACCTTGCCGGCAGTGTGGCATCCTTCAATCCAGCGCGAGACGGCATGAGCCTTCTTCAGGAGTGGATACGGATGGCACTGCGATATTGCTCACCAACTGGGAACAAACAAAGGCGCGATCTTTCTCCAGTGGTGTGACTCTCTTCAGGACTTTGCCTAAGCCTCTGGCATGATTGCGATGGTGGACAGAGCCTCGACGTTGTAGCTGTTTTTCTTCTTTGTTCATTGCATGCTAGCTTTTCTTCAGCACAATGCATTGGTCATTGCGGGTTTCATCCCCGGTTTATTTGTAAGTTGTTGGTCATTGTAATCCTGACTAGTTGATGACGTTGTTACCTCAAAACCTGCTCGTATGGAACCTCATCTATATCTATATCTATATTTATATCTATACCTATTTTTTTTACTAATAAAGCAAGGTGCGTTTCTCCGATTTTTTCATCCGTTCACCACCGAAAAGTTTTGTTCCCTATCCGAGATGGTACTAAATTTTTGTGCGTCCGTCTGCTGGAAAAGAAAAAACAATTTTTGTACATGGGCCATGCACGTTGTGGCCCGTCGAAGCCAGCCCACTTATTTCCCTGCACACACAGCTGTGAAAACCCTATTTACCGCACGCGGCGACAAATAGTATAAATTTCACACATGGCGCAAGGCTGGGCCGGTCCGTTTTCTTTTTTTATGTCTTTAATTTCTATTTTATTTTTTGTTCCTTTCTCTATTTCTTTATTCCTTTTTCCCTACAAACTTTAGACTTTTAAAAAAAATCCTAAATACAAAATTAAAAAAAAATCAGAATTTCGATTTGTGTTTTCAATTTTTAGAAAATAATTTCAAATTCCAAAATTTTGTTCCTGTTTTAAAAAATGTTCAAAACTTGAAATTTTGTTCTCATTCCAAATATGTTCAAAATTACAAAAACAATCCAATTTTTTTCAAAATTGTTTGTGTTTTCCAAAAAAATTGAGATATTCAAAATAAAATTGCATTTTAGAAAATGTTCTATTTTTTCTAAAAAAAATTGCGTTCTCCAAAACAAATTGGGATTTTTCAAAATAAAGTTGGATTTGAAAATATGTTCCAGATTCTATAAATATTATTGTTCAGTGAAATGTTCACAAATTCAAAATACTGATCGTGGTTAAATTAAACACATTTTTGAAAATTATTATAAATGTTCGAAACATGTTCCTGTTTTAAAAAATTGTTCCTAAATTCAAAAAAAATTAGTGCTTTTTCAAAGGTTCATCTTTTCAATAAATGTTTGTGAATTTTAAAAACATCTCTTTATTTCAAATGTTGTCATCTTTTTCCAAAATGAAAGAAATTTTCGAAGAACTTTTTGGGATTTCAAAAATTGTTCATGTTTTAAAAATATTTTGCAATTCATAAATATTAATTATTTTTGGAAATTTTGAAAAAAATAAAAAAAGGTTTTGAATATGGTGATGCAGTATGTTCTTAAACGTTCGCGCTGGTCATTGATAAGCAGGACCCGTTTATTCAAGTGGCCAGCACCCAGTGGTCGAGTTTTTAGGTTGTGAGTTCGATCCTTGAACGTGTCGTTTTTTGGATTTATACTCGTGCCTTACAAACATAGGTCCTTTTGGTGCCTGCCAGTGGGCTAGCCCAGACGCGAACTGTTGTGCGTCCCATGCGCTATTTGACGATAAAAGAGTATGCTTTTTGGTTATAATTGAAAGAAATTGTGGGCACAAGCCAATAAAAAAGAGAATATGCTGAATTGGCTCTAATGAAAAGAACTGTAGGCACGTGACCGCTAAAATAATCAAAGAGAATAAAGACTGATAAAGAAGGGACTGCCTGGTTATGCATGGATTATGCTAATGAAACTTGATTTATGCACTGCAATTAGTAATCCATCCGGTTACATCGCAGTAGGAGAGAGTGGTGAAGCAACCGTGCCGTGGAGGTCGCCGCGTAGCCACCAAATAAGGAGGGAGCCACAACCCCGACACGAGGGCGAGCCCAAAGGAAAAAAAAGGCACGAGTTGGTTGGTTGTCGCCACGCCGACTAACCCCACCACTATCAAGATCTCCCAGGCCAAACATGATCCGAGAGAAGACCACAACTCCTCGCTCTGTCGCCGCACTGATGTGCAGACCGTTTTTGGTGCACACATCATTTATCTCTCCCGTTGCTTCTCAATAGAATATCTCTACCGTTGCAACGCACGGACATATGTGCTAGTTTTTTTTAAACCACGAAAACCTTGGTACTCCCTGAATTTGATATAAGTTTTTCCCCTGAAGGTGACAAATATAGCTTGAGAAAAACGAGTCATAGAAACATGAAATAAACTTAAAAATGAACCAATTAACCGTGATAGAGTAGTAGACCTTAATTTGGAGCTTGGATTTCAGAAAATAGTAACAATCGCCAAGCATCACTACAGGAAAAAAATTGTAAGCCGTGTACCTAATACACTCGGCTTACGCCGATTTAAACTCGGTTTATATATAAGCCGAGTAAAACTCCCGGTTTATAATACACGGCTTACAGTGGACTGGCTTATTAGGTATAAGCCGGGTGCCGGGGCAAAAATACTCGGTTTATATATAAGCCGAGTGTTTATACGAGGCACTCGGCTTAATAAAGTAACATGACGGCAGACGGCTGTTAACGACCACGTGTCACCGTCTGTATAAGCCGAGTGCCGGTGTGTGTTGCACGGTTTATGCATACGCTGAGTGCCCTGTACGTTGCACGGTTTATAGATAAGCCAGGTGCCAGATAGATGAGGCACACGGCTTATATAGCCCTCCGGTGGCTTATTTATCCTAAGCCGGGTGCCAGGTTGCTGGGATACACGGCTTATAGCCTTCCCGTGGCTTATATGGCCTATAGGCCGGGTGCTATTTGCTGGGGTACACGGCTTATAGGCCATATGGCTTTTTTTTTACTTGCGTCAGAGAGCAGCAACAATGTATATCCAGCAATGTATGTATCCAACAGATATATATCCAGCAATGTATATATCCAGCAGATATATATCCAGCAATGTATATATCCAACAAGCAAGCAATATATATCCAACGAAGGTTCACAACAACAATATATTACAAGTTGACAACCATAACAAACGAAAGGACCGTTAGTTCAAAGTCCACACATGCATACATATGCAACAAGAGTTCACAAACGAAAGGACCGTGAGTTCCAAGTCCACACATGCATACATATCCAACGAAGGTTAACAACAACATACATGTAACCAGAAGTTCACAAATGAAAGGACCATGAGTTCCAAGTTCACACCAAGCATGAACCTAAAAGATGCAATGAGCTCCACAGCAGCATGTATGCCCACCGTCAACGGCATCCACGATGCAAACCTACAAGTCCATTATCACACGCATGAGTTCTAAAGTTAAGTTGCAAAGATTGATAAGGCACAAGAGTCAACAAGCATCAACATATAAGGTTCAAATTGAAGCTAAGAAGTATGAACAATATAAGCATCAACACTTGTGGGCTCTACCATCAACAATGCACAAGTTGTAAGTTGAGAAGCACAAGCAACGACAAGACGCAAGCATCAACAATTCACAAACATAGACAACTACCTCAAGTGATCATTGTTGCGGGGAGATCGAAGCGACATGAGCCGTAGTGGGTGTCACTGGGCTTGCTTGGCCAGGTGTAGGTCCACCTACCACACAGTTATTGGAGCCTTGTCCCGACTGAGAGCACCTCAAGCACGAGACGGTGAGATGGTAAGATGCATGATCTTTAAGCAGGATGGTAAGATGCATGATTGAAAAGTTGGAAGACTTACAAAGTTGAAAGTAGGAAGAGGTGGAAGTGGAGGAAGATCCGGCAAAGTGGAACCCTGCATATTAGCTCTGAACTGAGCGAACGCTTCCTGCAGGGTTGCCTGCTGTGTAGCCATGAATTGCTGCTGTTGAAACAGGGGTTGCTGCATTCTCATGGCTTGCTCCTGTTAAAGCAGGGCATTCGCCCGAGCCTCCTCCCGCAACCTGGTTTCCTTCTCTAGGCGGGCCTACAATATGCCATCGCAACAAGTTCACCATCGTTGCAATACAAAGAAGAAATTACAAGGAAGGTCAATGAAGCAAAACATACCTCGAATTGATAGAGCATGTGCAGCCCAGGTTGTGGGCGACACTCTATAGCAGGACCTGAGATCGACGTGGTAGCACGGAGGTGGGAGAGTTTTGGATTGTCATTCTTACGGATGGCACCGTCGCCAACGTATAACCGGCCACCCTCCTTGCCTTGTCCTGACTAGACGGAAATCATAGCGTCAATATCCCTTGAGGCCGGATCAGAGTCGGGCCCGTTGTGCTCCTTGAACTTCCCACTGTATGCATCAATCCTCAAGCCAGCACCTCGGTTGACCCACCCCCCTTTTGGTTTCTTTGACTGGCGAGAGAGACATAATCCCGTGAATGTATTGAGCGGCTCTTCGCCCTCACCTCCCTCCCTATTCTGCAATAGAAGCAATAATATCCATAAGGGCACAAGTTCAGAAGTTCAGTGCCATATGAAATTATTACCTTCTTCTGCACGTAAGCGTGGAGGTTGAGGTTGCCTTGAATGTGTACCATACCACCCATCAAGGCACGCCGGTCCGAAGCCATTCTGTGCTCAGCCCTCCACTCCGGTTCTATCCACCTGGATATGATTTGCTGGTAGCAAGTAATCTTGTTGCTGCACCACGAGGGAACCGCCTAAAGTATGACAAATACATCCAACTTAGGAATGAAAGTAAGATGTTTTGATCCAGGCAACCATATGTAAATGGAAACTACCTTCATGTACATTGAACGGGTGAGATGCACTCTCCGGGCTAGAGGCTTTTTGAGAAGCATTTTGCGTTCGTGCGCGAAATACTTCACCACAGCATCGACGCGTGCCTCGTAGGGCATGCCTTGGACAAAGAATAACTATGAAAACTGACAAAGAATTTTACCCAAAAATCGTTGACCACCCGCTCGGCAGCACTGCTGTACACCCTGCCCCACTTGTCTTCGGTATCCGGAGCGCATTTCCAATGCTCCCAAGACCAAGCTGCCTCCTCCTCGCCGTCTCCTATGGGGACCCGGCCAGGGTAATAATGCCTGCAATGACATCCAATGATGTTGCTTGGCTGGTGTGGCACCTTTATGTCTTCTCCAAGAACCACCAAGGCCCTGCACAATGAAAAGGCAAGTAAGTTGGTATCTACAAAAAATCTTGAATGTAAAGACGCAAGTAAGAGTCCACATAAGCACTTACCTCACACCGACTGGTTTGACAATGAGACCCTTATGTGGATATGGTCGCGAAGGGAGCATGGACACCCCACGCAACCAGATACGTGCTCTGGCCACTCCTTTTGTATTTACAGTGACAACACTTGTATTTCCACAAGCTTAACGTATAATTGACATGCCTGACTTATTCACTAGATTACAATATATGTATGAATTCTAGCATTTGTAATGTTTGCTCGTGCCTTTAACTTGTAAGGGGGGCAAATAATTTGTTCTAAAGAGATGTTGGCAGAGAGCACAAAGAGGAAATTCATATATGCTCCATGGCCCTCTTGGTGGAATCAAGGATTTGCATCAGAAGTAAAACCAAGTGAGCATTTTCAATAAACATCTAGCAGATAGGGAACTCTTGCAGCTCATGAACACTTTTATTTAGCCAGCATGCTATTTCATTAGTTTGGTATTCTTGCAGCTCATGAACACCTGGGTAGACAAAATGCATTTTTTTAATGAAAGGGGTTCCCCCCCCCCCCCGGGCTCGCCCATTTTATTAAATGGAAGCGAAAACGGAAACAAAAGCAGTGTCAACAAGTACCAACTCCAGGTTACAGAACCAAACCAGGGGGTCAAGTTCCCTCCTGACAACACAAACCTACATAATTTGAGAACAGAGCAAAAATGGGGCGGCCTTATTTCCAACCAGGGGGTCAAGTACCAACTCGAGGTTACAAAACCAAACCAGGGGGTCCCCATTTTCCAAAATGCATTTTTTTTATGTACGTCAGCCTTATTTCCAACCAAATCCATGATCATATCTCATACACTTGCTGCTGTGTCCATCACAATTGATTCAAATAAAATTACAAAGTAATGGACAGATGCAAACTGAACCAAATATGTAACAGAACATGCATTTGTTCCTGAAGATGCAATTGGGGGAGGGAGGGGAACCAATACCTGGTTGCTGATGTTGTTGTTGCACGAGGAGGAGATCAGCAGGGGCACGCCGGTGCACCTTCACGCCGGACTGCCGGAGCACCTTGCCGCCGGAGGAGCCGGCCCTGGACAATAGAGAAATAGGCCGGTGAGAGAGAGAGAGAGAGAGAGGTACCTGCCGGCGGAGGTGGCGCAGCGGAGATGGCCGGGCGACCTCAACCCTAGCGGACGGGGAGGGGCGCGGCGCCGATGGGAGGGCCGGCTCGGGGCTCCTCATGCTCGGGGAGGGGGCGGGGGAGATCTGTGCGCCGAGGAGAGGGCGGCGCCGAGGGGGAGGGGGTGACGGCGAGGCGGCCGGTGGGTGGAGGGTGGGTGGCGGCGCGAGGAGAGGGACGGCGCGTGGGGAGAGACAGGGGGCGGCGCTGTTTGGGGCCAAAAATGAGCTATCCGCGCGGTCGATTTGGGCCAAAAATGAGCTCTGCGCGCGTGTATTTTCGCTAAGTCCCGCGCTGGGTAAGCCGAGTGTCATAGCTAGATACACGGTTTATAATTTTTTTCTTTTATTTCAATACAAAAAGTTTATTACTTTTACTTAGTAATTTCTGTATTTTTTATTGTATTTTTATTATACTTGTTTTGTTTTCTTATTATTTTATTTTATTTTTATTGTATTTTTATTTCATTGTTTTCATAAATGAAACATCTCCCCTTATTTCATTATTTCCACTGTTCAAGATACCGGCCGATATTCCGATAAACCCGTCGATTTATCGCTTCGGTGTCTGGCCGATAAGATGAATTGGTCGATATGGCGATAAATTGGCAGATATGCTGATAAACTGATTGATTTACGCATTATCTCGGGTCGACCGGTAAGTTCCCGATAAGCGATAACCTCAACATTGATTATTTCATGCATATATTAGGTCATTGTTACATGTTGAACCAACATTGGGCCGCATGCAGGTGCGAGCGGTCTTCCTACCCTCTCTCGCACTGTTTAAATCCTCGAAAAATCGTACGATGCCGGAAATCCTCGGGAGCTGGCACGGCGTCATCACGTAGCCCCTGTAGGGTGTGGTAAAAGTTTGGGCGCGTTTCGAATAGGCATCACCTTGGACCGCTTGTAAACTACACCATCTCCGAGGTAGTCTCTGGGTACCGAGAGAGAACTCATCGGGTTTGTGAAGGAAGTGCTGGTCCCGTTGCTCCGTTGGCACCTCTCAAAGGAGGACATCGAATGACACGTGCCAGGCCCCCGCATTCTTCCACTCCTAGCGTGTCTTTTCCAGTCAGTCTCCCCTCATACCGCGATTGAGGGAGACCAATCTTCTTAAGGTCAGGAATGAAGTCAACACAAAACCCAATGACATCCTCTGTTTGATGGCCCATGGAGATGCTTCCTTCTGGCCTAGCGCGGTTACGGACATATTTCTTTAGGACTCCCATGAACCTCTCAAAGGGGAACATATTGTGTAGAAATACAGGGCCCAGAACGACAATCTCGTCGACTAGATGAACTAGGACGTGCGTCATGATATTGAAGAAGGATGGTGGAAACACCAGCTCGAAACTGACAAGACATTGCGCCACATCACTCCTTAACCTTGGTAGGATTTCTGGATCGATCACCTTCTGAGAGATTGCATTGAGGAATGAACATAGCTTCACAATGGCTAATCGAACGCTTTCCGGTAGAAGCCCCCTCAATGCAACCGGAAGCAGTTGCGTCATAATCACGTGGCAGTCATGAGACTTTAGGTTCTGGAACTTTTTCTCTGGCATATTTATTATTCCCTTTATATTCGACGAGAAGCCAGACGGGACCTTCATACTAAGCAGGCATTCAAAGAAGATTTTCTTCTCTTCTTTGGTAAGAGCGTAGCTGGCAGGACCTTCATACTGCTTTGGAGGCATGCCGTCTTTTTCGTGCATACGTTGCTGGTCCTCCCGTGCCTCCGGTGTATTTTTTTTCTTCCCATACACGCCCAAGAAACCTAGCAGGTTCACGCAAAGATTCTTCGTCACGTGCATCACGTCGATTGAAGAGCGGACCTCTAGGTCTTTCCAGTAGGGTAGGTCCCAAAATATAGATTTCTTCTTCCACATGGGTGCGTGTCCCTCAGCGTCATTCGAAACAGATAGTCCGCCGGGACCCTTTCCAAAGATTACTTGTAAATCATTGACCATAGCAAGTATGTGATCACCGGTACGGATGGCGGGCTTCTTCCGGTGATCTGTCTCGCCTTTGAAATGCTTGCCTTTCTTTCGACATTGATGGTTGGTCGGAAGAAATCGACGATGCTCTAGGTACACATTCTTCCTGCATTTTTCCAGGTATATACTTTCGGTGTCATCTAAACAGTGCGTGCATGCGTGGTATCCCTTGTTTGTCTGTCCTGAAAGGTTACTGAGAGCAGGCCAATCATTGATGGTTACAAACAGCAACGCATGCAGGTCAAATTCCTGCTGTTTGTGCTCATCCCACGCACGTACACCATTTCCATTCCACAGCTGTAAAATTTCTTCAACTAATGGCCTTAGGTACACATCAATGTCGTTGCCGGGTTACTTAGGGCCTTGGATGAGAAATGGCATCACAATGAACTTCCGCTTCATGCACAGCCAAGGAGGAAGGTTATAGATACATAGAGTCACGGGCCAGGTGCTGTGATTGCTGATCTGCTCCCCAAAAGGATTAATGCCATTCGCGCTTAAACCAAACCATACGTTCCTTGCATCACCTGCAAAGTCATCCCAATACTTTCTCTCGATTTTTCTCCACTGCGACCCGTCAGCGGGTGCTCTCAACTTCCCGTCTTTCTTACGGTCCTCTCTGTGCCATCGCATCAACTTGGCATGCTCTTTGTTTCTGAACAGACATTTCAACCGTGGTATTATAGGAGCATACCACATCACCTTGGCAGGAACCCTCTTCCTGGGGCGCTCGCCGTCAACATCACCAGGGTCATCTCGTCTGATCTTATACCGCAATGCACCGCATACCGGGCATGCATTCAAATCCTCGTACGCACCGCGATAGAGGATGCAGTCATTAGGGCATGCATGTATCTTCTGCACCTCCAATCCTAGAGGGCATACAACCTTCTTTGCTGCGTACGTACTGTCGGGCAATTCGTTATCCTTTGGAAGCTTCTTCTTCAATATTTTCAGTAGCTTCTCAAATCCTTTGTCAGGTACACCATTCTCTGCCTTTCACTGCAGCAACTCCATTGTGGTACCGAGCTTTGTGTTATCATCTTCGCAATTGGGGTACAACCCTTTTTGTGATCCTCTAACATGCGATTGAACTTCAGCTTCTCCTTTTCACTTTTGCATTGTCTCTTTGCATCAACAATGACCCGGCGAAGATCATCATCGGGCACATCGTCTGGTTCCTCTTGATCTTCAGCTTCCCCCGTTGCAGCATCACCGTATTCAGGGGGCACATAGCTGTCATCATCCTCTTCTTCTTCGCTGTCTTCCATCATAAACCCTCTTTCTCCGTGCTTGGTCCAAACATTATAGTGTGGCATGAAACCCTTATAAAGCAGGTGGGTGTGAAGGGTTTTCGAGTCAGAGTAAGACTTCGTATTCCCGCATATAGGGCATGGACAACACATAAAATCATTCTGCTTGTTTGCCTCAGCCACTTCGAGAAAATTATGCACGCCCTTAATGTACTTGAAGGTGCGTCTGTCACCATACATCCATTGCCGGTTCATCTGCGTGCATTATATATAAATAAGTGTGTCAAAAACCATTACAGAACATCATGAATACAGAAGTGACCAAATTAATTAATAGAAGTTCATCATCACATTAAAACCAAAGTACATATATAGTTCTCATTGAATAACATATAGCTCTGCAGAGCATGTAATTAAACCATACATTGAAACTATGTAAAACATTTTAATGCAACAACAAATGCGATCATAATCGCAACTAAGGTAACAATTGATCCAACGGCATAATGATACCAAGCCTCAGTATGAATGGCATATTTTTTCATCTTTCTAATCTTCAAGCGCATTTTATCCATCTTGATCTTATGATCATCGACGACATCCGCAACATGAAACTCCAATATCATCTTCTCCTCCTCAATTTTTTTCAATTTTTCCTTCAAGTAATTGTTTTCTTCTTCAACTAAATTTAACCTCTCGACAATAGGGTCGGTTGGAATTTCTGGTTCACATACCTCCTAGATAAAAAAATCAATGTCACGTTGGTCGGCATAATTGTCATAAACACTAAATGAACCAAATAGTTATAAAAGATAATATATACCACATCCGAATCATAGACAGGACGAGGGCCGACGGAGGCGGATACCAAAACCATCGCACTATATAATAACAAACAATAATAAAAGTAAGAAAATTACACAAGTATCTATGTTAATCATACAAGTAAGAACTTTTTTCTTTTACAAAGAAGATAAGACCAAGAGGCTCACCACGGTGGTGCCGGCCACGAGATCGGCGCGGGCGATCGACGGCGGTGAGGATGGGGACGGGACAGGACGGACCGCCAAACCTAGACAAATCTCGAGGAAAATGGAGCTTGGACAAGGAGCTTCGAGAGGAGAAAGCTTAAGTGTGGCTCGGGCATTTCATCGAACACCTCATGTGCATAGGAGGTGAGCTAGAGCACCACAAAGCTCTCCCACGGCCGGCCCAAAAAAGAGAGCACTCCACTGCTCTGCTCGCGGGCGAGAGGGTATATATAGGCATCTCATTGGTCCCTTTTCGTGGCCCTTTGGTCCCGGTTCCAGCCACGAACCGGGACCAATGGTTGTGGGCCAGGAGCGAGTCCCATTGGTCTCGGTTCGTGGCTGGAACCGGGACCAAAGGGGCCAGACGAACCGGGACCAATGCCCCACGAGGCCCGGCCGGCCCCCTGGCCTCACGAACTGGGACCGATGCCCCCGTGGGTCCCGGTTCGTGACTGAACCAGGAGTAATGGGCTGGCCCGGCCTGGACCAAAGCCCTGTTTTCTACTAGTGGGCCTTGAAACTTCGTGTGCTCTCAAAGGAGGCCATCGCATGACACGTGTGAGACCCTGGCATTTTTCGGGACCTGTCTGCAATATTTGAGACATTTATTGCATTCCTAGGGTTTCAATGCGGGAAATTGCAGATCTGCCCGGAGGCTGCTTGTAAACTGCACCGTCTCCGAGGTAGTACCTAGCTATTGAGATGGAACGTGTCCGGTTTGTGAAGGAAGTGTGGGGCTCGTTGCGTTGTTGGCCTTGAAACTTCTTATTCTCTTAAAAGAGGCCATCGCATGACACGTGCCATACCCTGGCATTTTTCGGGTCTGCCTGCAATATTTGAGACATTTATTGCATTCTAGGGTTTCAACTCAGGAAACTGCAGCAGAAGTATGGGCGGCCCCCCACTGGGGTGAAAAAGACATGATTTTGAAGTAGTAAACATAAATGCAATGGAAATCATTTTTGCATAAATCTTATGGGTAGTGAAAAATCTACAAAAATGTAAGCCGAGTGCTTTCACCAACGGGCACACGGCTTATATGCCATATAAGCCGTGTGTTCTCCAGGGCACCCGGCTTATAAGCCCTGTAAACCGAGTACTGCTTTATGGCACACGGTTTATAGGCTGCACCGTGACGACGCCGTTACCTACATCCGCTATAGCTACGTGGCGGATGTCTTTGCCGAGGTTGAGCTATAAGCCGAGTGCTTTTTTCAGCATATACCGTGTGGCACATGTAAGCTGAGAGCTTTTTTGTACGACTCGGCTTACAAATAGCTATAAGCCGAGTCCTTTCTAGTTGCCGGGTGTTTTCTCCTGAAGGCTTGGCTTATATGCACATAAGCCGAGTACCCGAAAAAAAACACCCGGCTTATAGTTGTTCACACGGCAAAACGTGATTTTCCCGTAGTGCATATGCGCAGCAGGGTTTTTGGTAACGAGTTTAATTTAATATAATGCTAGAAAAGAATCCAGCGTACCGAGCAGTGCACTAGTGCAACTCAAGGTACGGCATCCGGAGGTCCTTGATGGTGCAGCTTCGTATCCTCGTTTTTATAGGCTCTACCCAGTCACAAAACATGGGCTGGCATTCACGGGCATCAAGCAGCTCAAGACGTGGGCAGTGGTCGATGAGGGCATCGAGTAGCTCTTTCTGGAAACAGCCGCTCCACAGCACCAGGCGCTCCAGCAGAGGGAGCTTCCTGATAATCTCCGTGACGATTTTTCCGTCACGGATGTAAGGCCAGCCTGTGACATAGAGGTTCCTCAGCAATGGCGCACTGCAGGTGATCGGTTAGGAGAGGTAGTCAGTACAGGACAGGTAGATTTACAGAAATGTCGCCGCTTCAACAGATGCATGCATGACAATGAATTAGACTCGATGCGGCCGGCGAGATGGAAGTAGGTCAGGAGTACGTGCCTGTCGGCGAGGTGGACTAGGACATCGGCGTCGACGTGGCCGCTGAATGATTCGCACCGGCCGTCGCTGCGCTCCACGGCGGCGCGCGCCATCGCCTTCCATCCTGTCGGGGGCGGTGAAAGCCAAAGAGGGTTAGGAGACAGATCGATGTGACGCCACAGCAGGGGCTCGACCTTGGCTACCCGCCGCCAGGGCGAGCACGCGAGCCCTGCGCCGCCGAGGATGTCGGTCTGCGGGAGTCGGCTGAGGACGATGTATAGGACGTCGTGGGGCAGCGACGACCAATCCCTCCACTCCTCCGGCGAGGCAACATGGTCCGCCTCGCGGCGGCGCCAAGACGAAGGGCGGCCGCGTAGGTTAGGGTTTCGCTTTTCCTCTTCTTCGTATCCATCTTACTGTGGAGAGGTCTTTTTTTTTTTTTTTGCATCGATACTGTGGAGAGGTCTGTTCCCACTTTCCCATACGGGAAGAGGAACGCAAAGTTTGGTCATGGCCCAAAAGGTCGCTAATGTTCCGAGTTTTTTTTTCTGGTGAAAATATTCCGATTTTCAGTGTCTGGATAGTTTACAAATTGCATCCTTTGCCTCATATATTTTGCTCGTGAATTTGCGACAAATTGGAAGAAAAAACCTTTTTGTCGCTCATTTCGTAGCTACACGACAGTTTGTTAGCATGGGCGTGCATGTCAGGGGTTAGCCCACCCATTTTTCTTTAAGATTGATGCACTAATGCTACTTAGTCGGTGCACTGGAGTCCATGTATGCTAGCATTTGATACTCGGTTGTATTTTTTATTTTATCTTAAAATTTGAATCTTTCTTAGAATTTTAAATAAAGTCAAAACATATTTAGAATTAGTCTTATTTCAAAGCCCTCATCACAAGCAACACAAATATGTCAACAATATATAAATTAGACTATCGATTCAAAAGATGTCATATATTCAAATTTACAAGTCAAAACGAAAAGCACGAGAGGTGCCGTGGGTGGGGCATGCACTCTCTATCAAAAGTTGTTTCGAAAGATGCATGCATGCTCTAATTAAGCTCTAATCATAAAAACCACTTTTCAAGTCTTAGCACAATCATATGGCTGCATGCATGCGTGCCCTCGGCCATACGTGTCGTAAATCGTCTTACTTTGTTTTTTGTTGGAAGTGTCAAAATAGCAATGGTTCTGTTGTAACCGGCAGCGATTAAATTATCAGGTATCCTGGAAAATGCAATTATAACCTATCAGATATCAGCAAGCAATTAACATATTGTCTCATAGTACTTCGAAAATAAAAAACATATCTCATATTAATATGCAATGCTATTAATATATGGACTCTAATAGGGAGATAGCATGTTGTCCCTGGTGCCCCTGGCACGAAAGATCGTTAATTAGACTCTAAACGGTTGGGTCAAGTCATGTCGTCTAATGGCCGTTCATGTGGCCCGTGACTCAGGGTGCAAGCGGCGCGGGACATCCCGCTCGGCCGCCACGCCGCCCCGCAAAAATAGCCCGCAAAATGCCGTTGGGCTGACCGCGTCGTGTGTAACGGGCCCAAGCGGTCACGCCGCTGAGTCTAGCGGGCTTGCCGCATATCCCGCATAAGTCCTAACCTAGCTTCGAACAAAAAACCTAGTGCCTACCCACGATGGCGGCGGCGGCGGCGGCTGCTTCACCCACCTGACGCTTCTCCTTCGCCACCTCCTCGACGACGGCCTGCTCCTCGCCGTTGACGCCCTCCGCGAGCTCTTCTCCGCCTCCCGGCCACCCCCGCCTTCGGCGCCATCACCAGGTCCCCTCCCAATTTGTGTGCACGCCCCGACGGCCTGCTGCGGAACTTCGACGTCCTCGCCGGGTACGGGCTTCTCCCCCTTCCCCTTCCCCTTTCTTGCTCTTGTTCAAGGTTGCGTCCTCGCCCGGCGACTATTCCACTGGTTGATTAGTTACGGGGGATTCATCGTTGCAGCGGTTTCCTGATGTCACGGATCTGCTGTTCGTGTCGTTAGCTTGGTAGGCTGTGCTTGTGGGCGAAGATGTGCGAGAATCTTGGAGCGGTCGATTTGTAGGCTGCTGTCCCTTTGTTGACAAGATTTCAAGCCATATAAAGTGTTATCATCTTTGGTATTCTCATTAAGTTGATGTATATGATGCAGTGCTCATGTATGTTTTGCCTGGGTGTAGGTTCCTTGCGTTCCTGTGATATACGGTCAGAAGAACTCCTTGTTTATTGAGCAATCATGGTGGGGTCGACGGCGCCATCTCCACATCGGGACTGCCCTACAGAAATCCTCGATGGAGATGTTGTCCCTCCACCGCCTCCCTCACATGCTGAAGCTGTTGTTTCTCCGTCGTTTCCCTCCTTGATTGGAGCTGCTGTTTCGTCACCGTCCGCTTCAGCAAGGGCTCCTGCAACCTTGCCGCGCCCTTTCCTCTCCTCCAAGAACAAAGGGCATGCATCCAAGAACAAAGGGTATGCGTCAACTGAAGAAGTCGATGCAGCTACAACACTTTGCTCCCTTGTCCCAATGACCCAAGATCCTCACCAAGGTACATGTTGCTCCCTTGCATACATGAGAGCTCGAGAAAAGCTGGAGACTAGTTATATATACTACTAGATGTAGAGATTGGAAATGCAAATGTTAACTTATATATTATTTGCAATTGGGCCCAGTATTGTTTGCAACCAGATACAACAACATGAAAATTGTGCTCTTACTTATGCATTATTTATATGATTGAAAACAGGTTACTCAGGAGAAAAGCAAAGACTCCCAAAACCCACACCAAAGAAGAGGCTGAGGTCACCGTTAGTGGTGCCCATAGTGGGATCCCCAGGGGTTAATGTCGTGTTATCTCAGGCATCTCCAAGATTAGGTGTGAAACGATCGTCGCCAACACTGCCTCAGATTCCTTGTAAGTTTTAATGTCTATTCTGCACACACACGTTAAGTTTTAATGTCAATTCTGCGCATATCTCAAATGTCTTGGCATAAGTTATTTGTTCATCTCAAATTCCGTAGGTCTTTCACTTAAAAGAAAAAGAAGGAAACTTAAATCTGAAATCTGGAATGATTATGATCCTGTGTATGATGGCAACAAACTCAAGGAAGCCCACTGTAAACATTGCAAGAGAGTTTTTGTTTGTACAAGAGCAGCTGGTACTAGTCATTGCATTATGCATTTATTAGTTTGTGAGGAAAGAGCCAAGATCAATGAGTTTCTCGACTCAGTTAAATCAGCCATGCCACAACCTGATCCAAATAGTCTAGAGAAATGGAACTATGACCCCGAGAGAGCTCATTGGGAGTTGGTGAGGATGATTGTTGTTCATGAATTGCCATTCTCTTTCGTGGAATACGATGGATTTAGAAGATTTATGCATAGTCTGAATCCCACATTTGAGGTGGTGTCTAGGACGACAATAAGAGTTGATTGCCTCATGCTATTTCTTGAACAAAGGGAAAAGTTTCGAGAGGCTATACAGAACTTAACCTCTCGTGTCTCTTTAACCGCCGACATGTGGACTTCAAGTCAAGCCGTGAGCTATATGTGTATAACATGCCATTTTGTTAGTACGAAATGGAAATTGCAGAAAAAAGTGATTTGGTTTTCCGAGGCAGAAACACCACATAATGGACCAAATTTATTTAATATCATGTTAGAATGCATGCAATATTGGGGTTTGCCAAAGAAGATTTTCTCCATCACGCTAGACAATGCATCAAATAATAACTTGTGTGTGAAGTACATCAAATCCAATCTGCTAGGAAAGAATTTCCTACCTTGTAAAGGAGATCTTTTACATGGTCGATGTGCAGCCCATGTGATCAACCTTATTGTCCAAGATGGGTTGGAGATTACTTGCAAAGCAGTGGATAATATCAGGGAAAGCATCAAGTTTGTTAGAAGCTCCCCCACTCGTAAACAGAAATTTAAGGAAATAGTTGCACAAGAAGGCATTGGTTGCAAAAAGAGCCTATCTCTAGACGTTGTCACACGGTGGAATTCAACGCATTTGATGATCAAAACAGCCCTAGAGTATAGGAGAGCATTCACCGCTATGAAGTTGCAGGACACAACATTTACATGTCAACCTACAAATGTTGAATGGGAAACGGCAGAATCTGTTTGCAGCTTGTTAGAGCTTTTCCTCGACGCAACTATGGTGGTATCCGGTACATTATATCCAACGGCTCATTTGTATTTCCACCAACTTTGGAAAATTCATCTAACATTGCAAAGAGAGGCCAACCAGAAGGATATTGTCATCAAATCCATGGTTGAAGCAATGCAAGAAAAGTTCATGAAGTATTGGAAGCTTTCATTCTTGACCATTTGTCTTCCGGTCATACTCGATCCAAGATACAAGTTCAAATTCTTGGAGTTTTGCTTGAAATCTGGACTTGAAAGTGAAGCAACGAGATATCTTGCTAAAGTGAAGAGAACATTCAAAGATTTATTTGTTGAATATTCTGTGCATGAGGGTGACTCAAGTATGGGAAATGATCAAGGAACCAGCAATGTTGGTACAACTACTGATAACCCATGGGATCAATGGAACAAGCATGTTCAACAACATCAACAAAATCGAGCAAAGCTGAGTGAACTTGATATTTACCTAAAAGATGAAATTTGCCCGCAAGAAGATGGCTTCGACATACTATGCTGGTGGTCCACAAATGCACACAAGTACCCCATAGTATCTCGGATAGCAAAGGATGTACTGGCTGCACCTGCATCTTCTGTAGCATCAGAGTCAGCCTTCTCCACCGGAGGAAGAATACTGAGTGACTATAGGAGCAGAATGATAGAAACTACTGTAGAGGCATTAATCTGTCTACAAGATTGGATGCGACCTCGAGGTAACAAACTCTCTTTTTAGTAATATTTAGCATTCTTTAGTGTTATGATGATATAACTTGTAACTTTTTTTTTGTCTCATTGCAGGAACTAATCATGTTGGCATGATAATAAACGATGTTATTTATGGAACAAGTGCTGATATTGATGCTCATTAATTACAGCATTAGGTAAGCCTAATCTTGAAATACATGTTAGTTTTTTATTCCAGGAACTGTATAATGGTAGTGAACATCAGTTTTTGTCAAGGAGAGATACATGAACATCAGTTTTTTTTTTCCCTGTTTGCATTTTTTTGCTCTGTTTCAGTTTCAGGACCTGAAACCCTGCATGCTTGTTTCTTTTCCTTGAATCATCACAACAGCAGGTTAACTAGTAAATGCATTTAATTTCCACAAAAGCTAGCTAACTTATATACATATTGTAGTTCAAGTCAGACCTTGCAAACTTTCTTATGAGTTTAGTTTGGCAGTAAAGTTCTTTTTTAGAAGATGAGATACATAGCAGTTGGAGACAACTTCCTGTTCTTCTCTCGAGTGTATTCTAATTTCATCCATTGGCTAAATATCTTACACCTTATTCATATGCAGAACCTCCGTTCAGTATATTTGGAGACCCTCGGCATCAGTAGCAGTATATTTGGAGACCCTCGGCATCGGCATCCGCAGCAGTATTAAGCCCAGAAGATCAAGCTTTTTGTACAAGCGACGAAGCATCTGAAGCTTTTTGTATATTATCAGTCACTTTCATATCAGGAGTCGCCTGATTTAGCTGTAGTAGTTAATTGAATTCTTGCTATCTTGTTGAATTTAGCTGTAGTAATTCGTGCCACTTACCTTCTGCAGTAATATGTTTTAACACTGTTGAGTTTACTGAATGAGCATAATGTTTCAGAAATCAAAAGGTTCTCTTGCTGCTGTGCGCACATTGCTGTCCTGAAAGGCTGAAACCAAGCAGCTTACTGTGATACAGTGGCTCTTGTAGTCTTGTGATGAATTTTGTGACTGTACAACGTTGGGACGGAACTGTACAGTACATGTGCCTGGCGGGTCTTTGCGGTCACATGCGGGCTGCCGCATTGTCCGCTAATAATTATGCGGTTTGAGGCGGGCAGCCGCGTTGGCCCGCTAAACCAGTTGGCTCCCGCTTTGGCGTCCGGCGGGCAGCCGCAACCCGCCCCGCTTGCACCCTGACCCGTGACCCCCTGTCATGTCAGCTCTCACACTAGAGCCTGCCTGTCGGTTTTGCATCAAAACGCAGTCAACCAAGCAGTTAGTGTTTGTGGTAAAAGAAATCGGTGTTTTTCTCAAACTTTAGTGTTTTGATGGTTTTTTATAAACTTTGACACAATTGTGATGGTTTTTTGCGATTTAGGCTCACAACCCTGTCTGTGTAACTAACCTGCTGGTGAAATATTAATATCTCCCTGGTGTATTTTACAGGTAAAGGGCCAAAACCAAGCTGCGATCAATTGGGGAACCAAATTGTATATGCGCTTTTTAAGCGAGGTTTTGAGAACCATCGGCTGGAATAGGAAAGGCACTGGCGAATGCTGTTCCTGGGGTGCGCTGTAGTACTGTTCTTTTCACAAGTCTTTTGGTTTGCTTTATGCTGGTTGTGTGCTCGTTGCCTGTAGGGGCAACCTGGAAATGTTCAGAGACGTTCAGTAGTCTGTCCTTTTTTTTCCTATTTTGCGACCACCCATTGCTCGATTTCCTTTTTCAAAATAAACATCTAGAAAAATTGGAGGATTCTATTTCTTAGAAAAATATCGATTTTTCTGTTTATTTTAAAAATGTGGCATTGCCTTCCCTAAAAAAAAGTAGCATAGCCAAGCACATGTGGCAGTAGGGTTTCGGTAATAGGTCTAGATTACTAGTAATAACCTCTATGTAGTAAAAAAAAATGGTTCTCAATTTCAGTCGGAATTTTGAGTAACCGACCAGTTACCATTTTACCGGCCCCTCCCAGTAGAGAAAATACTAGCCGGAATCGGCTGGTGTTGACAAAGTTCGCTTGAATTCAACAAATTTGGTTCAAATGTTAAATAATTCAAAATTTGTTCAAATGATTTTGCATGGAAATTAATCGAAAAAGATCTGAGATTTCCAAGGTTTACCAGAAACAGATTCTTCCAGGCCCTAAAAAACATCATAGAGAGAGAGAAAAAAAAAGGCCTTGGTCAAAACTCCAAATATCATTTTATAATTTAATTTGACACAAGAAAAGCATAGTGTCACCACTACATGAGCAGGTCAAGCTGGGGGCAATGGACTATTCCCCGGCAGCCGGATGTCTTTGATGGTGCAGCTCTGTATCCTCGTGCTAATGGGCGCTTTCGAGACACAAAATATGGGCCAACAACGCCTGACATCGAGCAGCTGGAGGCGTGGGCAGTGGTCGAGGAGGGCGAGAAGCAGCTCTTCCTGGAAATCGCCGCTCCACAGCACGAAGCGCTCCAGCAGAGGAAGCTTCCTGATGCCAGCCTGAGACACAGAGGCTCCTCAGCAAAGGCGCACTGCAGGCAGGCGATTAGGAGAGGCAGTCAGCACAGCACAGATAGATTCATGCATGCATGTCAATGAAGTACTCCCTCCTTTCTCAAATATAAGTCTTTTTAGAGATTCTAACAAGCGACTACGTACGAAGCAAAATAAGTCAATCTACACTCTAAAATATGTCTACATACATCCGTATGTTGTAGTCCATTTGAAATGTCTAAAAAGACTTACACTCCCTCCGTTCCTAAATATTTGTCTTTCTATAGATTTCAACAAATGACTACATACGGAGCAAAACGAGTGAATCTACACTCTAAAATATATCTACATACATCCGTATGTTGTAGTCCATTTGAAATGTCTAAAAAGACTTACACTCCCTCCGTTCCTAAATATTTGTCTTTCTATAGATTTCAACAAATGACTACATACGGAGCAAAACGAGAATCTACACTCTAAAATATGTCTATATACATCCGTATGTGGTAGTCCATTTGAAATCTCTAAAAAGACAAATATTTAGGAACGGAGGGAGTAGAATCGATGCAGTAGGAGGGTCAGCACAGGTAGATTCATTGAGCGTTTAGAACAAAGAAGAGAAGTTTTTTTGAACGAACTTTAATGCAAGAATGGACGACGAGGATAAAGGGTACACTACTACTATATGGGTACAACCAAAACTTTTCCTAAAATTAGCCAGGAAAAACTGTAGGGATGGGATTCAAACCCGCGACGTATTGGCCAACTGGTGTAGATTGCCCAACTACACCATTGCGTCATCAATGTTTATCTGTTCCATCATAGTTTTCCTCATATTTTACTATACATTGACCATTTAAATTCAAAAAATTGAAATTTTTTGTTCGGTACATGCTTCAAGGGGTAGCGAGAATTTGGATAGCGGGTGGTATCCGAATTTCGATAGCGTGTGCGTGTGTGTGTGACATGTGGCATTAGGAGGGGGGTTGAATCTCATTGAAAGTGTTAATTGTGTTAAGAGTACAAACAAAGGTGTGTTATCTGTCAAATGCTACGTTCCCCGTTCTGGAAGTAGGTGCCAGAAATCTTGCGGTGCCTAATTAGTCTTTTTGCACTGCATTTGGTACATTCATGCCCCTAGCTTAGCGATTCCTTGAATCAATCAATTTGTTATATTCGTTTGGTAATCTCAATGAGAAGTTGTTAATGCTATGAAATGAAATCATGACTAAATTAATTTAATGATACGAATAAGCAGCAGTGCTTAAATTTTTCACGACAGAAGTAAGCAGCATTGCTCAAATCAATCAAAGCAGCACTGGATTATGTTGAAGCTAAAACATGTTGTATGTCATCTCGGCTGAAATGCTTCCATAAGAGGAAAATAGAAATGCTGAAAAACATTGTCCGACTGTACTGCAGACTGCGGTATGCCTACAAATTGCTTTTGCAGGGCTGTGAATAGACATGGGAATGGGAGCCTCTAGAGCAAATTCATCCCCATTAATTCCCAGTCCCCCACCCATCCTTATCCCAATTTACATGACCAAGGATGGATTTCCCTATCAACACTGGCATTTTTCTGTTTATATTTGCACGCATTTTCTGTTTAGTGGTCGTTATAGTTGCAGTACTAGTACTTTTATTGCCCATCTCTATCTGTGTTAGTTTTCTGTACTTTTCTCACTTCTGTAACGTTTGTTGAAAGATTAACTCATTGCGTGCAGATGCTTTAACTGCCATTAATCTT
Organism: Thinopyrum elongatum; assembly: GCA_011799875.1. NCBI lineage: Eukaryota > Viridiplantae > Streptophyta > Magnoliopsida > Poales > Poaceae > Thinopyrum > Thinopyrum elongatum. The sequence goes on along the minus strand of CM022303.1, from coordinate 117,423,539 downwards.
TTTTTTGCGGGGTAAAAACTGCCATTAATCTGCTCTTATTTTCCCACGAAACCTCGCAGATGATGAGTAATGCACATTTTTTGATGGACCTTTAACGAAAATTTTAGTTTCGAGATCCCTGACAAGTGGCAGTAAGGCCGAGAAGATTGATCCCACCAAAACGGCAGTTGACTTGATCTCCTCAAGTACTCAAAAAAAAAAACTTGATCTCCTCAAATGACTAGCCTTTTTGTATCTGCCCAGTAGGTTTAAAGATAGTGGTTGCTCTGTTAATTTTGACCCCATTAAATGACGTACTGTTCTATTTTTCTCTCAGTTTTACTGTGGTCGCCATGGATGATCAATTTGAAATCTGATTTATCCATTTTATAACCAATGTCGGGAGAAACCAAAAGGGCAGAAGAAAAAACCAGACTGTTGAGCTAGATCACAAACACTGCTCGCTGAATCAGAAATAAGCCGATATGATATGCACAAATTCGACAGTACAACTGAAGAGGAACTCCAAAAAACCTCCCAGGAGTCGCAACTCCTGATACTGAACCATGTTACCTCAATTCAACTTGGCATGTCAAATAAGAAAAATGCACAGGCTGTATGGTCTCCGGCTAAATATCTCTCCTCTGCGACAGTGCCTGCCTGACAGTTGTCAGAATCAAACCACATAGCTAACAAATCTTCATGGATCAGGAGTAGCTCATTGCAAATGTGAACCTTGATCATGCCACAGAAGCGACAACGATCACTTTCATCGGATGCCAATCATGTTATAAGCAAAGAAAGTTCAACTCAAGCAACACATAATATGATCATGTTTAAACACGGGGTACAGTGCCAACCGTATACCCTTGTACGCACTGGCGGAGTTTGAGTTACAACACAGGTATCCAGTGAACAAGTAACAGCAGCAGCTAGCAGCATCTTTCAGTAACAGAACCCTTTCTTGTGTACATATTGTAGTTCAGTAATAGGGCACATCACTCCCTTCTTCGGCTTTTGTGATGGTGGTGGTGGTGGCGATGCTTGCCTTTCTTCTTATCTTTTCTCTCCTTTCTCTCTTTTTTCTCCGATCTCCTCTCCTTTTTATTTTCCTTCTTCCTGTGTGGTTCAGAAGAGCTGGATGGCTTATCATCCAATGTTTCCTTATGCCAGCAATCATCAGGAGACTTGGATCTCAAAAACAGTGGCCTCTCCGGACCTTGCACTCGGTGTTCCCATTTTTCTTCCAAACGTATATCCGGGCTAGGTTCTTTGTCTCGACAATGCGATGAAGCCTTTAGGTATGGACCAGGTTCATCCATCCTAGAGCCAACAGCACCTCTTCCTCGCTTTACCCTAACACAGCACCAAATTACATATTTTGTCAACAAAACTGAAAACCAAACTACATATTTTGTCAACAAAACTGAAAATATGTAACAGATGCAAATGTGCGCAAGTTAAACATAACACTCCCCTTGAAAAACATCACCTAATAGGATATGGCAATCTCAGCAGAATAATGTGATACTACGACTATAATACTGTAGATGATTTGCATCAATAATTTGACATAAGCAGAGAAATTCTTAGTTATCTGGCAGGTGTCAATCAATATATTGCCCGCTTGTTCTATGAAGAAACTAGAAGACATTTAAACTAACCTTGAATGCAGAAACTTTTCAACTTCATCATCCCCTAGACCATCATCCTGGTCTGAGTAAGAACTATTATAAGCAGCTCCTTCTTCAATCTTTGAGCTGGAACTCATATTTCTCGAGTCACCTTTGCGTTTCTCCCATCTAGAGTCACCACGCTCTTTATTTCTTCTTTTCAGCTTAGACTCAAGTTCAAGTTCCTTCTCCCTGGCACGCCACATTTCATCAACCTCCACAACACGGTTTGCTGCAGGGGGAACAATCAAGTGTCAATTTAATAAAATCGTATGAGAAAGTTAAATGATTCGATTTCACGATATAATGAGCAATATGAGTCCAAAAAGGGACGTGGGGTTTCTACTCCGAGCACATATGGTCACTATATCTGCGCCGTTGAATGTTGTCTCGCGATCTGCTCCAGTTCTTTTACCTGGGAATTACTGAGCGGTATTAAATGTGCTTTTGTCTGGCATACGTATGCTGGTGTCATGTTCTGTGGGTCAGGAAAACGGCAGACATCCGTGGGCGTGCGAGTCGTCGTTACTTCCATTGGAGACTTTGGTGGTGACCACAGCTCGTAACGTTTGCTTTAATCTAGTGCATGGAACAGAAAAACAGCTTCCTTGTTAGTACGGATGGAGAGGGTTCCTCAACTTCTCCATTGCGAACCAGGAGGTTGGAGAGGCGAAGTAGTTCGAAGGTGCAGCTTGATGTGCACCTACCGGAGGCTGCTGAGCTGGGTCTTGGGCGACGGGATGGCATTCCAGCTCGGCAAAGTAGCCTTCAGGCCAGCTGAAAAACCACACAGACCAGTCTGTGGAGTGCATGTACTGATAAGGTTAGCAGGGACTAGATTTAGGCTATAATCGACTCATTACATACAGATTTGTGGCAAGGGATCTTTCTTGACGCACTTGTAGATCCGGGTGCGAGAGACGAAGGGACCTTGTCCCGGCAAGAAATCAGCGAGAGGATTTTGTTGGCAGCAGAGGACGAGGCAGCAGTTAACATCTGCGGCGGCAGGGAGGACAATCGGGGATTAGGGAGTTGGGGGGGGGGGGGGGTGGTCTGTGCTTGGTATGGCTGTATAGGTAGGAGAGGAATCTTGAAGGGGAAAGCTTGCTGATGGAAGTGTTGTTTCTGGGATTTTTTTATGGAAGTTTCTGGGATGGATTGCGTTAAAGGGTCTGCTCAGGACGATGGAGAAAAGGTGCAGATGGCCCACAGCGTGAAACGGCGTCAGGGCCAGAAGACATCTGTGAGTATCCAGCACAATAACTCAGCGACCAGTGTGGGCCAGATCAACAGTGAAGGAGAAAATACCGATCATTATACAAGCTGCAGTACCAGAACCTTCCCGAATCTAGGAGAGAACAACGTGCGAGATAAGCAGAGCACCTGTGCTCGCGCACAGATTGACACTTTCGGTTCAAAAATACTTATAAAGTAGTCATTAATGCTTATTTAGTGAACCACTCCGAGTTAGAGGAAGCAATTTAAAGTGGTGCCTACATGATTGCAAATTTGTAACTGCATTCAATTATTGTGATTAGTTTTGGATGAATTCTCCTAATGAGAAGGTTTCGAGGACATGAAAAAACATTTTCTTCAGTAAAAAAAAACATGATTACAGCTGCTTTGATCCGGTAATCAACACCACGAGGCAAGGATAATGTAAAAGAAACATGATGCTGACCTTGTTGAACTCCACGAACTGTGGCTGTGAGGAACCGCGAGTTTGGACGATGCCTAACATTGGGCTTTCGCAGATATGCATGAACACCTTCCCTCTCAGCCTCTGACTGTAATCTCCGTGCTTCTTCAAGGAGTAATGAAGCTAGACGATTCTCTGTGTCCAGATCCATTGCCCAATTTGAACTTCAGCAACTATGAAGACAGAAATGAAATATTTAGTACATTAAACAATATTAAACTCTGATCTAAAGCAACATCAAAAGAACAATTTATTAGCAGTCAAATCACAAGTATGACAGAAGGGCGGGCGTGGAGCAGTTGTTAGTGTCTCTTCGCTTGTGGCCTATAGGTCCTGGGTTCGAACCGGCCTCCTTGCAGAATTATTATGCAAGAGTAAGGCGTCCAGAAATTGCCTTCCCCAGACCACACCTTGTGTGGCCATTTTCAGCACTGTGTAGGCCCTTTTTCAATCACAAATACACAAATATGACACTGAGGTTCTACAAACTGAACTTTACAACAAAAATCCAATTTTCACACCATATTTGATGTTTGATAAAAGATACTAATCCCTCCGTTTTTAAATACAATGCCACTATAAAAAATACAATTTGCAACTATACAAGGCTACTATCTCTGCCCAAGAAGCATTGACTAGATTTTTGCCTTGTACGATGGTGCTTATTAATGAAAACGTTGCATGCAACCATAGAGAAAGAGGCACCACATGCAAAATATTTAATTAGCCCGGAACATGAGAGGTTTTGCACACAATTAATTGTGCTATTTATTAGTGGGCTTTGTTTTATTGGTATCTGAAAAATGAGATAGTGGCCTTGTATACAAAAACAGGGGGAGTATAAATTATGAACAAAACTGGGGGTTTCGGACTGGCATCCTATGTTAGATTACCACTTTAAATTTTTACTATCTGTTCGGCTGGATTACTAAACTGCCTATAGTTATGAAGAAATTTCAAATCCTTGTGAACAGCACCATGGATCTGGACCCTTCAAGACGACAAGATGCGGGTGATGCTCGGATGTGGGCTCTCTTTAACATATAAATGCAAATGGAGTCGCCATGCTTAACTGTTGTGCCAAGCGGTGCCATAAACTAGTGATCCCGGCCTACAATAGAGTCAATCCTACAAGCTAACAAAATCTTACCAATTAGTTATTGTAAAATGGACATCCATAAAAGTTTAAAAAAAATGTTCAGCCTCAACAATCTTCAGGATTTAGAACAGCAAAAGCCAAAAGGCGAATTTTTCCTACCTTATACGAATAGGGGCAGACTAATGGCCAGCTCGGCAACCCTCCACTCCTCATAAATCTAAAACCTCCACTCCACTAACACATGTTGGAATTTGGCAAAACATTCGGCCGCCAGCTTCACCCCCTCACATGTATATTTTACAGGGTTTTGCTCAACGAACAACCGTACCCCATGTTTCCACTGGTGTTAGACAGACAAGGTTAGACGGGCAAGGTTGCAAGTTCACTTTGCAAATACATGTACTCAACGTATTCAAATATGCACAAGGAAACTTTGCAAATATTTCAAATCGATACAGATTTAAATAGCATAAATGTCACAGTAACGATCATAAGATTCATCGGCATTACAAAACACTGAACCAGCTAGAAGGGGCCAAAAAAGTTGCAGGTGTTCTCAACAATCGATTTCGCACCGAAAGTCATACAACAACATAACAGCCAATTAATACAAAACTGCTGCTGCCTGTCAAAACCGAGCCGGACATGGAGCCAGGGATCGAGGAGAGGGCGGGGTCAGGAGCTCACCTCGCTGTTGCTGGTGAAGATCAGCTGATGCCGGTGATGAGCGGATCCGCCCTCACGCGGATGAAGGATGCGGGAGACCGACGTGGAGTAGCGGTGGGTGGCGGAGGCGCACGGATCAGGAGGATGGAAGGGACCGGAGGGGCGCGGGATCCGAACAAGAAACAGCGGACAGGCGCGGCGGCGTCGTGGAGAGGGGCCGGAGGGAGGGAGGGATCCGGAGGGCGGCGGGGATGGGCGGGCGCCGGTGGTGCGGCGGCGAACTAGGGCTGGGTCGCCGCCGTGCAGCCTGTGAGGAGGGGACGGGAGCCAACCTGCGCGAGATAGAAAAATTCGGAATGGGGCTTGGGGATTTTTTTTCCCAGCCAAGGGTAAGTGAGTGGCAGGAGGTGGGTAATTTTCTTGGAACTCCGAGGGTATGTATACTAGGGCCTAGGGCGGCGCTGGTGAGACCAGATGTACTTCCAACACGGTCTGCATCCATCGGGGGTCGAGCTTGATGCAAATGCATTATGCCCTTCCCAATGTTCCATCTCGTACACGTGCTAAGCCTGTCTATCATGTAGGCAAAAAATCTAATTTGACAAAAAAATTAAAAGGAGAGAGATGGGTTTGATGACCCAGAAAGAACCAATGCCAAGTGCGTAAACCTAGGCCAAACATTTAAATGAAGCAAACTCACCAACGCATGAGAGCATGGTTAATAGTATAGCCAACTGCTGGCTATAAGCCATTGCCATGTCATTTATAACTCATCTTATAGTCAATATGTACAATAGTTGATTAGAAGAGTGTACTACTTTTTTATTATATGACCCATATTTCACTCTCACAAAGTGCCTAGGAGCACGTGCCAGAGCTGGCTCTTGACCAAGAGACCGCTTACCTTCTCTCTCTTCTTTTCTTCCCTCCAACTAAGCAAGAATATACTAGTTTATTTCTTATAGCCAGCTGACTCAGCTCTATTGTACTTGCTCTGAAAGAGTTTAGTACCTAAGTCATTAAATGAAGGGAGCTTAGCAACAACAATTTAAGCACCTATGCATTGGGACTATAGTTGTTAAACTATTTAATGCGCTTAGCACCTCATCTAAGCAACTACCCATTGGAAGAGGTCTTAGAGCATCTACAGCTGGACCTCTCATTTCTCTCCTAAGAGCATCTCCCCTCGTCCCCCAACAGTCTCTCCAGGGCGCCTTTTTTAGCGCCGGCAACGAAAAATCGGCCCAATCGCACCCCCAGATCGTTGTTTATCGCCGGTTTGGGCCGAAATAACAGCCGGCGAACCCAAGCCGAACCCAGCGCGCCGGGGGGCGCCGGCTGAAGCGAAAAGACGCGTGGGCCCGCGCTGTTGGCGACACTGGCCGATTTCTCGTCGTTTTCTTCCCCTCCTTTCCCTCCCCTTCCCCTCCATTTCCCTCTTGTCCCTCCCTTCTCCCCCGCCGCTCCCTCCATTCTTCCCTAGATCCGCCCGCCATGCCGCCGAAGAAATATGCGGCCCCTCGCCTAGCCACCGATGGCGCCGTCCAGTGAAAGCAGAGGAAGCCGAGGGCGCCTATGGCAAGGCCCCCCGGCATGTCGAACGCCGAGTGGAAGGCCGACGTTGATCGCCGGGAAGCGGTCACCGCCGACCGACGGAACAGGCTCATCATGAAGAAGGCCAGGGACGCGGCGGCGACGGAGCAGGGAAAGGCGTCTCGCGCGGGGATGATGAACCTCCCGCCCGGCCACTGCCCATAAGCCACGTGGGGGGAGCCAGCAGAGCGTCGCTTCACCGGCCAACTTCTCGCCGCCGCTATGGGGGTACGCGCTCTCGCTTGGCTACTCCGACGGCGGCACGCACGACGGCTTCAACCCCAACATCACCTTCCCACATGGCGCGCCGCCGCGTGCCTCCCCCTCCGGCTTCAACCTCGACCCGCGAACCCCCTCCCCCGCGTTCACCGCCGGCCTCAACACCCAATACAGCTACTCGCCGCCGGCATACTCAGCCTCGCATGTGCCGACTCTGCGCCGGGGCGCCCTACCCTTCGCACACGAATCGGCGCCACAGTTCAGCAACACCGACGCCGACATGGACGAGATCATCACGAGCGGCTCGGTCGCCGCCGCTTCGTGCCCCGGGTTTCGCACGCAAGACGAGACGATGGACACCGCCGTCGACATGGACGACGATCTCGACGACGCCGAGGAGGAGGTGGAGGAGGAAGAATAGGCGGAGGCGGAGCCGAAACCAGCGCCGAAAGGGAGAAAGAAGAAGCGGGCGCCCAACGCCAGGCTGGGCGAACCTCGCGTCAAGTGGACGTCCAAGGAAGACGAGTGCCTCGCCGAAGCGTGGAAGACCGTCAGCATCGACCCGATGCTCGAATCAGAACGCCGACACGTACTAGAGAAGGATCAAGACGGCGTTCGACGAGCGCAAGTTGGTCGACCCCGACTTCGTCACCATCCACATGCATCGCGGCGAGAAGACCGAGCACTGAAGCCACGCCGACGCCGGCGCCCACCCCGGCCAGTCCCTCGGCAGAGGAGCCTGTCGTTTGATGCGTTCCATGTCTAGAATTCCTTCCTTTTGATCGCCGAACTTTTATGTTTTGATCGCCGACCTGTGGCATGATGGTCGCCGACTTGTGGCATGATGATCGCCGAACCTGTGGCGTTTTTTTTGCATTGGCAAGGACAAGTTCGAATTTTTTGGGCGTCTGGGAGCCGAAACCTGAGGGCACGACTGGAAACTCGATCGCCCCCAGGGCGAAAAAACCGTCGGTGCAAACGCCAAAAGGCATTCGCCGGGTGCGCTGGGGGGCCAAACGGCTGGAGATGCTTGAAACGTCCGCCTGGTCAGTATCCAGTCAAAAAAGGTGACCCAACCGAACACCACCACTTCCCTCCTAAACGCCCGGAATGACCGGCGTACCTCAAACCTGTCTCAAATATGAGATCAATATGAGGCTGCCGGTCACGCCCCGACACGCCCGGGCAGTGCTCCACATCAGCTGCGAGCCCACCTGTAGGCACTTCTGCGAGAAGACCACGACCCCTCGTTGTGAGGAGCTAGGCCACCGGAGCTCGCCCGCATCAGGGAGGAAGGCCACCGGAGCTCGCCCGCGCCGCGTCGGAGCTCGCATCGTTCTAGAGACGGAGCTCAAGCGAGCCACGGCTGCCGTGCCGCACTCGGGCCGGAGCTCGCGCACACCGCGGCTGAGCTGGAGCTCTCGCGCGCCCAAGCCAAAGCTCGTGCGCACCGGGGATGAAGCCCACGCATGCCCAGGCCGGAGCTCGTGCCCTACGGGGACATAGCGCAGGCGCGCCGGGTCACGCGCGCGTCGTGGCCGAGCCGGAGCTCGTGCCCTCCGGGGACAGAGCGCATGCGTGCCGGGGCTCGCGTGTGTCACGGCCGAGCCGGGGCTTGTGCCCTCCCGGGACAGAGCGCATGCGTGTGTCGCGTCCGAGCCGGAGCTCATGCCCTCCACGGATCACGCGCGTCGTGGCCGAGCCGGAGCTCCTGCCCTCCGGGGACGGAGCGTGTGCGCGTCACGACCGAGCTGAAGCCCAGTCATGTCGTGCCATGCTTGAGCTAGCAAGCTGCCGCTGGCCGCTGGTGATACGTATCCAACGTATCTATAATTTATGAAGTATTCATGCCATGTTTACAACAATTTGATATGATTTGAATGAACCCGGACTTACGCTATTTTCAGCAGAACTACCGTGGTGTTGTTTTTTGTGCAGAAATAAAAGTTCTCCAAATGCAACGAAACTTTTTGACGATTTTTTTGGGAACAAAAGAGACACTAGAAGCTTCGAGGGAGGACCAGAAGGTGAAGGAGGTGGCACTACCCACCAGGGCGCGCCAGGGGCCTTGGCCGTGGGCTGGTGGGTAGTGGGCACCCTGTGGCCCATCTTCGCGTGAAACCGACGCCAAAAAATCCTATAAATAGAGAAACCACCAGAAATAACCCTAGAACTTCGACTCCGCCGCCGCACGCCTCTATACCTTTGAAATACCATCTGGAGCCCTGTTTCGGCACCCTGTCGGAGTGGGAAATCATCACTGGAGGCCATCTTCATCATCCCGGAGGCCACCATGATGAGGAGGGAGTAGTTCACCCTCAAGGCTAGGGGTATGTACAAGTAGCTATGTGTTTGATCTCTATTTCTCTCTCGTGTTCTTGATTTGGCACGATTTTGATGTACCGCGAGCTTTGTTAATATAGTTGGATCATATGGTGTTTTCCCCTCTCTATGTTGTTGTGATGAATTGAGTTTTTTCCTTTGATGTTTCACTATTATCTGATTAAATACTTTTATGGATTTGAGAACACTTTATGTATGTCTTGCATATGAGTACCCGTGGTGACAATGGGGTATTATATTGATTCACTTGATGTATGTTTTGGCACTCAACTCGCGGATTCCCGAGGTGACATTGGGGTAATCTATGCATAGGGGTTGATGCATGTTTTCGTCCTACTTTCTCCGGTAGAAATCGTGTGGCACTCTTTGAAGTTCTTTGTGTTGGATTGAATATTATGAATCTGAAGTTGTTCGATGCATATCGAATAATCAACTCACGGATACTTGTGGTGACATTAGAGTTGGTTGATGCATATCATATGGTGTTATTTTAGTACGAACTCTAGGGCTGTTTGTGACACTTATAGGAATAGCTCAATAGATTGATCGGAAAGGATAACTTTGAGGTGGTTTCCTACCCTACAAACAATTTCATCTTTTGTTCTCCGCTAGATAAGAACTTTGGAGTGACTCTTTGTCGCACTTGAGGGATTGTTATATGATTCAATTATGTTAGCACTATTGAGAGATTACACTAGTGAAAGTATGAACCCTAGGCCTTGTTTTCAAGCATTGCAATACTGTTTGTGCTCCGTTTTATCACTTGCTACCTTGCTGTTTTTTTATTTTTAGATAAGAAAAACCTATATCTACTATCCATACTACACTTGTAGCACCATATCTTCGCCGAACTAGTGCACCTATACAATTTGCCATTGTATTGGGTGTGTTGGGGACACAAGAGATTTCTTGTATTTGGTTGTAGGGTTGTTTGAGAGAGACCATTTTCATCCTACGCCTCCCACAGATTGATAAACCTTAGGTCATCCACTCGAGGGAAATTCGCTACTATCCTACAAAACTCTGCTCTTGGAGGCCCAACACGAGTCTACAAGAATAAAGTTGCGTAGTAGACATCAAGCTCTTTTCTGGCGCCGCTGCCAGGGAGGTGAGTGCTTGAAGCTTTAGATCTTGCAATTGAATCTTTTAGTTTCTTGTTTTATCACTAGTTTGGTTTACAAAAAAAATGGAATTAAGGTTGCCTCATATTATTCGTCTTTATCATGTCTTTCTTGAAAATGATGGATCGGAAAATTGTGCTCAATTGATAGAAGAAGAATTCAATAAAATGTTTGGCATAAAATCTTTGAATGTTGAGAATTATTGCAATGTTATTAGTATGAATTCTTTGAATATCCATGATGCTAATGATATGCAAAGCTACAAGCTTGGGGATGCTATGTTTGATGAAGATGATATTTTTACTCCCCCAAGTTTTGATGAGAAATTTTATTATGATGAAAGCATGCCTCCTATTTATGATGATTATATTGATGAAAGTGGGTTTGGAAGAGTGTCAACTCTAGGTAATGATGATCCCACTATTTTGGAGGGTGTTGAATCTTATTCTAATAATTATGAAAGTGGATTTGGAGAGGTCATAACTTTATTTAGTGATGAATCCACTATTTTGGAAGAGGTTTCAATTGATTATGATGAGAACAAAGTTGCTATTTATGATGATTATGGTGATGACATGTATGCGATAAAGAGTAATAATAATCATGAAACTTGTCATCATGATTTTAATGTTCAATTTGGTTATGTCAATCAAGTATCTCATGATAATTATTTTGTTGAATTTGCTCCCACCACTATTGATGAGAAGAAATTTTCTTATATGGAGAGTAATAAAATTTCTATGCTTGTGGATCATGAAAAGAATGCTTTATGTGATGGCTATATTGTTGAATTCATTCATGATGCTACTGAAAATTATTATGAGAGAGGAACATATGCTTAAGTATTGCAATAATATCAAGTTTCCTCTCTATGTGTTGAAAATCTTGAAGTTTTGCTTGTTTTGCTTTCCTATGCTAGTAGATTCTTGTTCCCATGAATTGTTTGCTCACAAAATCCCTATGCATAGGAAGTGGGTTAGGCTTAAATGTGCTAGTCATTGATACGTCTCCAACGTATCTATAATTTTTACTTGTTCCATGCTGTTATATTATCATTCTTGGATGTTTTACAATCATTTTATACCAACTTTATATCATTTTTTGGGACTAACCTATTGACATAGTGCCCAGTGCCAGTTGCTGTTTTTTGCTTGTTTTTTACTTCGTAGAATATCAGTACCAAACGGAGTCCAAACGCAGCGAAACTTTTTGGAGAATTTTTTTGGACCAGAAGACACAAGATGGACCAAAGAAGTACCAGAGGGGAGGCCCGAGGGGAGCACAACCCCCAGGGCGCGCTCAGGAGCCCAGGCGCGCCCTGGTGGGTTGTGCCCACCTCGGTGGCCTCCCGCACCGCCTCTTCGCCCTATAAATCCCCAAATATTCCAGAAACCCTAGGGGAGTCGATGAAACACAATTCCAGCTGCCGCAAGTTCCAGAACCACGAGATCCAATCTAGACACCATCACGGAGGGGTTCATCATCCTCATTGGTGCCTCTTCGATGATGCGTGAGTAGTTTATCATAGACCTACAGGTCCGTAGGCAGTAGCTAGATGGCTTCCTCTCTCTCTCTCTCTTTTGATTCTCAATACAATGGTCTCTTGGAGATCTATTTGATGTAACTCTTTTTTGCTGTGTGTTTGTTGGGATCCGATGAACATTGAGTTTATGATCAGATCTATATCCATGAATATCATTTGAGTCTTCTTTTGATCTCTTATATGCATGATTATTTATAGCCTCGTATTTCTTCTTCGAATCTTTGGTTTAGTTAGGCCAACTAGATCGATTTTTCTTGCCATGGGAAGAGGTGCTTTGTGATGGGTTCGATCGTGCGTTGTTCTTTCCCAGTGACAGAAGGGGCAGCAAGACACGCATGTATCGTTGCTATTAAGGATAACAAGATGGGGGCTATTCCTACATGAATAGATCTCGTCTACATCATGTCATTGTTCTTATTGCATTACTCCGTTTCTCCATGAACTTAATATACTAGATGCATGCTGGATAGCGGTTGATGTGTGGAGTAATAGTAGTAGATGCAGGCAGGAGTTGGTCTACTAATCTTGGACGTGATGCCTATATATTGATCATTGCCTTGGATATCGTCATAATTATTCGATCTTCTATCAATTGCCCAATAGTAATTTGTTTACCCACCGTATGCTATTTTCTCGAGAGAAGCCACTAGTGAAATCTACGGCCCCCGGGTCTATTCTTTATCATATTTGCTTTGAGATCTATTTTTATTTTCTTTTGTTTTCAGATCTATTATTCCAAAAACCCAAAAATACCTTGCTGCACTTTTTTGTTATTTATTTTATTTTGCATTTTATCGAGAGCTATTTATCCAATCTACACAATTTTTATCCAGTCAACTTGACAATTTCTGGCACCGTTACCCATAGAGGGATTGACAGCCCCTCCTAATCATCGGGTTGCAAGTATTTGTTCTTTGTGTGCAGGTACCGTTTACATAGTGTTGCTTGGTTCTCCTACTGGATTGATACCTTGGTTTCATAACTGAGGGAAATACCTACCGTAGCTGTGCTGCATCATCCCTTCCTCTTTGGGGAAATACCGACGTAGTTCAAGCGACATCAGTCATGTGCTTCATGATGCTCCCATTATGTTTCAATTATTTATTTTCATGTGAGCATCACTGAAATTATCATGCCTAGCTAAAAAGGCGTTAAAGAAAAGCATTTGTTTGGAGACAACCCAACATTTATACCTACTGTTTTTGTGTTTTCACATGATTAAGCTACTGTAGTAATCATGTTTTATAGTTTTTATTTCAATAAAGTGCCAAGTGAAGCCTTTGGGATAGTGCGGATGATAGTTGACTTGATTCTGAGCAAAAACAGAAACTTTTACACTCAGTCCAGGAATTTCTATAATTCACTGGAACGTGATTTTGCTCTGAATTTTTTACACATGATTGATATATACAAATTTCCTACGTTGTCCTAAAGTTTCAGAATTTTTAGAGTTGCAGAAGTATGGTCATTGTTCAGATCATTACAGGATGTTCTGTTTTTTATAGGTTCTGTTTTTGATGCATAGTTTGCTTGTTTTAGTGTTTCCATAGCTTATATTAAGTGATATAAATTGTGTAAATGATAAGGTATAGTAGCAATTATTTGGAAACAATTATGAATCTTGTCTTTGACAGTACCGAAGTGAATGATTTGTCTTATTATACTAACGCATCTCACGAAGTCCCGTTAAGTTTTGTGTGATTGAAGTTTTCAAGTTTTTGGGTGAGATATCGATATGAGGAGAATAAGGAGTGGCAAGACCCTAAGCTTGGGGATTCCCAAGGCACTCCAAGGTAATATTCAAGGAAGATCCAAGAAACTAAGCTTGGGGATGCCCCGGAAGGCATCCCCTCTTTCGTATTCAACATTATCAGTAACCTCACTTGGAGCTATATTTTTATCCGTCACATGATATGAGTTTTGCTTGGAGCATCATTTTCTTTTGTTGAGATTTGCTTGCTATTATTTAGAATAATTTTTTGTATCTTTTATTTCAATAAAAGTGTCAAGTATAGCCTTTACCATGCTTATTTTGCAAGTCTATATGTTGCTGTTTGAAAACAGAAAGTTTTCTATTATTGTCTGAATTTCTCAGAAAAGTCAGAATGTGATAAAATCTTGAAATTTTACGTAGTAAGCTATGATAAATTTTCTACAGTGTGGTAAATTTTCAGAATTTTTGGAGTTAAAGAAGTATGAATCTTCTTCTATCCTTTATAGACTGTCCTGTTTAGGCAGATTGCTGTTATGTTTGCATTGTTTGCATATGTTTGCTTGTTTAATGATTCTATTTAAGGATAGGAGTATTAAATATGCAGAGGTATTTAGTATGCAATGTTTAATTATAATTTTAGTGATTTGTTATAGTAGGGAATGATAAGGCTTTGCATTGATTTATATTAACGTATCTTACGAGTTCTTGTTGAGTTTTGTGTGGATGAAGTTTTTAAGAATTAGGAAAACCATGATATGAGAGGAATGAAGAAGACACAAGAGCTCAAGCTTGGGGATGTCCAAGGCAACCCAAATTAATATTTCAAGAAGTCTCAAGAGTCTAAGCTTGGGGATACCCCGGTAGGCATCCCACCTTTCTTCATCAACAATTATCGGTCAGTATCGGTTGAGCCTAAGTTTTTGCTTCTTCACATGAGTTGTGCTATTCTTAGAATGTCATTTTATTTTGTCTTGCTTGCTGTTTTAATAAAACACTTAAGATCTGAAATTTTTAAATGAGAGAGAGTCCTCACATAGCTACCTATTTACTTAACTACTCATTTGATCTTCACTTATATCTTTTTGGAGTAGTTTGTCATTTACTCTTGTGCTTCACTTATATCCTAAGAGTAAATTTTTGAATGAATTGAATATCATAAATCCCAATTTATATATGTTTCATATGCTTGTCCCATGGGGAGTAATGACTTCACATATAAGAAGTATAGGTGGTAAAATTTATTAAAAGTTAACAAACACAACATTGGTCACTTGAACAATTCATGAAAGAATATTGAAGGAAGAGAGATTTCACATATAAATATACTATCTTGGACGTCTTCTATGATTGTCAGCCCCCATTAATTATTTTCAAACTTGATCAAGTAGTTGATGTTGGACAAGGAACACAACGTAATGAGTTATGTTTGTTTATATTCACATAGAAGTTATATTGTCATGGATCCTCTAACATGTGGTGCTTGCTTAGAATCTTTTGCTAGCCAAAATTTTGTACTAAATAGAGATACTACTTGTGCATCAAAAAATCATTAAACCCAGTTTCTTGCCATGAGAGTCCACTATATCTAACTATGGATTGAATAAGACCCTTCAAGTAAGTTGTCATCGGTGCAAAAAGCAATAAAAATTGCTCATAAATATGTATGATCTTTTATTGTAAGGGAAAATAAGCGTTGTACGAACTTGTGATGGTAAAGAAATAAAAGCGACGGACTGCATAATAAAGGTTGCTATCACAAGGGGCAATATAACATCACGTTCCTTTGTATTAAGAGCTTGCGCATCCAAAAATAAAAAGCGCATGACAACCTCTGCTTCCTGATACGTCTCCGTCGTATCTACTTTTCCTAACGCTTTTCCTCTTGTTTTGGACTCTAATTTGCACGATTTGAATGAAACTAACCCGGACTGACGCTGTTTTCAGCAGAATTACCATGGTGTTGTTTTTGTGCAGAAATAAAAGTTCTCAGATTGGAACGAAACTTGGCGAGGATTTTTTATATAATAAAAGAGAATTTCTGGAGCCAAGACCCACAGGAGGGGGGCACCTGGGTGGGCACAACCCACCAGGGCGCGCCCCCCTCCAGGCGCGCCCAGGTGGGTTGTCCCCACCTGGTGGCCCCGCAGACTCCAACCCTGATGCTATAAAGTCATATTTTAAGATAAAAAAAAGAGAGAGAAAGAATTATCGCGTTTCACGAGACAGAGTCGCCGCCACCTCCTGTTCTTCATCGGGAGGCCAGATCTGGAGTCCGTTTGGGGCTCCGGAGAGGGGGATCTTCGATCTTTGTCATCACCAACCCTTCTCCATCGCCAATTCCATGATGCTCCCCACCGAGAGTGAGTAATTCCTTCGTAGGCTCGCTGGTCGATGAGGAGTTGGATGAGATTCATCATGTAATCGAGTTAGTTTTGTTAGGGCTTGATCCCTAGTATCCATTATGTTCTGAGATTGATGTTGCTATGACTTTGCCATGCTTAATGCTTGTCACTATGGGCCCGGGTGCCATGATTTCAGATCTGAACCGTTTATGTTTTCACCATTATATCTATGTTCTAGATCCGATCTTGCAAGTTATAGTCACCTACTACGTGTTATGATCCGGCAACCCCGGAGTGACAGAAGTCGGGACACTTCCCAGTGATGACCGTAGTTTGAGGAGTTCATGTATTCATTATGTGTTAATGCTTTGTTCCGGATCTCTATTAAAAGGAGGCCTTAATATCCCTTAGTTTCCATATAGACACCGCTGCCACGGGAGGGAAGGACAAAAGATGTCATGCAAGTTCTTTCCATAAGCACGTATGACTATTTACGGAATACATGCCTACATTATATTTATAAACTGGAGCTAGTGCTGTATTGCCCTAGGTTATGACTGTTATATGATGAATATCATCCAATGAATTCACCGATCCAATGCCTATGAATTTCTCTTATATTGTTCTTGCTAAGTTACTACTGCTATCGTTACTCTTGCACTTGCTACAAAATCATTGCTATCATTGTTACTGTTACTGTTACTATTGCTGTTGCTACTACTATCAAAATTATCATATTACTTTGCTACTGATCACTTTGCTGCAGATAATTAATCTCTAGGTGTGGTTGAATTGACAACTCAACTGCTAATACTTGCAAATATTCTTTGGCTCCCCTTGTGTTGAATCAATAAATTTGGGTTGAATACTCTACCCTAGAAAACTGTTGCGATCCCCTATACTTGTGGGTTATCAAGACCTTTTTCTGGCGCCGTTGCCGGGGAGCATAGCTATATTTGTTGAGTCACTTGGGATTATTATGAAATTATCACTATGAAGAATCTGAAGGATTCTAAGACTAAGATTTTTCCCTCTAAGATGAGGGGAGGTAAGGAACTGCCATCCAGCTCCGCTTTAGATTCACCTTCTGTTATAAGTAGACTTGCAACACCACCACATGCTATCTATTCTGATATGTCGCAAGTTATTGATGATGCTACTTCTGCTATGAATGCTACTCATAATGATGCTAGTACCTTGCTTGATGATAATGTGCCACTAGGTGTATTTCTTGATGAACAACTTGCTAGAACTGAAACTGATGAAATTGTTGAAACTGATGAAGAGCTTGAAACTGAAAATCTTGAAACACCTATTAGACCTAGTTCTCCTAGATATGAATTGCCAAAAGTACCGTAAGGTTATGTTATGGATGAGGAGACAACTAGAGACATTCTTGCTTGTAAGGATAGAGATGATCTGGAAAAATTATTATGCAAGTATAAAGAAAAGACTTTGAATGCTAGAATGAAATGTGATCCTAAGTTTGCTACTTCACCTATCTTTGTTGATGATAAGGATTATGAATTCTTTGTCGACCCAGAGTTGATTACTTTGGTTGAATCTGATCCTTTCCATGGTTATGAAACAGAAACTGTTGTGGCACATCTTACTAAGTTGAATGACATAGCCACCCTATTTGCTCATGATGAGAAAATTCACTACTATTATATTCTCAAATTATTTCCGTTCTCATTAAAGGGTGATGCTAAGGCTTGGTACAATACTCTTGCTCCTGGTTGTGTGCGTAGTCCCCAGGATATGATTTATTACTTCTCTAAAAAATATTTTCCTGCTCATAAGAAACAAGCTGCCTTACAGGAAATATTTAACTTTGCGCAAATTGAAGAAGAGAGTCTCCCACAAGCTTGGGGGAGGCTTCTCCAATTGCTTAATGCTTTGCTTGATCATCCTCTTAAGAAAAATGAAATACTTGATATCTTCTATAATGGACTAACCGATCCTTCTAGGGACTTCCTAGATAGTCGTGCTGGTTGTGTTTTCAGGGAGCGAACTATTGAACAAGCTGAAGAATTATTGAATAACATATTGAAAAATTATGATGATTGGACTCTTCCCGAACCACCACTTAAACCTACTCCAAAGAAGAGGGGTATCTTATATCTCAGTCCTGAAGATATGCAAGAGGCAAAGAAATCCATGAAGGAAAAAGGTATTAAAGCAGAGGATGTTAAAAATTTACCACCTATCGAAGAAATACATGGGCTTGAAACACCACCACCATCTAAGGTGGTAGAGGTAAATTCTTTACTGAAGTTCGATGAAGGTGATATTCCTTATAATAAACATCCTGGTCAATGCCTTTATGAGTTTGATAATTACATTAGAAAGCAAGATCACTTCAATGCAAATGTTATGAAACAATTGAAATACAATTCTGATATGATTGCTCGCTCAAGTGACTTGTTATTTAGAATCTCAAATGATGTTAGAGGTGTAGGAAAGCATGCGTCTATGGTTCAAACTCAATTAGAACAAGTTGCTAAATCTGAAAGAGAGTTGCTTGATGAAATGAATAATAATATCAATGATCATGTTGTTAGAGTAATGACTAGATGAGGTGGAATGACTCAAGAACCACTTTATCCTGAGGGACACCCAAAAAGAATTGAACAAGACTCTCAAAGAGTTGACACTGATGTACCTAGTCCTTCCAAAAAGAAAAAGAAGAAGAAAAATGATAGGACTTTGCATGCCTCTAGTGAACCTGAAGTTGAAAAACCTCCTGATAATGATAATGAAGTCTCTATCTCTGATGCTGAAACTCAATCTGGTAATGAACACTCACCCTCTGATAATGAAAAAGACAATGATGAGGTTCATGAAGACACTCAAATAAATAATAAAGAACCAGATAATGATGTTGAGATAGAACCAGCAGTTGATCTTGATAACCCACAAACCAAGAATAAAAGATATGATAAAAGAGACTTTATTGCTAGAAAACATGGTAGGGAAAGAGAACCATGGGTTCAAAAACCTATGCCCTTTCCACCTAAGTCAACCAAAAAGAAAGATGATGAAGAATTTGAACGCTTTGCTGAAATGCTGAGGCCTGTCTTTTTGCGTACTCGCTTGACTGATATCTTAAAAATGCCTCCTTATGCAAAGTACATGAAAGACATCATCACCAATAAGAGAAAAATACCGAAAGCTGAAATCTCCACCATGTTGCTAATTATACTTTTAAGGATGGAGTACCTAAAAAACTTGGAGATCCGGGAATACCAACTATACCTTGCTCCATCAAAAGAAATTATGTGAAAACTGCTTTATGTGATTTAGGAGCTGGTGTTAGTGTTATGCCTTTCTCTTTATATAATAGACTTGATTTGAATAAACTCACACCTACTAAAATATCTTTGCAAATGGCTGATAAATCAACTGCCATACCTATCGGTATTTGTGAGGATGTGCCCGTTGTCGTTGCTAATGTTACTACTTAACTGACTTTGTTATACTTGAGATGCCCGAGGATGACAACATGTCAATTATCCTCGGTAGACCCTTCTTGAATACTGCAGGGGCTGTTATTGATTGCAATAAAAGCAAGGTCACTTTTCATATCAATGGTAATGAGCATACGGTGCACTTTCCGAAGAAACAATTCCAAGTGAATGGTATTAATGTTATTGAAAAATCTCCGACAATCACTATTGGAAGTTTTCAACTACCCCTACCTACTGTTAAAAAGAAATATGAAATGCTTATTGTTGGGGACATTCATATCCCCATTGAGGTAACTTAGTGTTTTACGAAAGTTCTTCGGTTTCATGCTAATCGGAAGTGGTTGTTAATAAGACTTGATCAACCTTATTAATGAATCATTTTTGGGAGGTATGAAGTTGATTAATTTAGTGAGCACTACCTTCTGCCCCTACCTTTTGTTTTCTGTTTTTATTAGTTAAAGAAAATAAAATGCCATGCCTTGCCTGTTTTCTGAGTTTTCTGTGCAATAAAAAATGACCCAAAAATAAAAGTTCTCAGAATGCTCTGAAAATTTAATATGATTTTTTTCTGAATATTTAAGAATATTTAGTGCAAATAACATCAGAGGGAGGTGCTCCAGGTGGGCACAACCCACCTGGGCGCGCCAGCACCCCCAGGCTCGCCCTGGTGGGTTGTGGTCCCCACGTGGGCCCCCTCACTTATCCCTTCACTCCATATCATCACCTACCTCCAGAAAAAATCACCATTGCTCTCTCTCTCATGGTCTTGCTCTCTTTGCTCGAAGTTCCATTTTCAAAACTGTTTTGGGGTATTGTTGCTTGGTATGTGACTCCTCCATTGGTCCAATTAGTTCTTGCTTTAGTGGTTTATATTTAGAATAATTACTGACTCTTGGTGCTGCTGTAGATGAGCTTGCATGTTGAATTCTTAGAGTTCTAAGTAGTTTGAATGCTTGATATGGCCTCTATGCATCCCTATGAGTAGTTGCTATCAATCTTATAAAGTTTTGTTGAGAAAAAATTTTATGGACTAAAAATTTCAGAATTTTGCTCATAGGAAAAGATGAGTATCTTTAGGAAGTTCGCTTCCAAGAAGAACTCCAAGGGAGTTATTGGGGAGTCGTCTGACAGTGATCTCCGCACCCGGAGAATGGCGGAGGTACGGCCGTGCGAGTGGCCGCATAACCCATTCATGGAGGGAGCCGGAATCCGTCAAGAGTTTGCACAGTATGCTGCTAATGCCAGCCTCACCGACTTCATCGCAGCTGAACGTGAACAGTATCATCTCCTCACAAATTCCTTTGTGCAAAGTTTTCATTTCTTGAGTAGGAATAATCTTCCTGAGGTGCAGTTTAACTTATATGCTGAACCCCATCAGATACCACTTACTGAGTTTTGTGACATATGCATGATCCCTTCTGACGGGGATTTAGTAGAGCCTAGGACCGCAGAGTTTGATGGTTTTTACCGCACTCTGACTATGGGGGATGAGAGAGGGGTATCGGCTGTCACTGCCACTAGCTTACACTTTCCGGTTGTACATTATTTTGCTCTATTCATTGTGAAGTGTTTGCTTGCCAGAGAGAAGGTAGGTGCACTCAGTGCACCTGACTTTGCTGTTTTACGTTGTGCACTTTACGGCGATGACACTTATAGCTTGGGAGCTCTCCCGTGTAAATAGTTTTTCTCGTTTTTGTTTTTCCTTTCTTAAATTTGCTTTCTTTCAGAAAACCAAAAACTCCAAAAATATTTCAGTGTGTTTCTCTGAATTTCTTTTTATTCAGTCATACCGAGGAGAAGACCACGATGAAAATGTTGAGTGGCTCTCATATGCATTGTTGTTGATCTAACAGAGAGCCCATATTACCTTGTTTTCTTCTTTTTGAATAAATGTTTGCAGATTCCAGCTTAGTCCACGGCACTCTTGCACTATTATTATTTTCATATCGTTCAGTCGTGTAAGTGAAAGGCAATAATGACGATATTTGATGAACTGGCTGTGGCAGAGAGAAATGGGTATGAACTCAACTTGTTCTGTTTTTGTAAATATGTTTAACCTAATATCCATGATTCAGCTCATTATGATCAAACATGTTTGCAATGACCCTTAGGGATTATAGTTTCTCATGCCATGCTTAAGTAGCTAGGAGTGGATAATGATTTATCTTGGATGTCAACATTGCGTTAGGATAATTGTGATGTAGTATGATGATATGGTATCCTCCTCTGAATGTTCGAGTGGCTTGACTTGGCACATGTTCATGCATGTAGTTGAATCAAAACCAACATAGCCTCTATGATATTTGTGTTCATGGTGTTCATATCCTACTCATGCTAGTATCCAATGTTACTTATGCATAATGCATGTTCATGACCGTTTTCGCTCTCTAGCTGGCCGCTTCTCAACCTAATTGTTAGCCTTCGCCTGTACTAACTGGGAATTCTTCTTGTGCATCAAAACCATGAAACCCAAGTTATTCCAGATGAGTCCACCATACCTACCTATATGCGGTATTACCCTGCCGTCCTAAGTAAATTTGCATGTGCCACCTCTAAAAACTTCAAATAAATATCCTTTTTTTTGTGTGCCTGGATTGTTCATAGAGCGACAGGAGGTAGTCAGTATCTTCCATGCTAAGCGGGTTATTCTCATGATGAGTGTTTATTCGCTCATCTTTGCACGAGAGGGGCGGTAATAGGGATTCCCAGTCCCGAATTCAAATTGCAAATAATTAAACAAAACTCCCCCAGGAATGTTGTTGGTATGGATGACACCCATTGTTTCGGACAAGCCGTGGAGTGTGATTGTTGGTGGAGGGGGAGTAAATCTTTACATTTATCGCTTGGGAACTGCCACTAATGTGTTTAGCATGGAAGATACCGATAACTAATGGTCGTGAAGTATATAAGAAGGGTCCATTTCTCAAAATTTCATTTACCTCTGTTTTAAAACTTGAGCTCCGGCACCTCTGCAAATCACTGCTTCCCTCTGTGAAGGGACTATCTATTTACTTTTATGTTGTGTTATTAGCTTCTCAAATAAGCGCCAGAACCTGAGAGCACTATTGTCATCCTCATGCATTGTGTATAGCTAATGTTGGGTGCATCATGACTGGATCTTTTCTACCATGAATTACAATGTTTAGTCGCTGCTTGAACTTTGGAGGTGCTCTGCATTTATGGTTTGCGGTCTCAGAAAGGGCTAGCGAGATACCACTATTGTCATATTATAGCATGGTTGCTTTGACAAAGTGTTGTTGTTTGAGATATCTTATTATTGCTCGCTAGTTGATTATGCCATTGTTATGAGTTAATATAGTTTTTAAGAGTTATTGTCGACATGGTTAGTTATAATCTTTGCTGAAAACCTGGGTGCTACTTAAGCTTATTTATGTAAACAAGAGCAAAAGAGTTCGTAAAAGTTTTTCTTTTTCACTTTCAGTTTATCAACTGAATTGCTTGAGGACAAGCAAAGGTTTAAGCTTGGGGGAGTTGATACGTCTCCGTTGTATCTACTTTTCCTAACGCTTTTCCTCTTGTTTTGGACTCTAATTTGCACGATTTGAATGAAACTAACCCGGACTGACGCTGTTTTCAGCAGAACTACCATGGTGTTGTTTTTGTGCAGAAATAAAAGTTCTCGGATTGGAACGAAACTTGGAGAGGATTTTTTATATAATAAAAGAGAATTTCTGGAGCCAAGAACCACAGGAGGGGGGCACCTGGGTGGGCACAACCCACCAGGGCACGCCCCCCCTCCAGGCGCGCCCAGGTGGGTTGTCCCCACCTGGTGGCCCCGCAGACTCCAACCCTGATGCTATAAAGTCATATTTTCGGAGAAAAAAGAGAGAAAGAATTATCGTGGTTCACGAGATGGAGCCGCCGCCACCTCCTGTTCTTCATCGGGAGGCCAGATCTTGAGTCCGTTTGGGGCTCCGGAGAGGGGGATCTTCGATCTTCGTCATCACCAACCCTTCTCCATCGCCAATTCCATGATGCTCCCCACCGGGAGTGAGTAATTCCTTCGTAGGCTCGCTGGTCGGTGAGGAGTTGGATGAGATTCATCATGTAATCGAGTTAGTTTTGTTAGGGCTTGATCCCTAGTATCCATTATGTTCTGAGATTGATGTTGCTATGACTTTGCCATGCTTAATGCTTGTCACTTTGGGCCCGGGTGCCATGATTTCAGATCTGAACCATTTATGTTTTCACCATTATATCTATGTTCTAGATCCGATCTTGCAAGTTATAGTCACCTACTACATGTTATGATCCGGCAACCCCGGAGTGACAGAAGTCGGGACACTTCCCGGTGATGACCGTAGTTTGAGGAGTTCATGTATTCATTATGTGTTAATGCTTTGTTCCGGTTCTCTATTAAAAGGAGGCCTTAATATCCCTTAGTTTCCATATGGACCTCGCTGCCACGGGAGGGTAGGACAAAAGATGTCATGCAAGTTCTTTCCATAAGCATGTATGACTATTTACGGAATACATGCCTACATTATATTTATGAACTGGAGCTAGTGCTGTATCGCCCTTGGTTATGACTGTTATATGATGAATATCATCCAATGAATTCACCGATCCAATGCCTACAAATTTCTCTTATATTGTTCTTGCTAAGTTACTACTGCTATTGTTACTCTTGCACTTGCTACAAAATCATTGCTATCACTGTTACTGTTACTATTGCTGTTGCTACTACTATCAAAATTATCATATTACTTTGCTACTGATCACTTTGCTACAGATAATTAATCTCCAGGTGTGGTTGAATTGACAACTCAACTGCTAATACTTGCAAATATTCTTTGGCTCCCCTTGTGTCGAATCAATAAATTTGGGCTGAATACTCTACCCTCGAAAACTGTTGCGATCCCCTATACTTGTGGGTTATCACTTCCCTCTGCGAAGGGCCTATCTTTTACTTTATGTATTTAATTTTATGCAAGAGTCAATAGTATTCTTCTCTATCCTATTTTTATTTTTCTCTTTGCAAGCATCATTTGGTGGGGAAAGATCCAGACACATATATCGAGTTGAATATAGATGATCATGAGTTATTATTGTTGACAATTATCTCTATGATAAATAAGTTGGGAGGCGAAACATTAAGCCCATATCTTTCTTTGTGTTCGATGGATGCTATTTGTTCTAAATATATGCTTTGAGTGTTAGCAATCATGGAAGACTATATGATAGTTGAGTATGTGGAATTTGCTAAATCAAAGCTCTTACATAGACCCTTCCTGAAAATAAGATGAATTGCAATTGTTTAATGACTAAGAACATAGTTTGTTAATTTTCAAGAAAGTTTATGGTCTATACTTTAACATGTGAATAGCTTGCTACTTGATCATGAGAAGTTTTATGAGATGAGCTACTGTTTTATGATGCTAGAAAAACTGATTGAATTTATCATTGATCAAACTTGTGCACTATGCTAGCATTCACACTTCATAAATTATTTCTTTTATCATTTACCTACTCGAGGACGAGCAGGAATTAAGCTTGGGGATGCTGATATGTCTCCAACGTATCTATAATTTATGAAGTATTCATGCCATGTTTACAACAATTTTATATGGTTTTGGTATGATTTGAATGGAACTAACCTGGACTGACGTTGTTTTCAACAGAACTACCGTGGTGTTTTTTTTTTGCAAAAATAAAAGTTCTCCAAATGCAACGAAATGTTTTGATGATTTTTTTTGGAACAAAAGAGGCACTAGAAGCTTCGTGGGAGGACCAGAAGGTGAAGGAGGTGGCCACTACCCACCAGGTTGCGCCAGGGGCCTTGGTTGTGGGCTGGTGGGTAGTGGGCACCCTGTGGCCCATCTTCACGTGAAACCAACGCCAAAAAATCCTATAAATAGAGAAACCACCAGAAATAACCCTAGAACTTCGACTCCGCCGCTGCACGTCTCTGTACCTTTGAAATACCATATGGAGCCCTGCTCTGGCACCCTGCCGGAGGGGGAAATTAACACTGGAGGCCATCTTCATCATCCCAGAGGCCACCATGATGAGGAGGGAGTAGTTCACCCTCGAGGCTAGGGGTATGTACAAGTAGCTATGTGTTTGATCTCTTTCTCGTGTTCTTGATTTGGCACGATCTTGATGTACAACGAGCTTTGTTAATGCAGTTGGATCATATGGTGTTTTCCCCTCTCTGTTGTTGTGATGAATTGAGTTTTTCTTTGATGTTTCACTATTATCGGATTGAATACTTTTATGGATTTGAGAACACTTTATGTATGTCTTGCATATGAATACCCATGGTGACAATGGGGTATTATATCGATTCACTTGATGTATGTTTTGGCACTCAACTCGCGGATTCCCGAGGTAACATTGGGGTAATCTACGCATAGGTGTTGATGCACGTTTTTGTCCTACTTTCTCCGGTAGAAATCTTATGGCACTCTTTGAAGTTCTTTGTGTTGGATTCAATATTATGAATCTGAAGTTGTTCGATGCATATCAAATAATCAAATCACGGATATTTGTGGTGACATTGGAGTATCTAGGTGACATTAGAGTTGGTTGATGCGTATCATATGGTGTTATTTTAGTATGAACTCTAGGGCTGTTTGTGACACTTATAGGAATAGCTCAATAGATTGATCGGAAAGGATAACTTTGAGGTGGTTTCATACCCAACAAACAATTTCATCTTATGTTCTCCGCTAGATAAGAACTTTAGAGTGACTCTTTGTCGCACGTTGAGGGGTTGTTATATGATTCAATTATGTTAGCATTGTTGAGAGATTGCACTAGTGAAAGTATGAACCCTGGGCCTTGTTTTCAAGCATTGCAATACCGTTTGTGCTCTATTTTATCACTTGCCACCTTGCTATTTTTTTTTATTTTCAGATAAGAAAAACCTATATCTACTATCCATACTACAGTTGTATCACCATCTCTTCACCGAACTAGTGCACCTATACAATTTGCCATTGTGTTGGGTGTGTTGGGGACACAAGAGATTTCTTGTATTTGGTTGTAGGGTTGTTAGAGAGAGACCATCTTCATCATACGCCTCCCACAGATTGATAAACCTTAGGTTATCCACTTGAGGGAAATTTGTTATTGTCCTACAAAACTCTACGCTTGGAGGCCCAACACGAGTCTACAAGAATAAAAATGTAGTAGACATCAGCTGGCCGCCCGCATGCTTGCGAGAAAGGAAGCTAGCCAGCCTTTGCCGGGTGCGCAGCTATCGCTGCTCCTCTGCGTGCACGAGCTGGCTCTTGGCTGCCGCGCGCATGCTGTCCAAGGCTGCCACCGCCGGAGCTCGCAGCACCACCACGGCTGCTGCTCACTGTCGTGCTCCGGCGAGGTCGCACATAAGATGTTTGTCAAAATGACCCAAAAGTAGGGAGAAAAATTTGATGTATGTGGTTGTTTTGAAGGAAATATGAGGGTTCAAAACAGACACGTCCGATCACTGCCCGGGCGCGCCCGTGGACTTTTGAGGGACCAAATTAGCTAGGTTCGGCTATAGATGCTCTTATCCCGTGTAGCTTCCTCCAATGCTAGAGTACATCACACGGTAGAAAGTGGGTTTGCAGCACTTGAACATTCCAAGAGCTATTTATCATTCGGACATGATTCTGCATCGTCTCGGTAATATGACTAGTTTATAGGAAAACATCCATGGGATCCAATTGTCCCTCTGTCACAGCCCTAGAATTTGTTTGTAACTAGTTGCATCAGCATCCATGCATCATGTCTAAGTTTAAATGAATTTGAAATGGGGGATGTTCAAACCCTAGCACCAAATGAAATTCAACTAGGATCAAAATAAAATATTTTCAATGACCCCAAAATGCCCTTAAAATGTTCATTATTTATGGAAAAAGATTAAAACCTTAACTAGAGGTGATGCACATTTTTCCAAGGCATTTATGGTCTTTGAATTAAATCATAATGTAATTGAGTTGGGGTTATAAATTTCTATAAATACTTTTATAACTCCAATCATTCTGAAAAATATTGTGGGGCTTTGGGTTAGTCCCACTAGTGGAAAAAAGCCTAGCTATAGCGTGGCAAATAGGGCCTTGCTGGCATAGAAACCCAACGCCACCAATATGGTGCCATTGTTAAGAAATAGTGGTGGCGTGGGTTGACACGTCAGCAGTATCGTACATCGTGCTGGCGTGTAACCAGTCCAACGCCAGCACTAAGTTCATCATAACTCTAGCGTCCCTACTTGTCCAATGCCAGCAAATGATTTTTTTGGTAATAAAAAAAATTGCTCATCAACACTAGCTACTTACTTAATAGATACTACTGAACACAATATACTCATCAACACTAGGTACTTACTTAATAGATAGTCATTACAGAAGAGGCTCATGAACTCAACAAGTTGATATTAATTAAACTTCACAAAAGTTGCTCACTCAAGTACTCTAGTTACTCGATCATCATCAAATAATAAGATGAACTAGTCTTCATCAAGGAGTATGCCCAGCTGGAGAAGCTTCTTTCTATCCCCCTCTCCTTCTCTTCTAAAATGATCTATGTCCATCTTCAGGTCAATCCTCTCAGCTGTGAGGTGTCTCCTCTCCTCCATCAGTTTATCCCGATCCTCGACAAGCTTATCCCTCTTGTCCCTAAGCTGATTAGTCTCCTGAACAAGCCGAACAGTCTCCTTGCGTAGCTGTTTAATCTCCCCCTTTAGCTCGCCATTTGCCCCTTGCACGCTCTTGATGACATACTCATAAGTGTTTAAGAATTCATTGTTGGCCATGTCCACATCGCACACCGACTCGTTGTTACCTCCAGAATTGACCATGACCTACAAACACAACACATATACGATCAAGATAATATGCAATTTCATATCACTGAATAAATATTGCACTATATAGAACTAATTAAACTAGATAGCATGTATAGAACTAATTAAACTAGATAGCAATGTAATGTATAGAACTATTGGATTGTGACTATATTTGCCACACTATTTTGCCACACCTAACTTGGAGCATTACTTTCGAGTGGAAGTTTTCTTTGGACACTCAACTATTTTGCCACACCTAACTTGGAGCATTACTTTCGAGTGGAAATTTTCTTTGGTGAAAAGTAGTACACAACAGATTTTCCCCAAGATATTTATGGATTACAACAGCAACTCAAACACTTTGTTTCAGAATTTAGATGCTTCCAAAGATGATGACTTATAAAATATATCTACCTTAATTTGATTGACATATTGCACTTCCAGTTTCTACAGCTAGTGCTAACCGAAGATTGAAAAATATATCTACCTTAATTCTAGACAACTACGACACATTCTCACTACCTAGCAGTGATGAACCCCAGCGATGCAAATAAAAAAAATTACAATGGCAGTGACCTACAGCAAAAGAGGGAGGGATGATATGCTCACCTGCGTTGGAGCCAAGGGTCGCCTACAGTCTACTCTGTCGCCGTCGCCGAAACCCTAGCAGATGAGAGTGGGAGGCTCAAATGCGAAACACACCTCTAATTAAAAAAATCCAAATGGACCAGATGAGAGTGGGAGGCTCAGATGTGTACCTCGGGACCGGAGAATGACCGCAATCGCCGGAATCGTCCGGAATCGAAGCGGGGATAACGAGCGGCGACAGAGGGAGAGAAAGGGGAACAGAACAGAGTAGCAGGGCAGAGAGAGGGAGTGGGTCGAGGGGGCCATTGCCCCCGTTGGTTTTGACCCCCACGGCATTCTAATACTATTTGGGCTTGCCCAATAAGAAAAAAGATCACCACCTAAAAAATGTCATCTCAAAACTATATATTTCAAGTCTTAAACTAAAAAGGAAAAAAAGTAAATTTAATAAAAGTAAACTATAATATACTATAAAAAAGATCACACATAAAAAACTAAAAAGAAAAAAAATTGGAAGTCTCAAACTACATATTTGAAGGCTCAAAACTATATATTTCAAGTCTTAAACTAAAAAGGAAAAAAAGTAAATCACTACTGGAAATCAGGGAATTTGCCATCAGCATGTTCTTTGCCATGTGTTAGCCGACATCAAAGAGGTTCTTTGCCGTCTGCTTTCAAAATGAAGACGGCAAAGAACTGGCTGATGGCAAATATACAGTTTGCCATCTGCCATTTCTTTGCCGTTTGCCAGCGGACGACAAAAGTCCAAAAGGTAGATGGCAAAGAGCCTAGCTGGGCCCCACTGGACTCTCCGGCTGGTTAGGTCAGACGGACGGGCTGGATGCTGTCCGCCAGCTCTTTGCCATCTGCCTTCTGGACCTTTGTCGTCCGCCAGCAGACAGCAAAGAAAATGACCTAGCTAACGGCCGTTCCCCCTGGCCCCACCCCACTAGCTAGTCTCTTTGCCATCTGCTAGCTAGGCTCTTTGCCGTCAGAGGGCAAAGAGCGAACTAACTAAAACGGTCAGCCCGCCCCACCCCCCCTCTCTCTCCCTCTCTCTCTCTCCCCTCACCTCACCCGCGCGCCACCCCCGTAGCCCGAGCCGCCGCCAGCCCGCGCCACCCCTGGAGCCAGAGGCGCCGCCGGCCAGCCCCGCCCCGCCGCCGGCCCGCCCCGCCCAGCGGACCCAGGCCGCGGCGGCCCCCTACCCCGTCCCATCGCCGGAGCCGCACCATGCCACGTCGCCCCTCCCCGCGGCCTTCCTCCACCCGCCCCCCCTCCACGGGCCGACCTCGCCGGAGCTAGCTAGGTGAGTTCTTGTGCTCTTTTTTTTGGTTTTTCTTCTTCTGTTTTTTAGGTTTAGTTTAGTTTAATTTAGTTTAGTTTAGTTTAGTTTAGGTTTAGGTTTAGATTTAGTTTAGTTTAGGTTTAGTTTAGTTTTTTTTCTGTTTTTTAAGAATAAACAAGAAAGATGAAAAAATAAGAAGTAAACGAAGAAGAGGAGGAAGAAGAAGATGATGAAAAAAAGAAGTAGAAAAAGTTGAAAAAGAAAGAAAAGAAGGAAAAGAAGGTCGAGGGGTCGATGGTCACTGAGGGGTCGAGGGTCGGCGAGGGGTCGAGGGTCGAGGGGTCGAGGGGTCGAGGATCTCCGAGGGGTCGAGGGTCGCCGAGGGGTCGAGGGTCGAGGAACGAGCAGTGCGAATCGTTTTTTTACAACTTGGCAGTGGCATCCTATTGTAAATATTTAGTTAGGTTGATGGCAAAAACAATAATGCTATGTTACTCATCTTTGGATTTCAATGTGCAGTTGTTTCGTCGCTGTGAGGGTCTGGTGTTCGACGAGCTCCGCCCTTGCGTTCGTGGGTGAGCACAAATGACATCTCCTCCTCCCCCCTTAATTATTTGCTCTGTTTCGGTGTTCGTGTCGATGAAACTTGCTAGCTATAGGTGTCTTCAATCATCAGTATGCGTCTCCCATTCGAAAGGGTTACAATTATAAATATGCATGCATTTGCATATTTATAACCATGATTCTTTTGAATTGTCCAACGTTATCCATGGACAGCCCGAGTATGTGTAGATTGGGTTCATTTTCCCATATGCTCTACTCCGGATCCGACGCATAAATTTTGTCAGTGCCTCCCTGTTGTTCTCCGGGTACACATCCTCTCTGTTTATTGCAGAGACGTGTATCAGGAGAACAGTGGGGAGGTGCTGTCAAAATTTTGCGTCGGATCCGGAGCAGAGCATGGGAAAATGAACCCAATCTACACATACTCAGGTGGGATTAGGACCTATCTTTACCTATTAGAGTGTAGGTTGCATGGACGTAATAAAATTGACAAACTAGATTAACTGATGAATATATACATGGTGAATTATATATGTGTTTCTTGTGTGTCCAGTAGCTAGGCAAGCCAAGATGAGTGATCGTGCGTGGATGTACACCGGTCACACTAGTCAGAAAGAGATGACCAATGAATGGTTAACAAAAACCAAGGGGTTTGTGAAAGCCGCATTTGCAAATAGCCAGACGAAAACCTGGTGCCCCTGTGTCCAGTGCGACAATTGGGAAAAGAGGATAGAGGATGAAATGGGCAAACACCTGCAGAAGAGTGGTTTTACGCCCGGTTATACGGTGTGGACATTTCATGGTGAGTCTTCCCAACGTGCCAGAGCTGAGGTGGTTTGTCGTCGCACCGACGAGCATGGTACTGGGATGGAAGACATGGTGCAAGACTTTGATGATGCTCGGGATTCGGACGATGAGATGGAGGAATCTGCAAAGGCCTTCAATGAAATGTTGGAGTCTTCAAAACGTCCTCTCCACGAGCACACTGAGCTTTGTCAGTTGGATGCCATCTCACAAGTAATGGCTCTGAAGGCTCAATTCAACTTGGGCAGAGAATGCTACGACGCGATGATGACAGTATTTGGACGCTTTCTACCCAAAGGCCATGTAATGCCTGCAAACTTGTACCAGTCGGACAAAATCCTCAGTGCACTTAAGATGCCCTATGAGAAGATACATGCCTGTGAGAAAGGATGTGCCTTATTTAGGCTTGAGTATGCAGACTTGAACTATTGTCCCATTTGCAAGTCTTCCAGGTATGTTGTGGTAGACAACGGTATGGGTGAGAAGACGTAGACCAAAATCACCGTTAATATTCTTCGGTATTTGCCAATCGTACCAAGACTTCAACGTCTTTTCATGGTCGAAGAGACGGCAAGACAGATAACATGGCACAAAATGGGCAAAAGAACCGAACTAGATGCAGATGGGAATCTGATGATGGTACACACATAAGATGGTTCTGCATGGAAGCGCTTCGATGCATTACATGGGCAAAAAAGGGCAGATCCAAGGCATCCTCGAGTCGCCATCAGCATGGATGGGTTCAGTGTGTTTGGTCTGATGGCAACCCAATACAGTTGTTGGCCCGTATTTGTCATTCCACTCAATCTCCCCCCGGACAGATTATGCAAAGAAAGAACATTTTCCTGACGTTGATAATTCCAGGGCCCAACTATCCGGGGAAGAATATGAATGTGTACATGCAGCCGCTCAAGGATGAATTGCAAGAAGCTTGGGATAATGGGTTCAAGACATATGACGCCGCTAGCAAACAGAACTTCATAATGCGTGTCTGGTACATGTACTCGATGCATGACTTGCTGGCGTATGCGCTATTCATTGGCTGGTGTGTGCATGGAAGATTCCCATGCCCCACATGCAAGGCAGCTCTTGAGTTTTGTTGGCTGCAGGCGGGTCGCAAGTTTTCTTGCTTCGACTTGCATAGACAGTTCCTGGATCCTCGCCATAAGTTCAGGAAAGACAAGAAGAACTTCATCAAAGGTAGAGTTGTCAAAAAGTCTGCACCACCTGCGTTGACAGGCCAAGAGACCCTGGATCAGTTAAACGCTCTCGAGCCAGATCCAGAGCGTCCAGGGTATTTCAAGGGGTATAATTCGGAACACGCCTGGACTCACAAGACATGCTTGTGGGATCTGCCTTACTTCAAAGACCTCCTTTGCCCACACAACATCAACGTGATGCACACTGAAAAGAATATCACCGAGGCCCTTTTTGGTACATTGTTCGACATAGACGGGAAGTCAAAGGATAATAGTAAGGCTAGAGTCGATCAAGAGGCGCTATGTGATAGACCGTTACAAAACATGCAAGAACCGAAAGGAAAGCAGAACTGGACGAAGCCAAAGGCATGGTTCAATCTTGGAAGGCCAGCTGTGAGGGAAATTTTCTTGTGGGTGAAAATGCAGTTGATGTTCCCCGATGGGTATGCAATGAATCCTAAGAGGGGAGCGAGTCTTGAAAAATTGAAAATATTTGGTCTCAAGGGTCATGATTGGCACATATGTATTGAGCGGGTAATGCCGGTGATGTTGCGTGGCTTTATCCTTGAGGATGAATGGCTAGTATTGGCAGAGCTGAGCTATTTCTTCCGTGTTCTTTGTGCGAAAGAACTATCGCTTGCCGTGCTAGAAGAAATGGAAGAGTTGGCGCCGGAGTTGATCTGCAAGTTAGAGAAGATCTTTCCGCCGGGCTTCTTTAATCCAATGCAGCACTTGATTTTGCATCTCCCGACCGAGGCAAGATTGGGGGAGGCCATGCAAAATCGTTGGTGCTACACAACTGAGAGGATGCAGAAGACGCTCCGAGCAAAATGTAAAAATAAACGTAGAATTAAAGCATCGATGGCCAAGGCATTCATTACTGAGGAGGCGGCAAACTTCATGACAGCACACTACGAAGCCAAAAATCGTCATTTGCATAATACGAAGCCTTGGTACAATGCTTGCGACCCTAAAAAAGGTGGATCCAACCTCAGCCTATTCAAAGGGAATCTCGCACCAGTCGGTGCTTCAAAACCAATATCGTTGGATGTCGAAGAATGGCGGACCATTTCATTGTATATCTTCAACAACCTAACAGAAGTGCGGCCGTACATCGATTAAGTTCTCGCGGTACATTGTTTTGCAACTTCTAATTCCTTTGAACTGCTCTTATTCCCGGATATTTGATACAGTCGATAAGTCGCCAAATTCTCAAATGGAGCGGAGATCGAAAAGGAATCCATCAAAGAGTATGAGCTTCTGGCAAAGCAAGGAGGCGGCTTTCCCGGTTTCATCTCTTGGTTCAAACAAACGGTAATTTCCATTAGACCATTCTCATTTCTTCGTCTAATTTGCGGCTAATGCAACAATCCTTTCGTATTAAACCTGTAGGCTAATTCAGAGTCTATGGACACCAAATTGAGACAAGTCGCTAATGGTTTTGACTATAAGGTCCGTTCATTTGACAAATACGACATCAACGGGTATCGCTTTCGTACCTTCGGCAAAGAGCTATCTATGGCCGACCGAAAGTCTACAAATTGTTGTGTCTCTGCTATCGGCGATGGAGGTACCGAGTATTATGGGAGAGTTGAAGCAATTTATGAACTTCTATTCTATGGTGAAAACCCACCGAACGTCGTAGTCTTCAAATGTTATTGGTTCCAGCCGAAGGAGACTAGAAGGACTCATGAACATATAGGGCTAGTCAAAATCAAACAAAGCACCCATTTAGATGTTCCCGATGTCTATATTATGGCTCAACAGGCGACCCAAGTTTTCTATCTACCGTGGGCCTGCCAAACTGATCCAAATTTGAATGGTTGGGATGTCGTTTATGAAGTGTCGCCACGTGTTAGACCTCCTCCCCCCAATGAAGAGGATTATGAACCTCACATTAACCCAGACACATATGAAGGTGAATTCTTCCAAGAAACACGTCTTTCCAAAAAAATGCTTCAAGAAACGCTCTACTTCATCCCAGAACATTGAAGTAGACAGCGACAGTGAATCCGACTTCACCCCTGAGCCAGAACAAGAAGAGCCGGAACAAGAAGAGGTTACTACTGCGGATGACCTATCAATGCTTGACCGATTACATAAAGGTGGCCTTCCACATGTTGATGCCGCTGAACTCGATGAGCACATCATTCATGATAGTGATGATGATGATGCATTTATTGATCCCGGAGCATATATAGACGATCAAGATTATTATTAGTTCATGTCAGGTATTCAATTTGTATTATATACATATATATATTGTTAGTTCATGTTAGGTATTCAATTTTTTTTATTGTACTTGATTTATATAATTACTTGTATGATTGTATGATTTATATAGTTACTTGTATAATTTTCTTACTTGTATGATTGTTTGTTATACATAGTGCCATGGTCTTGATATCCGTCCCCGTCGGCCCTCGTCCGATTTATGATTCGGATGTGGTATATTCTCTTTTATAACTATTTGTTGCATTTCGCATTTATGACAATTATGCCCATCAAGTTGACATAGAGATACTTTTTATCTAGGAGGTATGTCAACCGGAAATTGCAACCGACCCTCTTGTCGAGAAGTTAAATTTAGTTGAAGAAGAAAATGAGTATTTGAAATAAAAATGAAAAGAATTGAAGAAGAGAAGATGAAATTAGAGTTGTTTGTTGCCGATGTCGTCGATGATCACAAGATCAAGATGGATGCAATGCGCTTGAAGATGGATGCAATGCGCTTGAAGATTAGTAAGATTAGAAAATATGCCATTGATAATGAGGCTTGGTATCATTATGCCGTTGGATCAATTGTTACCTTAGTTGCGATCTTGATTGCATTTGTTGTGATGACGGTAAGTTTTCTCTAGTGTTTTGCTTAACAAATGCATACTTAGCTTCGTACATGCTTGTTAGCCCTATTATGCCACATACTTAGCTTATTTCCCCCAAAAAAGGCGTACTTAGCTAATTATCCTCCAGAATGACATAATTAGCTTATTTAATTCATTTATGACATAATTAGCTTATTATCCTAAAAAATGGTATAATAACCTTGGTTCTCTCATAAATGTCATATACTTATCTTATTTTCCTCCAAAATGGCATAATTACATAAGTTAGATAAAAAATGAGCTATACTTACCTAAGTTGGCTCAAAAATGGCATCATCACCTAGGTTAGCACAAAAATGACCTATACTTACCTTATTTTCCTCCAAATTGGCATAATAAGCTTAGTTAGCTCAAAAATGGCATAATTACCTAAGTTAGGCTTCTAAAATGACACAAATAAGGAATAAGAAGAAGAAACAAGGAGAGGAGAAAAAGAAAGATAAGAAGAAGAAAGAGAAGGAAAAAAAGAATAAAGAAGAAGAATGAGAATAGAAGGAAAAGGATAAAAAGATAGAAAGAGAAGAAAGATGAGAAAAAAGAAGAAGAAAATACTTCTTATTCTTCCTTTTTCTCTTCTTTCTTTTTCTCCATCTTCTACTCCTTATTCTTATTCTTCTTCTTCTTTCTTCTTCTTCTTCTTCTTCTTCTTCTTCTTGTCTCTTCTCTTCTTCTTCTAGTCTTCTTCTTCTGTTTTCTTCTTCTTCTAACTTTCTTACTCCCATTTTTGCAGGTTTGATTCACTTCATGGAAGCAGCATTGATGGACTGCTAGTGTTTAGCTTTTGTTTTCATTTGTATTGATGAACAATGTAAACTATGTATGTATATATGATGAACTCCGTGAAACTATGTATGTATTGGATCTTTTAATACCCTATGTGTTGTGTTGCATTGATGGACTGCTAGATGTTGGATACATGAGCTATGTTTGAGGTTGAAACTATATATATCATATATGTCTTTTGAAAATGCAGGGATATAACAGAAAACTGAAAAAATAGTAACAATACAGGCACTTTGCCGTCTGCCACCGACGGCAAAGGGGTCTTTGCCGTCCGCCACAGACGGCAAAGAGGCCACGTGGCAGCAACCTGTACAACCTGGGAGCTAACCCATTTGGTCACTTTACCGTCTGTGGCAGACGGCAAAGGCTGGAGAGGTTTGCCGTCTGTGGCAGACGGCAAAGAGCTGGGTGGAGTGACGCGTCTGCTGATGTCACAAGGCGGACGGCAAAGGGGAGGGCATGTTTGCCCTCAGCTGGCAGACGGCAAAGCCTCCCATTAGCTGCCTAACATGGCTAACGTCTGTTCTTTGCCGTCCATGTTCTTTGCCGTCTGCCACCGACGGCAAAGGGTCTTTGCCATCTGCTTTTTTGCCGTCCGCTGTGAGAAAGCAGATGGCAAAGAAGCTGTTTACCGTTGCTTACTGTGCCGGACAGCTTTGCCGTCAGCGGCTGACGGCAAAGAGGTTTGCCGTCAGCTTTCTGGTCCTTTGCCGTCTGCCATGGCAGACGGAAAAGAAGCTGATTCCTGTAGTGAATTTAAAGTCTCAAAGTAAATATTTAAAAAATGTCATTATTTCCATTTAAAATAATAGAAATTTAATAAAACTAAACTATAATATACTATAAAAAAAGATCACCACATAAAAAACTAAAAAGAAAAAAATTTGGAAGTGTCAAATTACATATTTGAAGGCTCAAAACTATATATTTTAAGTCTTAAACTAAAAAGGAAAAAAAGTAAATTTAAAGTCTCAAAGTACATATTTTGAAAAATGTCATTATTTCTATTAAAATAATATAAATTTAATAAATATAAACTATAATATACTATGAAAAAGAATATACCAAAAAATAATATAAGAATGTTGGCATTGACAAAATAACAATACTAGCGTTGGAACCAACAGCACGCCACAACTAAATAAAATAGTGCTCGCGTTCCATGCTATTCCACGACAGCACTATATTACGCCTGGTACAAATTGTTAATCCCATATACTTCTGACGCTACCCTGTTTTCCAACGACACCACGATGCCCCTACTAATGTCGTACCAAATAAGCCAACGCCACCACTATTTGAAAAAAATAGTGGTGGCGTTGGTTGTAAATGGCGCGCCACCAACGAAAGTTGTGGCTAGCACTTTTTCCACTAGTGTCCATATTGCATCCACAAATAATTTCAGAAGCAACAAAAATGGTTTAGTATTATTACTAAATCAAAACAGAGCAAAATAAAAAGAAAAACAGAAACAGAAATGAGAGAGAGAGAGTAGTACCTGGCTTACCTGGCGGCCCACTACTATGCTAGGCCCAGCCCAGCCACCGCACCATCTTCAACCTCCTGCCAGTAGGCAGGAGGGCGTGTGCCCGACGCGCGCACGCATGCGCGAGGCCACCTCCAGCCTGCCTGCTTGCGCTGGACGCCTCCCGCGACGCCACACCCCCCGGTCCCCCTTGACTCTCCCCCGTCCTTGTTTCCCCCTCTGGCCCCCTCTCCCGAGCACACTCGAACACGCCCGTCACCACCATCATCGTTCACCGTGACCACCGAGCCCCCTCCACTGAGACACCGTGTCCAGAAGCTCCGTCGTCGAGAACCTCATGTCCATACCGAAGGAAACAAGCCGGGACGCACTACAGCGTCGCCAACGCGGCCTTCTTTAACCTCCAGCCGCGAGATCGCCGACGCCCGATCGACACCTCTGACGCCTCCCCCGAGCCACTGAGCCCTCCGTTTGACGCTCGTGAGCCCTCCTTCGTTTCCCCTCCTCCCCCTTGCTCAATCTTGCTCCATAGCTGTCGCCCGCAAGTGCCGTGAGCTCCGGCCGCCGCGATTGTCATTGTCGTCGTTACGGTGGCCCAACACCGCGTCTGAGCATGTGGTCGAGCTCCTGCTGACCCATAGATGCCGCCTAGCTACTTGGTTGGCTCGAAAGTGAGCCGTAGCCCCGTGCCCGTGCTGGCCCGAGCACCATCGCCGCCAGAGCTCGCTGCCGCCGCCGCTTCAGCCCACCCTAGCACGTGCCGACACCACCGTTGGACGCGCCGCGCTGCGGGCGTTCCAACGCGCCCAGCCGCGCATCCAACCGTGGCCGGAAACAGTCGGCCGGTGATCGCCGCCGGTTAACTCCACTTTTAGCACTAATTAACCCCCCTCATAAACACTAACAGCGGGCCCCACGACGGGTCAAAGCTGAGTCAATGCTGGGGTAAACCAGAATTGGTCACTGTATCAATGACATGTAGGTCCCACGGGTAAGATTTGACCATGGCTGACCGTGTTGACCTGCTGATGTCACCCTGACGCAGAGCTAATGAAGTAATGCACTTTCTGGATTTAGCCTAATTTAATATAACCAGGAAATTCCAGAAAATGCTATAAAATTCTAAAATTTATAGTAATTAAACCGTAACTCCAATGAAAATAATTTATAAATCAAAAAATATCAGAAAAATATGAAGAATCTGTTTATGGCTTTGTCATGCATGTTTGAAAAAATTAAGGTTGTTGTATATGACAATTTGATTAAATGGCATTTGAATATCAACATATGGAGTTTGAATTTGAATCTTTGGTTCAAACTAACGTCATTTAATGTGGCTGCTAGCTGCATTAGCTCAATCACTAGCATATTGCCATGTCATGATCATGCATCATATTGTTGCATTGCATTGATTGTGTTCCCTCTTGTTTGCCGTTGTTGTTTGATAACCCACAAGTATAGGGGGTCGCAATAGTTTTCGAGGGTAGAGTATTCAACCCAAATTTATTGATTCGACACAAGGGGAGCCAAAGAATATTTGTAAGTATTAGCAGCTAAGTTGTCAATTCAACCACACATGGAGATTAAATATCTGCTGCAAAGTGATTAGTAGCACAGTAATATGATAGTTTGATAGCAGTGGTAACGGTAACAGCAGTAACAATTTTGTAGCAGTTGTAACAGTAGCAATAGCAATAGTAACTTAGCAAGAACAATATGTGGGAAACTCGTAGGCATTGGATCGGTGAATTCAATGGATAATATTCATCATATAACAGTCATAACCTAGGGTAATACAGAACTAGCTCTAGTTCATAAATATAATGTAGGCATGTATTCCGTAAATAGTCATACGTGCTTATGGAAAATAACTTGCATGACATCTTTTGTCCTACCCTCCCGTGGCAGCAGGGTCCATAAGGAAACTAAGGGATATTAAGGCCTCCTTTTAATAGAGAACAGGAACAAAGCATTAACACATAGTGAATACATGAACTCCTCAAACTACGTCACCAGAAAGTATCCCAATTACTGTCACCCTGGGGTTTACGGATCATAACACGTAATAGGTGCATATGACTTGCAAGATCGGATCTAGAACATAGATATAAAGGTGAAAACATAAACGGTTCAGATCTGAAATCATGTCACTCGAGCCCTAGTGACAAGCATTAAGCATGGCAAAGTCATTGCAACATCAATCTCAAAACATAGTGGATACTAGGGATCAAGCCCTAACAAAACTAACTCGATTACATGATGAATCTCATCCAACTCCTCACCGACCAGCGAGCCTACGAAGGAATTACTTACTCCCAGTGGGGATCATCATGGAATTGGTGATGGAGGAGGGTTGGTGATGACGAAGGCCGAAGATTCCCCTCTCCGGAGCCCTGAACGGACTCCAGATCTGGCCTCCCGACAAAGAACAAGAGGTGGCAGCGGCTCCATATCGTGAAACGCGATGAAAATTCCTTCCTTATTTTTTTTCTCTGAAAATAGGTATTTATAGAGTTGGAATTAGGGTCAGGGGGGCCATGAGGGTCCCACAACCCACCAGGGCGCGCCTGAATGGGGTGGCGCGCCCTGGTGTATCGTGGCCAGCCAGGGCACCCCCTCCGGTGGTTCTTGGTTCCAGTATTTTTTATTTATTCTAAAATAAATCTCCAAAAAGTTTCATCCAAATCCGAGAACTTTTATTTCTGCACAAAAACAACACCATGGTAGTTCTGCTGAAAATAGCGTCAGTCCGGGTTAGTTTCATTCAAATCATGCAAATTAGAGTCCAAAACAAGAGCAAAATTGTTAGGAAAAGTAGATACGATGGAGACGCATCAACTCCCCCAAGCTTAACCCATTGCTTGTCCTTAAGGAATTCAGTTGACAAACTGAAAGTGATAAAGAAAAACTTTTACGAACTCTTTTGTTCTTGTTTACATATATAGGCTTAAGTAGCATCCAGGTTTTCAGCAAAGATCATGACTAATTATGTCAACAATAACTATTAGAAATTATATGAACTCATATCAATGACATAATCAACTAGTGAGCAATAATAAGATATCTCAAATGCCAACACTTTGTCAAAACAATCATGATACAATATGACAACAGTGGTATCTCGCTAGCCCTTTCTGAGACCGCAAAACATAAATGCAGAGCACCTGCAAAGTTCAAGCAGCGAATAAACATTGTAATTCATGGTAGAAAACATCCAGTCATGATGCATTCAACATTAACTATACACAATGCATGAGGATGACAATAGTGCTCTTAGGTCTGGCGCTTGTTTGAGAAGGTGATGACTCAACATAAAATTAAATGGATAGTCCCTTCATAGAGGGCTGCAGAGATTTGCAGAGGTGCCAGAGCTCAATGCTTAAATTAGAGATAAATATAATTTTGGGAGGTGCACCCTTCCTGTCAACGTTACGACCAAAAGTTATCAATATCTTCCATGCTAAACACATTAGCGGCGGTTCCCAAGCAGTAAAAGTAAAGGTTTACTCCCGCTCCACCAACAAACACACTCCATGGCTAACCGAATCCACGGGTATCGTCCATACCAACAACAGTCCTGGGGGAGTTTTGTTTAATTATTTGCAATTTTTTATTTCGGGACTGGGCATCCCTATTACTGCCCCTCTCGTGCAAGGATGAGTGAATAAACACTCATCATGAGAATAACCCGCTTAGCATGGAAGATACTGACCGCCCCCTGTCGCTCCATGAGCGGTCAAGGCACACAAAATAGATGTTCATTTGAAATTTTAGAGGTGGCACATGCAAATTTACTTGGAACGGCAGGGTAATACCGCATATAGGTAGATATGGTGGACTCATCTGGAATAAATTTGGTTTAAGGATTTTGATGCACAAGCAGTATTCCCGCTTAGTACAGGCGAAGGCTAGCGAATAGGTTGAGAAGCGGCCAGCTAGAGAGCGAAAACGGTCATGAACATGCATTATGAATAATCAACATTGAATACTAGCATGAGTAGGATACGAACACCATGAACATAAATATTGTAGAGGCTATGTTGGTTTTGATTCAACTACATGCATGAACATGTGCCAAGTCAAGCCACTCGAAACATTCAGAGGAGGATGCCATGTCATCATACTACATCACAATTATTTTAATGCATGTTGACACCCAAGATAAATCATTATTCACTCCTAGCTACTTAAGGATGGCATGCCATGTCATCATACTACATCACAATCATTTTAATGCATGTTGACACCCAAGATAAATCATTATTCACTCCTAGCTACTTAAGGATGGCATGAGAAACTATAATCTCTAATTGTCATTGCAAACATGTTTGGTTGTAATACGCTAAATCATGGATACTAGGTTAAACATATTTACAAAAACAAAAACAAGTTGAGTTCATACCCGCTTCTCTCTACCACAGTCAATTCATCAAATATTGTCATTATTGCCTTTCACTTGTACGACCGAACGATATGAAAATAATAATAGTGCAAGAGTGTCGTGGACTAAGCTAGAATCTGCAAACATTTTTATTCAAAACAGAGGAGACAAGGTAATTTGGGCTCTTTGTTAGATCAACAATAATGCATATGAGAGCCACTCAACATTTTCATCGTGGTCTTATCCTTGGTTCGACTCAATAAAAAGAAAAGAACTTCAGAGAAACACACTGAAGTATTTTTGGAGTTTTTAGTTTTTCTTGAAGAAAACAAATTAAAGAAGGAAAAACAAAAACAAGAAAAAACTATTTACACGGGAAAGCTCCCAACAAGCAAAAGAAGAATAGAGAAATCTTTTTGGGTTTTCTTTTAATGCTACAAATAATTTAAACTAGAAAGAAAAATGAAAAGAAGCAAGAAATAATTTTGGGTTTTCTCAAAGTTTTTCAAATACACAAGAACAGAGCGAGAAAATAAATCTAGTATGGATAATACAATGAAAAAGTGTAGACATCGACAACTGGAATGAAATGTGTGCACATGAATATAATGTAGGTGAATATACGTACTCCCCCAAGCTTAGGATTTTGGCCTAGCTTGGTAATCACCATCCATAGTAGCCATCCGGATCCATGTGGAAGTGCTGCGGCGGCGGCACTTGAGCGTCCCACTCCTGGGGCTCCTGCTCTGCCGCTGCCTGGTCGTTTCGGTAGGCAACGATGTCCTTTGGCATGACCCTATATCCTCCCCTGGCAATAGAATCAAACAAAGTAGGTGCAGGCAACGGGATAATATCACGGGTTTCCACACTGAAAACCAAGTTGTACCGAATGTTATGAAATGAATCAGCGGCATCAGTAAACTGGTGATCCTCCATCGCCTGGTGATCTAGATAAACTCGAGACAAAAGATAATCATGTTGGCGTATCTGAACATTAAAATGACTCGCTAAGCGAGTGGCATAAATACCACCATGAGTTTTGCCCTTAGTTCTATTAAGGTGCACACGACGTGCAACAATAGCCCCTAGGCTAAAGGTATGATCATTATGTAGTGCACGGCATAAAATGGCGAGGTCGGGTGCACTGAGTGCACCGACCTTATCCCTAGCAGTTAAACACTTCGCGATGAATAAAGCAAAGTAATGCACAGACGGAAACTGCAAACTAGTGGCAGTGGCATTCGACACGCCTCTCTCATCCCCCACTGTCAAACTGAGGAGAAAGTCGTCAAACTCTGCCGGTCTAGGCTCCCTTAATTCCCCATTAGAAGGGATCAAACATATGTCACAAAAGTCAGTGAGCGGTTGATACGTCTCCGTCGTATCTATAATTTTTGATTGTTTCATGTCAATATTATACAACTTTCACATATTTTTGGCAACTTTTTATATGATTTATTGGACTAACCTATTGATCCAGTGCCCAGTGCCAGTTCCTGTTTTTTTGCATGTTTTTTGTTTCGCAGAAAATCCATATCAAACAAATTCCAAATGCAATAAATTTTTACGGAGATTTATTTTGGAATATTTTTGATTTTTGGGAGTTGGAATCATCAGAAGAGGGGGCCCATAGTGACCACAACCCACCAGGGCGTGCCTGGGGGCCCAGGCGCGCCCAGGTGTCTTATGCCCACCTCGTACGTCGGTTGGAGCTCTATTTCGGGCACACGAAAGCTTATATCTAGAAAAAAATCATGTTAAAATCTCAGCGCAATCGGACTTACGGATCTCCCGGAATATAAGAAACGGTTTTCAGCCAGATCTGGGGAACGCGAAAGAGAAGAGAACAGAGAGGGAGATCCAATCTCGGAGGGGCTCTCGCCCCTCCACCTCCATGGAGGCCATGGACCAGAGGGGGAACTCTCGTCCCATCTAGGGGGGAGGCCAAGGAAGAAGAAGAAGGAGTGGGGCTCTCTCCCCCTCTCTCCCGGTGGCGCCGGAGTGCCGCCGGGGCAAGGATCATGACGATGATCTACATCAACAATCTTGCTACCGTCAACACCAACTTTCTCTCCCTTTATGCAGTGGTGTAACACCCCTTTTCCCCGCTGTAATCTCTACTTAAACATGGTGGTCAACTCCATATATTATTTCCCAATGATATTTGGCTATCCTATGATGTTTGAGTAGATCCGTTTTGTCCTATGGGTTAATCATGATCTTGGTTGGTATGATTGAATATTTTATTTATGGTGTTGTCCTACGGTGCCCTCCATCTCACGGAAACATGAGGGATCCTCGCTGTAGGGTGTTGCAATATGTTCATGGTTTGCTTATTGTCAGTGTTGCGGGGGTGACAGCAGCCTAAACGCGGATAAGTGGGTTATGGCGTATGGGAGTAAAGA
Source organism: Thinopyrum elongatum (assembly GCA_011799875.1). Taxonomy (NCBI): domain Eukaryota; kingdom Viridiplantae; phylum Streptophyta; class Magnoliopsida; order Poales; family Poaceae; genus Thinopyrum; species Thinopyrum elongatum. The sequence continues at coordinate 117,378,901 of CM022303.1, read as the reverse complement.
GGACTTGATACTTAATGCTATGGTTGGGTTTCATGACCTTAATGATCTTTAGTAGTTGCGGATGCTTGCTAGGGGTCCAATCATAAGTGCATATGATCCAAGTAGAGAAAGTATGTTAGCTCATGCCTCTCCCTCATGTAAAATTGCAAGAATGATTATCGGTACTTGTTATTGATTACCTAGGGACAAATGATTTTGTTGTTGACAAAAGCTATCCACTTTTATTATCTTGCAATTTATTCGTAGTTTTATTCTCGCAAAGTACTCGCAGTTTTATTCTTGCAAAATAGTTTCATACTTGTTTTAGGTAAAGCAAACGTCAAGTGTGCGTAGAGTTGTATCGGTGGTCGATAAAACTTGAGGGAATATTTGTCCTACCTTTAGCTCCTCGTTGGGTTCGACACTCTTATTTATCGAAGAAGGCTACAAACGATCCCCTATACTTGTGGGTTATCAAGACCTTTTTCTGGCGCCGTTGCCAGGGAGCAATAGCGTGGGGTGAATATTCTCGTGTGTGCTTGTTTGCTTTATCACTAAGTAGTTTTTATTTCCTGTTCTAAGTTGTTCTCTATCTTTAGTTATGGATATGGAACACGAAACACCAAAAAAATTAGTTGTACTTGCTACTCATGGAGATGGGGAACCTCCTAAAACCCACGATTCTCGTTATATTAAAAATATTATGCACTACTTTGATAATCCTGAGAAAACCCCATTCAACTTGATAATGGGAGACACGTTGGATCAACGTGAATACTTTAGGGATTATCGCTTGACACAAAAAGGGAAATTATTATGGGATCAAATTGATATGTTGCATTGGTATGCTTGGAATTTATGCCAGAGATATGATTATACTTGTTTCTCTAGGATGAACGCTCCACACCTTCCCTTTTCATGCAAATTTAATGATAATGAAATATTAGCTTCTTATGCCAATGGAAGATATGATTATTATGATGTGGAACGAATAGAAGAATTTGTTTCTTTTAAGTGTGCTGATGAAATTGAATCTTTGTTTGAAAAGTATGAAGCTTTTGATGATGATGTTCATAGACCTAAAAATTTTGCCATCCTTAAATATTGCTATGAAAATTATAAATACAATTCTGATATTGATATATTTATTGAGAAAGTCTCCGCTGTCCAAGAAGAGACTAATATTTTGCAGGAGTCTATGGAAGAAGAAATTGATGAAACTGTGAGCTCATTGGATGAAAAAGATGATGAGGAGAGCGAAGAACAAAAGGAGGAAGAGCAGATTAGCTACCCGTGCCCACCTTCTAATGAGAGTAACTCTTTAACTCATACATTGTTTAATTTCCCTTCGTGCTTACCGAAGGATGAATGCTATGATAATTGCTATGATCCCGTTGATTCTTTTGAAATATCCCTTTTTGATGAACTTGATGATTGCTATGCTTGTGGCCTTGATGCCAATTTGAATTATGCTTATGGAGATGAACTTGCTATAGTTCCTTATATTAAGAATGAAATTGTTGCTATTGCACCCACACATGATAGTCCTATTATCTTTTTGAATTCTCCCAACTACACTATATCGGAGAAGTTTGCTCTTATTAAGGATTACATTGATGGGTTGCCTTTTACCGTTGCACATGATGATTTTGATGAATATAATATGCATGTGCTTGCTGCTCCTACTTGCAATTATTATGAGAGAGGAACTATATCTCCACCTCTCTATGTTTCCAACACGATAAAATTGCAAGAAACTGCTTATGCTATGTATTGGCCTTTACTTGATGTGCATGAATTGTTCTTGTATGACATGCCGATGCATAGGAAGAGAGTTAGACTTCATCATTGCATGATATATGTTGCTTTGTGCTCACTACTAAATGCCAAATCATTGCTAATTAAAATTGGCTTTGATATACCTTGGGATCCGGGTGGATCCATTACTTGAGCACTTTATGCCTAGCTTAATGGCTTTAAAGAAAGCGCTGCCAGGGAGACAACCCGGAAGTTTTAGAGAGTAATTTTATTCTGTTGAGTGCTTTTATAAAGTTTTAAAACAAAAAATATAGAGGGGAACTTAAAACTTCACAAAAAGAAAAGTGAAAGTGAGAGGGACGAGCATTGTGAAAATGGGAGCTAGCCTTGAACTTTGTTCATGCCCATGGAAACTTTGAGAATCTTAATTACAGAAATTTTTCAACAAAAATAATTATACCCTTATACAAATCCATTGTATTATAAAAATAATGTGCCAAGATTTGCCTTTAGGATGATTAGATTGCTTGTTGGTATGTGCGGTGCAAAAACAGAAACTTTGGCTGTAGTGTGCAATTTTTCATTTTTTACTGGAACGTCAAAAGTTTCTAAAACTTTTTGCACAGTCTTGATATACAATTTTTTTATTTTTTCCTAATTTTTCAGAATTTTTGGAGTACCAGAAGTATGGTAGGTGTTCAGATTGCTACAGATTGTCCTGTTTAAGACAGATTCTGTTTTTGATGCATTGTTTTGCTTGTTTTGATGAAACTATCGATTTTTATCGGTGGTATAAGCCATGGAAAAGTTATAATACAGTATCTAAAATGAAAAAATAAAATATGAATTGGTTTGCAATAGTACTTAGAGTAGTGATTTGCATTATTATACTAATGGATCTTACCGAGGTTTCTGTTGAGTTTTGTGTGGATGAAGTGATCAAAGATCGAGGAGGTCCCGATATGAGAAGAAGGAGGAGAGGCAAGAGCTCAAGCTTGGGGATGCCCAAGGCACCCCAAGTAAATATTCAAGGAGACTCAAGCATCTAAGCTTGGGGATGCCCCGGAAGGCATCCCATTTTTCTTCAACAAGTATCGGTATGTTTTCATCTTCGTTTTGTTCATGTGATATGTGTGAATCTTGGAACGTCTTTTGTGTTTAGTTTTTATTTTTATTTTATGCACCATGCTGGTATGAGATAGTCCATGGTTGATTTATAGAATGCTCATTGCACTTCACTTATATCTTTTGAGTGTGGCTTTATAGAATGCTTCATGTGCTTCACTTATATCATTTGAAGTTTGGATTGCCTGTTTCTCTTCACATAGAAAACCGTTATTTGAAGAATGCTCTTTTGCTTCACTTATATTTATTAGAGCATGGTATTTTGTAGAAAGAATTAAACTCTCATTCTTCACTTATATCAATTTAGAGAGTCAACAGGAATTGGTCAATTGCATGTTTAGTCATAAAATCCTACATAAAACTTATGGATCACTGAATATGATATGTTTGATTCCTTGCAATAGTTTTTGCGATATAGAGATGGTAATATGTGGGAGGTACTAGTAAATGGTTGTGGTTAGTAAGAATATTGGTGTTAAGGTTTGTGATTCCCGAAGCATGCACGTATAGTCTCTCGTTATGCTATGAAGTTGGAGCATGATTTATTATTGATTGTCTTCCTTATGAGTGGCGGTCGGGGACGAGCGATGGTCTTTTCCTACCAATCTATCCCCCTAGGGGCATGCGTAGTAGTACTTTGCTTCGAGGGCTAATAAACTTGTGCAATAAGTATATGAGTTCTTTATGACTAATGTGAGTCCATGGATTATATGCACTCTTACCTTTCCGCAATTTGCTAGCCTCTATGGTACCATGCATTGCCCTTTCTCACCTCGAGATGTGGTGCAAACTTCGCAGGTGCATCCAAACCCCGTGATATGATACGCTCTATCACACATAAGCCTTATTATATCTTCCTCAAAACAACCACCATACCTACCTATTATGGCCTTTCCATAGCCATTCTGAGATATATTGCCATGCAACTTCCATCGCTTCCGTTTTGATGATGTGAGCATTCATTGTCATATTGCTTTGCATGATCATATAGCTGACATAGCAGTTGTGGCTCAGCCACCGTTCATCAGTTTTCATACATGTTACGCTAGATCATTGCACATCCTGGTACACTGCCAGAGGCATTCATATAGAGTCATACTTTGTTATAGGTATCGAATTGTAATTTTTATTTCTTTTGAGTTATAAGTAAATAGAAGTGTGATGATCATCATTATTCATTTTTAGAGCATTGCCCCAGTGAGGAAAGGATGATGGAGACTATGATTCCCCCACAAGTCGGGATGAGACTCTGGACAATTAGAGAAAAAAAAGGAAAAGAAAAAGAAAAAAAGAAAAAGAAAAAAAACAAACAAAGAGAGAAGGGGCATGCTAGTTCCACACTTGTGCTTCATAGTAGCACCATGTTTTTCATATAGAGAGCCTCATATGTTGTCACTTTCATATACTAGTGGGAAATTTTCATTATAGGATTAGATGCACACCCACTTAGTTTTCATATTGAGCTTTCATACACTTATAGCTCTTAGTGCATCTGTTGCATGGCAATCCCTACTCCTCGCAATGATATCAATTGATGGGCATCTTCATAGCCCGTTCGTTAGCCGCGTCGATGTGAGACTTTCTTACTTTTTTGTCTTCTCAATATTTACCCCTGTCATCATACTGTATTCCACCTATAGTGCTATATCCATGGCTTGCGCTCATGTATTGCGTGAGGGTTGAAAAAGCTGAAGCGCGTTAAAAAGTATGAACCAATTGCTCGGCTTGTCATCGGGGTTGTGCATGATAAATACTTTGTGTTAAGAAGACAGAGCATGACAAGACTACATGATTTTGTAGGGATAGCTTTCTTTAGCGTTGATATTTTGAAAGACATGATTGTTTGTTGGGATGCCTGAGTATTGATGTCTTTATGTCAAATTATAGACTATTGCTTTGAATCACTCGTGTCTTAATATTCATGCCATGACTAGACATATGATCAAGTTTATGTTAGGTAGCATTCCACATCAAAATTTATCTTTTTTTTATCATTTACCTACTCGAGGATGAGTAGGAATTAAGCTTGGGGATGCTGATACGTCCCCATCGTATCTATAATTTTTGATTGTTTCATGCCAATATTATACAACTTTCACATATTTTTGGCAACTTTTTATATGATTTATTGGACTAACCTATTGATCCAGTGCCCAGTGCCAGTTCCTATTTTTTGCATGTTTTTTGTTTCGCAGAAAATCCATATCAAACAAAGTCCAAATGCAATAAAATTTTATGGAGAATTATTTTGGAATATTGTGATTTTTGAGAGTTGGAATCATCAGAAGAGGGGGCCCACAGTGACCACAACCTACCAGGGCGCGCCTGGGGGCCCAGGCGCGCCCAGGTGTCTTATGCCCACCTCGTATGTCAGTTGGAGATCTACTTCGGGTGCAAGGAAGCTTATATCCAGAAAAAAATCATGTTAAAATCTCAGCGCAATCAGAGTTACGGATCTCCCGGAATATAAGAAACGGTTTTCAGCCAGATCTGGGGAACGCGAAACAGAAGAGAACAGAGAGGGAGATCCAATCTCGGAGGGGCCACCATGGAGGCCATGGACCAGAGGGGGAACTCTCCTCCCATCTAGGGGGGAGGCCAAGGAAGAATAAGAAGGAGGGGGGCTCTCTCCCCCTCTCTCCCGGTGGCGCTGGAGTGCCGCCATGGCAAGGATCGTGACGGCGATCTACATCAACAATCTTGCTACCGTCAACACCAACTTTATCCCCCTCTATGCAGCGGTGTAACACCCCTTTTCCCCGCTGTAATCTCTACTTAAACATGGTGCTCAACTCCATATATTATTTCCCAATGATATTTGGCTATCCTATGATGTTTGAGTAGATCCGTTTTGTCCTATGGGTTAATCGTGATCTTGGTTGGTATGATTGAATATTTTATTTATGGTGCTATCCTACGGTGCCCTCCGTCTCACGCAAACGTGAGGGATCCTCGCTGTAGGGTGTTGCAATATGTTCATGGTTTGCTTATTGTCAGTGTTGCGGGGGTGACAGCAGCCTAAACGCGGATAAGTGGGTTATGGCGTATGGGAGTAAAGAGGACTTGATACTTAATGCTATGGTTGGGTTTCACGACCTTAATGATCTTTAGTAGTTGCGGATGCTTGCTAGGGGTCCAATCATAAGTGCATATGATCCAAGTAGAGACAGTATGTTAGCTCATGCCTCTCCCTCATGTAAAATTGCAAGAATGATTACCGGTACTTGTTATTATTTACCTAGGGACAAATGCCTTTCTTGTTGACAAAAGCTATCCACTTTTATTATCTTGCAATTTATTCGTAGTTTTATTCTCGCAAAGTACTCGTAGTTTTATTCTTGCAAAATAGTTTCATACTTGTTTTAGGTAAAGCAAACATCAAGTGTGCGTAGAGTTGTATCGGTGGTCGATAGAACTTGAGGGAATATTTGTTCTACCTTTAGCTCCTCTTTGGGTTCGACACTCTTATTTATCGAAGAAGGCTACAAACGATCCCCTATACTTGTGGGTTATCAGTGGTATCTGATGAGTTTCAGCATATATATCAAATTGCACCTCAGGAGGATTATTCCTACTCAGAAAATGACAATTTTGCACAAAGGAATTTGTAAGGAGGTGGTGTTGGTCACACTCAGCTGCGAGGAAGTCGGTCAGCCCGGCATTTGCTACGAATTGGGCAAATTCTTGATGGAACCCGACCTCCTCCATGAAGACATTATGTGGCCATTCGCACGACCGCACCTCTGCCATTCTCGGAGTGTTGAGGTCATTGTCCGATGATTCCCCGATGACTCCCTTATCATTCTTCTTGGAGGAGAACTTTCTGAAAATACTCATCTTATTCCAAGTAGCAATCCCCCAAAACAGTTTCGAAAACGGAGCTTCGAGCAAAGAGATCGAAATCCGCTGGTTTGAGAGCAAGAACACGAGAGAGAAAGAGCTATGGTGAATTTTTTCTGGCGGTAGGAGATGGAATGGGCTAAAGAGATAAGTGAGGGGACCCACGTGGGAGCCACAACCCACCAGGGCGCGCCTGGGGTTGCTGGCGCGCCCTGGTGTCTTGTGGACACCAGGGGCACCCCCCTCTAATGTTATTCGTACCAGAAATTCTCAAATATTTCGGGAAAAAATCGTGTTAAATTTCCAGGGCATTCTGAGAACTTTTATTTTTGGGTCATTTTTTATTGCACGGACAAATCAGAAAAATAGAGTAAACATGGCATTTTATTTTATTTAACTAACAAAGACAGAAAACAAAAGGTAAGGATAGAAGGTTGTGCCTACTAAATTCATCGACCACATACCTCTCAAAAATGATTCATTAACAAGGTTGATCAAGTCTTATTAATAACCATTTTCGATTAGCATGAAACCGAAGAACTTTCGTAAAACACTAAGCTACCTCAACGGGGATATGCGTATCCCCAATAATAAGTATGTCATATTTCTTTTTGGCAGTAGGTAGAGGTAGTTGAAAATCAACAATAGTAATTATCGGAGACTTTTCAATAACATTAATACCATTAACTTGGAATTGTTTCCTTGGAAAATGCACCGTGTGCTCATTACCTTTGATATGAAAAGTGACTTTGCTTTTGTTGCAATCAATAATAGCCCCTGCAGTATTCAAAAAGGGTCTACCAAGGATAATTGACATGTTGTCGTCCTCGGGCATCTCAAGTATAACAAAGTCTGTTAAGATAGTAACATTTGCAACAACAACGGGCACATCCTCACAAATTCCAATAGGTATAGCAGTTGATTTGTCAGCCATTTGGAAAGATATTTCAGTAGGTGTGAGTTTATTCAAGTCAAGTCTTTTATATAAAGAGAAAGGCATAACACTAACACCAGCTCCTAGATCACATAAAGCAGTTTTGACATAGTTTCTTTTGATGGAGCAAGGTATAGTTGGTATTCCTGGATCTCCAAGTTTTTTAGGTACTCCATCCTTAAAAGAATAATTAGCAAGCATGGTGGAGATTTCAGCTTCAGGTATTTTTCTTTTATTAGTGACAATTTCTTTCATGTATTTTGCATAAGGGGCCATCTTTAAAATATCAGTCAGACGAGTGCGCAAAAGACTGGCCTAAGCATTTCAGCAAAGCGTTCAAATTCTTCATCACCCTTTTTCTTGGATGGTTTAGGTGGAAAGGGCATGGGTTTCTGAACCCATGGTTCTCTTTCTTTTCCATGTTTTCTAGCAACAAAGTCTCTTTTGTCATATCATTTATTTTTAGGTTGTGGGTTATCAAGATCAATAACAGTGTTGCGGGAAACCACGGCCACCTATGGGGCCAAGGGGGCCCCTTGCTGGTTCGACAGGGGGGATGTCGCATTGCACAAAGAGCAGAAGAACGTGGGGCAGCATGGCAGAGATCACACGGGCAATTTTACCCAGGTTCGGGCCGCCGCGAGGCGTAAAACCCTACTCCTGCTTTGGTGGATTGATGGTGGAAAAGTGGTGGTGGAGCGTAGTACACTTGCCCGGCAGGCTCGCCCTGGGGAGGCAGTGACTACGCGCGTACGAGCGTGGGGGTGTTCAACTTTCCAACCCCTTGCTACGGTTGCCATGGGCCTCCTTTTATAGGTTAAGGGGTCACCACAGTGGCAAAATAGTCATTATGCCCTGATAAGATAGCAAACAGTGCTATCATACCTAATTCTGCAGGCTGACAGAGTGCATTAAATGCACCGCACAATGTCATATCGTTGCTTGCCCGGCAAGCCTTGCCGGGCTCGTCTTGCCAGCCCCATGACTGCTTGCTTGACACGCCGCAGGACGGGTGTCACCTGTAGGTATTTCCTGTAGAAAGAGGCCGCCATGTGGCGAATGGCTGCCACTTAGTCACGTTGCGGCTTGACACCGCATTGATCAACGACGTGGGTCGTGGTGAGATGGCTTGGTGAGGTGTCTTTGCCCTCATGAGTCCCGGCAGGCCCTGCCGGGACACCTTGAATGCTTTCTTCCGGGGGAGCCCTTGTCCTTGCCGGGTCCGCCTGCCCGGCAAGGGAGGCTTTTCTCCTGGTGGTGTCTCGCTTCTCTGTCTTGGTCTTGGCCTTCTTAATCTGCCTGCTGGTTCTTCGAAGATCTTGGTCTCTTGTATCTTGACATGGCCTTGGTGTTGTAATCTTGTTCTCGTGCCTGTGCACAGTCAGGGCAACAGACCCAGGGTTTGTTGCACCGACAAACAGGTTCTATCTCAACATCATTATCTGGTTGTTTATCATTGTTTGGTTGAGTGTCTTCATGAACATCATCATTATCATTTTAATTATCACTAGGTGCATGTTCACTACCAGAATGAGTTTCAGCATCTGAGATAGAGACATCATTGTTATTTTCAGGAGGTTTTTCAATTTCAGGTTCACTAGAGGTATGCAAAGTCCTATCGTTTTTCTTTTTCTTTTTAGAAGGACTAGGTGCATCAGCATTAATTCTTTGAGAGTCTTGTTCAATTCTTTTAGGGTGTCCCTCAAGATAAAGTGGTTCCTGAGTCATTTTGCCTCCTCTAGTTGCTACTCTAACAGCAAAATCATTCATATTATTATTCATTTCATTAAGCAATTCTCTTTGAGATTTGTCAACTTGTTCTAACTGGGTTTGTACCATAGAAGCATGTTTTCCTACACCCCTAACATCATTAGTGATTCTAAATAACAAGTCACTCAAGCGAGCAATCATATCAGAGTTGTATTTTAATTGTTTCATAACATTTGCATTGAAGTGATCTTGTTTGATGATGTACCTATCAAATTCATATAGGCATTGACTAGGGTGTTTATTGTAAGGGATGTCACTTTCATCAAACTTTATGAAAGAATTTACCTCTACCACCTGTGGTGGTGGCGTATCAAGTCCATGTATTTCTACAATAGGTGGTAAATTCTTAACATCTTCAGCTTTAATACCTTTTTCCTTTATACATTTCTTTGCCTCTTGCATATCTTCTGGACTGAGATATAAGATACCCCTCTTCTTCGGAGTGGATTTAGGTGGTGGTTCAGGAAGAGTCGAATCATCAAAAAAATTCAATATATTATTCAATAATTCCTCAGCTTGTTCAACAGTTCTTTCCCTGAAAACACAACCAGCACAACTATCTAGGAAGTCCCTAGAAGCATCAGTTAGTCCATTATAGAAGATATCAAGTATTTCATTTTTCTTAAGAGGATGATTAGGCAAAGCATTAAGCAATTGGAGAAGCCTCCCCCAAGCATGTGGGAGACTCTCTTCTTCAATTTGCACAAAGTTAAATATTTCCTGTAAGGCAGCTTGTTTCTTATGAGCAGGAAAATATTTTTCAGAGAAGTAGTAAATCATATACTGGGGACTACGCACACAACCAGGGGCAAGAGTATTGTACCATAACTTAGCATCACCCTTTAATGAGAATGGAAATAATTTGAGGACATAGTAATAGCGAATTTTCTCATCATGAGCAAAAAGGGTGGCTATATCATTTAATTTAGTAAGATGTGCCACTACAGTTTCAGTTTCATAGCCATGAAAAGGATCAGATTCAACCAAAGTAATTAACTCTGGGTCGACAGAGAATTCATAATCCTTATCGGTAACAAAGATAGGTTAAGTAGCAAACTTAGGATCACATTTCATTCTAGTATTCAAAAAAAATTCTTTTAGTTTGCATAACAATTTCTTAAGATCATCTCTATCATTGCAAGCAAGAAAGTCTCTAGCTATCTCCTCATCCATAACATAACCCTGAGGTATCTTAGGCATTTCAAATCTAGGAGACCTGGGTCTAATATGTGTTTCATACTCATCTGTTTCAAGGACTTCATCAGTTTCAATAATTTCATCAGTTTCAGTAATTTCATTCTCTTTAGCTCTAGCAAGTTGTTCATCAAGAAATTCACCTAGTGGCACATTATCATCACGCAAGGTACTAGCATCATCATAAGCATCATTCATAGCAGAAGTAGCATCATCAATGACTTGCGACATATCAAGATTAATAGAATGTGGTGGTGTTGCAAGTCTACTAAAAACAAAAGGTGAATCAAGTGTAGAGTGTGATGGCAAATCCTTACCTCCCCTCGTCTTAGAAGGAATGATCTTGGTTTTTGTATCTTTTAGATTCTTAATAGTGATAAATAGATAATAATAATCCCAAGTGACTCAACAAATATAACTATGCTCCCCGGCAACAGCGCCAGAAAAAGGTCTTGATAACCCACAAGTATAGGGGATCGCAACAGTTTTTTAGGGTAGAGTATTCAACCCAAATTTATTGATTCGACACAAGGGGAGCCAAAGAATATTTGTAAGTATTAGCAGCTGAGTTGTCAATTCAACCACACCTGGAGATTAAATATCTACAACAAAGTGATCAGTAGCACATTAATATGATAGTTTGATAGCAGTGGTAACGGTAACAGCAGTAACAGTATTGTAGCACTTGTAACAGTAGCAATAGCAATAGTAACTTAGCAAGAACAATATGTGGGAAACTCATAGGCATTGGATTGGTGAATTCGTTGGATAATATTCATCATATAACAGTCATAACCAAGGGCGATACAGAACTAGCTCCAGTTCATAAATATAATGTAGGCATGTATTCCGTAAATAGTCATACGTGCTTATGGAAAAGAACTTGCATGACATCTTTTGTCCTACCCTCCCGTGGCAGCGGGGTCCATAAGGAAACTAAGGGATATTAAGGCCTCCTTTTAATAGAGAACTGGAATAAAGTATTAACACATAGTGAATACATGAACTCCTCAAACTACGGTCATCGCCGGAAAGTATCCCAATTACTGTCACCCTGGGGTTTACGGACCATAACACGTAATAGGTGCATATGACTTGCAAGATTGAATCTAGAACATAGATATAATGGTGAAAACATAAATGGTTCAGATCTGAAATCATGGCGCTCGGGCCCTAGTGACAAGCATTAAGCATGGCAAAGTCATTGCAACATCAATCTCAGAACATAGTGGATACTAGGGATCAAGCCCTAACAAAACTAACTCGATTACATGATGAATCTCATCCAACTCCTCACCGACCAGCAAGCCTACGAAGGAATTACTCACTCCCGGTGGGGAGCATCATGGAATTGGTGATGGAGGAGGGTTGGTTATGACGAAGACCAAAGATTCCCCTCTCCGAAGCCCTGAACGGACTCCAGATCTGGCCTCCCGACAAAGAACAAGAGGTGGCAGTGGCTCCGTATCGTGAAACATGATGAAACTTCCTCCCTTATTTTTTTCTCTGAAAATAGGTATTTATGGAGTTGGAATTAGGGTCAGGGGGGCCACGAGGGCCCCACAACCCACCAGGGCGCGCTTGGATAGGGTGGCGCGCCCTGGTGTATCATGGCCAGCCAGGGCACCCCCTCCGGTGGTTCTTGGTTCCAGTATTTTTTATCTATTCTAAAATAAATCTCCAAAAAGTTTTGTCCAAATCCGAGAACTTTTATTTCTACACAAAAACAACACCATGGTAGTTCTACTGAAAACAGTGTCAGTCCGGGTTAGTTTCATTCAAATCATGCAACTTAGAGTCCAAAACAAGAGCAAAAGCGTTAGGAAAAGTAGATACGATGGAGAGGTATCATTGTTCCCTCTCAGTAGACGTTGTTCCGACGTTGAGATCGATGACACCGATGAAGAGCTACTATCTTCAGAAGTGCCAGGCAAGCAAACCCCTTTAAGCATTCCGATACAATCCCACTCTCTCGCTCTTGCTCTCTTTTACTGCATTAGGACAACAATGATTCAACTGTTACATGTTGCGGTAGTTGAACCCATTCCTCTACATGACCTGTCTTTGCCACAGTAAATAGTTGAAACCCACTAGCATGAGTAGGAGTTGTTTGAGCCATGATGTGCCTACTCATTCATGCTTGCTTGTTATGCCTGCTATGCTTAGAGTTGTGTCGGGTCTGATTCATCTGGGATGGATTGGAATGGAGGTGAACATGTCCTACTATTGAGAGCTAAGTGTGTGAACACGATTTGGTAAAGGTAGCAATGAGAGGCCATGTAGGAGTACATGGTGGGTTATCTCATTGAAACCGTCCTTAGGAACTGAATTCTGTGTTTGTGATCCAAGAACAACTACTACCATACATTGGGCCCGAAACCGATGGACCCTCTCGACTTATTAATTGCCTTGATCTCTGTCCAGGAGTTGCAACTAGTTTTTGGTGTTTGTAGGATATGTGTTAGAGGCCGTGCATAGCGCTGACCCTAGGGGTGGGCTATGATGCGGTAGAGACGCCGAGGCACGGTGTACCAGGATAACACCTGAACGGTGCTCTTGGGAACCCTGCTCTCATCGTTTGGGGCCGTGATAGAACCTCGGCCAGACTTCTGTTGCGGATACAATCTCAAATAGGCGATAAACTTGGACTAGAGTCTTGTGTGGTTAGTCAGGTCGTGGCCGACACCCTCGATGGGCTTCCGCTTGAAGGTTTCCGAGTACATGTCGTGTAAACGGCGGTAAGTGGTGAGTGTGTGTGTGAAGAAGTACACCCCTGCAGGGTTATAAATTATCTATTCGAATAGCCGCGTCCTCGGATATGGACTACTTGGAAAGCTTATATGGTTCATAGATAAACTGGAAGTGGATACTCTAAAATTTGCAAGATAAGTGTGAGTGCTATGGATGGCCTTCTCGTAGGGAGACGTGTCGTGGTCTTGTCACGGCAGATGTCCTAGAGAAAGGACTTAGTCACGGAGCCATCGCGATGGGTTAGCTTAAAGGGGTTAAAGCGGACAAGGGATGCAGAGAGTTTATACTGGTTCGGCCCCTTGTGGTGAAGGTAAAGGCCTAATCCAGTTGTTGTGGAATTGCTAGGGTTTCGATGACCAGGGAGCGAATCCGCTATGCCTGGCTCTCGAGTTGTTGTCCGTCGTCCCCAAACCGCCGCCGGGTCGTCCCCTTATATACATGGGTTGATGCCCATCGGTTTACAGGATCCCGAGGCCGGCTCATGAACATGTCCGGCTCGGTCTCTACTCTTTCTATCTTATAGCACAAGTTTACATATCAATGTCGGTTTATGTCTACAGGCCTTAATCCGCCGTTGGGCCCTGGGCCTTCATAAAGCGCCTCCATCTTTGTCTTCGTGGGCTTCAAGTATAATAACTCATTATGGGGATAACCCGGCCTCTCCTGGCCGGTTTATACCCAGTAGTAATATCCCCAACATTAGGCCCTAGATTGATTTGAACTGGTTCATGTCAATCTTCAACTTGAGAAAAATTCTTCTTTCAGTATCTTTGCATAAATCTTGTAAACCGCCACGACGTCATCTTCCAGCATCTTGATAAACCGCCATGACGTCACCTGTTATTAAAAATGGTATATCTCTCACCTTCATTAATGAGCCTCCGATAATCAAGGTGACAGCTCTGCCACATATCCAGCTTTGGGCTCCTCGATTCTCGCGCCTGTCACTTATCCATTCACCTTATAAATAAAGCCGAAGGGTCCTTTTCATTTTTCCTCTTCATGCCCCTTCACATCATCCTCTTCCTCGCGTCGCCCGAACGTTGGAGCTCCGCCGCCGCCGTCGACCTTCGCATCTGCCCCAACAAAGGCCGTTGCATCACCCTGATCGTACCAGAAAGCCGCGACACCTCTCCGCTGTTCCTTTGATACTGGTAAGCCTTCTCTCCTTCTACCCTAGATCTTATCATTAGGGTTTGTACTCATCGGAGTTCTTCGAAGTTCTAGAACTGTTCTTCCCTGTTCTTCTCAGTAGCGCAAATGGCAAGTTAGATCTAATATTTTCCGGTGCCTTTGTAGTTAAAGCTCCTTTTTTCCCCATTAGAGCATCCCTTTCATACAGAAAAACTCATCTGAACCTAATGAACTATTTAAGTACCTGAAGTTTAGGTCTGAGTATATTCTAGTTTTCTGTCGCACTGCAGATCTGAAATTATCATATCACTTTGTGAAACTTGTTTTTCCCTCACTTAGGTATTTTAGATCTGTATCCTTCATACCAATATAGGCGGTTTAGCTTTGTCAAAGAACAATAATCCGGTAGGCATCATTAGTCCCCTCTTAAACCGCCGATTCATTGATCTTTGCACCTTCTCCATTGTCAGACTCCGGTTTAGTAATATCAAACTCCGGTTTAACAATATGCATATACCTCTGCTTCTGCTTATCTTGCATTGCTTTATGCTCGCCCGTCATAAATCTTAAACCGGCAATAAATATGTTTCAGCTTCCCATTGAAATGGCCAAACAAGTTTACGAGTGCAACTGGGTTCCTTCCCGGGTTACTGAAGAGCAATTAAACAGATGTGTCACAACTGGAGCTTTAGCCAAGAAAGAAGTCATCCACTGGAGGGCCCCTGGTCCAGAAAATCCTCCTGAACCCAAGGACGGAGAAGTAGTTGTATTTACTGACCATCTGGGTCGAGGCTTTAGCCCTCCCGGTTCAAAAAATTTCCGGGATGTGCTGGCCAGCTTCCAACTCCACCCTCAAGATATTGGACCAAACTCTATGTCCAATATTTGCAATTTCCAAGTATTTTGTGAGGCCTATCTTCAAGAGGAGCCCACAGTTGAACTGTTCAGGGATTTCTTTTATTTAAACCGCCGCACAGAGTTCACAGACGGACCCAACACTGAGCTTGGTGGAATGGCAATTCAAAAGAGGAAGGATGTCAGCTTCCCTCATGCCAAGCTTCATAGTCACCCCAAGGACTGGAATCAGACTTGGTTTTACTGCAAAGACACATCTCCAACTGATGAAAATCCTCTGCCGGGTTACCGTCCCCACCATCTTAGCAACACTCATCCCTTCCCTCAAAGGCTGACTGCCAAGGAACGGTTCAACTATGCACCACAACTATCAAAGCTCAGAGCCTTTATGGCAAACGGTTTGACAGGTGTCGATTTTGTTCGCTGTTGGATATCTTGGAGCGTTCTGCCCTTAAGCCGGCGCCCCGGTTTAATGTGTGAGTACACAGGGGATTCGAAAGACCCTCAACGACACATCGACATTCAGCTAACAGAAGCCGAAGTTACGGAGGCTGTCAAGAAAATACTGAATGAACCGGAAGCTGTCTGTAGCCAGACCGGGTTAAGCCCTTTCTGCGTCTCCAATAAACCGCCAACTGTAAGAATCACAACTTTCTTGTTTTAGTTTACCCCTTTTCAGATAGTCTCAAAATTTTGTCCATCTTTCACAGGGCGATGGCCCATTCTGGAAGAAAAAACCACAGGATAAACCGGCCAAACCACAGGATAAACCGGCAAAACCACTTCGCCCGAAGACCAAGGTCACCAAGAAACCTGCCAAGAAGAGGACCACTAAATCTTCTGAACCAAATGCTGATGCGGATCTGGCTAATCTGGACTCAGAGGTAGAACTTGACTCTCTTGGTTCTTTTTTCATACATCTTATTGACAATGACTGTTATCAGGACGATGCTGAAGGCAGCCAGGCTGACGATGCAGAGGTAATTATCCTTTCTTCTGGTTCAGACCCTCTACCAACACAGAAAATCCGTCAAGCAAACCGGAAAATAAAATTTTCTCACCCCTTAGCTCACTTGGACCCAAACTTTCTTTTGAAGAAGCAGCAACACGAAGCCCGCCGCACAACCCGGCACAGTGGCCAGGTAGTTACCTCTGCCGGTTTACCGAACACTCCGGTCCGGAAACGTCGATCAGAGGTCTCTTATACTCCCGATACTTCTTGCCCCAAGGCGGGTTGTTTTCGACAGCCTCTTAATCCGTCTGATTCAAATTATCAGGGAACACCTAATTCGTCCTCTGGCGAGTCAACGGCCACACAACTTCCAACCCTCAAGACGGTCCCTGGGTAGGTTATGCTTTAATCTTATCCTTAATGTGTTATGTTTGCATACTGTACTGATCTTTATGTTTGTTCTTCTCAGTGCCAAGCCTAGACCCAGTAAGAAGGCCCGGTTAAATAAACCGTCTAATGACAATGTGGATATTGAACCGGAGAAGACTCCAGATCTGGAAAGAACAAATACTGATGTTACACATGATGATCCACCGCCTCAAGATTATAACTTCATAGTTGAACAAACAGAAGTTGACACCACAGGCCACACTGATAAACCGACTAGCCCGGCTCGCGCGGATGATAAGTCGGCCAGCCCAGCTAAGGCTGCTGATAAACCGTCAACTCCCGTGAAGGCTGCTAATGATAAAGAAGATGATATTATGATTACTGGCGTTGGCCACACCGCTCCTGGCAATCCTATTGCTTTATCGAAGAATAGTGCCAAGGACGAGGTTTCTGCTATGGGCAAAGGCAAATGGAACACGGATTTGTCAACCTATGCTCACCTCAACGCCCAAGACATCCATTCTGGTTTTTTAAACCGCCTGTACACAAGCCGCGACTTTGAAGCCGGTTTAGTGAATCTAATGAAGGAGCGATATGAGGTAACTGCATAACTGCTTCTCTCTTGTGTTCAATTCCAAATATTAACTCCAGTAGTCCCCAAGGGCCGGTTTAACTGATGAAGATGCACCGGGACTTTTAGAAGAATACTCATAATGCACCGGGTTTGAGTAGCCCCCAAGTGCCAAGAGTAATACTTGCATTGCACTTGGGACTTGTAGAAATTTCTGATTACAAGCAAATATGCATTAGCCCCCAAGTATCAGGTGCATAACTTGTTATGTGCTTGGTACTTCAAATATGCACTGCCAACTCATGATATGTTTGTCTCCTATAGGCTGAGCTGAGCAAAAAGGAAACTCAAACCGCTGATCTGCAAGAAAAAATCAAGTCCCAGCAGGCAGAAACCTCCAAAACCAAAGATGAGCTGACCAGTGCCTTAGCCGCTATGGAAAAGCTGAAGGAGAGTTTCAACAAGGAGCGGGCGGATTGGGACACAGAAAAATCCGCATTGCAAAAAAGAGCCGAGGACGCAGAAGCAGCTCTTAAACCGGTGGTAGACGAGCTAACTGGTGTAAAGCGGCAAATACATGCCATGACTGCTGCTGTGTTTGGTAAATATCCTGGCTTTAAATTTTCAACATATCATCCCATACATTGCCGGTTTACTGATGTTTGTAATGGCGCAGGAACTCGCATTAGTCATCTGGGCTCTGACGTACAGAAGAAGCTGAAGGCTGCCTATACTCTTATAGAGCAGTTATATACCGGCGCGCAACGGATCATCTGCACTGCTTCTCACAACAAGCCGCCCCCAACTTTAATCAAGGAGACCTTAGAAAGGTTGTCAATGCTGCCTGTCCGGGTAGAAGAGCTAAAGAGATCTGCTGCCAGGGCTGGTGCTCTGACCGCACTAACCCGGGCAAAAGCATGGGTGCCTGATCTTGATCCGGTGGATGTGGCTAAAGGCTATCCAAGCTTAAAAGAAGACGGATCAGAATTTGGCAATGAGGACCTCCAAGCAATAAACCGGGAAGTACGTCCACTGGCTGAAGAAACTGATCTTTCATATTACCAGGCGAGTTATGATGTCAACAACAAACGGGTTGCTGCACCAACCCCTGAGGCTCAAAATCTTATCCCGCCAATCCGTAAGCACACCTATGCCCCTGACGTTGAACCGTCCACACTTATAAGCGATGAAGCTGTGTTCCAAGCCTTAACTGGGATCGATTGGGCCACCATTGACTTCCAGCCGCTGGGTAGAGAAGAAAAGGATGAACCGGCGCAAGGCGATCCACAACCGTCAGGGCAGCCCGGTGACGAGTCATTATCTGGAGGCCGATTTAACCTTCCGCGTGCTGCAATACTTGCCAAAAAACAATTACTCTTTTGGGCACTGAAACGCCTTGTAATAGGCTAGTTTAAACACTTGGTCTGCTATGCCATCGTGCATATTTACTTTGCTTGATACCGTTAATTCACCATGCTTAAGATATATGATGTTCATAATCCAAAGCGATTTATTCAGGTTGTTCCTGCATACAAAAAGTTGAACTTGTCCTGGCGGTTTACCACCGGACGGGTCATGATGCCCAAACATATAGCCTGGGTTTATAAACAAGGCTGTTAAAAATAATCAAATATGAAAATAAATGATACCTGTGACATTGAATCACATCGTAGGTTGACCAACTTTTGTAGTAAGGGCGATATCCCTAATCATGAGTATTGATAACTCCTTCCATATTGTGCCGGTTTATGATAAACCCGTATCGGGTTGTGAAAAAACACCGGATTACTCATATATAATACTGGCAACTTATAGTCAAAACCAGACCGGGTTAATAAGCACCGGATTATGACTAATCATGTACTGACAACTTGTAGTTGAAAGCCAAGCCGGGTTGATTAACGCCGGTTTACCAAAATCATCATAAATCTCATCAAAGGAGAAAAAACTTGGCAAATAAGAGCATATGAAAACTTGTAGTCGAGGCTTTTCACGGGCTGCCAGGCCCCAAATTCGAGGCTTTTCATGGGCTGCCAGGCCGCTGAGCTAAACCATTTTACAAAGCCTTTTAAGATGGACCTCAATCTTTAACCAATCATCATTTTAACTTTGACAAGTTCAGGGTCTTATGAGATTGACTTGTCGAAGTTCGACGGGTCATACCAGGTTTACCTGGACGGAGTGACTTACTTAAAAAAGGCAGGCTAACCCGGGGTTTTAGGTGTATACACCAGGCTTCCAAGCCGTGGCTTGATAGCCTATTACAAGTGTAGATTCTTTGTTCATTGCGATAGCAAAGAATCCCCAAGCAATATTTTGAGCTGTGCTCAGTGGGTGCCTATGTTTGAGCTGTTCTTTTGGAACACTCTCTTTGGCCCCTAAGTAATTTTTCTTTTTGGCTCTGAGCCAATCAAGAGGTGTAGCTATGGTTCGAATATGACCAAGCCCCCAAGTGATTTTTCTGGTGGCCTTGCGCCTATCAAGAGGTGTAGCTAAGGTTCGAATACGACCAAGCCCCCAAGTGATTTATATATATGGCTTGATAAGCCAAATCAAGGGGTAAACCGGACGCCGCTTTATAAACAGAAACCTCCATGTAACCACACATGATGTAAGAAAAAACAACCGATACCCCGCTTTAGCTGAGGCTCCGGTTTATTATATTGATCATAATATATACATTGTCATAACTATGTACATAAGCAGAGCCTAGGGCTCAGGTATAGTAAGGCCGTAGATGAGCGATATTCCACGGCCGGTGGGTCTCCTCCTCCGATTTACGTGAGTCTTTGTGCTCTCGAACATCGATTAGGTAGTATGACCCGTTGTGCAGGTTCTTGCTGACCACGAAGGGTCCTTCCCAAGGTGGGGATAACTTGTGCATATCAGTCTGATCCTGGATGAGTCGGAGCACCAGATCGCCTTCTTGAAAAGTTCTGGTTCTAACCCGGCGGCTGTGATAACGACGCAGATCTTGCTGATAAATCGCCGAACGGGCTGCTGCAATGTCACGCTCCTCATCTAACAGGTCAAGTGCTTCCTGCCGTGCCTTCTCATTATCAGCTTCAACATAAGCCGTCACATGAGGCGAGTCATGACGGATGTCACTCGGGAGAACCGCCTCTGCTCCATAGACCATGAAGAAAGGTGTGTAACCCGTAGACCTGTTGGGCGTGGTATTGATGCTCCATAACACAGAAGGTAACTCCTCCACCCAACAACCCGGCGTCCGTTGCAAAGGAACCATAAGCCGGGGCTTGATGCCTCTCAAGATCTCCTGATTGGCTCTCTCCGCTTAACCATTAGATTGGGGGTGAGCCACTGAAGATACGTCAAGTCGGATGTGCTCACGCTGACAGAACTCTTTCATAGCACCTTTGGACAGATTAGTACCATTATCAGTTATAATGCTGTGCGGAAAGCCAAACCGGAAAATCACCTTCTTGATGAATTGAACCGCCGTAGCTGCATCACACTTACTGACTGGCTCTGCCTCCACCCACTTAGTAAACTTATCAACCGCCACTAAAAGGTGGGTCTTCTTATCCTTGGATCTCTTAAAGGGCCTAACCATATCCAGCCCCCAAGTTGCAAACGGCCAAGTGATTGGAATCATCCTCAATTCCTG
The DNA here is from genome assembly GCA_011799875.1 of Thinopyrum elongatum. Classification (NCBI taxonomy): domain Eukaryota; kingdom Viridiplantae; phylum Streptophyta; class Magnoliopsida; order Poales; family Poaceae; genus Thinopyrum; species Thinopyrum elongatum. Next base: position 117,358,020 of record CM022303.1, on the reverse strand, counting down.
GGCCGGAACATGAGCTCGGCGTGAAAACTTCTGACAACCATCGCACTTTTTCACCAAGTCTTCCGCATCAGCATGAGCCGTCAGCCAATAAAAACCGTGAAGAAAAGCTTTAGCTACCAGGGACTTTGAACCGGCATGGTGACCACAATCCCCTTCATGGATCTCACACAGGATCTCACGGCCCTCTTCAGGAGATACACAACGTTGAAACGCCCCTGTTACACTGCAGTGATGTAATTCGCCATTGACAATAGTCATTGACTTGGATCGCCGGATTATCTGTCTGGCCAAAGTCTCATCCTCTGGTAACTCACCCTGGTTCATGTACGCCAGATATGGGACGGTCCAATCCAGAATAACATGAAGTGCTGCCACCAATTGAGCCTCCGGATCAGGAACAGCCAGATCCTCCTCTGTGGGAAGTTTAACCGATGGATTATGCAGCACATCCAAAAAGACGTTGGGTGGAACCGGCTTACGCTGGGAACCCAAACGGCTTAAAGCGTCCGCCGCTTCATTCTTCCGCCGGTCCACATGATCAACCTGATAGCCTTTGAAGTGACCTGCAACAATATCCACCTCTCAACGATATGCAGCCATGAGCGGATCCTTAGAATCCCAAGTACCAGACATTTGTTGAGCCACCAGGTCCGAGTCACCGAAGCACTTAACCCGGCTCAAATTCATCTCCTTAGCCATCCGAAGACCGTGGAGTAAGGCCTCATATTCAGCTGCATTGTTAGTGCAAGGGAACATTAAACGGAGAACATAACAAAACTTATCACCTCATGGGGAAGTTAATACGACTCCAGCCCCCGAGCCCTCCAATTGCCTGGACCCATCAAAATGAATAGTCCAATAAGTATGATCCGGCTTCTCTTCTGGCGCCTGTAACTCTGTCCAATCATTGATGAAATCCACCAATGCTTGTGATTTGATTGCCGTCCGAGGCACATAATTTAACCCGTGAGGTCCAAGCTCAATGGCCCACTTGGCAATCCGGCCAGTCGCTTCCCTGTTCTGGATTATTTCCCCCAAAGGAGCAGAGCTGACCATAGTGATGGGATGACCCTGGAAATATTGCTTAAGCTTCCGGCTTGCCATAAAAACTCCATACACCAGCTTCTGCCAATGTGGGTACCTTTGCTTAGACTCAATAAGTACCTCACTGATGTAATAAACCGGCCGTTGAACCGGATACTCCTTTCCGGTCTCCTTGCGCTCCACCACAATAGCCACGCTAACTGCCCGGGCATTGGCAGCCACATATAACAGCAAAGGCTCTTTATCAACAGGAGCAGCAAGGACAGGCGGCTTGGCTAGCTACCACTTTAAATCCTCAAACGCTTCATTGGTGGCGGCGCTCGAGACGAAATTGTCCGTCTTCTTCAGCATCTGATATAAAGGGATAGCCTTCTCCCCGAGGCGACTGATAAAATGGCTCAAGGCTGCAATCCGGCCTGCCAAGCGTTGAACATCATTGATGCACTTCGGTTTAGCCAAAGAAGTTATGGCCTTGATTTTCTCCGGATTAGCTTCAATGCCCCTGTTAGACACCAGAAAGCCCAAGAGCTTGCCTGCCGGTACACCAAAGACACATTTGGCCGGATTAAGCATCATCTTATAAACCCGGAGGTTATCAAAGGTCGCCTTCAAGTCATCTATCAATGTCTCCTTCTCTCTGGATTTCACCACAATATCATCCACATAAGCATGAACATTGCGGCCGATCTGATCATGAAGACAGTTCTGCACACAGCGCTGATAAGTCGCCTGGGCACTCTTTAGCCCAAAGGGCATAGACACATAGCAGAAGGCTCCAAAGGGAGTTATGAAAGCTGTCTTCTCCTGGTCCTTAACTGCCATTTTGATCTGATGGTAGGCAGAATAAGCATAAAAAAAACTCAAACACTCACAACCCGCCGTAGCATCAATGCTTTGATCAATACGAGGGAGGGCAAAAGGATCCGCTGGACAAGCCTTGTTCAAATCTGTGTAGTCCACACACATACGCCAAGTGCCGTTCTTCTTAAGTACTAGCACCAGGTTAGCCAACCACTCAGGATGAAATACCTCAACAATAAAGCCAGCTGCCAAGAGCCTGGCCACTTCCTCACCAATAGCCTTTCGTCTTTCTTCATTGAACCGGCGGAGAAACTGCTTGACCAGTTTAAACTTGGGATCAACATTAAGAGTGTGCTCAGCGAGTTCCCTCGGTACACCTGGCATGTCAGAAGGCTTCCACGCAAAGATGTCCCGGTTCTCACGGATGAACTCGATGAGCGCGCTTTCCTATTTCGGATCCAAGGTAGCGCTGATGCTGAACTGCTGGGATGAATCGCCAGGAACGAAATCAACCAGCTTAGTCTCATCAGCCGACTTAAACTTCAAGGCCAGATCATGCTCTGTAGTTGGCTTCTTCAAGGAAGTCATATCTGCCGGATCAACATTGTCTTTGTAAAACTTCAACTCCTCTGTTGCACAAACCGACTCAGCATAAGCCGCATCACCTTCTTCACATTCCAAAGCGATCTTACGGCTCCCATGTACCGTGATGGTCCCCTTATGACCCGGCATCTTGAGCTGCAGATAGATATAACAGGGCCTCGCCATGAATTTAGCATAAGCCGGCCGCCCAAACAGGGCATGATACGGGCTCTTGATTTTCACCACTTCAAAGGTCAATGTTTCTGATCTTGAATCATGCTCATCACCAAAAGCAACCTCCAGAGCTATCTTACCGACCGGATAAGCCGATTTACCAGGCACCACACCATGGAAGACCGTGCTGGACGGTTTAAGATTTTTATCTGTTAACCCCATGCGACAGAAGGTTTCATAATAAAGGATATTGATACTACTCCCCCCCATCCATGAGTACTTTAGTGAACTTGTAACCTCCCACCTGAGGTGCCACCACCAACGCCAGATGACCCGGATTATCAACCCGAGGTGGATGATCCTCTCGACTCCACACAATGGGCTGTTCAGACCAGCGTAAGTAACGGGGCACCGCCGGTTCAACGGAGTTCACTGCCCTTTTATGAAGCTTCTGATCGCGCTTGCACAGGCTGGTGGTGAAGACATGGTACTGTCCACTGTTTAACTGCTTCGGGTTGCTCTGGTAACCCGACTGCTGCTGCTGCTGTTGGTTCCCCTGATGATTATAACCACCTTGGTTGCCTTGATTGCCATGTCCGCTTTGATTACCATGGAATCCTGAACCGGAACTGCCTCCACCATAACCCGGCCCATGAGACCCGGGGCCTGAACCGCCAGCCGGTCCATTATCATTCCGGAAAAAATCTGAATCTTTGAACTCTCGCATAATATAACAATCCTTCCAGAGGTGCGTGGCCGGCTTGTCCCGCGATCCGTGCTTTGGGCAGGGCTGGTTCAACAGGTAATTCAGGCGCTCCGGATTGGGACTTGGTTCTCTTCCACGCGGGGGCGGTTTACTCTTCCGATGCTGACCATTACCCTGCGCGTTGGTATTAGCTACAAAATCTGAACTGTTATCCGCTTTACGCTTACCGCTGTTTCCATGCCCCGCCGAGTTATGCTACTGCCCTTTGGTGCTGCCACCCTTCTTTCCCTTTCCTGTCTTGTCATCATCAGATTCAGGGTCCTTGGTACTATCAGAGTCGGCATATGTCACCAGAGCTGCCATAAGTGTCCCCATGTCATTGCAATGGCGTTTGAGCCGTCCCAGCTTCAACTTAAGAGGCGTAAACCGGCAATTGCCTTCCAACGTCAAAACGGCCGTATCAGCGTTGATGCGGTCCGATGAATGCAAAATTTCTAAAACCCGGTGCACCCAATGGGTTGTTGATTCTCCTTCCTCCTGGACATAGGCAGCTAAATCCACAATTGACATGGGCTGTTTGCACGTGTCTTTGAAATTCTGAATAAACCGGGCTCTTAGCTCGGCCCATGACCCAATGGAGTTAGCTGGTAGGTTTTTCAACCAAGTGCGAGCTGTCCCTTCCAACATCATGGTGAAGTACTTAGCACATGCCGCATCATCTACGTCCAGCATCTCCATCGCCATCTCATAACTCTCCACCCATGACTCGGGGGATAAATCGGCAGTGTAATTCGGCACTTTACGTGGGCCCTTGAAGTCCTTGGGCAGCCGTACATTGCGTAATGCTGGGACGAGACACGGCACCCCCAAAGAACTGGAGGTAACCCCTGGTTCCACCGAAGTTGTTGGACGAACCGGAGTAAGCTGACGGGCCGCGTTCTGTGCTGCTAACTCAGCCTCTCGACGTGCCCTAGCACGGTCCACCACATCCTGAGCATCAACACCGCCACCCGCCGGGTTATGGCCTCATGGCGGATTACGGTTGCGGGCACTGCTAGACACAGCCGGTTCATCAACATGCCTGCTGTAACTCTGGCTTGGGCGGGGGGTGGAATGAATCCTCTCGCGACTGTACGAATAAGCCTGTTGCTGAGTCAAAGCTGTCTGAAGGAGCTCCCTAGCCCGTCGCGTCTCCACCGCTACAGGGGACTCACCATCGACTGGAAGGGCTACCAATCGTGAAGCGGCCGCGACTATGTTATCCAAGGGGTTGGAGTAATGACCCGGAGGCGTGGGCACATGCTGGGATGGGATATTCTGAAGCGGCGGATCCATTGCGCGTGGCTGAACCAGCGTCCCCGTTCCAGGCGCTTCTACCCAGTTTACCACTGGCTGGTTGCTGGTTCCGGCCCCTGGCGTATTGAAGAGATTCCTGGCTTCGTAAACCGGAGGCAGGTGAGATCGGTACCTTCTCCTCATTACATCATTTGACGTGTTCTGATCCAACGTAAGCCGGTAGGCCTGTGCATCTAACTCGGCCCGCTCTGCAGCCATCCTGGTATTTTCAGCTGCCAAATCCACCTTGGCTTGGGCTATCTGATCCTTCACCTTCGCCACTTCTGCGTTGTGCCGCTCCTGATCCGCCGGGCTGACTTCGGCCGCTAACAGTGCTGCCAAGGTGTCAAATAAATCGGACAGAGCCTGAGCCGGTGGTGGCGCAGGGCCTCTTGCCCCAGCTGCCGTCGCCGCTGCTGAACCGGAGATCATCGCCGCAGCGGTCGAAGATTGTGGCGCTAACTGCGTACCGGCCATGAAGATCGCAACCCGGCTTGGCGGGTCAAGAGAGTCCGGAATACTATCGCCATCGGAACAACCACCAAACCGGCCATCCTGCAGTTGGTACAATGACTCGGTCTCTCCAGTAGATGACTCGTCACCGGAATAAACGACGGTTTTGCCATCATATTCCGATCCATCTTCAGATTCCACTCCGTGGATGACTCCCATGAAGGCACGCTTCGTGATAGGCTTAATCCGGGCAGATCTCGCACGCTGAGCCGTTTCGATGATGTCGGTGCAGATGTCCGGCTCAGGGCCCGGTTCGCCAATCTTGCCAATGAACACGTGAATGCCGCCGAAGGGGACCCGGTACCCGTACTCAATTGAACCGGCCTCGGGGCCCCAGCCTGCGTCGTCGATGTAGAGCTTGCCGCGACGACTTTTGGTCATCCGGCCCACAGCGTATCCCTTGAGTCCTTCGAAGTGCCCTCTAAGAACTCGAAACCATCGTGCGATAGCCCCACGGTGGGCGCCAACTGTCGTGGTCTTGTCACGGCAGATGTCCTAGAGAAAGGACTTAGTCGCGGAGCCATCACGACGGGTTAGCTTAAAGGGGTTAAAGCGGACAAGGGACGCAGAGAGTTTATACTGGTTCGGCCCCTTGCGGTGAAGGTAAAGGCCTAATCCAGTTGTTGTGGAATTGCTAGGGTTTCGATGACCAGGGAGCGAATCCGCTATGCCTAGCTCTCGAGTTGTTGTCCGTCGTCCCCAAACCGCCGCCGGGTCATCCCCTTATATACATGGGTTGACGCCCGTTGGTTTACAGGATCCCGAGGCCGGCTCATGAACATGTCCGGCTCGGTCTCTACTCTTTCTATCTTATAGCACAAGTTTACATATCAATGTCGGTTTATGTCTACAAGCCTTAATCCGCCGTTGGGCCCTGGGCCTTCATAAAGCGCCTCCATCTTTGTCTTCGTGGGCTTCAAGTATAATAACTCATTATGGGGATAACCCGGCCTCTCCTGGTCGGTTTATACCCAGTAGTAATATCCCCAACAAGACGGGAGCGGATCCATAGTGGTGTATTGATATGGTGAATATGTGGACTCGTGTGCGCTTTCTCACCTCAAAGAAAATACGGGTAGTCATAGTACAGGATAGCCACTGAGTCAAAGCTAGCTTGCTGCAAATAAACTCCACCACCCCTTTGTTGATACTGATGCATATGTAGATAGTTCTGATGTAAGTCTTGCTGAGTACATTTGTACTCAAATTTTCTGAATTTATGTTTTTGCAGAGGAGACTTCAGTCTCACTAGTAATTCCACGTGGGCTTTGAGAATTAGCTTGGGAATCCCAGACAGATGTCTGGCTCCTATGGAGGGTCTTGTAGATAGACAGGCTTCCCAGCCTTTTTTCTTTTCAGCTGTCTGTACTCAGACAGGATAAGCTTTCGCTTGTGCTTGCTGCTTGTATGACTTTGTATGTTGGGTCATGAGACCCATGTTTGTAATATCATGCTATGTATGGCTCCTCAAAGTCTTTTAATTAAATACTTTGAGTCGTAGAGTTCTGTTGTGATGCCATGTTGTATCTGCACATATCGAGCATATTGTGTGTATGTTATTGAAATGCTTTGGTATGTGTGGGATCCAACACCTAGTTGTTTATTCTTGGTAGCCTTCCTTATGGGAAAATGTCTCCTAGAGCTTCCACCAGAACACATGGATTGATCAGCATGTGTCCTTGATGTCTACTACACAACTTGTTCTTGTAGACTCGTGTTGGGCCTCCAAGCGCAGAGTTTTGTAGGATAGTAGCAATTTTCCCTCAAGTGGATGACCTAAGGTTTATCAATCCGTGGGAGGCGTAGGATGAAGATGGTCTCTCTCAAACAACCCTGCAACCAAATTACAAAGAGTCTCTTGTGTCCCCAACACACCAAATACAATGGTAATTTGTATAGGTGCACTAGTTTGGCGAAGAGATGGTGATACAAGCATAGTAATGATAGTAAATATTGATTTTTGTAATAGGAACAATAAAAAACAGCAAGGTAGCAATTGATAAAACGGAGCACAAACGGTATTGCAATGCTTGAAAATAAGGCCTAGGGTCTGTACTTTCGCTAGTGTAATCTCTCAACAATGCTAATATAATTGGATCACATAACCATCCCTCAACGTGCGATGAAGAATCACTCCAAAGTTCCTATCTAGCGGAGAACATAAGAAGAAATTGTTTGTAGGGTATGAAACCACCTCAAAGCTATTCTTTCCGATCAATCTATCCTAGAGTTCGTACTAAAATAACACCAAGCTATTCTTTCTGATCGATCTAACCAAGAGTTTGTACTAAAATAACACCATATGATACACATCAACCAACTCTAATGTCGCCTAGATACTTCAATGTCACCACGAGTATCCGTGAGTTGATTATACGATATGCACCAAACAATTTCAGATTCATAATACTCAATCCAATACAAAGAACCTGAAAGAGTGCCTGAAGATTTCTACCGGAGAAACAAAGACAAGAACATGCATCAACCCCTATGCATAGATTACCCCAATGTCACCTCGGGAATCCGCGAGTTGAGTGCCAAAACATCTATCAAGTGAATCAATATGATACCCCATTGTTACCACGGGTATTCATGGCAAGACATACATAAAGTGTTCTCAAATCCATAAAAGTATTCAATCCGATAAGAACGAAATCTCAAAGGGAAAACTCAATTCACAACAAGATAGAGAGGGGAAAACACCATATGATCCGACTATATTAACAAAGCCCGCGATACATCAAGATCGTGACATCTCAAGAACATGAGAGAGAGAGATTAAACACATAGCTACTGGTACAAACCCTCAGCCTCGAGGGTGGACTGCTCCCTCCTCATCATGGTGACCGCCGGGATGATGAAGATGGCCACCGGTGATGATTTCCCCCTCCGGCGGGGTGCCGGAACGGGGTCTAGATTGGTTTTTCGTGGCTACAGAGGCTTGCGGTGGCGAAACTTCTGATCTAGGGTTACTTTTGATGGTTTCTCTATTTATAGGATTTTTCAGCGTTGGAATCACGTGAAGATGGGCCTCGAGGTGAGCACAACCCACCGGGGCAAGCCAGGCCCCTCTGGCACGCCGTGGTGGGTTGTGCCCTCCTCGTGGTTCTTATGGCCCTCCCACGAAGCTTGAGGGTCTCTTTTGTTCCAAAAAAACCGTCAAAAAGTTTCAGCTCATTTGGAGAACTTTCATTTATGCACAAAAAACAACACCACGGTAGTTCTGCTGAAAACAATGCCAGTCCAGGTTAGTTCCATGCAAATCATACCAAAACCATATAAAATTTTGTAAACATGGCATGAATACTTCATAAATTATAGATACGTTGGAGACGTATCAGCATCCCCAAGCTTAATGCCTACTCGTCCTCGAGTAGGTAAATGATAAAAGAAATAATTTATGAAGTGTGAATCTAGCAAAGTGCATAAGTTTGATCAATGATAATTTAAATCACTTTTCCTAGCATCATAACAGCAACTCTTTCTCATAAAACTCATCATGATAAAGTAGCAATTGAAAATGGAATTTTTGTTGTGGAATGCTACCTATCATATTCATCATATACTCTTTCTTTTGTAGCATGGACATTTGGACTTGAATGATTCAAAGCAATAGTCTATAATTTGACATGAGGACATCAATACTCAAGCATATCAACAAGCAACCATGCCTTTCAAAATATCAACACTAAATAAAGTTATCCCTAGCCCGTCATGCTCAATCATTGATCCATTCATGAAACACACTCGAATAGTAGCTACATCCAATGCACAAGTATGATCATAGTGCTCCCTAGTTGGTGCTTTATAAGAGAAGATGCAGACTCAAATAAAAATTGCATAAAGTAAATAGATAGGCCCTTCGCAGAGGGAAGCAGAGATTTGTAGAGGTGCCAGAGCTCAAAGCTTAAATTGAGAGATAAAATATTTTGAGAGGCATACTTTTCCTGTCAACGAAAACGACCGAGAATTCCCAACACTTTCCATGCTAGATATATCATAGGCGGTTCCCAAACATAAAATAAAGTTTATTCCTTTTTCCACCATACTTTCACACTCCACGACTAGTCGTATCCACAGGTGCCGTCCATAACAACACTTTCCAAGGAATTTATTATTTGACAACATAAAGTAAATTTCTTTTTCATTTCGGGACTGGGCATCCCTATTATTGTCGTACTCTCGTGCAATGACAAGTGAATAAACACTCATCTTGAGAATAACACATCTAGCATGGAAAATATTAGCCACCCCCTGCCGCTTCATGAGCGGTACGAGCACACAAAAAGGAAATTCATTTTGAAAATTAGAGATGGCACATACAAATTTACTTAGAACAGCATGGAAATACCGCATATAGGTAGGTATGGTGGACTCATTTGGCACAACTTTGGGTTTAAGAATTTGGATGCACAAGTAGTAATCCCACTTAGTACAAATGGAGGCTAGCAAATAGATTGAGAAGCAACCAACCAAGAAACAAAAATTCACATAAACGAGCATTGAGCATAACTAACACCGAATAATGCACCACAAGTGGGATGTAATTTCATTGCATAACCATTGACTTTCGTGCTTGCATAGGGAATCACAAACCTTAACACCAATATTCTTACTAAAGCATAATTACTCACCAACATGACTCACATATTATTATCTCCATATCGCAAAACTATTACAAGGAATCAAACTTATCATATCCAATGATCTACATGAAAGTTTTTATTATATCCTTCTTGAACATCCATCACTTTGGGACTAAATTTATATATTACCATTGCTACTAACAAGCTCTCAAATAAATTTAAGTGAGGCACGAGAGCATAATTATTTCTTCAAAATTTTCAACTCTCAAAATAATCTAAGTGAAGCATGAGAGTAAATGACAAACTACTCCAAAAAGATATAAGTGAAGATCATGCGAGTAGTTAAGTAAATGGGTAGCTATCTGAGGACTCTCTCTTATTTAAAAACTTTCAGATCTAAGTATTTTATTAAAACAGCAAGCAAAACAAAATAAAATGACATTCCAAAAATAGCACACATCATGTGAAGAAGCAAAAACTTAGGCTCAACCGAGGCTAACCGATAATTGTTGATGAAGAAAGGTGGGATGCCTACCGGGGCATCCCCAAGCTTAGATGCTTGAGACTTCTTGAAACTTTATCTTGGCATGTAACATCCCCAGATCTTCACCCTATTGTTAAGCTCATTAAGTTGCCGTGTCATCATGATCATCTTCATGAAATTGCATTAGGAAATAATTCAACTTCAATTCAAAATTCAAAATGCAAATCAAATAATTAATTCATCAAACAACAAATCAAAAATGTTCATAATATCTTAAATAATCCAGAAGCAATTATAAAAATATAATCCACATTAATTGAATTAGTTAAGTCACTCTAACAACCTCAAACAGTAGCCAAACAGCGCCTTCTAATACATTTTAATTAATCCCATTTACAAATGAGATTAAACTGTAGCCAAACTATTTTCTGGTGGTAGAGAATAATGCACTCTATTATATGGACTAAGTCACATATTTTATAAGAGTAGTCTAGTGGCCTAGAAATTTACAAAACAGAAGAAATAAAATTAACAGAAGAAAAGAAAAAGGAAAAAAAAGGAGCTCACTGTGCAACTGGCTTTGAATAGCACAGTGCAGCCCAGCCCAGCCACATAGGTCGTCTCTCACCTCCGGCAGGTGTCGCCCGCGCGCGCTTCCTCGCCGCGGATGGCCACCTGTCGCGCATCCGCCGACGCCGAGCGGTGGATAAGGCCAGGGCCGACGCCCTGGACATGAACCCTAGCCGCCACTCTTTCCTCTCACCTCACTCCCTCTGCTCGATCCAGAGCCACACCCGATCGCAGCCATCGCCCCTGCCTCCCCTCTGCCGTGGCGACAGGCCACCCTGAGCCACGAGGAGCTTCCCAGGAGCTTCACCGCGACCTCCTCGACCTCACCAGCATCTGGAATCGCCCAGAGTTGGACTGCAGCGTTGCCTTCATCCTCTTCTTCCCCGACACCGATCCGGCCATCCACCCGTCGATCTGCGCCTCTTCGACGACCCCGGCCTCATCGAGCTTCCAGCAAGCTCCACCGTGAGCACCAGCAGCTTTCCCCCTCTACTCGTGTGGCCGGATTTGAGCCGTGGCTAGTTATCCACACCGCCGCGCCATTGCCGTGGCCATACCGCCGCCGCGGAGCTCGAGATCGGCGTCGTAGTCACCTCCGTGGCAAACTAGCCACCCACACGAGCTCCTAGAGCCCCTGGGATGCTGCCCCTCCCATTTTGCTTGAAGGTTCCAGCTCACCGTAGTCATTTGCGTCGAGCCAAGTCGCTTCCGCCTTCGGTCGCTGTTGTTGCCGTCGATCTCGTGTGCTCCCGCGCCGCCCGATACCGTAGCTCGACGCGCGCAGCTGCCCGCGTCCGGCGGCAACTCTCCGCGGCCCAAATGGTGGCCGAGAGCGTCGGCCCCGTGCTCGCCGCAGTGCTCTGCTGGTCGCCGGAGAGCCCCAGCGCGCGCTGACGTTTGAACTTGGCCCATGTGCCACTGACTATGGGCCCTCCCTTATTAGCAATTAGTTTAGCCCCTAATTAAAATGCTAAACCCTCACTGACATCGGGCCCTGCCGTCTCTAATTAACCACTGTTAAAAATAAAGCCTAATATTTAACCAGAGGATGACATGTGGGCCCAGTTTACTGTTTAAATATATAAGTTTTAATTAACACTATCAGACACTGACGTGTGGGCCCATTGACTAGTCAGACTGCTGACTGGGCAGCTCCAGTCTATGACAGATGGGACCCACTGGTCCTATTGACCAGTCAACTGACTGCATTGACTGCTGATGTCATCTTGATGTCATCCTGACATCATCGGGTACTATTCTGGATAATTCGATTTAGTTAATTAAATTAATTCCAGGATTTTCAGAAAATGCCGTAAACTTTAGAAAATCATAGAAAATAAACCGTAACTCCGATGAAAATAATTTATATATGAAAAATGATCAAAAAATCGAGACGAATCCGAATATGCCCTCCTCATACCTGCCACACCCCTCTAACATGATGAACATGGAATTTTCCCCTTCGGTTCATCTGACCGATAATTGCCCGGGGCTGGTAAAATATCTCCGGATGTTTTCCCGCTCCGTCTGCAACGTGTAGCCCTTCGTCAGGTCTCCCCTAGCACCGCGTATCTGCCTTGTTATGTTTTGTGATGCTTTGATTGTTCTGTTATTTATTGTTTCTTCTCCCCCTTTCTTCCCGGTAGACCCCGAGACCACTGACGATGCCCTGGAGTTCGACTTCAGAACTGATGACCCTGCCTTTGCCGCCGAGCAACCAGGCAAGCACCCCCATTTTGAGCATACCGATATCGCCTATTCTTCTCTCTCTTATGCTTGTATTAGAAGTTGCTACTGTTACTGTTATCCTATTTCTGCTGCATAGTATGTTTATTGTAACCTGCTATTGATACCTACATGATTATCCTAAACTGTTTAGTATAGGCTGGGTAGAGAACCATCAGAGACCCCTCTTTGTCCCGACTGCCCCGCTGGATTATCAGAAGACCCGATCAACGGGATCGAAGACCAGGCCCCAGCACCGCACATCACTTTCCCCTTAGTTGCTCGACACTACTAGGTTACTATCGAGTACCGAGGGTGATACCTCATCAGCACTTCTGATGTTAACCTTGTAGGTTAGTTCATCGGTTATGGTCATCGAGGGTGATTCCTCCTTCTCCATTCCCGATAACGACACCGTCGTGCAACTCCTCAAGAGTGGACCTCGAGGGTGATTCCTCCTTCGTTCACCTTGACGATAACATCAGGTGGAATTCCATCGAGGGTGATTCCTCAGGGTTCCCCTTGGTGTTAGACACACGGTTACTATGGTTACTATGACTTTACCCTGAACCATGTTACTAAAGACGGGTCGGCCCTGAGGGGTACCCGCGCGAGCATGTGTTGCGAGTGATGTGGAGACGGGTTGACCTGGAGGGTGCCCGCGAGATAACTACGAGGCGTGGCCGGGCATTCTTAGCCCTTGCCGCAAGTCCTCGAGATGGGGTGATGGGGTCACATCGATCGTGAGTCTCTGCTCGTTACCGCGCGCTCCTAATCCACTAACGGTTTGGATATTTGATCCGAGGGGCCTCTGGCTCGATAGCACTAACCATCACGTGGGCATAGTATGGGCGTTCTACGTCGTATACTTCAGCCGAAGCTTAATAGACATCAGCGAGGAGCGGCCCGCTTTGGATTGGACTGGTTAAGCCGCGCTTGTATTAAGGGGGTTAGGTCTGCTTCCGAAGAGTCCTCGCAACATGCAAGGCGCGCAGGGCAAAGGCCCAAGACCCCTGTGCGCATAGGTTAGTCCGGCGTGCTGACCTCTCTATTAAGTATTCGGTCGGGTTGCGGCGTATCGTTTGGCCGAGGCCGGGCATGACCCAGAAAAGTGTGTCCGGCTGGAGTTAATCGAGCGTGGTGGGTAAGTTGGTGCACCCCTGCAGGGAAGAAAACATCTATCGATAGCCTGTCCTACGGTAACGGACACTCGGAGTTGTATCCCAATCGATACAACTAGAACCTGACACTTGAGATGACAACTGGATAGTATGGCTCTGGGATTGCTTTCTCGTAGGGAGTCGAGGAAGGATCTCTGGGCGAGGTTGATGACACTACTTCTACTACTTTACATTATGCTAATCTGCACTCTTCTAATGCTGCAAGACCGCTGAAGATGATGAAGATGCTAGTCTTCGATAGGACTAGGCTTTCCCCTCTATTCTGGCATTTCTGTAGCCCAGTCCACATATACAGCCTTCCTTTGAAAATGATGCATATGTAGTGTAGATCCTTGCTTGCTGAGTACTTCGGATGAGTACTCACGTTTGCTTTGCTTTCTTTTTCTCCCCATATCTTTTCGGTGCAACTAGACGACGGAGCCCCGGAGCCAGCTGGCCCCGCCGATGACTACTACTTCCACCCCGAGGGTGGTTACTACTACGAGCTTGCCGACGACCAGGAGTAGGATCAGAGGGTCCTAGGCAGGAGGCCTACGCCTTTTGATCGTAGTTTTTATTTTGTCCCGCCTTTCTAAAGGCTTATTAGTTTCTCTGTAATATCTGTACCCAGATATCTGATGCTTCCGCTAACGCTTGTATGCGAGCTTATGTATTCAAGCCCTCGAGGCCCCTGGCTTGTAATATAAAGCTTGTATGACTTTATGTATGTTTTAGAGTTGTGTTGTGATATCTTCAAGTGAGACCTTAGGCTTGATCGTGTGCATTTGCGTGTATGATTAGTGCACGATTAAGCCGGGGTCATCACATGGGATGCCTTGGGCATCCCCAAGCTTGAGTTTTTGTGTCTCCTTAATTCCTTTTATATCACGGTTTCCCTAAATCTTAAAAACTTCATCCACACAAAACTCAACAAGAACTCGTGAGATACGTTAGTATAAATCAATGCAACACCTTATCATTCTCTACTGTAACAAATCACTAAAATTATTATTTAGCATTGCATACTAAATGCCTCTGCATATTTAATACTCCTACCCTCAAATAGAATCATTAAACAAGCAAACATATGCAAACAATGCAAACATAACAGCAATCTGTCTAAACAGGACAGTCTGTAAAGAGTGCAATTTTACTAAAACTTCCCTAACTCCAAAAATTCTGAAAATTTACCACACTGTAGAAAATTTATCATAGATTATTGTGTAAAACAATTCAACATTTTATCACATTCTAACTTTTCTGGAGAATTTTTGCAACAGCAATAAACTTTCTGTTTTGAAACAGCAACTCATATACTTGCAAAATAAGCATGGTGAAGGCTATCCTTGCCACTTTTATTGTAGTAAGAGATGCAAAACATTATTATAAATAACATAAAGCAAATCCTAATAAAATAATATGACACTCCAAGCAAAACACATATCATGTGACGAATGAAAATGTAGCTCCAAGTGAGGTTACCGATAATGTTGGAGATGAAAGAGGGGATGCCTTCCGGGGCATCGCCAAGCTTAGTTGCTTGGATATTATTTAAATATTACCTTGGGGTGCCTTGGGAATCCCCAAGATTAGGGTCTTGTCACTCCTTATTCTCCTCATATCGATATCTCACCCAAAACTTGAAAACTTCAATCACACAAAACTTAACGGAACTTCGTGAGATGGGTTAGTATGATAAATACAAATCATTCACTTTGGTACTGTCAAGATAAGATTCATAATTATTTCCAAATAATTCCTACTGTACTCTACAATTTCCGCAATTATATTAAGCAATATAAGCCATAGAAACCATAAAACAAGCAAACTATGCATTGAAAACAGAATCTGTCAAAAACAGAACAGTACATAAAGATCAGAATTAAGGTCATACTTCTCTAACTCCAAAAATTCTGAAAAAATAAGACAAGGTAGAAAATTTGTATACACATGAAATTTAAAAAATTCAGAATTTTTCCATGTTCCAGTAAAAGATAGGAATTTCTGTACTGGACGCAAAAGTTTCTGTTTTTGCACAGAATCAAGTCAACTATCATCCTCACTATCCCAAAGGCTTTACTTGGCACTTTATTGAAACAAAACCTATAAAACATGATTAACACAGTAGCTTAATCATGTGATTACACAAAAACAGTAGGGTTAAATGTTGGGTTGTCTCCCAACAAGCGCTTTTCTTTAATGCCTTTTTAGTTAGGCATGATGATTTCAATGATGCTCACATAAAAGATAAGAATTGAAACATAACGGGAGCATCATGAAGCATATGACTAGCACATTTAATTCTAACCCACTTCCTATGCATAGGGATTTTGTGAGCAAACAATTTATGGGAGCAAGAATCAACTAGCATAGGAAGGCAAAACCAGCAAAACTTCAAGATTTTCAACACATAGAGAGGAAACTTGATATCATTGCAATATGTAAAAGCATATGTTCCCCTCATAATAATTTTCAGTAGCATCATTAATGAATTCAATAATATATCTATCACATAAAGCATTATTTTCATGATCCACAAGCATAGAATTTTTATTACTCTCCACATATGCAAATTTATTCTCATGAATAGTAGTGGGAGCAAACTCAACAAAATAACTATCATGTGATTCTTGATTGGCATAATCATATTGAGCATTAAAATTATGATGACAAGTTTCATGGATATCATTACTCTTTATAGCATACATGTCATCACCATAATCATCATAAATAGAAGGCATGCTTTCATCATAGTAAATATTCTCATCAAAACTTGGGGGACTAAAAATATCATCTTCATCAAATATAGCATCCCCAAGCTTGTGGCTTTGCATATCATTAGCATCATGGATATTCAAAGAGTTCATACCAACAACATTGCAATCATTCTCATCATTCAAAGATTTTTTGTCAAACATTTTATAGAATTCTTCCTCTATCAATTGAGCACAATTTTCCTTTCCATCATTTTCAAGAAAGACATGATAAAGACGAATAATATGAGGTAACCTCAATTCCATTTTTTTGTAGCTTTCTTTTATGAACCAAACTAGTGATAAAACAAGAAACTAAAAGATTCAATTGCAAGATCTAAAGACATACCTTCAACCACTCACCTCCCCGGCAACAGCGCTAGAAAAGAGCTTGATGTCTACTACACAACTTGATCTTGTAGACTCGTGTTGGGCCTCCAAGCGCAGAGTTTTGTAGGACAGTAGCAATTTTCCCTCAAGTGGATGACCTAAGGTTTATCAATCCGTGGGAGGCGTAGGATGAAGATGGTCTCTCTCAAACAACCCTGCAACCAAATAACAAAGAGTCTCTTGTGTCCCCAACACACCAAATACAATGGTAATTTGTATAGGTGCACTAGTTTGGCGAAGAGATCGTGATACAAGCTTAGTAATGATGTAAATATTGATTTTTGTAATAGGAACAATAAAAAACAGCAAGGTAGCAATTGATAAAATGGAGCACAAACGGTATTGCAATGCTTGAAAATAAGGCCTAGGGTCCATACTTTCGCTAGTGCAATCTCTCAACAATGCTAATATAATTGGATCATATAACCATCCCTCAACGTGCGATGAAGAATCACTCCAAAGTTCCTATCTAACGGAGAACATAAGAAGAAATTGTTTGTAGGGTACGAAACCACCTCAAAGCTATTCTTTCCGATCAATCTATCCTAGAGTTCGTACTAAAATAACACCAAGCTATTCTTTCTGATCAATCTAACCAAGAGTTCGTACTAAAATAACACCATATGATACACATCAACCAACTCTAATGTCACCTAGATACTCCAATGTCACCACGAGTATCCGTGAGTTGATTATACGATATGCACCAAACAATTTCAGATTCATAATACTCAATCCAACACAAAGAACCTCAAAGAGTGCCCCAAGATTTCTATCGGAGAAACAAAGACAAGAACGTGCATCAACCCCTATGCATAGATTACCCCAATGTCACCTCGGGAATCCGCGAGTTGAGTGCCAAAACATATATCAAGTGAATCAATATGATACCCCATTGTCACCACGGGTATTCATAGCAAGACATATATAAAGTGTTCTCAAATCCATAAAAGTATTCAATCCGATAAGAACGAAATATCAAAGGGAAAACTCAATTCACAACAAGATAGAGAGGGGAAAACACCATATGATCCGACTATATTAACAAAGCCCGCGATACATCAAGATCGTGACATCTCAAGAACATGAGAGAGAGAGATTAAACACATAGCTACTGGTACAAACCCTCAGCCCCGAGGGTGGACTACTCCCTCCTCATCATGGTGACCGCCGGGATGATGAATATGGCCACCGGTGATGATTTCCCCCTCCGGCGGGGTGCCGGAACGGGGTCTAGATTGGTTTTTTGTGGCTACAGAGGCTTGTGGCGGCGAAACTTCTAATCTAGGGTTACTTATGATAGTTTCTCTATTTATAGGATTTTTTAGCGTTGGAATCACGCGAAGATGGGCCTCGAGGTGAGCACAACCCACCGGGGCAAGCCAGACCCCTCTGGCGCACCGTGGTGGGTTGTGCCCTCCTCGTGGCTCTTCTGGCCCTCCCACGAAGCTTCGGGGGTCTCTTTTGTTCCAAAAAAATTGTCAAAAAGTTTCAGCTCATTTGGAGAACTTTCATTTCTACACAAAAAACAACACCACGGTAGTTCTGCTAAAAACAATGTCAATCCAGGTTAGTTCCATGCAAATCATACCAAAACCATATAAAATTGTTGTAAACATGGCATGAATACTTCATAAATTATAGATATGTTGGAGACGTATCAGTCCTTCTTTGCTCCTGTGTCTGTCCCTTCGGGAAAATTTCACGTGGGGTTTTACTGGAGTCCTTGTAGCTTGCTACGACTCGGTTACACTCGCTGCTGACCGACACATGCATTGCTGGGTATGTATGCATGTCCCTGTAGGTTTGTGCCACCTTGGGTTTACGACTAGTCATGTCGGCCTGGGTTCTCTGTCATATGGATGCTAGCGACACAATCACATACGTGAGCCAAAAGGCGCAAACGTTCCCGGCCAAGGTAAGGCTGCAGCCATGGGAATACCGTGCGTGAGGCAGCAAAGTGATATGATGTGTTACATGCTAGATCGGTGTGACTTAGGATCGGGGTCCCGACACCCTCCATACCCGAGTACTCCTTCCATTCCCAACTCTTCATTAAAGGCATTTTTTTTTTCAAAAGAGCAAGACCATGACTAATGTTGTCTATGACGAAGAAGCATAACCCGAGAAAAATATGTTCTCAACCTTACCAAGTGGATAATAACAAGCTTTTAAACCCTGAGCACACAAACTATCTGGCTTAGTGATAAGTCTCCGGCCCTGTCTAGAAAGAAGCGCTTGATCGGACATATGAAAATCCCATAAACCTAAGCCACCTTTACACTTTGGATGTAATAAATTCTCACATGCCATCAAGTCCGCCGACCTTTCTTGGAGCCCCAATAAAAGTTTCTCACTATCCGAGTTATCATCACGTACTGAGAAGGGTAGTTTGAAAACACCCAAATATAAGTGGGGAGTGCCTGTGCAACTTCTTTTATACCGAGAAGGGGAATGGGAGTTTAGAGCTCAGAGTTGTATTGAGATTAGACGTGGGATGAGCCGTTTAATTCACAAACCTCTGTTTGACGCATTGATGC
Organism: Thinopyrum elongatum; assembly: GCA_011799875.1. Taxonomy (NCBI): domain Eukaryota; kingdom Viridiplantae; phylum Streptophyta; class Magnoliopsida; order Poales; family Poaceae; genus Thinopyrum; species Thinopyrum elongatum. The sequence goes on along the minus strand of CM022303.1, from coordinate 117,338,657 downwards.
GGCTTGAGACTGCGTCGGTATTTCCCCAAAGAGGAAGGGATGATGCAGTACAACTACGGTAGGTATTTCCCTCAGTTATGAAACGAAGGTATCAATCCAGTAGGAGGCCAAGCCAAGCTATGTAAACGGTACCTGCACACAAAGAACAAATACTTGCAACCCGACGCGTAAGAGGGGTTGTCAATCCCTCCTCGGGCAAAAGATAGATTGCTTTGTATGGTATTGGATAAATAGATCTCGCAATAACACAAAATAAAATAAATAAAGAAAAAGTGCAGCAAGGTATTTTTGGGTTTTTGGAATAATAGATCTGAAAAAGCGAATAAAAATAGACCGGAAAGCAATATGATATAAGATAGACCCGGGGGCCATGGATTTCACTAGTGGCTTCTCTCGAGAAAATAGCATACGGTGGGTAAACAAATTACTATTGGGCAATTGATAGAAGATCAAATAATTATGACGATATCCAGGCAATGATCATTATATAGGCATCACATCCAAGATTAGTAGACCGAAACAATTCTGCATCTACTACTATTACTCCACACATCGACCGCTATCCAGCATGCATCTAGTGTATTAAGTTCATGGAGAAACAGAGTAATGCAATAAGAACGATGACATGATGTAGACAAGATCTATTCATGTAGGAATATACCCTATCTTGTTATCCTTAATAGCAACGATACATGCGTGTCTTGTTGCCCCTTCTATCACTGGGAAAGAACAACGCAAGATCGAACCCATCACAAAGCACCTCTTCCCATGGCAAGAAAAATCGATCTAGTCAATGATACGTCCATTTTGCATCATGCTTTTATATTGATATTTATTGCATTATGTGCTGTTATTACACATTATGGTACAATACTTATGCCTTTTCTCTCTTATTTTACAAGGTTTACACAAAGAGGGAGAATGCCGGCAACTGGAATTCTGGACCGGAAAGGAGCAAATCGGAGAGACCTATTCTGCACAACTCCAAAAGTCCTGAAAATTTACGGAGAATTATTTTGGAATATATAAAAAATATTGGGCGAAGAAATACCAGAGGGGGACCCACCAGGTGGCCACAAGCCTGGGGGCCGCGCCCTACCCCTCTGGGCGCGCCCCTAGGGTTTGTGGGCCCCCTGGCAGGTCTCCGGTGCCCATCTTCTCCTATATGGAGGGTTTTGACCTGGAAAAAATCAGAAGGAAGCTTTTGGGACGAAGCACCGCCGACTCGAGGTGGAACCTGGGCAGAAGCAGTCTAGGGCTCCGGCGGAGCTGTTCTGCCGGGGAAACTTCCCTCCCGAAGGGGGAAATCGAAGCCATCGTCATCACCAACGATCCTCTCATCAAGAGGGGGTCAATCTCCATCAACATCTTCACCAGCACCATCTCCTCTCAAACCCTAGTTCATATCTTGTATCCGATCTTTGTCTCAAAACCTCAGGTTGGTACCTGTGGGTTGCTAGTAGTGTTGATTACTCCTTGTAGTTGATGCTAGTTGGTTTATTCAGTGGAAGATCATATGTTCAGATCCTTAATGATATTTATTACCCCTCTGATTATGAACATGAATATGCTTTGTGAGTAGTTACGTTTGTTCCTGGGGACATGGGAGAAGTCTTGTTATAAGTAATCATGTGAATTTGGTATTCGTTCGATATTTTGATGAGATGTATGTTGTCTTTCCTCTAGTGGTGTTATGTGAATGTTGACTACATGACACTTCAGCATGATTTGGGCCTAGGGGAAGGCATTGGGAAGTAATAAGTAGATGATGGGTTGCTAGAGTGACAGAAGCTTAAACCCTAGTTTATGTGTTGCTTCATAAGGGGCTGATTTGGATCCACATGTTTCATGCTATGGTTAGATTTATCTTAGTTCTTCTTTCGTAGTTGCGGATGCTTGCAAGAGGGGTTAATCATAAGTGGGAGGCTTGTCCAAGTAAGGACAACACTCAAGCACCGGTCCACCCACATATCAAATTATCAAAGTAACAAACGCGAATCATATGAGCATGATGAAAACTAACTTGACAATAATTCCCATATGTCCTCGGGAGCGCTTTGCTTTATATAAGAGTTCGTCCAGGCTTGTCCTTTGCTACAAAAAGGATTGGGCCACCTTACTGCACCTTAGTTACACTTGTTACTTGTTACCCGTTATGAATTATCTTATCACAAAACTATCTGTTACCGATAATTTCAGTGCTTGCAGAGAATACCTTGCTGAAAACCGCTTGTCATTTCCTTCTGCTCCTCGTTGGGTTCGACACTCTTACTTATCGAAAGGACTATGATAAATCCTCTATACTTGTGGGCCATCAAGACTCTTTCCTGGCGCCGTTGCCGGGGAGTGAAGCGCCTTTGGTAAGGAAACATTTATATACTGTGCTGAAATTTACTGTCACTTGTTGCTATGGAAAATAATCCTTTGAGGGGCTTGTTCGGGGTATCTTCACCCCGACCAGTAGAGCAAGGAGTTGCCCCTCAACCTACTGAACCTACTGAAAATATTTATTATGAAATTCCTTCGGGTATAATAAAGAAACTGCTAGCTAATCCTTATGCAGGAGATGGAACATTACATCCTGATATGCATCTAATCTATGTGGATGAAGTTTGTGGATTATTTAAGCTTGCAGGTTTGCCCGAGGATCAATTCAATAAGAAGGTCTTCCCTTTATCTTTGAAGGATAAGCCTTTGACATGGTATAGGCTATGCGATGATATTGGGACTTGGAATTACAACCGATTGAAATTGGAATTCCATCAGAAGTTTTATCCTATGCATCTAGTTCATCGTGATCGGAATTATATTTAATTTTTGGCCTCGTGAAGGAGAAAGTATCGCTCAAGTTTGGGGGAGGCTTAAGTCAATGTTATATTCATGCCCCAATCATGAGCTCTCAAGAGAAATTATTATTCAGAATTATTATGCTCGGCTTTCTCGTAATGGTCAATCCATGCTCGATACTTCTTGTACTGGTTCTTTTATGAAGAAGACTATTGAACTCAAATGGGATTTATTGGAAAGAATTAAACGCAACTCTGAAGATTGGGAACTCGACAAAGGTAAGGAGTTAGGTATAAACCTCAAGTTTGATTGTGTTAAATCTTTTATGGATACCGATGCTTTTCGTGAATTTAGCACTAAATATGGACTTGACTCTGAGATAGTAGCTTCTTGATACGTCTCCAACGTATCTATAATTTTTTATTGTTCCATGCTATTATATTATCTGTTTTGGATGTTTTATATGCATTAATATGCTATTTTATATTATTTTTGGGACTAACTTATTAACCTAGAGCCCAGTGCCAGTTTCTGTTTTTTCCTTGTTTTTGAGTTTTACAGAAAAGGAATATCAAACGGAGTCCAAACGGAATAAAACTTTCGCGATGATTTTTCTTGGACCAGAAGACACCCAGCAGACTTGGAGATGAAGTCAGAGGAGTCCCGAGGAGGCCACAAGCCAGGAGGCGCGCCCTAGGGGGGCGCCCTGAGGGCTTGTGGGCCCCTCGGAGCTCTCCTAACCCTAATTCTTCCTTTATATATTCCCAAATATTCCCAAATGACCAGAAGCATCCACCAAAATACTTTTCCTCCGCCGTAACCTTCTGTACCTATGAGATCCCATCTTGGGGACTTTTCTGGCATCCTGCCGGAGGGGGATTCGATCACGGAGGGCTTCTACATCAACTCTATTGCCCTTCCGATGAAGCGTGAGTAGTTTACCTCAGACCTACGGGTCCATAGCTAGTAGCTAGATGGCTTCTTCTCTCTCTTTGATTCTCAATACCATGTTCTCCTCGATGTTCTTGGAGATCTATCCGATGTAATATTCTTTTGCGGTGTGTTTGTCGAGATCCGATGAATTGTGGATTTATGATCAGTTTATCTATGAATATTATTTGAATCTTCTATGAATTCTTATATGCATGATTTGATATCTTTGTATTTCTCTTCGAATTATCGGTTTGGTTTGGCCAACTACATTGGTTCTTCTTGCAATGGGAGAGGTGCTTAGTTTTGGGTTCAATCTTGCGGTGTCCTCACCCAGTGACAAAGTAGGGGTAGCGAGGCACGTATTTGTATTGTTGCCATCAAGGTAAAAAGATGGGGGTTTATCATATTGCTTGAGTTTATCCCTCTACATCATGTCATATTACTTAAGGCGTTACTCCGTTCTTATGAACTTAATACTCTAGATGCATGCTGGATAGCAGTCGATGTGTGGAGTAATAGTAGTGGATGCAGAATCGTTTCGGTCTACTTGACACGGACGTGATGCCTATATGCATAATCATTGCCTTGGATATCGTCATAACTTTGCGCTTTTCTATCAATTGCTCGACAGTAATTTGTTCACCCACCGTATTATTTGCCTTCAAGAGAGAAGCCTCTAGTGAAACCTATGGCCCCCGGGTCTATTTTCCATCATATATTTTCAGATCTATAATCCAAAAAACCCAAAAATACCTTGCTGCAATTTATTTACTTTTATTTTGTTTTACGTTTTAGTAAGCTTTTATATCTATCTCTATCAGATCTCACCTTTGCAAGTGACCGTGAAGGGATCGACAACCCCTTTATCACGTTGGGTGCAAGTGTTTGATTGTTTGTGCAGGTGCATAGATTGGAGACTTGCTTGTATCTCCTACTGGATTGATACCTTGGTTCTTAACTGAGGGAAATACTTATCTCTACTTTGCTGCATCACCCTTTCCTCTTCAAGGGAAAAACCAACGCAAGCTCAAGAAGTAGCAGGAAGAATTTCTGGCACCGTTGCCGGGGAGATCTACATCAAGCCTACCAAGTACCCACCATAAACTCTCATCTCTTGCATTACATTATTTGCCATTTGCCTCTCGTTTTCCTCTCCCCCACTTCTAAAACGATTTTCAGAAAAATACAAAAAGATTTAAACTTTTATTCGCCCTTCTTCCGTTCGTGTTTTCGTTTGCTTTTTGGTTGCTCGTTTGCTAGATCGGTTTGTTGCCACCATGTCTGAGTCTGGGGAGGTTATCGTTGAAAATTTTGAGGGTCTTGCTAGTATAAATCTTGAGGAAAAACTTGGATCTTGCTCTTTAGACCATGAAACTGAAACCCCACCTAATTATAAAGCAAAAACTTTTCATGTGGGAGACGGCAATATTATTGGGAAAAGTGTTATTCAGGAATTCTTTGATTGTACGGGAACAATGCCTATTAATAAGAGATCTATTCTTCTTGATACAAATTGCTATGCGGATGCTATTGTCATGCTTGTTGATAAATTAGAAAGAAAATTTGTGCATATCCATCCCACTTTGCAAAAGGTGTTTTATGAACTCCCCAATATTAATCATCCTAAAGCTAAAAAGATTGCAACTATCATCCTTATGCGGGAATTTGATTTTATAGTACAAGAGGCTAGGGAAATTTTTGCTTTCTATAATAAAGATATCGAACACCCTCCGATTGAAGAAATTCTCCATGATAAGGAAACTTTGCGTAGCTTGGAATCCAGAAATTATCAATCTTACAGTGATAATCTTAGGAGGAGAGTTCCCTACTCCGAAATAACCCAAACTATCTACCTTGAAACTTATGATAAATTTGATTGGATAACTAGGGGAATTTATGTAGGATTCAATGATGATTGGTTAGAAGAGATGATTAGGGCACCCATTAAAAATGAGATACGTGTTTTATATGATGATATTTATGGTGATGATCCGGACTATGGGTTTATGAATGTCAAAGTCACTAATCAGAGTCCTTTTCATTAATTGAGTTCATCTCCTAGAAAGGAAAAAAAATAAAAGAAAGATTTATAAGAAAAGTTTTGGAAGATTTGATTAAGAAAGAGTTGTATACCAAAGATGACAATACCTAGATCTATGTTTTATGCCTAGCTAGGGGCGTTAAACAATAGCGCTTGTTGGGAGGCAACCCAATTTTATTTTTATGTTTTTTTGTTTTTGGTTCTGTTTTTCAATAATTACACATTATTACCTCTGTAGTAATTGTGTTTTGGTGATTTAATTAGTGTTTGAGCCAACTAAGACCTTTGGGATGGCTTACGGTGATAGTTGATTTGATCTTGCTGAAAAACAGAAACTTTTGCGTCCAGTAATAGAATTTTTTAAATTCACTGGAGTGTGGAAAAACCCTGAATTTTTTACACAAGATTTATATACAAATTGCCTATGTTTTCCTAATTTTTCAGATGTTTTAGAGTTACTAAAGTATTATCACAATTCAGATCTTCGCAGACTGTTCTGTTTTTGACAGATTCTGTTTTCTATGTGTTGTTTGCTTATTTTGATGAATCTATGGGTAGTATCGGGGGTATGAACCATAGAAAAGTTGGAATACAGTATATATTACACCAATATAAATAAATAATGAGTTCACAATAGTACCAAAAAGTGGTGATTTATTTTCTTATACTAACGGATCTCTTGAGTTTTGTGTTGTGAAGTTTTCAAGTTTTGGGTAAAGATTTGATGGACTATGGAATAAGGAGTGGCACGAGCCTAAGCTTGGGGGTTCCCAAGGCACCCCAAGGTAATATTCAAGGACAACCAAGCATCTAAGCTTTGGGATGCCCCGGATGGCATCCCCTCTTTCGTCTTCGTCTATCGGTAAATTTACTTGAGGCTATATTTTTATTCACCACATGATATGTGTTTTGTTTGGAGCGTCTTGTATGATATGAGTCTTTGCTTTTTAGTTTGCCACAATCATCCTTTCTGTACACACCTTTTGAGAGGGACACGCATGGATCATGAATTTATTAGAACTAGCAGTGTGGCTCGCGCATTTGCGCGGCTAGATTTCATATTGCTATATTTTTCATTTTAATCTTTGGAAAAGTGGTGTCCCTGTGACCTACAATTATAGAGAAGGTATGCGTCTTCTAAATAAGATGATTGCACTTTGTAGAAACATTTTTTATGAAGGGTTAGTATCAACAACAAATTACAAATGTCACTGAAGTTGAGGATTGGCATGTTAGACCATGGACTTCTATGTAGGTATCCTACCTTTTCCTCTTGCACTCCTTATGCTCCGGTATCCTTTTTGCAGCAATAAACATTATAGAAACTGCTCACCAAAAACTAAATAGCATCAAAGATAGTTTGTAGCTGAAGCAGAGATCTCCTTCTCCACCTGCCTTCTCTGTGAATGTACTGCAATGCTGTGTATATGCCTCCGAGCTGTAAAGCATCATCACATCTCTCCTTGTCGACCTGCCTTCTCCTGACTAAGATGTGTAATTATGAATCTGTAATATGTAAAATTTCCAAAACTTTTTCGTTGGCATCATCACATATGGTTCTTATTAGTCCACTTCCATAGAATGAAAAAACTAAATGTCTAATTACATACTTTATATTATATTTTCCATTTTTTCTGAAACATTCACTCTATCACTCACATTGTAGGTCGTCTTTATCATGATCGTGTCATTTTTCATATTTCCATTTATACGAGTATGACCCGCCTTCTCCTAACAACCTAAGTTCAAAGCCAAATCTTTGGGGATTCATTTACGATGTCTATCAGGATGTCTCTTACAAACGTCCTTAAAACTAATCTGTGGTTTTCAAAACGCCCAACTATCATTCAGTCCTCTAATAGCCTTGTTTATTAGCATAAGTAAATTTTTTTTTGCATACTTATCACTTAAGACAAAACGTAGTTGTGTATCATTTTTGTAGGATTCAACTGAATACGTGTATCACACATAAATAGATCTGTTGTCCTTCTAGGCCGAGTCATGCATGCCTTCCATAGGATGTGTGTGTGTGTGTGTGTGTGCCATGAAAAATTATATATTGGAGATTGATATTTTTCTCTGCCTTTTTCTTGTGCAGTTTTCTTTTCTTTTCGTGTATGATACGTTTGTGCTCACTCGCACACAAATTATTTTCTTTTTTGTCTGTGTGTTGTATGTGGGATTAGCACTCTTTCTCCATTGCTTGTGGCGACTAACCATCATATACTCTATGTACATGAGCGACTCATGTCTATTCTCTTTGATTCTTTTTGCGGGATACTTTTATTATTTTATCAAACACATGCATATTGATACAATTATGATGCTAACATTAATATTGGTCTTTCTAGATAAAAGTCAAAATTTGAATCTAATTATAGTTTTATCACATTTTAGTTCCAGGTAGATTTTCCTTATATAAAAATCGCGCGTTCATTTAATAAGTACTATAAAATTTAGCTCATCTAATTGGTTTATGTGGAACCTACTGGAATACCAAATCATGAACGTTTTTTTTTCTATATACCATTTCCGCAAAGACGCGCTATATTTTTCTGTCGTGGGATTTGTTTTTGGCTTTGCCAAATAATTTTTGATTCGTGTGTCCCTGTACGTCTCATGCATGGATCGTAATTGTAGTTTAGACTATACTCTCTTTTTTCCTTTGCATGGAAGAGTCTGTGTACGTCCACAATAAAGAAGAAGAATCTTCTATATGCCCAGTTCAGCAGACCAATTTTTCCTGTACGGTACTCATAAGAGATCAACTGTGCCCCGTTTCTGATTCTTGTTGTAATTAGCTTACCACGAATAAAATAATAATAGTGTTTAGCCATATAGGACATGCATGTGCACTTATGTGGTCTTGAATATTCATATCTTTTTTGACCGGCTATTTCTTTCCTAGTCTTGCTACATTCGGACTCATGTATGCCTTTTATGCATAGACACGTGACAACATGAAAGTTCAATATGCCTGTTACGTACACATTAACGTGTTATGTAATAATTTTTAAATCTTGGCCATCGTTATTTTGATCAGACGGTCTAAATAATATTAGCATATGTGGACGAACGTGATGGCTTGTTTATATGTTTTTTTTTTGCATACTTATCACTTAAGACAAAACGTAGTTGTGTATCATTTTTGTAGGATTCAACTGAATACGTGTATCACACATAAATATATCTGTTGTCCTTCTCGGCCGAGTCATGCATGCCTTCCATAGGATGTGTTGTTTTTAATTGACATACACACACACACACACATAAACACTATTCTGATCACGGGATCAGAATATTATTCTGATCACAACCTGAACTTCCTGAGTTACACAACCTGAACTTCTCTCTGTACGAATCCGACCTTCGGGCTATCTTCGCAACCGTGTCTCCCCGCGCGAATTATTCTGGTCAGTCGTGTTCTATGTGATGTAACTGTAATCTGCAAACGGTTTTTAGCAACTAAATGGCCGTTTTAAATAGGAATCTCACTCATTGCGGATTTTGCTCTCGGGTCGTGATGAACATGCGTCTGTTGCAATTTTACTGCCTGAGTTGTTCGACCTGAACTTTCCCCAGTGCTAGGTTGAACTTCCGCAAACATTGCCCAAATGAGGCTTGTGATATACCGTTGAAAAGCTATGGACACGAGTATCACGACCCAAGTTAAATTTTTGGCAAAATGTAAGCGGTTTAAGAGCAGTTTTGAAAACCATTTTTTCTTCATACAAAAAACGTGAATCGTATTTCTAAACCGTTTATCGGAATGGGGCAAAATAATATGGTGTTCGAAAGCTACTGCAAAACCGCTCCTTCCACATGTTGATAGTTTTCTCTAATTCCTTATGGTTAAAGAGTAATTTGGAAAATCGTAAAATTTCGCAAACCGAACAGCCGAGTTCGTATTTTTGATGCCATTTCTAAACGGCTAATCCAATTGAGGCAAATAATATGGCGTTGGAAAGCTTATGAAAATGCGCTACTTTTTCATGTTGAAAGTTTTTTATAATTTTGAATGGTTTAAGAGTAATTTAGAAAACGGTACAAGTTTCACCGAGTTCGTATTTTTGAGTTAATTTTTTAACCGTACGTCCGAATGTAGCAAATAATATGGCGTTGAAAGCTTGAACAAATGCGAAACTTTTTGGTATATATTGTTTCTCCCAACTCCTTACGGTTTTAAGTCAATTTTGAAAATGGCTAAAAACGTATTTTCGCCGTAATTTCTACAAACTTTAACGGAATGGGGCAAATAATATATCGTTGAAAAGCTACGGAAAATGCGAAACTTTTTCATGTTGATGGTTTTCTGTGATTCCTAGCCGTTTTCAAGTAATTTCGAAAACGGCGAGATCATTCGTTCTGCCTTTATCGCGAAACAGATTCTTCGAAAATGCACCGCGTGAAGAACTTGAACTTCTCAGCATGCCTACTTGAACTTCACTCTGTTTTTCACATGCTTTTTTTGCTCGTAGCTCTCCATCCACTCGCCGGAATTGAGCAAGTGATATACCGATGGAAAGCTGCTGTAAACACGCAACTTTCCCGTGTTGATCATTTTTTCATACTCGCGACGGTTTTAAAAGTTTTTCATCTGAAATTCATTCAGTGTAGTAGTTGAACTTCCTGCTGTTTTCACGTTGAACTTTTATGAAGTATTTTTATTTTGTAATTTTCTCATCCATTCGTTAGTGTTACATAAATGATATTCCTTTTGTACAAACCTCTCTCACAATAATTTTTTTAACTTTCTCCGACCGAGGACTTGAACTTATAACAACAAAACTTTTAGTCTTTGCTTTTTTATTCTTTTTTAATACAAAATGCACACCGTGTAGTACGTGAACTTCTGGCAGTTATCAATCTGAACTTCTCTCGGTTACGTAAAAATATCTGAGTTTTTTATGAATATTAATCTGATTCTCTTAATCCTTTTTTATGAATTTTGAAGCGCTCTATTTTTAAAAGTTGAACTTCTTGTTATTTTATTTTTGAACTTCTTGTTTCCATTCTTTAATAACGAGGAAGATCTGAGTTTTCTATAATCATCGAACTTCTCCATCTTTTTAATATGGACTTCCTGGTTTTATTTCTTAATCTTTTTTATGAAATTTTGAAGCGCTCTATTATTAAAAGTTGAACTTCTTGTTATTTAATTTTTGAACTTATTATTAAAAGTTGAACTTCTTGTTATTTAATTTTTGAACTTCTTGTTTCCATTCTTTAATAACGAGGAAAATCTGAGTTTTCTATAATCATCGAACTTCTCCATCTTTTTAATATGGACTTCCTGGTTTTATTTTTTAAATCTTTTTTATGAAATTTTGAAGCACTCTATTATTAAAAGTTGAACTTCTTGTTATTTAATTTTTGAACTTCTTGTTTCCATTCTTTAATAACGAGGAAAATCTGAGTTTTCTATAATCATCGAACTTCTTCATCTTTTTAATTTGGACTTCCTGGTTTTATTGCTTTTTCTTGTTTTTTGCTCATACATAAAATTTATTGGATTATACGCGGAACACAAATTTATGAGAAAATTTGGGGGATGGGAAGAATGGAATCAGAGTGTGCACTTTAGAAAGAACTTGCACTCTATATGAACTTGTGTTCTTGTTCTATCCGAACTTCTAAATTTTTTCCTTTTGAACTTGTGTTGGTGTTCCTGACCAAACCTTATAGTATTTTTTTGTTTTTTATGAGACAGACAAGCACAAAGCACAAATGCGTTCAATTACTTTTCTAGTTGCACACAAGAACATCTGGAGAGCAGGAAAAAAAGGTCCATGCATTTTTTTCTATTCGGGATTACAACAAGCTAACCACAGGGATCTGTAATCCTAAAAAAAAACCACAGGGATCTGCTATGAACAAACCATTTGTCATCTGCTTAGTGCTTATAGAAAATCAGAACAAGAGAACAATCTGGGTTGGCTCATGGGGCTGTGGCTGCCCGGTCGTAGTCGATATGGAGGAGATGGTCGGACGCTGCCATTCTAGTTGCTGCATCGAGGAGGAAGAGGAGTAGGACGGCGCCAGGTGAGTTTTCTTAATGACACCAGACAGTGTAGTTGAACGGCCGACTGGTGCTCGAGGTAGAAAACCGACCGCCTGGTCCCAGGCAACAGTGGGGAGGCGGCGACTCGTGCTGGCTGGGGGTGCATCTCGCGCTGCGCATGCTGCTGGAGGAGGAAGGCGATGGTGGCGACTTGTTCTGGTGGGAAGGATGGTTGGGGCGGCGGGGTGTGCTGTTGGAGGAGGGAGGTGGGGACAGCGGCGCGTTCGCCCGGGGTGGAGGTGGTGCGAGCGGCCGCCTTCGCCGGGGTGGCGAGTGGGGACGGCTTGCATCTCTTCTGGGGAGGAGGTGGGGGCCGACGAACGCTTGCTTCCCCGCCAGGGAGGAAGCGTCGGGGAGCTTCACGTTTCCCACTCGGCAATCTGCTCGGGTAGCCTTCGCGGTCAGACCCGATCACTTTGCTAGGCAACTATGTGTATGCGCAGCCGTATATTATTCATGGTTTAGCCCCGGGTGAGTTTGTCACTAGACCAGGGGACTCATGAGTGACGGAAAGGCTTCGTGACGGGGGAGCGGGGGATAAGGGAGGGGGAAAAAGCGGAGGTCCGGAAACCTTGCGTTAAAGTTTTGTTGAAGCTTGTGTCAAGCGGGGAGAAGTCGATAAGCGGGGATGGTAGCTTGGGGTGGATGGGACACCCGGTGTTCGGGCTGATGTACGGTCAATTGACTACCTGGATCGGCGGTGGAAGCTTCGCCCAGGAGGGAGGTGGGGGCGCGCCGCCGTCTTGCTACTGACCTGTCTCTATTTGGGTCGGATGGTGGGGGGCGGCGGACTCGCTAGAGGGAGGTGGGGGGCGAAGGAGGTTCTGCCGGCGGAGGGAGGTGGGGGCGGCGGTGCTTGCTGCCGGAGGAGGGAGGTGGCGGCGGCGGCCTGGGGAGGGAGGCGGAGTTGCGCTGACGGGGGAGGTTCGAGGAGGGCGTGGGGATAAGGTCGGGACGTGATAGTGGGCCGGTGAGGTTTGATTTTTGTTTTCTCGGATCCAGGAATGTCCCATCGGGCCTTATATAGGCGCTGTGATCCAAATAGTTATTATAATCCCAGGATTAGAATAGTGTTGTCCTATATATATATATATATGTGTGTGTGTGCGCGCGCGCGCGCGTCATGAAAAATTATATATTGGAGATTGATATTTTTCTCTGCCTTTTTCTTGTGCAGTTTTTTTTCTTTTCGTGTATGATACGTTTGTGCTCACTCGCACACAAATTATTTTCTTTTTTGTCTGTGTGTTGTATGTGGGATTAGCACTCTTTCTCCATTGCTTGTGGCGACTAACCATCATATACTCTATGTACATGAGTGACTCATGCCTATTCTCTTTGATTCTTTTTGGGGATACTTTTATTATTTTATCAAACACATGCACATTGATACAATTATGATGCTAACATTAATATTGGTCTTTCTAGAAAAAAGTCAAAATTTGAATCTAATTATAGTTTTATCACATTGTAGTTCCAGGTAGATTTTCCTTATATAAAAATCGCGCGTTCATTTAATAAGTACTATAAAATTTAGCTCATCTAATTGGTTTATGTGGAACCTACTGGAATACCAAATCGTGAACGTTTATTTTTTCTATATACCAATTCCGCAAAGACGCGCTATATTTTTCTGTCATGGGATTTGTTTTTGGCTTTGCCAAATAATTATTGATTCGTGTGTCCCTATACGTCTCATGCATGGATCGTAATTGTAGTCTAGACTATACTCTCTTTTTTCCATTGCATGGAAGAGTCCGTGTACGTCCACAATAAAGAAGAAGAATCTTCTATATGTCCGGTTCAGCAGACCAATTTTTCCTGTACGGTACTCATAAGAGATCAACTGTGCCCCATTTCTGATTCTTGTTGTAATTAGCTTACCACGAATAAAATAATAATAGTGTTTAGCCATATAGGACATGCATGTGTACGTATGTGGTCTTGTATTCATATCTTTTTTGACCGGCTATTTCTTTCCTAGTCTTGCTACATCCGGACTCATGTATGCCTTTTATGCATAGACACGTGACAACATGAAGGTTCAATATGCCTGTTACGTACACATTAACGTGTTACGTAATAAATTTTAAATCTTGGCCATCGTTATTTTTATCAGACGGTCTAGATAATATTAGCATATGTGGACGAATATGATGGCTTGTTTGTCTCTTGTTTTAAGTATATAATAGATACTCTTTGTGCTTAACTTATATCTTTTGAGCTATGCAATTTTGCTCTAGTGTTTCACTTATATTTTTTTAGAGCATGGCGATGGCTTTTATTTTATAGAAATTGTTAAACTCTCATGCTTCACTTATATTATTTTGAGAGTCTCTCTAAACAGCATGGTAATTTGCATAGGTTATGAATTTAGTCCTAATATGATGGGCATCCAAGAGGGATATAACAAAAACTTTCATATAAAGAGCATTGAATACTATGAGAAGTTTGATTCCTTATGATTGTTTTGAGATATAAAGATGGTGACATTAGAGTCATGCTAGTGAGTAATTGCAGATTGGTAGAAATACTTGTGTTAAAGTTTGTAATTCCCGTAGCATGCACGTATGGTGAACCGTTATGTGATGAAGTCGGAGCATGATTTATTTTTTGATTGTCTTCCTTATGAGTGGCGGTCGGGGACGAGCGATGGTTTTTTCCTACCAATCTATCCCCCTAGGAGCATGCGTATTAATACTTTGTTTCGATGGCTAATAAACTTTTGCAATAAGTATGTGGATTCTTTAAGACTAATGTTGAGTTCATGGATTATACGCACTCTCATCCTTCCACCATTGCTATAGCGCTTTTTCGGACAAGCGCTACCGCTACGTTTGACTTAACCCCCGCGTTGTTTCCCCCCGGCCACTTCCCCCAAATCCCCACTCACCTCTGCTGTCACCGCCGCCGTCGCCCTACATCGCCGTCGCCCTCCGCACGCCGTCTGCTGCCCTCCGTGGCCGTCTCTTGCCCACCCTCACCGCGCGCCTGAGCCCCGACCCCGACCTCGACGCCGCGCGCCCCTCCCTCGGCCGCTCTGCCTCCTCCTGCTCCTAACTCCGCCGGTGCCCGAGGTGAGCACGCCTACGTACACCTCCTCCTCCTCCTCCCCTACCTCTGCCTAGCTAGGGTTACTAGGGTTCATCAAATTTTAGGGTTCATCAAATTAGCTAGGGTTCATCTAATTAGTTAGGGTTCATCAAATTAGCTAGTACTTGTAGATGCTTAAGTAGTTCTATAGTTGTTGTGCACCCAATGTAGTTAACTAAATATAATTTTTACGACAAATTTGTATATGCTTAAGTAGTTAACTAAATATAATTTTTAGGACAAATTTGTATATGCTTAAGTAATTAACTAAATATATTTTAGGGACGTACAGTTGCTTAAGTACTTGTATAGTTGTTCTGCACCCAATGTATGCTTAAGTAGTTGTATAATTCCTAGGGTTCATCAATGGGTGCTTAAGTAGTTGTAGATGCTTAAGTAGCTAGCTAGGGTTCATCAAATTAGCTAGTACTTGTAGATGCTTAAGTACTAGGGCAGTAGGGTACGGTTAGGGCAGTAGGGTTTAACTAGAAATGTTAGGGCAGTAGGGTTTAATGTTAATTAGGGCAGTAGGATTTAGTTTAGAGAAAAAATTAAATATAAAAATATAAATTTCTATTAGTGTTGCAAGTCCAGTAGGTTCTTAATTTTTACTGATTTTTTATTATGACAGAAATTTAGGACATAATTTGAATTGAGTTCTAGGGTTCATAATTTGAAATTTAGGACAGAAATTGAGTTCTAGGGTTCATAACTTATATTAGGACAACAATTTAGGACATAAATATGCAAAGGTTCTAGGTTTCTAGGGTTCATCCATCTATATTTGGTTTTTGAATTGAGTTTGAGAGAGCGTGAGATTTGTGTAGATTTTCTTGAAGTGTCAAACACTAGGAGATTCAAATTTGAAGTGGTCATGTTATATGGAAATTCCTCAATAGTGTTTGCTCATGTATATCTACTGTTGTAGTTGCTCATGTACAGGTTTTTAAGTGGTCCTGTTATATGCAACATTGAAGTGGTTCGATTGTGTCCAAGTGGCCTTTTGTTGTTTGCAGGGAATGATTCCGAGTGGCCTATGTTTTGTCGGAATGTTGATTCATTTCCGTTCTCGCAAATTTCAGGCTCTTGACTTGTCCACTTTGTAGCAAAGGTCATGCCGAAATTTTCTGTGAATTTCGGCATGACTTGTGCTACAAACTAGGACATATCGAGTGCCCGGGATTTGCTGCAATGGGAATGAATCAACATTCCTGCAAAACATAGGCCTTTTTTTATGTCATTATTCATTTTATTAGGTCTAGAATTAATTGACTAGATTTAATCATAGGAAACATGGCTAGCAACGATGAAAGACAGGGTTCTGTTGATTGCAACGTCTACGAGGCGGCAGGCGCCTATTTGAACTATCTCGAGGAGCAACAGTTGTTGCAGTGCCCACCTGTCACATTCGAGACTGAGGCCGACATCGAAACCGGCGCCGAGACCGGCACCGAGACTGGCGAAGCCGGTATAGAACCGAAACCGGAGAGGATACGACGCCCAAACCAGCTCAACACTACTAGACTGGTGGTCACAGAGGTGGACTCCGGCAATTTTGAGCCAAAAGAGCCTGCGGAAGCGCGCACGTGCTATGGCAATCAAATAGGCTGCATCCTACGGGCAACCGCCACCATCAATGATGAGAAATTAAAGAAGATACCAAATATGGAGCACTCCCTCCTAAGGAAGCTGCACGAGGGATTCTTGTTCCCGGGCCGGGATGAAATCAAATTTACTCGACCGTGGCAAGACCCGGCAATGAAGAAGATAAACAGACGCGCCATGGGCAAGTTTAGCGGTGCGTTATCCGCATGGAAAGTAAGGGCGAAACATCGGATCATCGTCAAAGAGGAACCCTACTCCGAGATTGTAAAGGATAATCCGACAATTACGAAAGAGCAGTTCGAAATATTCAAGAAGGATTGCGTTGCCGAAGCTGCCAAAGAAAAGTCAGAGTACATGAAGGGGCTTCAAGAGAGGAACATGGGGTGCCACCACCTCGGAAGCCGTGGTTATGCGGGGAAGAGGACCATATGGGCCAAGGAGGATGCGGAACACGAAAGTCTGGGGATCCCAGACCCCTTGGCGGAGTTCACCGTCCCGCAAGAGCGTGACTTCATCAGGGCCCGGGACCGTTGGGACCGAGTCAAGAAGGTTTTTGATACAGACGTTCTCACGAAGGAGTTCATGAGACTGCTGGTAATTATTAATTTACCCCCTAATTTTAGCTTCTGATCAATTTGACTGCATGTTTAGTCACATTTGTAAATGATCCACATTCCTTTTGCAGAAAGAGCAGCACAGGATTGCCACCGAAAGCGACTCGCCGTCTGAGGCTTTGGCGAGGCCCAAGTGGGACACCCCATTCAACCGGACCTTGAACATATTGAAAGGACTCCCGGTGGACACTCGACCGTCGTATGGACGCGTGCACGGCGTCGGAGACGGCGCCACATGGAAGAAGTACTACCGTGAGACCGCCGAGGAGAGAAAGGAAAGACAGAGGTTAAACGAAGAAAACATCGACAAGAAGGTTGAGATTGCGGTTGATAAGAAATCAGCTAAGATAGTCAAAGCAGCGGTAGCTGCCGCAAGAGAGGAAATGGCAGCTTCATATAGTGTCTTGATTCCAGCTATCGTCAGTTGGAGCAAGCAAAATCCAGATAAAGAGGCATCGGACTTTCCCCTTTCCAACTTCTAAGGGAGCAGCTCATTTAGCGTTGCACCAGCACCTGCTCACGCAACCGCACCTGCTCCTGCACCTGCTCCCGCACCTACTCATATCAGCCCGTCCTCTGTCTCTGGTGTGCTCGGCGGGGCTTTGTCTTTGGCTGAGCTCGATGCCCTCACGGTACCTGTTACACCGGCCCTCTTCAATATATGTATAATCTCCCGTTTCCGTTGCCTTTCGGATGTCTCACGTCGCAGACATGTCTTTGCTGGCTGACGTAACCCCATGCACCATACTGTACACCATCGGCGGCCAGAAGGTGGACGTGGGAAAGGCGACGATAGTGAAGCCTAAGGATCAATTGTTCCACACCCGGCCGATGCCCCCTGGCGTATTTAAGGTTTCCGTGGCCAGTATCAAACTGGGCCAAGAGAATTTGGCTCCTCCGGTACTAGGGGGAGATGATGACGAGACCCCGCAGCAGCTTGGCGATTGAAATAGTTGGGTCCTGTTGTGGTCGAAGAGTCTGCTTCGTCTGGAGGCGGCTGGGAGCACACCCACGATCAAGCAGCCTCAGCAAGGTATGAACACCAACACCCCAGCTACCCAATTAGCGTCGCCTGTCGTGCCGGGTAGTGATAGCAGATGGCGTGAGGAAGAGGCTCCATTAGTGGCTGATGACGTAGCCGCCTTCGAAGAAACAATGCATGATGCCATGGACGATGAGGATGATGACCCTCTACAGTATCTCAATACCGGCGCCTATGACGACGGAGGATTGATGGCTCAGTAGTATGAGTACTCAGGGTTTGAGCGTGATGAGTTGGTGCCTGAATTGCCGGAGGATGAACGTATGATAGGCTCACTTCCGGTAGCAAAGAAGCATAGGAAGAGACCGAAGAAAGGCAAAGCTACTTCTATGAGCCAGCCGCCTCCGCATCCTCGGGTTGAAGACCGTATACCTATCATAGGTGCGGCGAAATACCATATCCCCGGTGATCTGATCCTGCCTAAGGCAGCGATAGAGACCATATACGGCAATCTAAGGAGACTTCATGACGATGTGCTGCGGAGAGAGAAAAGCCTGATCGCCTCGAAAAATCCAGGATACCCGCTCTACATGGTTAACGTGCCGTAGCAAAGGTTGTACGTCGACACATTCCCCGCGAAAAAGTTCTTCCTTCGATTCGATTACATCTTCGACATGTTTCACTTGAAAAAGCTGGATTTTACGTTTGTCCGCCTTTTTGCCTTGTACATGAACTACATCATTAGGATTGAGCAAATACCTTATATCTGTGTCGCTGACCCGTACTTCATGCATGAGGGCTTCTTGGTAGTCTGCCAAGAGCACCATGAATACGCGAGGGACTACATCGCTGATTTCATGGTCGGCAATAAGGATAAGGAGACGATTCTCCTGCCTTATCATCCCATGTAAGTCATCCACGGATATCCTTCCTTCGATTTCAATCATTCATTTGCACGCGTGGAGGCTAATTTGAGGTGTACCTATTTTGCGCAGCGACGGGCGCGCCGTCCTCATCATCCTTCATCCTTACACCCACATCAAGTATGTTCTCGACAGTGCTA
This sequence comes from Thinopyrum elongatum, assembly GCA_011799875.1. Classification (NCBI taxonomy): domain Eukaryota; kingdom Viridiplantae; phylum Streptophyta; class Magnoliopsida; order Poales; family Poaceae; genus Thinopyrum; species Thinopyrum elongatum. The sequence goes on along the minus strand of CM022303.1, from coordinate 117,319,478 downwards.
TCTTAAGCTACGGCCACCGGGGTGGAGAGATCACGATCAAGAAGACAAGGAACCGCGCGCCCTGCTTTGGCCATAAGACCAACTTCTGCTACATCCAGCAACCAAGAGGTACTCTTAGTGATGGATTTTATGTCCCCCACCACATGTTGGAGTACAGACGGGATCACCAGAACCTTCGCATGTCACCTAGATCCGGCGATGCTGATATTCTGCAATGGGCAAAGAATCTAGGAAATATCCCGGATCATCGACTCCGAGCTGAGTTCTATCACATCCAGCGTGAACTTGCTCAAATCATCATGAAGGAGGTCCTCGACAAAACAGGGATGTTCTACGAAGAAGGGGAAATGTCGTGGGAAGACGTCCGAACACACGTAGCCACTCAGCATCTCGACCTGAAGCCTTTCACTTCGCTCGGGGACTTCCTCACTGATTTGGATGGTTGGCACGACATGTTGGAGTGATTGACGATGACAATGTGTCCGTTTAGTCACTACCTTTCTCTATGACAAAACTTTCAATTTATGCACGATGAAACTTTGTGATGTAATTAAACCATCCTCCTCAACTAGTGTAGATCACTCTAGTAATTAGGGCAGTTTGGGTATGATGAACTTTGTGTGCGATATGTTGCTTCTATTTTTGCTAGCTCTGTCTCTTTCTGTTGCTTAACTATATATTATGTTGCATATTATCGAAACATGTGACGATGCAGGTACATAGATCATCGATGGCGAAGAAGTGCTACGCCAGGAGTATACGACGAGTGGCCTAAGTGTCAGGCCCAGGTGTACCAGTTTCTGAGCGATAGCCAGAGAGGGTTCGATAGCAGAGTCGAAGCGTAAAATAGTTAGTTTAGGTTCACGCTAGTGCGAGAGAGAGATCCGAACCGGCGTCTCAAGAAGTACTACATTATGTATGATGAGACATGTTAGTTAACTTGTATCACTATATCGTGATTATGATGTGACAATATGATTTGTGTTGGATGATATGATGAGACTATTATGTGTATAATATGATGAGCATATTGCATGTTTATGATATGATTAGAATACTGTATAAAACCTATACAAAAACATCACAAATACGTAGCAAAAAATGTGAAAATATAGTAGTAGCGCTGGACAGGAAGACGCTACTGCTAAGACACTTACCAGTAGCGCTGGTATGGACAGCGCTACTGCTAAGTAGGTATAGCAGTAGCGCGGGTCAAAACGCGCTACTACTAAACGTTAGCTGTAGCGCCGCGCTACTGATAGCCCTTAGACCCACGCTACTGCAAGGCTTTTCCCTAGTAGTGAATACTTGTGTTAAAGTTTGTGATTCCCGTAGCATGCACGTATGGTGAACCGTTATGTGATGAAGTCGGAGCCTGATTTATTTATTGATTGTCTTCCTTATGAGTGGCAGTCGGGGACGAGCGATGGTCTTTTCCTACCAATCTATCCCCCTAGGAGCATGCGTGTAGTACTTTGTTTCGATAGCTAATAGACTTTTGCAATAAGTATGTGAGTTCTTTATGACTAATGTTGAGTCCATGGATTATACGCACTCTCACCCTTCCACCATTGCTAGTCTCTCCAGTATCGCGCAACTTTCGCCGGTGCACTACACCCACCATATACCCTTCCTCAAAACAGCCACCATACCTACCTATTATGGCATTTCCATAGCCATTCTGAGATATATTGCCATGCAACTTCCACCGTTCTGTTTATTATGACACGCTCCATCATTGTCATATTGCTTTGCATGATCATGTAGTTGACATAGTATTTGTGGCAAAACCACCGCTCATATTTTTAATACATGTCTCTCTTGATCATTGCACATCCTGGTACACCGCCGGGGGCATTCATATAGAGTCATATTTTTGTTCTAAGTATCAAGTTGTAATTCTTGAGTTGTAAGTAAATAAAAGTGTGATGATCATCATTATTAGAGCATTGTCCCATGTGAGGAAAGGATGATGGAAGCTATGATTCCCTCACAAGTTGGGATGAGTCTCCGGACTTTACAAAAATAAAAGAGGCCAAAAGAAGCCCAAACAAAAAAAAAGAGAAAAAAAAGAAAAAAAAATGAGAGAAAAGAGAGAAGGGGCAATGCTACTATCCTTTTACCACACTTGTGCTTCAAAGTAGCACCATGATCTTCATGATAGAGAGTCTCCTATGTTGTCACTTTCATATACTCCCTCCGTTCCTTTATATAAGGTGTATTTATTTTTCTAAAAGTCAAATGAGTGCATATTTGACCAAGTTTTTAGAAAAAATATACCAATATCCACAATACAAAATTTATATCATTTGATTCATCATGAAAAGTAGTTTCATTTTGTATCTATTAGGTATTTCATATGCTATTATTTTATTCTACAATCTTGGTCAAACTTTCAAATGGTTGACTTGCACGGAAATCAATACACCTTATATTCTGGAACGGAGGGAGTACTAGTGGGAATTTTTCATTATAGAACTTGGCTTGTATATTCCAATGATGGGCTTCCTCAAATTGCCCTAGGTCTTCGTGAGCAAGCGAGTTGGATGCACACCCACTTAGTTTCTTTTTGAGCTTTCATAAACTTATAGCTCTAGTGCATCCGTTGCATGGTAATCCCTACTCACTCACATTGATATCTATTGATGGGCATCTCCATAGCCCGTTGATACGCCTAGTTCATGTGAGACTATCTCCTTCTTTTTGTCTTCTCCACAACCACCATATTCTATTCCACCTATAGTGCTATATACATGGCTCACTCTCACGTATTGCATGCAAGTTGAAAAAGTTTGAGAACATCAAAAGTATGAAACAATTGCTTGGCTTGTCATCGGGGTTGTGCATGATTTAATAATTTGTGTGATGAAGATGGAGCATAGCCAGACTATATGATTTTGTAGGGATAACTTTCTTTGGCCATGTTATTTTGAGAAGACATGATTGCTTTATTAGTATGCTTTAAGTATTATTGTTTTTATGTCAATATTAAACTTTTGTTTTTAATCTTATGGATCTCAATATTCATGCCACAATAAAGAAAATTACATGGATAAGTATGTTAGGTAGCATTCCACATCAAAAATTCTGTTTTATCATTTACCTACTCGAGGACGAGTAGGAATTAAGCTTGGGGATGCTTGATACGTCTCCAACGTATCTATAATTTTTTATTGTTCCATGCTATTATATTATCTGTTTTGGATGTTTTATATGCATTAATATGCTATTTTATATTATTTTTGGGACTAACTTATTAACCTAGAGCCCAGTGCCAGCTTCTGTTTTTTCCTTGTTTTTGAGTTTTATAGAAAAGGAATATCAAACGGAATAAAACTTTCGCGATGATTTTTCTTGGACCAGAAGACACCCAGTAGACTTGGAGATGAAGTGAGAGGAGTCCCGAGGAGGCCACAAGCCAGGGGGCGCGCCCTAGGGGGGCGCGCCCTGAGGGCTTGTGGGCCCCTCGGAGCTCTCCTAACCCTAATTCTTCCTCTATATATTCCCAAATATTCCCAAACGACCAGAAGAGTCCACCAAAATACTTTTCCACCACTGTAACCTTCTGTACCTGTGAGATCCCATCTTGGGGCCTTTTTCGACATCCTGTCGGAGGGGAATTCGATCACGGAGGGCTTCTACATCAACTCTATTGCCCTTCCGATGAAGCGTGAGTAGTTTACCTCAGAACTACGGGTCCATAGCTAGTAGCTAGATGGCTTCTTCTCTCTCTTTGATTCTCAATACCATGTTCTCCTCGATGTTCTTGGAGATCTATCCGATGTAATATTCTTTTGCGGTGTGTTTGTCGAGATCCGATGAATTGTGGATTTATGATCAGTTTATCTATGAATATTATTTGAATCTTCTCTAAATTCTTATATGCATGATTTGATATCTTTGTATTTCTCTTCGAATTATCGGTTTGGTTTGGCCAACTACATTGGTTCTTCTTGCAATGGGAGAGGTGCTTAGTTTTGGGTTCAATCTTGCGGTGTCCTCACCCAGTGACAAAGTAGGGGTAGCGAAGCATGTATTTGTATTGTTGCCATCAAGGGTAAAAAGATGGGGTTTTCATCATATTGCTTGAGTTTATCCCTCTACATCATGTCATCTTACTTAAGGCGTTACTCCGTTCTTATGAACTTAATACTCTAGATGCATGCTGGATAGCGGTCGATGTGTGGAGTAATAGTAGTAGATGCAGAATCGTTTCAATCTACTTGACACAGACATGATGCCTATATGCATAATCATTGCCTTGGATATCGTCATAACTTTGCGCTTTTCTATCAATTGCTCGACAGTAATTTGTCCACCCACCGTATTATTTGCCTTCAAGAGAGAAGCCTCTAGTGAAACCTATGGCCCCCGGGTCTATTTTCCATCATATATTTTCAAATCTATAAACCAAAAAACTCAAAAATACCTTGCTGCAATTTTTTTACTTTTATTTTGTTTTACGTTTTCGTAAGCTTTTATATCTATCTCTATCAGATCTCACCTTTGCAAGTGACCGTGAAGGGATTGACAACCCCTTTATCGCGTTGGGTGCAAGTGTTTGATTGTTTGTGCAGGTGCATAGATTGGAGACTTGCTTGTATCTCCTACTAGATTGATACCTTGGTTCTTAACTGAGGGAAATACTTATCTCTACTTTGCTGCATCACCCTTTCCTCTTCAAGGGAAAAACCAATGCAAGCTCAAGAAGTAGCACTTCTTTCTGTGAATCATTCGCTACTCATTTTGATCTCCCTAAGGAGAAGTGGTTTAAATATCATCCTCCCATTGAAGTGAAAGTAGTAGAACCTATTAAAGCTGAAGAAGAAACTATTACTTATAATATTGATCCTATTGTTCCTACTGCTTATATTGAGAAACCACCTTTCCTTGTTAGAATAAAGGAACATGCTAAAGCTTCAACTGTGGTTCGTAAGAGTTATACTAGAACACCTACACCTCCTGAACAAATTAAAGTTGAATATAGTATTGCTATGGTTAAAGATCTCTTGGTCGATAATATTGATGGCATGTTATTTATTTCTGTGATGAAGCTGCTAGAATTGCTAGACCTAATGATAAAGATAAACATAGACCTGTTGTTGGCCTGCCTGTTGTTTTTGTTAAAATAGGAGATCATTGTTATCATGGCTTATGTGATTTGGGTGCTAGTGTGAGTGCGATTCCCTTTACTTTATATCAAGAAATTATGAATGATATTGCACCTGCTGAAATAGAAGATATTGATGTCACTATTAAGCTTGCCAATAGAGATACTATATCACCAATTGGGATTGTTTGAGATGTTGAAGTCTTGTGTGGGAAAATAAAATACCCTACTGATTTTCTAGTTCTTGGTTCCCCACAAGATGATTTTTGTCCCATTATATTTGGTAGACCTTTCTTGAACACCGTCAATGCCAAAATAGATTGTGAGAAAGAAACTGTTACTGTAAGTTTTGGGGATGTGTCTCATGAGTTTAATTTCTCCAAATTTCGTAGACAACCCCATGATAAAGAATTGCCAAGTAAAGGTGAAATTATTGGTCTTGTGTAACACCCCAAAATTTTAACCACATTTTTATTAAGTAAAATTTGGTCAGAAATAAAATTTTGAATTATATTAAGTCCTTTATTATTTTCAGAGTATTTTCTGTTTTCCAAAATTCTTCCCTCCATATAGAAATTTTTGGAAATAATATTGTGGGCTCTCGTAGTTTTCTCAAAACATTTAATTTATATTTTAATAATAGTAGGAATTATTTTCATAATAAAATTTTGCCCATAACAATTCTTTTAATAGCAATTTCAATACTTTAAATGCCTCTGTTGCACTGCAACCTTTTTAAATAATTCTTTCAAAATTCCACAAAAATTATGGGAGGTCATATGATGCCTACATATCACTTTTGTGCAAAAACCCAACTTGGTGTTTTGAAAAATTTGAGTAAAACACCCTCTTTTCATTTCTGGTCCAGATCCAGCTTTGCACTACAACCCCAATTTTCCTTTCCCCAACAATTCTGAAATTTTTCCGACTTACAGTCCTTCCAACAAAACCCTCAAGCTCAAAATTTAAGCTCCATCGGAATCTTTTTAGTTCACTAAATATCCCTCTGAAGTTTCTGTCCAGAACTGAATTTTGATAAAACTTGCACTAACAAGTTTCTCTTTTTGCTAAACTAACTCTACTATAAAATCTATCATCCAAAGATACCCCCACCCTGCCAAGTTTCACTTCCAGAAGAATTTTCTTGATGGCCCTTGCATTCTGTCGAACACCTTGAGTTCATGACAGAATTGGTCTACATTTCTTAACTCCACGTGACAGTAGCTCTTCTTGCTAAAATAACTTGTCCACCACTCTTGTCATCCAAATTAGCACTACCCTGCCAAATTATAGGTCATTTGGGTCACTATGGATGCCATTGGCAATTCGTCGAGCATGTTGTGTGCGTGCACAGAGCGTGGCCAGAGCGCCCATTCTGCACCCGCAGCGGCACCCGAGCCCTGCCGTCCACTACATCGCCTGCCCTGGCTCGCCTGCGTGCCCGAGCCACCTCACCAACCTGCTACGCCCCACCGACACCTCCCCTCATCTCCTAGCGCCGCCCTGCACCGTCCAGCGCCGCCACCCGTGGCTTCTGTCCCGACCACGCCACCGCCCAAGGCGCGTGGCTCACCCCCGTGCCAGCCAGCGCGACCCCTCATCACTGCAAGCCACCACCGTCCTCACCGACCCCCGCCGCCCTCACCAGCCTTGCCACCGACCGCGGGAAGCCATCAATGGCCGCCGTTGGAATCTGCCGTTGCCAGCGCCGTCCGAGCCACCTTGCACCCCCTCGAGCCAACCAGCTGCCCCTGGAGTTAATTTGGACGGCCACCGCTCTCACCGGCCTCGCTGACCCTGGCTGCCGCCCATACCCACTTCACCGGCGCCATAAATGGTAGCCGCCACCGTGTTCGTCCACTGGAAGCCGCGGAACCGATGTCTCCGTGCTATAAAAAGACCACCTTGGGCTCGTTATCGATAGCACCACTCCACCTCCCTCCACGAGCCTTCTGTTGTAGCCAGTCAACCGGGAGCCCCTTCTTCCACCCCTCCGGCGAAAACAACCGCCGCCACCCTCCGGTTACTTCCGACGTAACCATGGCCTCCCCACGAACAATCTCTTCACCTCTAACCTCCACTCACACCCGTACATCCATTCCCCCTCTCAATTTCATTTGAGATCGACTGTGGGCGAAAACCCTCTCATGCCTCCGCCAGAGATCTCGGGAGGACCTCGCCGCTGGCGATCCCGTTCGTCCCACTGGCCATGCCGCACACCAGTGAGCTCGCCTCGGTCCGCTAATCATGCGCATGTGCTGAGCCCGGCGAGGGGTGCCTCCATTCGCCGGCAATCGCCGCCGGCAGGAGCTCCTCTGCTTCCGCGTGCAAGGATTGACCCAGGGTCAAACCCAACCCATGGGCCCCGCCTGTCAAAGACTCGGCAAGGAGGAGAGAGAGAGCTAGGTGGGACCCGCCTGTCGGTGAGCCAGCGAAGGGGTGCGAGTCACTGACCAGCGGGCCCGGCTTGGTTTAAGTGGAGATGGCTTTCCGGAGTACGTTTTCGACGTGGCAGTACTCCCCCACGGTCGAATGGCTGGGCCGGCCTAGTGGCACGCATGGCTATTTAGCGCTCAGGGAAAACCTCTGCTCCCTTCCTATTTTTCTTTTCCAGCAGTTTCAAATAATCCCACAGTAGCCAAATCAAACCCAAATTTAATGATTCAAATTTCTGCAGACTCCTAAAATCATGCTCTATTTATCCAGCTTAGGTGAACATTTTTTCTAAGCTTTATCTCCACTGGATCAATTAAATAGTCCTTTTAATCATTTATTTCATCTTAGAAATTCCATAAGTAAATCATATGAACTCCAAATAAATTGATTCTTTTTCTGTTATTTCTCATTTTTCATCTAGTTTATTTTAGTATTTATTTCAAAGATTTCCAAACAACTTTTTAGCACTATTTTTGTTGTATGAGGTAATTTCAATATTTTTGGAAATAGGAAATGGAGGGGAGATAAATATTTCAAACTTTTGGAGTGCACCCAATACTTCTGCATGCCCAAGGCAAGCATCTTGAACACTTGATATGGTGATTGCATGGTTGAATTATTTGCAAGAATAATTAAATCATGAGTATGTTGAATTCGAATAAATTTTGCATATAGCCAGTTATGCATGCATGATTCCTTGATGATATTGCATCTGCATGAAGCATGAATAAGGATGGTCACTTTCTCATGTCACATATGTCTATGTGATCCGGACTAATCTGCAGGAAAGAACCAGTCACGAGAAAGGTGACCGTGAGTCAGAAATCTCGTTGTGACGAGAATGATCAGTAAGGGCATGTTGGGACATGCCGGGTGGTGATGCTATTGGGTATCACCAAGGAATATATTGTGCTAACCACTGCAGGAAATACTTAAGCCTCCTGAGTCGGCCGTAGATCGAGTCTTGTTCCGGTAACCCCCATACTTGTTCGTGCTACCACATGTCCCTGCCACAGGTAGGGTATGGTTCAGTAAGTTGTTAACCCCTTTCCGTGCACACACCACATAGAGGGCTACGATGAGGGTTTCCACGATGGTGGACTAAATCCTGTCATCGGGTCAGGGGCATGGGTGTTTCCGGTTGTATCCGAGAGGGGGGCACCCCTTGGAATCTGCGTGTATTAATAGTGATCCCATGCTACTCGAGATTGTTGTCTCCCCGACTTAGAGTTTTTCTGAAACGATGCTTTGGGTGATTCCTGGCATCCGGACGGTTAATCTGGTGTGTGCTGGTTAGGTGTGTTTCCAACCCAAAGACCATAATGGGAATTAGTCGGCGTCTCGGTGCTGGCTAAAGAAATCCTTTACTTGTGGGTAAAGAGTATACCCTTTGCAGAGTTTAAACCTATTCGAATAGCCGTGTCCGCGGTTAAGGACTACAGTCTGGGTTGGTCAAGTGTCGGTCTTAGTGTTGATCTTCGGAGGAAATAATTAAAATGTGCCTGAATTATTCTGCAGGATAATTATTGTCACCCTGATGCTACCATGAATATTTTGCTATGCATATTAATATTATTGTGGTTATGCATATTATTGTGGACTAACCCGTTTTCTCTTATTTTATTTTCCTGAGTGTCTCAGGGGCTGGCTAGACTATCCCAGGCGTTCGGTTTTATTTTCAAGACCTTTCCGTGGTGTCCCTCGAGTTCTCAGGCGGTCTATCACGCCACTACTATTGTGGATACCTGATTGGCATTTCTTTTCAAGACCAACCGTGGCGTCACTTTTTGACACCTGACTGGCATTTCTTTTCAAGACCTCTTCGTGGCGTCCCTCGAGTTCTCAGGCGGTCTATCACGCCACTACTCTTGTGGATACTCGTTAGGCATTTCTCTTCAAGACCTACCGTGGTGTCACTTTAGACATCCGACCGGCATTTCTTTTATTTTATTTTCCTTCAACTTTCCTTGTTTATCACTAACATTTTTATATATTCATTTATTTGTACATGCTAATATGTTATCATGCCATGATTTAATTCCTGTCTGCATGCATTTAGTATAGTCCAGAATGAGCATACGCATATAATTTAATTCATCATGATCACATAATATCTGCTGCATTCGGTATATCTTTTGTTCATCATGTTTGTGAGTACATTCAAACGTACTCACAGGCTTGTCCCTGGCTATTTACTTGGCCAGGTCAGGATTTCAGCGAGGAGTACCGCAGCGACGTCCGTGCGGAGCCTAGGATAGCAGCCATGCGGGATAGGAGTTATTCGGGTCAGCTGTTCCTGTGGGAATGGAGCCCCATCGACGTTGGAGAACCACGAGTCGCTTCCGTCATCCATCTCCAGAATTATTCTTGTATCATTAGACCTTTATGGTCTTGTATCCAATTCTTGTAATTGCTTGGTATTCTGTAACAAGGACGTGTCCACCAGTAACAGTAATCCTGGGCGGGTGGTAACACGAGGGGTTAAATTTCTGGGATATTTTGTGTCCCCGAAATCCGGCCCCGACAGCCTTGGTATCAGAGCCAGACTGACCGTTGGCTAATCCTATCTTAGCCTGGTCGCTATCTCTAGGTTTCCACACCATCCACCTCCTTCCCTGTCCATAGTTAGGCCCATCCTATCCAATAGTCTGCACAGTGGCCAACCGACATCTTTTTGACAGCCGGTGCCCAACCTATCTTCCTAGCCCATAGGCTGTGTGCCTGTGGCCGACACCTAAGTTGTCCCATCCACAAGCATGCGATGAAAGACTCCACTGGCTTATAAAGGAAGCCTTGCCCCAACTCAGCACATCACAGCCCTCACTCACAGCCTGATTTCCAAACCACCAAGATGCCTGGCCCCATCGTTCACAAGGAGACCACCGCAGTCGAGCTTGAAGGCTTTGTAGCCATCCTCGCGAATCTCACTCGGTGAGCTTTTGGCATGGAAGAGCCACCGGAGTATGTCGTGTACCAAGAGCACATGAGTGATTCCATCCATCACTTCTGGGCCACGGTGCACATCTACGGGAGGAGCATCACATCGGAGCACCCTTACCAGTTCACCGGAAGGACGACGTCCGACGAGCCCCAAGCCATCCAACTTGCAGCCCGAGTGGCTGTAGTTCATCTTCGCCATCTGTCACCGAGGGTTAACTGCTGCTCTTTCTACTACTACCCTAGTCGTGAAAGCTATGGTAGCCCGACCCAAGTCGCCAACGGAGACCATGAGATGGATCCTGCCTTAGTGCATCTGGTGCGCTACCTGAGAGCGCAAGCGGCACTATTCGATCAGGTCACCAATGATCTGATTGCGACCCGCAGGATGCTTGCTCTCCTGACCCCGGTGAGAAGTGAAGCTGCACCTGCCACCGACAACCCGATAGTGCTGTTTGGGAGACCAATCGAGCCTTCAAGGTCTGCCCCTGTTGCCCACCCGGGCAATGCATTCGTTTCCCCGGATGAACTCCGTCGTCTCTTGGGGATTTTCTCCAATGGGACTGTAGCCACTACACCCCGCGTGGGTCATCATCGCTACCCCAACCCTGCAGCTCCTCGTTCCACTCCAACCAACTCCGACGTTGAAGCCCCCGGAGAAGCCTCGACATCTGCAAGAGATGCCCGACTGGATGTCGACGAGGTGGACTGAGTCCACCAGAATTGTGTCGAGCCTTGGTGGCCCGGTTTCCCTGTATTTTCGTAGTAGCAGTTGTATGGCGTAGTAGGATTCTTGCTAGTACTTGCGATGTATTTTAGGGCGTATGTCATAAGTGCATTACCATGATTGCATTCTGCATATGCTTATTTGTTGTGACTTGCATTTAATTCTTTCGCCCTTAACAAATCTCGAGGACGAGATTTCCTTAAGGGGGGTGGAGTTTGTAACACCCCAAAAAATTAACCACATTTTTATTAAGTAAAATTTGGCCAGAAATAAAATTTTGAATTATATTCAGTCCTTTATTATTTTCAGAGTATTTTTTGTTTCTGTTTTCCAAAATTCTTCCCTCCATATAGAAATTTTTGGAAATAATATTGTGGGCTCTGGTAGTTTTCTCAAAACATTTAATTTATATTTTAATAATAGTAGGAATTATTTTCATAATAAAATTTTGCCCATAACAATTCTTTTAATAGCAATTTCAATACTTTAAATGCCTCTGTTGCACTGCAACCTTTTTAAATAATTCTTTCAAAATTCCACAAAAATTTATGGGAGGTCATATGATGCCTACATATCACTTTTGTGTAAAAATCCAACTTGGTGTTTTGAAAAATTTGAGTAAAACAACCTCTTTTCATTTCTGGTCCAGATCCAGCTTTGCACTACAACACCAATTTTCCTTGCCCCAAAAAGTCTGAAATTTTTCCCACTTATAGTCCTTCCAACCAAACCCTCAAGCCCAAAATTTCAGCTCCATTGGAATCTTTTAGTTTACTAAATATTCCTCTGAAGTTTCTGTCCAGAACTGAATTTTGATAAAACTTGCACTAACAAGTTTCTCTTTTTGCTAAACTAACTCTACCATAAAATCTATCATCCAAAGATACCCCACCCTGCCAAGTTTCACTTCCAGAAGAATTTTCTTGATGGCCCTTGCATTCTATCGAACACCTTGAGTTCATGACAGAATTGGTCAACATTTCTCAACTCCACATGACAGTAGCTCTTCTTGCTAAAATAACTTGTCCACCACTCTTGTCATCCAAATTAGCACTACCCTGCCAAATTATAGGTCATTTGGGTCACTATGGATGCCATTGGCAATTCGTCGAGCACATTGTGTGCATGCACAGATCTTGGCCAGAGCGCCCGTTCTGCACCCGCAGCGGCACCCGAGCCCTGCCGTCCACTGCATCGCCTGCCCTGGCTCGCCTGCGTGCCCGAGCCACCTCACCAACCTGCTACGCCCCACCGACACCTCCCCCCATCTCCTAGCGCCGCCCTGCACCGTCCAGCGCCGCCTCCCGTGGCTTCCGTTGCGCGTGGCTCATCCCCGAGCCAGCTAGCGCGACCCCTCATCACTGCAAGCCACCACCGTCCTCACCGACCCTCGCCGCCCTCACCAGCCTCGCCACCGACCGCGGGAAGCCATCAATGGCCGCCGCTGGAATCTGCCATTGTCGGGGCCGTTCGAGCCACCTTGCACCCCCTCGAGCCAACCAGCTGCCCCTGGAGTTAATTTGGACGGCCACCGCTCTCACCGGCCTCGCTGACCCTGGCCGCCACCCATACCCACTTCACCGGCGCCATAAATGGTAGCCGCCGCCATGTTCATCCACTGGAAGCCGCGGAACCGACGTCCCCGTGGTATAAAAAGACCACCTTGGGCTCGTTATCGACAGCACTTCTCCACCTCCCTCCACGAGCCTTCTGTTGCAGCCAATCGACCGGGAGCCCCTTCTTCCACCCCACCGGCGAAAACAACCGCCGCCACCCTCCGGTTACTTTTGACGTAACCACGGCCTCCCCACGAACAATCTCTTCACCTCTAACCTCCACTCACACCCGCACATCCATTTCCCCTCTCAATTTCATTTTGAGATCGACTGTGGGCGAAAACCCTCTCGTGCCTCCGCCGGAGTTCTCAGGAGGACCTCGCCGCCGATGATCCCGTTCGTCCCACTGGCCATGCCGCACACCAGTGAGCTCACCTCGGTCCGCTGATCATGCGCATGTGCTGAGCTCGGCGAGGGGTGCCTCCATTCGCCGGCAATCGCCGCCGACAGGAGCTCCTCTACTTTCGTGTGCAAGGATTGACCCAGGGTCAAACCCGACCCATGGGTCCCGCCTGTCAAAGACTCGGCAAGGAGGACAGAGATAGCTAGGTGGGACCCGCCTTGTCGGTGAGCCAACGAAGGGGTGCGAGTCACTGACCAGCGGGCCCGGCTTGGTTTAAGTGGAGACGGCTTTCCGGAGTACGTTTTCGACATGGCAGTACTCCCCCACGGCCGAATGGCTGGGCCGGCCCAGTGGCACGCATGGCTATTTGGCGCTCAGGGCGCACCTCTGCTCCCTTCCTATTTTTCTTTTCCAGCAGTTTCAAATAATCCCGCAGTAGCCAATTCAAACCCAAATTTAATGATTCAAATTTCTGCAGACTCCTAAAATCATGCTCTATTTCTCCAGCTTAGGTGAACATTTTTCCTAAGCTTTATCTCCACTGGATTAATTAAATAGTCCTTTTAATCATTTATTTCATCTTAGAAATTCCATAAGTAAATCATATGAACTCCAAATAAATTGATTCTTTTTCTGTTATTTCTCATTTTTCATCTAGTTTATTTTAGTATTTATTTCAAAGATTTCCAAACAACTTTTTAGCACTATTTTTGCTGTATGAGGTAATTTCAATATTTTTGGAAATAGGAAATGGAGGGGAGATAAATATTTCAAACTTTTGGAGTGCACCCAATACTTCTGCATGCCCAATGCAAGCATCTTGAACACTTGATATGGTGATTGCATGGTTGAATTATTTGCAAGAATAATTAAATCATGAGTATGTTGAATTCGAATAAATTTTGCATATAGCCAGTTATGCACGCATGATTCCTTGATGATATTGCATCTGCATGAAGCATGAATAAGGATGGTCACTTTCTCATGTCACATATGTCTATGTGATCCGGACTAATCTGCAGGAAAGAACCAGTCACGAGAAAGGTGACCGTGAGTCGGAAATCTCGTTGTGACGAGAATGATTAGTAAGGGCATGTTGGGACATGCCGTGTGGTGATGCTGTTGGGTATCACCAAGGAATATATTGTGCTAACCACTGCAGGAAATACTTAAGCCTCCTGAGTCAGTCGTAGATCGAGTCTTGTTCCGGTAACCCCCATACTTGTTCGTGCTACCACATGTCCCTGCCACAGGTAGGGTATGGTTCAGTAAGTTGTTAACCCCTTTCCGTGCACACACCACATAGAGGGCTAAGATGAGGGTTTCCACGTTGGTGGACTAAATCATGTCATCGGGTCGGGGGGCATGGGTGTTTCCGGTTGTATCCGAGTGGGGGCACCCCTTGGAATCCACGCGTATTAATAGTGATCCCATGCTACTCGAGATTGTTGTCTCCCCGACTTAGAGTTTTTCTGAAACGATGCTTTGGGTGATTCCTGGCATCTGGACGATTAATCTGGTGTGTGCTGGTTAGGTGTGTTTCCAACCCAAAGACCATAATGGGAATTAGTCAGCGTCTCGGTGCTGGCTAAAGAAATCCTTTACTTGTGGGTAAAGAGTACACCCTCTGCAGAGTTTAAACCTATTCGAATAGCCGTGTCCGCGGTTAAGGACTACAGTCTGGGTTGGTCAAGTGTCGGTCTTAGTGTCGATCTTCGGAGGAAATACTTAAAATGTTCCTGAATTATTTTGCAGGATAATTATTGTCACCCTGATGCTACCATGAATATTTTGCTATGCATATTAATATTATTGTGGTTATGCATATTATTGTGGACTAACCCGTTTTCTCTTATTATTTTTTCCTGAGTGTCTCAGGGGCTGGCTAGACTACCCCGGGCATTCGGTTTTATTTTCAAGACCTCTCCGTGGTGTCCCTCGAGTTCTCAGGCGGTCTATCACGCCACTACTCTTGTGGATACCCGATTGGCATTTCTTTTCAAGACCGACCGTGGCGTCACTTTTTGACACCTGACTGGCATTTCTTTTCAAGACCTCTTCGTGGCGTCCCTCGAGTTCTCAGGCGGTCTATCACGCCACTACTCTTGTGGATACTCGTTAGGCATTTCTCTTCAAGACCTACCGTGGTGTCACTTTAGACATCCGACCGGCATTTCTTTTATTTTATTTTCCTTTAACTTTCCTTGTTTATCACTAGCATTTTTATATATTCATTTATTTATACATGCTAATATGTTATCATGCCATGATTTAATTCCTGTCAGCATGCATTTAATATAGTCCAGCATGAGCATACGCATATAATTTAATTCATCATGATCACATAATATCTGCTGCATTCGATATATCTTTTGTTCATCATGTTTGCGAGTACATTCAAACATACTCACAGGCTTGTCCCTGGCTATTTACTTGGCCAGGTCAGGATTTCAGCGAGGAGTACTGCAGCGACGTCCGTGCGGAGCCTAGGATAGCAGCCATGTGGGATAGGAGTTATCCGGGTTAGCTGTTCCTGTGGGAATGGATCCCCATCGATGTTGGAGAACCACGAGTCGCTTCCGTCATCCATCTCCAGAATTATTGTTGTATCATTAGACCTTTATGGTCTTGTATCCAATTCTTGTAATTTCTTGGTATTCTGTAACAAGGACGTGTCCACCAGTAACAGTAATCCTGGGCGGGTGGTAACACGAGGGGTTAAATTTCTGGGATATTTTGTGTCCCCGAAATCCGGCCCCGACATCTTGCTTCTATTGCTGTGCCCCCTACTGATCCTTTAGAACAATATTTGCTAGACCATGAAAATGATATGTTTATGAATGAAAGAAGGGAACTAGATGAGATTTTCTTTAAACAGATGCCTGTTTTGAAACACTATTTACCTGTTGAAACTCTTGGAGATCCTCTACCACCCAAGAGTGATCTTGTGTTCGATCTTAAACAATTACCTGATACACTGAAATATGCTTATATTGATGAAAAGAAGATATATCATGTTATTATTAGTGCTAACCTTTCAGAGCATGAAGAAAAGAAATTATTGAAAACTCTGAAGAAGCACCGTGCCGCTATATATTGGATATACTCTTGATGATCTTAAGGGCATTAGTCCCACTCTATGTCAGCACAAAATTAATATGGAGCCTGATGCTAAACCAGTTGTTGATCATCAACGACGGTTGAATCCTAAGATGAAGGAAGAGGTAAGAAATGAAATATTAAAGCTCCTGGAAGTAGGTATAATTTATCCTATTGCTAATAGTAGATGGGTAAGTCCTGTTCATTGTGTCCCTAAGAAGGGAGGTATTACGATTATTCCTAATGATAAGAATGAATTGATTCCACAAAGAATTGTCACAGGTTATAGAATGGTAATTGATTTTAGAAAATTAAACAAATCTACTAGGAAAGATCATTACCCTCTACCTTTTATTGATCAAATGCTAGAAAGACTATCCAAACATACACACTTTTGCTTTCTAGATGGTTATTCTGGTTTTCTCAAATACCTGTGTCACAAGAGGATCAAGAAAAAACTACTTTTACTTGCCCTTTCGGTACCTTTGCTTATAGACGTATGCCTTTTGGTTTATGCAATGCACCTGCTACCTTTCAAAGATGTATGACTGCTATATTCTCTGACTTTTATGAAAAGATTGTTGAGGTTTTCATGGATGATTTATCCATTTAACGAACTTCTTTTGATGATTGCTTAAGCAACCTTGATCGAGTTTGGCAGAGATGTGAAGAAACTAATCTTGTCTTGAATTGGGAGAAGTGCCACTTTATGGTTAATGAAGGTATTGTCTTGGGGCATAAAATCTCCGAAAGAGGTATTGAAGTTGATAAAGCTAAAGTTGATGCTATTGAAAAAATGACGTGTCCTAAAGATATAAAAGGTATAAGAAGTTTCCTTGGTCATGCTGGTTTCTATAGGAGGTTTATTAAAGACTTCTCTAAAATTTCTAGGCCTCTCACTAATCTCTAGCAAAAAAAGATGTTCCATTTGTTTTTGATGATGATTGTGTAGAAGCATTTGAAATTCTTAAGAAAGCCTTGATTTCCGCACCTATTGTTCAACCACCTGATTGGAACCTACCCTTTGAAATTATGTGTGATGCTAGTGATTATGCTGTAGGTGCTGTTCTAGGAAAAAGAGTTGATAAGAAATTGAATGTTATTCATTATGCTAGTAAAACTCTAGACAGTGCTCAAAGAAATTATGCTACTACTGAAAAAGAATTTTTAGCAGTTGTCTTTGCTTGTGATAAGTTCAGATCTTATATTGTTGATTCCAAAGTAACTGTTCACACCGATCATGCTGCTATTAAATACCTTATGGAAAAGAAAGATGTTAAACCTAGACTTATTAGATGGGTTCTCTTGCTGCAAGAATTTGATTTGCATATTATTGATAGAAAGGGAGCGGAGAATCCCGTAGCAGACAACTTGTCTAGGTTAGAAAATATTCTTGACGACCCACTACCTATTGATGATAGCTTTCCTGATGAACAATTAGCTGTCATAAATGCTTCTCGTAGTGATCCTTGGTATGCTGATTATGCCAATTACATAGTTGCTAAATTTATACCACCTAGTTTCACATACCAGCAAAAGAAAAAGTTTTTCTATGATTTAAGACATTACTTTTGGGATGAATCACACCTTTATAAAGAAGGAGTAGATGGTGTTATTAGACGTTGTGTACCTGAGCATGAATAGGAACAAATCCTACGCAAGTGTCACTCCAAAGCTTACGGAGGACACCATGCTGGAGATAGAACTGCACACAAGGTATTACAATCTGGTTTTTATTGGCCTACTCTCTTCAAGGACGATGCTCGTAAGTATGTCTTGTCTTGTGAGGAATGTCAAAGAATTGGTAATATTAGTAGACGTCAGGAAATGCCTATGAATTATTCACTTGTTATTGAACCATTTGATTTTTGGGGATTTGATTATATGGGACCTTTTCCTTCCTCTAATGGGTATACACATATATTGGTTGCTGTTGATTATGTTACTAAGTGGGTAGAAGCTATTCCAACTAGTAGTGCTGATCATAACACTTCCATTAAAATGCTTAAAGAAGTTATTTTCCCGAGGTTTGGAGTCCCTAGATATTTAATGACTGATGGTGGTTCACACTTTATTCATGGTGCTTTCCGTAAATTGCTTGCTAAATATGATGTCAACCATAGAATTGCATCTCCATATCATCCTTAGTCTAGTGGTCAAGTAGAATTGAGTAACCGAGAAATAAAATTGATTTTGCAAAAGACTGTTAATAGATCCAGAAAGAATTGGTCTAAGAAACTTGATGATGCATTATGGGCCTATAGAACTGCTTATAAAAACCTTATGGGTATGTCTCCGTATAAAATGGTTTATGGAAAAGCATGTCACTTACCTCTCGAACTAGAACATAAAGCTTATTGGGCAATTAAAGAGCTCAACTATGATTTCAAACTTGCCGGTGAGAAGAGGTTATTTGACATTAGCTCTCTTGATGAATGGAGAACCCAAGCTTATGAGAATGCCAAGTTGTTTAAAGAAAAAGTTAAAAGATGGCATGACAAAAGGATACAAAAGCGTGAATTTAATGTAGGTGACTATGTCTTGCTATACAAGTCTCGTTTAAGATTTTTTGCAGGAAAGCTTCTCTCTAAATGGGAAGGTCATTATATTATCGAGGAAGTTTATCGTTCCGGTGCCATCAAAAGCAACAACGCCGAAGGCACTAACCCGAAGGTGGTAAACGGGCAAAGAATCAAACATTATATCTCAGGTACTCCCATAAATGTTGAGACCAATATTATTAATACCATAACATCGGAGGAGTACATAAGGGAGACCTACCAGAACGTTTCAGACTCCGAAAAGGAATAGGTATGTGGTACGGTAAGTAAACCGACTCCAAAACTTTTCCAATGGCAATTTTACTCTGTTTTGGAATATTTAAAAAATTAGGAAAATAAAAGGTAGTCCAAAAAGTGCACGAGGAGGCGACAAGCCCTGGGGGCGGGCTCCACCCCCCTGGGCGCGCCTCCCTTGCTTGTGGCCACATCGTGTGCCCTCCGGACTCCGTTTTCTTGTAGTACACTCCTTTTGGTCGGTAAAAATTCATTATATAATCTCCTGAAGGTTTTGACCACTTTACCACGGCAATATCTCTTGTTTTCGTTTTGAGCTGTTTTCTGCCAGAGTTTTCAAGGCCAGGCATCATGTCTTCCTCCTCCTCCAACAATGTGGACGACGATGCTTGGTTGATGCAGATGGAACTCAGGAGGGCGGAAGCCGAGGAAGTCACGATGGAAGAAGATCAAGGGGATTCGCTTGAGGTCCACCCTCCGGCTTTGGACAGAGGCACCCTGGCTGGCATCTCCACTATTCCCAATCCCCATCAAGCAGTAGGGACTACAAGCAACCATGAAGGCCAACAGATACAAGAAGGACTTCCACCTAGGAGGCCCTTACACAGGTTACATCGGAACAACTTTCATAATTTGGTCCATAATTATGGGGTGGAGAATACTCCTCGCACACACATACCGTCCAATTGGGATATATCCCGTCCAAGTGAAAGTGGTGTAGGGAAAAGCTCATGGTGGCCAGAAAACAAGCATCTTTTAGAAGAGATTCAGAAGAATGCAATTATGCTTCAACGTGTACTCCGAGAATTGCAGGATCTGAAGAATAGCTTAATCAAGCTATCAGAAACTCCATCATCACCACCTCCGAAGAAAGAGACCTAAATACATGGGTATATGCACTCCCCTTGGCAACTGCCAAGCTTGGGGGAGGTGCCCCGGTATCGTATCACCATCACATCTTTACCTTTATCATTTTTCTTAGTTCGATCCTTTTGGTTATATCTCGGTTTAGTAGAATAAAAGTTTTAGTATGATCTAGCTTTGAGTTTTGTTTTGTGTTCCCTCTTTGTAATCGAGTCCGTGAGTTATATAATACTCCCTCCATTCCAATATCTAGTGCGCATAGTTATAGGCACACATACCAACACGTGAGCTGGAGGTTGCAGCTTGGACGGAGAATACCCCCACCCAGGCCATGTGCTGTTGTAGTTTGGAAGAAGCGACAAGCGAGGAGGCCTGCATGTGCGCTGCTGTGCAAGGCTATTTGGGTCCAAAGTACGGGATGGCTGCAAATGCGCACTATAAACCGGAATTTTTCTGAAAAACCTATACGCACTACATATAGGAACGGAGGGAGTAAAGAGTAGTTTTGAGTTGAGGGCTTTGCTTTCTTGCTATGATCTTGAGAAAAAAATAAAGAATAAAAGAAATAAAAAGATTATATAATGATCTTATGGGAAGTGACGACTTCACATATAAGAAGTATGTCGCATGAAATTTGTTGGGAGTTGACAAACATAGTTTTGGTCATTGTTGCAATTAATAGGAAGTAATAAAGAAAGAGAGGTCTCACATATAAATATACTATCTTGGACATCTTTTGTGATTGTGAGCACTCATTAAAATATTATATGCTAAAAGGTTGATGTTGGACAAGGAAGATAACGTAATGGGTTATGTTTCTTTATATCCGAATAGAAGTTATATTGTCATGGATCCTCCAACATGTTGAGCTTGCTTCTCATCCCATGCTAGCCAAATCTTTTGCACCAAGTAGAGATACTACTTGTGCAACCAAAATTCCTTAACCCAGTTTTGCCATGAGAGTCCACCATACCTACCTATGGATTGAGTAAGATCCTTCAAGTAAGTTGTCATCGGTGCAAGCAATAAAAATTGCTCTCTAAATATGTATGATCTTTTAGTGTGGAGAAAATAAGCTTTATACGAACTTGTGATATGGAAGAAATAAAAGCGACATACTGCATAATAAAGTTCTTTATCACAAGCGGCAATATAAAGTGACGTTCTTTCGCATTAAGATTTTGTGCATCCAACCATAAAAGCGCATGACAACCTCTTCTTCCCTCTGCGAAGGGCCTATCTTTTATTTACCTTCTACCTTATACAAGAGTCATGGTGATCATCACCTCTTCTTTTTATACTTTTCTTTTTGGCAAGCACTATATGTTGGGGGGAGATCCAGATATATATATCCACTCGGATGTAGATATTCATAAACTATTATTGTTGACATTACCCTTGAGGTAAAAGGTTGGGAGGCGAAACCATAAGCCCCTATCTTTCTCTGTGTCCGATTGAAACTTTGATCTCATAAGTATCGTGTGAGTGTTAGCAATTATGAAAGACTAAATGATAGTTGAGTATGTGAACTTGCTGAAAAGCTCTTATATTGACTCTTTC
Source organism: Thinopyrum elongatum (assembly GCA_011799875.1). Taxonomy (NCBI): domain Eukaryota; kingdom Viridiplantae; phylum Streptophyta; class Magnoliopsida; order Poales; family Poaceae; genus Thinopyrum; species Thinopyrum elongatum. The sequence goes on along the minus strand of CM022303.1, from coordinate 117,297,991 downwards.
CTACGTTATGATAAGTTGCAATTGCTCCAATGACTGAAATAATAGTTTGTTAGTTTTCAATAAAGTTCTTGCTCCATACTTTACCTTGTGAATGAATTGTTACTTTGGCATAAGAAATTATATGACAAAATATGTTGTTGTACTAAAGATGATCATGATGCCTTCATGTCCGTATTTTATTTTATCGACACCTCTATCTCTAAACATGTGGACATGATTATCGATTTCTGCTTCCGCTTGAGGACAAGCGAGGTCTAAGCTTGGGGGAGTTGATACGTCCATTTTGCATCATGCTTTTATATTGATATTTATTGCATTATGGGCTGTTATTACACATTATGGTACAATACTTATGCCTTTTCTCTCTTATTTTACAAGGTTTACACAAAGAGGGAGAATGCCGGCAACTGGAATTCTGGACCGGAAAGGAGCAAATCTGAGAGACCTATTCTGCACAACTCCAAAAGTCCTGAAAATTTACGGAGAATTATTTTGGAATATATAAAAAATATTGGGCAAAGAAATACCAGAGGGGGACCCACCAGGTGGCCACAAGCCTGGGGGGCGCGCCCTACCCCCCTGGGCGCGCCCCTAGGGCTTGTGGGCCCCCTGGCAGGTCTCCGGTGCCCATCTTCTGCTATATGGAGGGTTTTGACCTGGAAAAAAAATCAGAAGGAAGCTTTCGGGACGAAGCGCCGCCATCTCGAGGCGGAACCTGGGCAGAAGCAATCTAGGGCTCCGACGGAGCTGTTCTGCCGGGGAAACTTCCCTCCCGGAGGGGGAAATCGAAGCCATCGTCATCACCAACGATCCTCTCATCGAGAGGGGGTCAATCTCCATCAACATCTTCACCAGCACCATCTCCTCTCAAACCCTAGTTCATCTCTTGCATCCGATCTTTGTCTCAAAACCTCAAATTGGTACCTGTGGGTTGCTAGTAGTGTTGATTACTCCTTGTAGTTGATGCTAGTTGGTTTATTCGGTGGAAGATCATATGTTCAGATCCTTAATGATATTTATTACCCCTCTGATTATGAACATGAATATGCTTTGTGAGTAGTTACGTTTGTTCCTGAGGACATGGGAGAAGCCTTGTTATAAGTAATCATGTGAATTTGGTATTCGTTCGATATTTTGATGAGATGTATGTTGTCTTTCCTCTAGTGGTGTTATGTGAACGTCGACTACATGACACTTCACCATGATTTGGGCCTAGGGGAAGGCATTGGGAAGTAATAAGTAGATGATGGGTTGCTAGAGTGACAGAAACTTAAACCCTAGTTTATGCGTTGCTTTGTAAGGGGCTGATTTGGATCCACATGTTTCATGCTATGGTTAGATTTATCTTAATTCTTCTCTCGTAGTTGCAGATGCTTGCGAGAGGGGTTAATCATAAGTGGGAGGCTTGTCCAAGTAAGGACAACACCCAAGCACCGGTCCACCCACACATCAAATTATCAAAGTAACGAACGCGAATCATATGAGCAGTCAGCGTAACTAAACCAAAGATTCGAAGAAGAAATACGAGGCTATAAGAAATCATGCATATAAGAGATCAAAGAAAACTCAAATAACTTTCATGGATATAGATCTGCTCATAAACTCAAACTTCATCGGATCCCAACAAATACACCGCAAAAAGTCATTACATCAAATAGATCTCCAAGAGACCATTGTATTGAGAATCAAAAGAGAGAGAGAAAGCCATCTAGCTACTTCCTACGGACCCGTAGGTCTATGGTGGACTACTCACGCATCATCGGAGAGGCACCAATGAGGATGATGGACCCCTCCGTGCTGGTGTCGATTGGATCTCGTGGTTCTGGAACTTGCGGCGGCTGCAATTGTGTTTCGTCGACTCCCCTAGGGTTTCTGGAATATTTGGGAATTTATAGGGCGAAGAGGCGGTGCAGTGGGGCTTTGTGGGGCCCACAACCCCCTGGGCGTGTCTGGGCTCCTGGGCGTGCCCTGGTGTGTTGTGCTCCCCATGGGCCTCCCCTCTGGTGCTTTCTTGGCCTCCAAGGTGTCTTCTGGTCTAGAAAAAATCTCCAAAAAGTCTCATGACATTTGGACTCCATTTGGTACTGATATTCTGCGAAGTAAAAAAATAAGCAAAAAAAAGAGCAACTGGCACTAGGCACTATGTCAATAGGTTAGTCCCAAAAAATGATATAAAGTTGCTATAAAATGATTGTAAAACATTCAAGAATGATAATATAACAGCATGGAACAATAAAAAATTATAGATACGTTGGAGACATATCAGCATCCTCAAGCTTAATTCCTGCTCATCCTCGAGTAGGTAAATGATAAAAACAGAATTTTTGATGTGGAATGCTGCCTAACATGTTCATCACATATTCTTTTCTTTTGTAGCATGGACATTTGGACTTTTAGATGGTTCAAAGCAATAGTCTACAATTGACATGAGGACTTCAATACTCAAGCATATCAACAAGCAACCATGTCTTTCAAAATATCAACACTAAAGAAAACTATCCCTAGCCCATCATGCTCAATCATTGATCCATTCATGAAACACACTCGAATATTAGCTACATCCAATGCTCAAGTATGATCATAGTGCACCTTAGTTGGTGTTTTATAAGAGAAGATGGAGACTCAAATAAAAATAAAAGTTGCATAAAGTAAATAGCTAGGCCCTTCGCAGAGGGAAATATGGATTTGTAGAGGTGCCAGAGCTCAAAGCTTAAATTGAGAGATAAAAACTTTTGAGAGGCATGCTTTTCCTGTCAACGAAAACGACCGAGTAGTTCCCAATACTTTCCATGCTAGATATATCATAGGCGGTTCCCAAACAGAAAATAAAGTTTATTCCTTTTTCCACCATTCTTTCACATTCCACGGCTAGCCGTATCCACGGGTACCGTCCATACCAACACTTTCCAAGGGATTTATTATTTGACAACATAAAGTAAATTTGTTTTTCATTTCGGGGTTGGGCATCCCTATTACCGCTGTACTCTCGTGCAATGACAAGTGAATAAACACTCATCTTGAGAATAACACATCTAGCATGGAAAAATATTGGCCACCCCCTGCCGCTTCATGAGCGGTACGGGCACACAAAAAGGAAATTATTTTGAAAATTAGAGTTGGCACATACAAATTTGCTTAGAACGGCACAGAAATACCGCATATAGGTAGGTATGGTGGACTCATATGGCAAAACTGGTTTTAAGGATTTTGGATGCACAAGTAGTATTTCTACTTAGTACAAGTGGAGGCTAGCAAAAGATTGAGAAGCAATCAACCAAGAAACAAAAAATCTCATAAATGAGCATTAAGAATAACTAACACCGAATAATGCACAACAAGTAGGATGTAATTTCATTGCATAACTATTGACTTTCATGCTTGCAGAGGGAATCACAAACCTTAACACCAATATTCTTACTAAAGCATAATTACTCACCAACATGACTCACATATTACTATCATCATATCTCAAAACTATTACAAAGAATCAAGTTTATTTTGTCCAATGATCTTTATGAATTTTTTTATTATATCCCTCTTGAATATCTATCACTTTGGGACTAGTTTCATATACTGCCATTGCTTTTGACAAGCTCAAATAAATTTAAGTGAAGAACATGAGCATAAAGATTTTCATCTCTCAAAATAATATAAGTGAAGCATGAGAGAATTTCTTCAAAATTACTAACTCTCAAATAAATCTAAGTGAAGCATGAGAGTATTTCTCCAAAAATATTGAAGCACACCGTGCTCAAAAAGATATAAGTGAAGCACTAGAGCAATTCCATAGCTCAAAAAATGTAAGTGAAGCGTATAGAGCAATTCTAACAAATCATAGCATAATTTTGGCTATCTCAAATAGGTGTGTCCAGCAAGGATGCTGATGACAAACTAAAAAGCAAAACTAGCAAAGACTCATATAATACAAGACGCTCCAAGCAAAACTCATGATATGTGACGAATAAAAATATAGCTCCAAGTAAAATACCGATGGTTGTTAGAAGAAAGAGGGGATGCCTTCCGGGGCATCCCCAAGCTTAGTTGCTTGTTTCTCCTTGAATATTTCCTTGGGGTGCCATGGGCACCCCCAAGCTTAGGCTCTTTTCACTCCTTATTCCTTCATCCATCGTGATCTCACCCAAAACCTGAAAACTTCAATCACACAAAACTTAACAAAAACCTTCGTGAGATCCGTTAGTATAACAAAGCAAATCACCACTCTAAGTACTGTTGCAAACCCATTCATATTTAATTATTTCATTATACCTACTGTATTCCAACTTTAATATAGCTTATACCCCCCCAATATACTCCATAGATTCATCAAAATAAGCACACAATGCAACGAAAACAGAATCTGTCAAAAACTGAACAGTCTGTAGTAATATGGACTCTAACCATACTTATGTAACTCCAAAAATTCTGAAAAATTATGACAACGTGGGAAATTTGTATATAACTCTTGTGTAAAAAATTCATAATTTTTCGTCGCTTCTGTGAATTTAAACAATTATGTTACTGGACGCAAAAGTTTCTGTTTTTCAACAGGATCAAATCAACTATCACCAAAGCTATCCCAAAGGCTTTACTTGGCACAAATACTAATTAAAACATAAAAAAAACAATCATAACAGAGGAATAATTGTGAAAACACTCAAGAACAGAAAGAAAAAGGCAAAAATAAATTTTATTCATTGGGTTGCCTCCCAACAAGGCTATCGTTTTATGCCCCTAGCTAGGCATTGATAATTTGATGATGCTCGCATAAAAGACAAGAATTGAAACACAAAGAGAGCATCATAATACATGTGGCAAACACATTTAAGTCTAACATACTTCCGATGCATAGGGATTTTATAAGAAAACAAATTATCAAGACAAGAAATATATAGCATATGCAAGGAAGAAGAAAGAAACAATAGCAATCTCAACATAATGAGAGGTAAATTAGTAACATGAAATTTTCTACAACCATATTTTCCTCTATCATAATAATTATATGTAAGATCATAATCAAATTCAACAATATAGCTATCATATAAAATTTTCTCTTCATGATCCACATGCATAAAAGTTTTATAATCTTCCAAGATAGTGGGATTAACATCAACTAAAGTCATGAGCTCTCCAAACCCACTTTCATAAAAAATTTCGTAAGATTGAACACTCTCCAAATATGTGGGATTATTTTTACCTAAAGTTGATGCTCTTCCAAGCCCACTTTCAATATTATTGCAAACATTATTATCAATATCATATTCATCACGAGGCTTAAATAAATTTTCAAGATCATAAGAAGAATCACCCCAATCATGATCATTGCAATAAGTAGTGGGCATAGCAAAATTAGCATTCCCAAGCTTGGGGTTTTGCATATTATTAGCACAATTGACATTAATAGAATTTATAGTAAAATTATTTCAATCATGCTTTTCATTCAAGGAGCTATCATGAATCACTTCATAAATTTCTTCATCACAATTTTCAGATTCACGAATCTCAAGCAAAACTTCATAAAGATAATCTAGTGAACTCAATTCACTAGCAATTGGTTCATCATGATTGGATCTTTTCAAAAGATTAGCAAGTGGATGGGGATCCATATCAATAGATTTTTAGCAAGCGAAGATGCAAGCGAATAGAAGGCACATGGTGACACAAGAAAAGATAGCAAGCAAGATCACAAGTAAACATAAGATCGAACAAGAAAAAGGCAAACGAAAAAGAGAAGGCAAATAAAACGGCAAATTTTTTGTGAAGTGGGGGAGATGAAAACGAGAGGCAAATGGCAAATAATGTAAATTGCAAGGAGATGAGATTTGTGATTAGGAACCTGATAGATCTTAACTTGATCCTCCCTGGCAACGGCGCCAGAAATTCCTTTTGATGCGGCTTGAGACTGTGTCGGTATTTCCCCAAAGAGGAAGGGATGATGCAGTACAGCTACGGTAGGTATTTCCCTCAGTTATGAAACCAAGGTATCAATCCAGTAGGAGGCCAGGCCAAGCTATGTAAACGGTACCTGCACACAAAGAACAAATACTTGCAACCCGACGCGTAAGAGGGGTTGTCAATCTCTCCTCGGGCAAAAGATAGATTGGTTTGGATGATGTTGGATAAATAGATCTCGCAATAATAACACAAAATAAAATAAAGAAAGAAAAAGTGCAACAAGTTATTTTTGGTTTTTGGAATAATAGATCTGAAAAAGCGAATAAAAATAGATCGGAAAGCAATATGATAAAAGATAGACCCGGGGGCCATGGATTTCACTAGTGGCTTCTCTCGAGAAAATAGCATATGGTGGGTAAACAAATTACTGTTGGGCAATTGATAGAAGATCAAATAATTATGACGATATCCAGGCAATGATCATTATATAGGCATCACGTCCAAGATTAGTAGACCGAAACGATTCTGCATCTACTACTATTACTCCACACACTGACCTCTATCCAGCATGCATCTAGCGTATTAAGTTCATGGAGAAATGGAGTAATACAATAAGAACGATGACATGATGTAGACAAGATCTATTCATGTAGGAATAGACCCCATCTTTGTTATCCTTAATAGCAACGATACATGCGTGTCTTGCTGCCCCTTCTGTCACTGGGAAAGAACACCGCAAGATCGAACCCATCACAAAGCACCTCTTCCCATGGCAAGAAAAATCGATCTAGTCGGCCTAACTAAACCAAAGATTCGAAGAAGAAATACGAGGCTACAACAAATCATGCATATAAGAGATCAAAGAAAACTCAAATAACTTTCATGGATATAGATCTGATCATAAACTCAAACTTCATCGAATCCCAACAAACACACCGCAAAAAGTCATTACATCAAATAGATCTCCAAGAGACCATTGTATTGAGAATCAAAAGAGAGAGAGAGAAAGCCATCTAGCTACTTCCTACGGACCCGTAGGTCTATGGTGGACTACTCACGCATCATCGGAGAGGCACCAATGAGGATGATGAATCCCTTTGTGATGGTGTAGATCGGATCTCGTGGTTCTGGAAGTTGCGGCGGCTGGAATTGTGTTTCGTCGACTCCCCTAGGGTTTCTGGAATATTTGGGAATTTATAGGGCGAAGAGGCGATGCAGGAGGGCTTTGTGGGGCCCACAACCCCCTGGGCGCGCCCTAGTGGGTTGTGTTCCCCACGGGCCTCCCCTCTGGTGCTTTCTTGGCCTCCAAGGTGTCTTCTGGTCCAGAAAAAATCTCCAAAAAGTTTCGTGACATTTGGACTCCGTTTGGTACTGATATTCTGCGATGTAAAAAAATAAGCAAAAAACAGCAAACTGGCACTGGGCACTATGTCAATAGGTTAGTCCCAAAAAATGATATAAAGTTGCTATAAAACGATTGTAAAACATCCAAGAATGGTAATATAACAGCATGGAACAATTAAAAATTATAGATACGTTGGAGGCGTATCACACATGATAGGAGAAATGTGTGAGAATTTAGGGGAAACGTTATTCCCTTGCTTGGTTCATGAGAACTGACGAGAGAATAGATCAGGAAAGATGGCGTAAGTTATGATGAAGGGTTAGGATGAACTCACTATAAATTCTCTTCCAACTCCCACCCCTCTCTTGTTAATAAAACGGTGAGAGTTGGTGTCTCAATTTCCATGCCTAACCTCTTCTCAATTTTCAATCCCCCTAACAAACGATACTAAGGTCATCTCCAACGTCATCCATTAAAACGAACACGCACATGTTGTGTTAGCAGAGCCGGCCATCCAACCTGATGCATTAAATGTCCGCTCCTTTTTTGGGGGAAATGGAATAAAGCTAAAACCAAATGCCCGCCATGTAGCCTTGTACCATTGGTCGATATCGATTCAACCACACTTTTAAATCATAATAAAAACATTAGATGTTCACCAATTTTTTTAAAATTCATCGATCTCAAATTCAGCATACTCTTCAAAAGCGGTCTTCATTTCAAGTTGTTCTCTCCTCAAGCTTGACTGGTGGCGCACACCCAGCCTATTGCGACAATACCAGCCTGACACTAGGCGAGGACACTGACAGGCGGGTCCGGCCTCCCCATCGCGCGTGCGTCTCACTCGCGGGCACCACCGAAGTCACCCCATGACGGTGGCCTTGGGCGCGCCCGCGGTCCATCAATCATGAACCATCGAGGCGGGCCGCCTGGGTGCGTGCCGTCAGGGCAAATCGGACAGCGCGAAGAGCCCCAAGGTGGTGCACGTGACAAGCCACGCCGAAACGGACGACGTGGAGGGCACTCTCGCCCTTGAAGGCCCGAGGAGGCGGGTACTCCAACATCATTTATAGGAGTAATGAGTAGGACAATAACAACCATCACCGGCCTTCTCAGAGCCATCAAGAATGATGGCCTCCGACTCCTGGGTGTCTGAATACTCAGGCATAGGCGAACCGAAAGGCTCACTGGATCTCATGTCATGCTTGCCAGTAACCAGGAGAAGATGGTATGCATCTAAGAGTAGTTCCGAATGGGAGTGTTGAGAATCCCAGCATCCTTGGGGTGGTCCTCAGAAAGAAAGACACCTTTGTTAGTTGTGATCAGCATGTTAGAGAAGCGAAACAAGTGGTATGCTAGCTAACCGTAATGTGGACTTAGTAGTGCTCTTCCTCCAACATGATCGAGAAGGTGTCCCGATCCCATGTGCGCTGCTAAGGTCTCTAAGCTTGGACAATTGGATACATCCATCTCTTCACTTCCTGAGGTGCTTGTAGACTTGGGTTGAGGTCATCTATGTGCCACATAACTTAAAGATCTGTTTGGCAATAGAGTTGAGGTGTACCTCCATGAAGCCTCTGTCAGTTCTCACTCCATTGACGATGACGTCACACATATTGTCAAGCACGGACGTGGACAAGAAAGATTTCCATTTCATCGCGTTCCCCTCCTAGCCCCCCTAATAAGTGTTGGGAGATCCAAACAGCAAACAAACCGCGACGCGTCCTACCCCTATAAATAGCATAGGCGCACCTGCCCGCACACGACGTGCCGACAACACCCAACTACACCTACACAAGCACGCGCGGACACAAGGTGTTAACGCACCAGCCAGCGCCGGCACCGTCGAGAAGGCGCCCTCGACCGTGCCACGCCCATCACGTAGCATCACACCTGTGGCGATGCGCAGTCCCCAACCGCCGCCACCACCACCACAACCATATCCATTTCGCGGATCTATACACACTACAACACACTTGGGTATGGATTGTAGCTTTCTTTTTCTAGGGTTAGGGATGCACGCTGTGTATGCAGCTAATGGCCATAGGTTAGGCATGATGATCTTCATTTTCCACTTGTGGAGTAAAAAAAGCATCTTCCCGTAGCAGCCGGCCACTCCCACTCGCAACTCGCACACGCGCTGCCAGCCATCTGCATCCTCCCTCCCCCACCCCCACCCCCACCCCGCAGGCCGGCACGGCAGCCCCCATCCCATCCCATCCCCAGCCCAGAAACTGAAAGAGAGACAGAGGGGAGGAGAAGGGGGAGCTACCACACCACACCACACCACACCACCTAAACAAACAAGAGGCGGAAAGCGACCAAATCTCGCGAGCGAAATCCACCGCACGGGCTTTCCCCTCCCCTCCCCGCACCCCCACGCGCGCGATCCGGGCGGAGATGGACGCCGGCGGGGCGCAGCCGCCGGACGCCGAGATGGCGGAGGCCGGGGCGGGCGCTGCGGCCGCGGCTGCAGCCGCCGCGGCGGGGGCGGCGCCGGGCGGCGCGATGGACAACATCCAGGCCACGCTCACCCACGGCGGGAGGTTCATCCAGTACAACATCTTCGGCAACGTCTTCGAGGTCACCGCCAAGTACAAGCCCCCCATCCTCCCCATCGGCAAGGGCGCCTACGGCATCGTCTGGTACGCCCCCTCCCCCTTCCCCTTTCTTTCCCCTCCATCCCCATCTCCGGCTGACTGACCGACCGACTGACCCCCGGTGCGTGGCAGCTCCGCGCTCAACTCCGAGACGGGGGAGCAGGTGGCCATCAAGAAGATCGCCAACGCCTTCGACAACAAGATCGACGCCAAGCGCACGCTGCGGGAGATCAAGCTGCTCCGCCACATGGACCACGAGAATGTCAGTCCCCCGCCCCCGATCCGCCCCTCCCTCCATTTCTACTCTCTCGTTGAATGCTCGCTGTGCTGGTTGGTTGCATTGAATGGAACGGCAGGTGGATGGGTTCGGTTAGGTTTTAGCCGCCGAATGATTGGGCTCGCTGACAGCTCCGTGGCCGGCTGCCTAATCCAGTGCCGGCTTTTCCTTCCTCATTCGAGAGCTTCAGGAGTAGTAATCGTAGGCACGCCTTTAAAGAACCCACCAACCTCTTGGGATGCGATTCATTGTGTTCTTCCTCGGCGCACCTGGAGCAGCAGCACTTGATGATGCTCTCGCTTCTAATGCTAGATTCTGCTGATGTCAAAAGCTGCCTCAGGACCAATCTATCTGCCTGTGTCCCTTTTGCTGCCTAGCTCCTCCGAATCCAGTGGGTGTATGGTGGAAGTGAATGCATAGTTCCTACTTCCTAGGCTAGGGGGCTGCTACTGTTCGAAAGTTCTTATTAGGATCATGTTGGACTTGGATCTTTCCAGTGTCCTGTGATAACTAAACTAAGTAAGAGAAGGAACCCACATTTGAATTACGCATCTTGGGTCTTTTCATGTGCCTTCTGTAAAAAGCTTTGGCGTTCTTCTTGTAATATGAAATGGCTCATGTTTTGGCGCGTATTTGAGGGGAAAAAATGTTTTTTTTGGGGAAGATAGCTGTGCTAGCAGTAGACTAGAGGTGGATTGTATCTTGACAGCCTTCCTTGGATACTGCAGCATATGCTCTGAGATGTACGGATTTGAAGTTTAGATGATGTCAAGTAATCTGCTAGCAGTAAGAGTATGAAGGGAATGGGACCCTTTGGCTTTGTATTCTTTGTTTCGTCAAGCATTGTCGTTTGCAGATTGCTTATTCTCGTGGAAGATTTTCACAGAGTGAAACTGGTTTTTGGCTAGTATCCTATGTTAGCTAGGGTTTCAGATTTTAATGCTCCACTGGAATAGGCAATTTTTTTTGGGAGTTTGACCGTCGGACAATTATGACTGTTAGTAGTGAAACGCCGGATTTGGCAAGGTCTGATTAATAACGGAAATGCTTGTTGACACGTGCTTTATACACTGTCAGCTGTAAACGTATCACCTGCTGTATCTTCTAGCTACTATAAAGGCAGAATTTTTCCGTTATGAGATCCTGTACTTCGCTTTTTTCTTTTGATGGTGTGAACGAGCATTCCTGACAAGAGGTGTCTGAGACGGTGGTTGGTGGCTGGCACAAAAGCTGGAATGGGCAGCGTGGCGGCACCAGTGGGCGGCTCAATACCTAACTCTTGTGAGCGAACAGAGCAACGGCTACATTACCTCGTCATGGGTTCGCAGGAAGCAAATTGGACTTTTCAGTGGGCTTAAGGCCCGGTAATAGAACCACAGCAGACTGCACAGGAGAAAACATCCTGACCATAAAGGAAAACAATGCACAGGATCACTGATGGCACACATTTGCCTTTATAGTAGCTATGGCAGGTGATACGGTTCCCTGTCAGCTATTTATGTCCAATACATTCCATACCATAACTGTATGATGTTGGCTTACTCATTCTTATTCTCCATGTCAACCCCCATGGAGATCCTGTATTCCTGTAGCTATATTAGAAGCCTTGGTTTATGTAAGGGAAAAGCCTCTTTGTTTGCTGACATGAATTTGTGCTCCCTCTAGGTCCCAAAATCACAGAAAATTACATTTGCAAATTTTCGAAAAAAGGAACAATTTTGTAGATGTACCTGTAGCACTAGTAGTCGTACAAAATTGTTCCTTTTTTCGAAAATTTGCAAATGTAATTTTCTGTGATTTTGTATTTCTTGACCTGTAGTCGTACAAAAGTATGTGTACAAAAATTCATATCTTTGCACAAGTTTTTGCTAGATCACATTATTGTTGTACAATGCGCATCAAAATTTGTCCTCTCTTCTGGAAAATTGCAAATGCATTTTTTTTCACCAGGGGACATGTTCAGCACCGGCATCTTTGAATCATATTTCATATGGTGCTGTCAGAAGTACTACTAGCTGCAGATTCTTAATAATGATTATTCATTTCCCTCATTTTCTGGACATCAATTCTGTTATCTTTTTGGTGAAAAATAATAAAATATTGCTATGATTGTGTTCATAATATGATGCCAGTTTACTTCTGTTGTGCTGTTGTTGTAGAATACTATATCTTCAAAAACATGTTTAACCTAAAAAAGAAGCCAGCAACTCATCAAAATGTCATTGGGTGCATCTCAGCTCTAACAAATGTTGGGTTTGTAGTATCCAAAGACAAGTTTGAAATGGAAATGTTTACTTGGTAGAAGAGAAGTTTCCACGCAACTTCAGCTGTAACTGTAGCCAACATAGTTAAGTGAAGTGTATGTGTTCATCAGCTTTCCACGACTTGCTGACTATTTCAATGCATTCAAGATGAAATATAAAGTTGACTCAAGCCATCGAAAGAACGTGCAGATTGTCAGCTGTAACCATAGCAAACATAAGTTATATGAAGTGTATGTGTTCTTCAGCTTTCCATTACCTGTTGACTATTTCAATTCATTCAAGATGAAAGATATGTCAAATATAAAGTTGATATGCATTCAAGATGAAATATAAAGTTGACTCAAGCAATCGAAATAAAGTACAGATATGTCAAATTATGTTGTCTTGGTGTATGAGTTTTTTGTGCAAGACGTAAAAACTAGACATTATCTAAGGCATGTGGCCCTGTTGCTGCTAACCATAGTTATTGCCTTTCTGGAAGAAAAAAAAATTAAGTATGAATTAATGCTACAAAATACAGTATGTTTCTTACAAGAGTCCATTTCTTATGCAGATTGTTGCAATAAGGGATATTATACCTCCTGCACAAAGAACTGCATTCAATGATGTCTATATTGCATATGAATTGATGGACACCGATCTGCATCAAATCATTCGCTCAAATCAAGCTTTATCAGAGGAGCACTGCCAGGTACTTATTAGTTATTTCAATATAGAAGTAAAACCTTCTCATACCCTCTTTGTAGGATAAGTTTTCTTATCTAATTATATTATTGTTTGGCTATAGAAATTCTTGTCTCTAGTATCTAATTTCATCTGATTCCTCGAATACATTGTACTGTCAATTATCTGTTTCCTTATTATTTTTTGCCTCAGCTCATACATACTTCTGTCAGATATTAGTATTCTGGGAGCAGGGAGCTAATGAGTAATAACTAAAGCCTCTCGACGTTTCTTCTTTTTCTGGTCGGCCTGAATCATCTTGCTACTTTGCTAGTCTAGGACTACATGCTCTAAATAATTTTACCTGGTGTATAGTATAAACATTGACCTTAGTGGTGGAATTATGGGGATATTGGATTAGCACTAAATAAGATTACCTGGTGATGACTGTTGGTTGATGTTTCGCTTCTCTGTAATACAATGGAAATTGGATTAGCACTCCGACACAAGTGAACTGTAATATACTAACATTGAATAAGTACCTTACTGTATTACACCTCTTACAAAGGATACAACATATTAGTATATTTGGGTCGAGCAAAGGGGGCAGTTGAACAAGTTCATCACATCTAGCACATGCTTGAGCGCTGACACATCAGTATACTACTTAATGCTAGCAATTCTTTTTTCTATCCTTTGTCAAACACACCTATGCATCGTCATTGCTAAGGAATGATTCCTAAATAGAAGTGCTTTCTATATATCAGAGTGATCTCTTTTGTTAACAATACCATGTCTTGCTGATATTAAATCATGTTCTACTTTCGCAAATACCATCGGATCATCGGATAATCCTTGGTGGAGAAGTTCCATGAAAAAACTGTGTGCTATAATATGCCTGTACTGTCAGTGTGTACTTGGGTTTCTAGCATAAAGAATTGACGGTAGATCACACGTGAGAAATCAGTGGTTTTCTGGAGTGGTCACCTGTTTCTCTTCCGTTGATCTTGTTCTTTCTAGTTTCTTTTCAATCCGCAAAATTCTGTCTTGTTCGGAGAAATTGTACTTAATCTGATGTGGATGTTTTGTGTAATTGTTCCTTGTGCAGTATTTCCTTTATCAGATCCTTCGTGGCTTGAAGTATATACATTCAGCAAATGTTCTCCACCGAGACTTGAAGCCTAGCAATCTTCTTTTGAATGCAAACTGTGACCTAAAAATTTGCGATTTTGGGCTTGCTCGTACCACCTCAGAAACTGATTTTATGACCGAGTATGTTGTGACAAGATGGTACAGGGCACCAGAGCTATTGTTGAACTCCTCCGAATACACCGCAGCAATTGATGTGTGGTCTGTGGGCTGTATATTTATGGAACTGATGGACCGGAAGCCTTTGTTTCCAGGAAGAGACCATGTCCATCAGCTACGTCTACTAATGGAGGTTTAGATAGTGCCCTATGAACTTCTTTTATATCGAATTTAAATCATGTTGTGTGGTCCTGTTTTAGCATAATACTCCCTCCGTCCCAAAATAAGTGTCTCAACTTTGTACTAGCTCTAGTACAAAGTTGAACTAAGCTCGAGACAGTTATTTTGGGACGGAGGGAGTAGTATCTAGTATGATCATAGATTTTCTCAAAGTAGAGGTATTTAAGCACTTGACTGGTATATATAATAAGTACTTTTCTGGTGCACATTAATTCATTTGTAATTCCCTTGTGGTATTTCCTCGTTGCAGCTCATTGGAACACCAAATGAGGCCGATTTGGATTTTGTAAATGAAAACGCAAGAAGATATATCCGCCAACTTCCCCGTCATGCAAGGCAATCATTATCTGAGAAGTTTCCACATGTTCACCCTTCAGCAATTGACTTGGTTGAAAAGATGCTGACTTTCGATCCTAGACAGAGAATAACAGGCAAGTTTTGGGATGTGTTCTAGTGATTTAACCATCCGCATCCATCTGCTGGGATTTATAGTTGCTTCAAGACTGACGATCTTATGTTCCAAACAGCAAGATAAAAAGAGCCGTCCTTTTTTTTGGGTATCATGAATAGTTTAGTTTAGAACTTGCTCCATTTGTTATTAGTAACTAGAATCTCATCTGGGTATGCCATCCTAGTGTTTCGTTTTATATATCATTAGCTAACATCAGTTCCTCCATTCAAATGAAAAAAAAGTAATTAAATTGGGAAGATCACCCAGGTAAATATATGGAGTATCCGGGCTGGATTTACAGCTCAAGTGGGTAGGAATGTGTCCATACTCTCTATAGGTATGCAAAGGGCATTAGTTTGAAGTGGGAATGCTAAAGTAATCATTGTTGCCTGTTGGGTTAGTTTGAAGTGGGAATGCTAAAGTAATCATTGTTGCCTGTTGGTGTTTCTATTGTTGACAATCCATAGTTTTGACTGCAAAATATCCGTCTCCAAGATTCATCCTTTACTTTTTTGGTCAGTTATTGATCGATAGTTACTGATTGTTCCTTTATTTTTTGGTCAGTTGAAGGCGCACTTGCGCATCCTTACTTGGCATCGCTGCATGACATAAGTGATGAGCCAGTCTGCACGATGCCCTTCAGCTTTGACTTCGAGCAGCATGCGTTGTCGGAAGAACAAATGAAGGATCTAATCCACCAAGAGGGCATCGCGTTCAACCCTGATTACCAGTAGCTGGAGTTCCTTGATCAGCTTCATTCATATGGAAAGTTTTCGGTCCTCCTGCCGCCGTAAAATGTCGCTAGCTGTAAATAATTGCCTCACCCGGAGAATCAAAAGGAGATGGCGTGTTAAGGGTAGATGACAAGAGCTGTGGTGGTCAAATTTCCGCGTAGCCTATGGATTCTTGTGCTTGTGTATGTTGTTTTATGTGGAATTTTTTTCCTTCTGCTTAAAGATGTTTCAGCATTTTCCGTAAGATGCGATAGTCCGTGAACGATGGCTGCCTAATTTCTGTGGCCGTCATGAGATTTTTACGTTGTGGTCGATTATGGATTATGTAATGTTGTCCTGGTTAATGAACTCTGACTGACTGTGATTGGACTATTGTGTTTGAACGCGGACTGACCGTGATTTAGTGGTTGATGTTTGAAGCTGTGGCCCTATTTTGGAGTTGTGGCCCTATTCTCTGTGTTTATAAGACCCTTGTGCATTTCTAGGTCACCAGTTTGATTGAAGTAAGTATTAGTCAGATAAAATAAACCATTGAATTCATATGTGCTAGAAGTTTTCCTTGATATATTTTTGATATGTAACTCATATTTCATTAGTTCAATTTGATTATCTGGGACGCATGTGCCTAATGAAAAACCGGGAGAGGGAGAGCTATATGGTTGGCTCTTGTGGGCGCTAAAGGTTTTTGCAATAAAGAAATGCGGTAGATTTCTTATGTTTTAGTCACTAGTTATGCAGCAGTTATTTCCAGCAGAACCTCAACAATATTAGAATGTAGACCAATAGTGGTAATCATCCACCACGCCACGAACCTAATTGCATTTGCTTGTAATACAAGCCGAGGCAATCATCTGTGAAAAGAATATACGAGGAAGTGAAAACAACGAATTCTGCAAGGATTTGGGAGTTCTCGATCATACCATTCCTTTGTGAGGATTTGGGAGTCTATTCCTTTGTAGATTTCCAGCTTGGAGAATCCTTTAAGCAACCTACTAGTCGGCTCACTCAATCATACCATTTGATTGTCTGTTAGTTGTAGATAATCGATTTGGTTGAATGTATTGCCACAAAAAATTGAACATTGTGCATCTATTCTGAGCGTTTGTGGCTCTTTCTCTCGCTCACGAGCTCGAAAACAGGAGTTGCAGCAAGAAGAGGTAAATCTGGAGCTACAACTGCCTTTCGTTGTTGTACGAGCCTTGACTGAATAAGTGCCAAGCAAAGCAAAGCAAAACAAGCCAAGAGGAGTTCAATCAATTCTTAATTAATAAGCCAGTAAAAACAAAACGATGCTGTGTGTGAACAATCAAATACACGTAGAGGCAGCACTGCTACAAATAGTGCCAACATAATGCAACCTTTTATTGTACGAGTCTTAAAAAGACTGAATAAAGGAAAGGAGGTGCTGCGTTTCTGAAAGCAGAGCCTTTAGAGACCCCGAAATCAACCTCACCACTCGCGATCAACCGCGCAGAGACCCCGAAATCAAGGTACTGAACCCTTGGCATAGCTCCAGGTGGAAAAAGGCACGGCGAAGTCGGAAACCCTCTGAACATGCAGCATCTCGCAGATGGGAATGCATCGGCCCTCACAACCAACGTTCCCATCACGCGACTTGCACGCAGCCGCAGACACCGAAGAGCAGGTAGCATCCCGATGATCTGAATGTCATCCCCTTGCAGTTCTTCCACATCTATTTCCAGGCGGGAGAGGTGGGGAAGCGACCTTGAACTAACCCACTTTGGAAGTCGCGAGAACCACGAAGGAAGAAAGGGGTTCCATGAATCAAAACTACGGAGGTTTGGAGGGGGCACCCAGCTTTCACGCAAGCAATCTATCAATCTGCCGCCATCATAAATACACAGACTTTGCAATTTTTGCAGGTTGCCTAGAGACTCTATTAATACATCAATCAAATCCTCGTCCATGTTATCAGTGTCAATTTCGAGCGTCCTAACCTCTGCCAGATGGCTCAGCTCTTTCACAATGTGAGGAGACGAGGATAATCCTACTCTGTCCAACACTTCGAGGGATTTCAAGTTCCCCATTCCTTTTGGCAGCATCAAGTCCTCGCCGACACATAGGCATATCAAATTTGTGAGCTGAACAACACTTGCAGGTAATTCTTTTATACTAGTGCCTCTTATATCCAGTGTCTGCAAAAGCTGCAATTTGCCTATGTCTATTGGGAGTTCACGAACATCTGCATTCCTGAGCCCTAGGTACCTTAGATGAATTAAATTCCCGACATACTTGAGGCTGATACCAGAGCTACTTTCATGTCTGTCACAATTTCCAAGATCCAACACACGTAAAAATTGGAAGCTTGAGAGAGATGGCAACCAATCACAAGTAACGGGAGAAAAAACAGCAAAGGTCCTCACTTTTGACAGCCTAGTGCTATCTGTTGGAACAGCCCGAAGAAGAAGAAGACTCTCACACACACACACAAGGTAGAAGGACACACACAGGGGCTTGGCACCGCACACAACTTGTGCCACTTTTCTGTATTTCTTCTCACACCCAAATGAAGTGGATTACAAAGTCTTAACAGCGTGTTTGGTTCGGTGGAATTACATATGGGGAATGGGAGTTGAGGGGTGTGGAGATTAAAAGTCCACTGTTTGATTAGAGGGAATGGGAGTTTAAGTGGGAAGGGGAATGGGAGTTGAGGAAACCAATTCCCACCGATTTCTTCCCAGGGGTACCCTGTTAATTCGTGAGCAGAGTTTTATCCCACGCCAATTCCCACCGTATACCAAACAAGGGAATGGGAGTAAAAATCTACTTCCCATGACTAATCCCTCCATAAACACCCATGTGCAAACTCCCATTCCCCTGCCCTAGTGTTTACCAAACAGGCTGTAAGTACCCGGACTAAACACAACACACACGCACCCACTAAGCCACGCACACACGCACTCACTTTTGCATGCAACCCCATGGTCAAGCCACACACATCGGCTGAACCACGACTAGCTCCACTAGCCGGTAGAAACGGCAGCTGATAACCATCTCTCTCTGGCCACTCGGTTTCGATCGATCTCCTCGCTGCTGGAGATAAACAACACTGCTGATTACCAGGTCCACAACTAAGCCGTTCTAACTAATCTTATCCATGCAATACGTGCATGCTAGTAACCTCACGGACGCCCACACATGCATCCATTTGTTCTCAGACTCACTCAACTAACAGACCACTATCTAGCTTGCATGTTTACACGTACCCACATTTCTACGTGCACAAACTGCCGCAGCCAGAAGTAAACGATGCAACTACATGAATAAACCACTGACACGAGGAAATAAACATGATGAACCCCTATACAACAAGGTTAGCTCTAACAATCACCTCCCTAACCTTGTTGTCATTTATTCGAACATCTTCACGTCGACCCTCAAAGCAGCGCCGGCTCGTCGGCGGCGAGATGGGCCTGCTCCTTCCTTGGCGCAGTGCAATCCTTCGCGAAGTGGCCATAGTCTTGGCAGTTGTAGCAGCGCACCTTACGGATGTCGAAGGTGCTCTTCTTCTTGCCGGCGCCACGGCGGTTCTTGTCGCGAGCAAGCCACTCCTTCGTGAGGAGCAGCCGAGCGCCGCCGTCGCTGCTGACTCCCTCGTCCATGTCGAAACTCTCCTCCACGGCCAAGAAACGGCTCGTGAGCTCTTCAATCGTCAAGGTCTTGAGGTCGAGTAGCGACTGGATGGAGTGCGCGAGCTGCCAGTAGCGCTGCGGCACGCAGCGGAGAAACTTGAGCACCGCCTTGTGCTCGGTGATGCCGTCGCCGAGGGCCTCGAGGTCATTGACGATGCCGGTGAGGCGGACAGCGAACTCCTCCATCCTCTCGCCATCCTTGAATCGGAGATTCTCGAACTCCGATCGACGCGTATGCGCCCGGGCTTCACGCACGCGCTCGGACCCCATCCTCAAGGTCTTGAGAGCGTCCCAAGCCTCCTTCGCCGAGTCCTTCGCAGCCAAGGAGCGTAACATCTCCGGCGGCACAGCCTGGAGGATGATGCCCAAAGCTTCACGATCGTCGCGGTAGTCGATGACGACGCCATGCTCGGCTACCTCCCATAGGCCTTGCGCCTGCAGCCGCACTCGCATGACAAGCGCCCACTCGGTGTAGTTCGTGCGGGTCAGCGGGGGGAGCTGCACCATCGACGAGGTCTGCCGGACGATGCGCTCGACGACGCGAACCTCGCCGCTGCCGCTGTCGTCGGTGAGCCGCTCCTTCGGTGGAGTCGCCGGCTCCCCCGGCTTCCCCTTGGCCAGCTCCGCCGCCTTGGACGCATCATCTCCCTCGGTGCCGGCCATCACAGAACGGATCAAACCGTGGCTCTGAATACCAAATGTTGGAACAGCCCGAGGAAGAAGAAGACTCTCACACACACAAGGTAGAAGGACACACATAGGGGCTTGGCACCGCACACAACTTGTGCCACTTTTCTGTATTTCTTCTCACACCCAAATGAAGTGGATTACAAAGTAAGTACCCGGACTAAACACAACACACACGCACCCACTAAGCCACGCACACACGCACTCACTTTTGCATGCAACCCCACGGTCAAGCCACACACATCGGCTGAACCACGACTAGCTCCACTAGCCGGTAGAAACGGCAGCTGATAACCATCTCTCTAGCCACTCGGTTTCGGTCGATCTCCTCGCTGCTGGAGATAAACAACACTGCTGATTACCAGGTCCACAACTAAGCCGTTCTAACTAATCTTATCCATGCAATACTGCATGCTAGTAACCTCACGGACGCCCACACATGCATCCATTTGTTCTCAGACTCACTCAACTAACAGACCACTATCTAGCTTGCATGTTTACATGTACCCACATTTCTACGTGCACAAACTGCCGCAGCCAGAAGTAAACGATGCAACTACATGAATAAACCACTGACACGAGGAAATAAACATGATGAACCCCTATACAACAAGGTTAGCTCTAACACTATCAAACTGATGGTTCTGAATCTTTGCCTTGATATTATGAATTGATAACCTGCGAAATTTCCGTTGCAGATTAGGTGCATGCCACTCATCATTATCCAATATGGAAATAAAATTCTCTTCACTTGACAATGAGCAGATAAGGTCAAGCACCATATCATGTACACGGAAAGTTACTACCGTGCCTTCCTCATTGATTTCTGCTGGCTGGATCAAGCTCCTGTTCATAAGCTCGTTCAAGTAGCTCTGTCCGATCTCAAACAGCCCGGTTTCTTCTTTGTCACATTGGATAAAACCTTCTACAACCCACCTCCATATCAACAAATCTCTCTTAATCTCAAAGTCTTCAGGAAAGATGCTTAGGTATAACAAACAAGTCTTTAGATGCGAAGGCAAATCATAATAGCTGAGTGATAATATCCTCTTCATGTCCTTCACAATACCACCTTCTGTAACTCCACGGCCCATCAAACTGTGCACATGCATCCATTCTTCTTTCTGCTTTACCCGTTGATTACCAGCCAGGAGGCTAGCTATTGTAATGATGGCTAATGGTACACCGCCACATTTCTTCAATATCTCTCTTGATACTGCTTGCAAATCTTCTGGACATTTCTCCTCGCTTTGAAATATTCTTCTATGGAAGAGTATCTGCGAGTCTTCATCAGAAAGAGGTTTCATTTTGTGAATCATGTCATCACTGGAAGAGAGACATGCTTCAGACACACTCACATTGCGGGTTGTTGTGATACCCGACTATGGAGTTTGTTTTTATACAAAGCACAATTTATACATCTCCATATTTCTTCTTCCCATATATCATCGATTACGATGAGGTACCTATGCCAAATATTCTGATATCATTAGTTGGCAAGTCATCTATATACAACTGAAGTTTGTAACAAGGATAAACTGTAAGGTACTAAAGCAAACCATAGGCTTGTATAACCACTAAGGATATGCATGCAAAAATATTAAGAAATGCAACAGAAATTGCTTAAAAGTATACATGACTAACAAAAGTAAAGCGCGTGCGCAAAAAAGAAAGAAGTAGAATTTGCTAAAAAGGAACAGACTACTACAGATATAAAAGTATAACAAATAAGGAATGAAGATATGAAATTCAGTATACATCTCACTACTTCACACATTTCCGAAATATATACAAGGACAAGCACTACATGATGCATACCTCTTATCCACAAGGTAATCACTAATTTGCTTGATGAGTAGATTTTCATCCCTTGTTGTATTATGAATGTCACTGAACTTTTCATTGTCAAGGCCATAGAGTAAGTCCTTGAAAACTTTCTTGATATCTGGGTTCTGACCCACGGGGACAAAAGCCACACAATCAAATTGGGCTTTGATCTTCTCATAGACTGCTTTGGTGAGCGTTGTCTTGCCTAGCCCACCAACACCAACTATAGAGATCGTCTTCAATTGCTCCTTGGAATTTCCGTCCTCACAAATTAGTATTGTGATAAGCTCATCCCTTGTGCGGTCAACGCCAACAAGCTCCCCTACATCTATGTGCAGAGCTAACACACGAGGGTCAATGGTAGCACCATTACTAGTGCTACGCATGTCAATCTCGTACCTTTTGCGCAGGTCCGCCAACTCCTTGGCAAGATACTGAGCTTCTTCAATGGCATCACAGATTTGATGAAGTGCTTTGCCCTTACCAAACAATTTGGTGGTCTTCTTGAGGAACTTGTTGACTCGTTTTCTCATGCTCGTTGGCTTGTTACTTGAACCCTCATCCACACGCACCAGGAAGTCGTCAACAGTGTCTTCCATGTCACAAGAGAGGTCTCTCACCTTGCCAGCCCAAATCCGGACCGGCTCGTCGAGCTGTTCCGACGGCACCTCGCCAACCTTACGGAGTACGGCATGCATCATCTCCAACTCTGTAAGGAGTGATTTTATGCCTTTCTTTACTCGCTTCTCCAGGTTGTATTCTCCAACGAGGAGTTCACCGAGCTTACAGATGACAGGGCGCATCGCCCCAGCAGCAACCTCCATATCTTCCTTTATTTGCGTTTTCTCTCGATCGACACACTGCTATAGCATTGTCTTTGGGTTGAAACTCTGCAATGCAAATATAATGGTTTTCAGAAGACGGAAGGGGCAAAACCTGTTGGTGAATGTAACAGTACACAGAAGGCACATATGCAGTGCATCCTGTAGCTATCCAACAAAGCAGAAGTAGTAGAAGGGCACCTACCCTGAATAGCAGCTCTTCAGATCCAATTTGCACACGGACTCCTTGTAATGGCTACCAAAGATGAATTAGTGGAGAATAGATCCAGTTCTGCACATCATTAATTCACATCAGAACCAGCAAATATCAAACAAAAACAAAAAAAGGTTGTAGAGACGAGGAGGAAGAGGAGACAACTATTACTTAGAAGATACTAATTGTTTTCAGAGAACCACGGGATGAGCAAAAGCTGGACATTTTCAGTCCGTGAAAGCAACAACCATATATGAATGGACTACCATTCGTATGAATGGAATAGCAACAAGAGATTATCGATCGAGGGGAAACAGATGGAGCAAAAGCTGGCGGATCTATGCACTATCCTTGCTCCCGATCTACGCACACACGGACACGGCTGTAACCGAAACACAATCGTTTGTTTTCAGGATGAGCAAAAATGCATCACCTGGCTAGCTTGGTTCAATCATAAGCACGTGATGCCTATCTACTTATTGTTTCCATTTCACGAGGAATCTCGACATTTTTAGTTCGTGAAAGCAACAGCTCACGGATGCTTTACCATTCACTCCAGTAATTAGCACTGTGTCCCCCGCCTCCCTCTCGTCCCTCTCGTCCCCCGCGTCCCTCTCGGAGGCGACATGGGGGAACCCTAGCCGCCCCCGCCGCCGGCCCTACTCCACCCTCCCCTCCCCCTCGCCGCCGCCGAGAGCCACCGCTGGGCAAAGCCCGGGCAGTGCCGGCGGCGACAGGGCTTCTCCCCTGGCGCGGCTTCCCTTCTTCCTCGCGGCGGCTCAGTCGCTCCCGGTGGGCTTGGTGGCGCGGCGCTTCGAAGTTCCGGCGGCGGCTCGCTTTGCGGCGGGGTGGAGGGCCTGTCCCCGTCTGGTGGTGCCGCCTAGACAGCGGCTGCGGCCTAGGGCTCTTGACCCCAGATTGGATCTGGGTGGTGCTCGGGCCTGGCCGTAGCTGCCTGTCAGGCGTGGTGGCGGCGAGTCTCGCGGCCTCTGGGCATCGTGGAGGTGCCGGCGGCGGCATGTGCTCAGCCTGGTGGTGGTGGCGGCGGCCGTGCACGGGAGTTGGATTCCTTCGAACAGATCTAGGTGAAAACCTGCTTTCAGCTGCTGCCAAGGCCGGCGGTGGCGGCGCTATCTGCATCGTTCCCTTCTTGAAGGCATCGCCGTGGAGAAGTTCAAGGCCACTCTCTGCTACCTCCGGGGGAAACCCTAGATCGGATGATCGGATGACGGCGGCGCTCTGGGGCGTCATTCTTGGAGGTACACACGTGGTCGAGGGACCAAAGGACGGATTCTTTGGTGGAGCGGTGCGTCATCTCACTCATTGATGGCGGTGGATCTCGGCGGCATGGCGCTGTGGTGACTCGGTGTCCGATGCGCGGAGATGGACTCGCGCAGGAGGAGGAGGCTGTTTGGCGTCATGGTGACGTCGATGGCAGAGAGGCCTGGCAAGATCGGTGCATCAGTTCTGCTCTGAGGATGGATCGATGGAAGATGGAGGTGACGGCCCTCGCAGCGTGCAGTGCTCACTGGGAGTGTGCCGGACCAATGTGTGACCCAATCCAGGTAGTGGCTTGGATGGGGCATCCAGCTTTAGATGTTAGGCTTTGGTGCGATGTCTATTTGGTATTAGGCCCGGACATTCGGCACACCTTCATCAAGGGGATAGGAGTAGCAACAGCGTTGCCAAGATGGTGGCTTCAGGCTTTTTGATGTATCACTTTGTATGGTCTTTGAAAATAATTAATAAAATGGCTGCATGTATCTTCCGGATGCAGAGGTCGGGGGTACATCTCCTTTTCTAAAAAAAAAAATTCACTCAGCACGCTCAGATTGGAGATTACCTATGGCACTGTCGCTGTCTCGGATTGGGAGGGGATCACCGTAGTCGCCGCAGATAGCCAGACCAAGGAAAGAAGCAGCAAGTAGTACGTACTACTACTGTGGATACGGCCGGAGTGATTTGTGGTCGTCTCGTAAGGTTTGCATTCACTCAGCACGCTCTACTCTTCTGGGTGGGTGGGTGATTTCAAACACACATGGATGCAGCAGCTGAGGCAAAAGCAGCACAAGTCATCACGTGCACGTACGTGGTTAGGCGTGTATGGCACGTGACGCCGTCACCCAATGCGTGCAACATGTCGGACGGGAGTATATACATTTTTACTCTATATACTCGTCTGGGTGTAATTGCGCGCGTGCTTGGCTTCATCGCGTGCGTGCGTTGCTCCCAAAAGGTGCGTGGGAATAAAAATCTACTTCCTCCGTTCTAAAATAAGTGTCTCAATTTTGTACTAACTTTAGTATAAAGTTGTACTAGAGTTAAGACACTTATTTTGGGACGGAGGGAGTACTTAGTAAGGCTGGTTATAATGCTAGTATCATATCTAGTATCATATATGCCAACTAGACAATTTTGATGATGTGTCATAGAATTAAATAAAAAAAAAGAGGGTTGAGTATCATATCATGATACCGTATCATAATAGATACTATGTTACTATGTGTCATGCATGACAATAAATAAAATACTACTTGATACTAATATATGATACTATGCATTAAGGAGGTAGTATCATACACTAATATCATATGCATGATACTAGTATATGATACTCTCCGTTACAACCAGCCTAAGGTCTAAGCAGCATTGGGGCTTGCATGCATGATGCTTTGCCTTAACCGATGGATTAGAGCACTACAGTTCTGAGTTTTTAACCCGACTCACGATGCGTCACCCGTCACTAGGCATGCATTAGTTAACCTATATAAATCAGTCCGCTAGCGACTCAGTTGGTCGGCGGTAAGAACGGATCTGGTCGCATCATCGATCTCCCTAACGCGATTACATATGCATAAACTACTCCGGATTAGCGTACACAAGTACGAAATGTGATACAATATAGAAAAAGAGATGCATTGTTCTTATCAAGAGAGAGAGAGAGTAAGCTATGCCCTGTCTGACCAATCCAATGCATTTGCTTTTGTGAAACCACTATGGCAGGAAAGACACTAGAGACCAATAGACCGCGTCTGCGAGGGGGAGTCAAAAAACGACTCGGGCTCTCTCGACCGCGTCGCCCCCGCGGGCGACCGGCCGCGCTCCGGTCCTTCCTCCACCAGCTCTCCCTCACTCCCCCCTCCCCGCTGCGCTCGCCGCCGGGCCTGGTCCGGGCGACGCTGGCGGCGGCGGCCCCTGGCCATTCCCCTCTCGGTTGCTCTCCGGCGCGGGGCGGAGGGCGCCGGGGGGTGCTCCCTAGGCGGCGGCGGTCCGGCGTGGCGGCGGGGCTTCCTGGCGCGGCGCGGGAGATCAGCTGGACGGTGGCGTCGCCGTTGGCGGCGGGGTGGCACGGCCAGGCGGCCAGGCGGCGCCCGCTCGGCCCAGATCTGGGCCCTTCAGGCCCCATCTGGGTCTGGGCGGGCCGACGGCGGGGCGGGTCGGCGGCGTGGCTTCCAGGAGATGGGGGAACGGCGATGGGCGTTGGTGTGCTGGCGGCGCTGGCGCCGCTCTGCTGCAGCGTGGCTGGCGGGGCTTAGCGGGCCCGATTCGGGCCTGGCCGGGCCAGGGGTGGCCTGGTATGCCCTGCTGCTGCGTCCGGACGGCGACCGCGACGGTGCCGGAGGCACGGGCCTCCTGCACGACGGCGATGGAGGTGGTTCCCTCCCGCGCGGCTACGACGCTGCTGCTCCCGTCGACCAACGCCTCCTCTCCTCGTTCTCTTGGCCTCGTGGTGGTGATCTCAGTGAGGCGGCGTGGGTGGTGTTGCGACCGCGGTGGCGCATGCTGGTGGGCGGCGGGTTGGCTGGTTGGCTCCGATCCGGTTGGGCGGTGGGGTTCGGAGTTGGGAGAAATCCTTGCCGGGTCTTCCGGCTCCGATGCGGTGACGCCTGCGGGTGCCACCATTCCTCCCTGGAGGGTGTCGGTGGTCTTCATTCCCCACTACCTTCCGCGTGCCGAGGGAAACCCTAGGACACGTCCGGGCAGCAGCATCGTCGACGTCGCATTCCTTCCTGGAGGTGCTGCTTGGTACGCGGAGGATCGGAGCCTTGGATCGTGGTGGGTCGATTTCGGAGGGCGCAGCGGTAGCGGGTCATCCGCGCTTTGTCGAGCTGCCGGTGTTGGCATTGTTTCTTCTTCTTTTTCTTTGGCTTGATGTGCTGCTCGCCCCAGCGTTTGCTCTGTGATCGGTGTTGGTGCTTTGGAATACAAAGCGGCGGGAAACCCTTTTTCGGTAAAGACACTAACAACCCTCTCGCTGCAACTCTCTCTGTAACTTTTAAAAGACGTTTTTAGAGTCCATGACAATGTCTAAAAACATCTTATAAAAAGTTACAGAGCGAGTACTATGGGCGGGGGAGATGGCGTGTGACACTCGGCTCTCCTACGACACGGGTCTCCGATGTGCTTTCGTGGCCGATCTCGGGGATTCTCTCCTGCATTCCGGCAGAACGCCGATGAGGAAGGCTTCAACCCTTCCTCCGCCTCCCCCGCGAACCCTATCCCTCCCGCGCCGCCACCCGCGAGGCTGCCGGGGAGGGCGCCCCGATCTCCTCTGCTCGCCCCCTCCCCCTCCCTACTTCTCCCTTGCCGCGGCCGGGCGGGCGAAGCCCGGTCGGCGCAGGCGGCGGGGGAGGGGGGCTTCATTCATCCCCTCACGCGGGTGGTCAGGCGCGGGCCAAATCTGCCAGGCCTGGGCGTCGGACTGGTTGGCGGGTGCGGCGGTGCGGCGTACTGTGGAGTGGTCGGCGACGAGCTCTTGGCGGCGGTGCGGTGGGCGTCAAGTGGTTCTCGCCTCTGGTCGTCCCGGCCATCTCTGTTGGTGGCGGTGATGCGGCCAGCACCAGGGATGGGTGGAGAGGGCCGTGGCGGCACAGGCTGCGGGCGCCCCGCTGTCGTGGCTAGCGGCAGGTGGGGGTGGCGCAACAAGGTGTGGCTCCGGCGATGGTTCCTTGCGGCGGGGCGTTCTGGCGTCACGCCGGTGGTGCGGGTCAGGGCGCTAGCCCCTCTAGAGGCCTTCTTTGGCGGCGGGTGCGATCGATCCGGCGACCCTCGCCGGCAGACGGGCGGCAGCATTTGCCTTGCATGGGTTTGGCCGGTGGTCGTGTTAAGGCGTCAGGGGTGACGCAGGGGAGGCTGCTGAAGGGACGGGTAGACCGACTACCTGTCACCGGCGCAGGGATGCGCCGGTCCGGACGAGCTCCGCTCCCCCCTCACCTTTTCCAGGCCTAGTGCCTCCTGGCTGCAGACCGGTGTCCGGGGCGGGACCGTCACCGGCGGTACTGTTGGTGCTTGGGATCAGCCGGCCGAATCAAAGCCCATTCCTTCGTTGGTCTTCGGAGTGTCTGGATGCAGGGAGGTGGCCTTGGTGACAGGAGCTGCGGGCTCGTGGGCAGAGCTCGTGGCTCGGGTGCGGATGGCTCGCTGTCATGGTCGCGTGGGTGGCATGAGGGCGGGCTCTCGACGAACTACGGTGGTGGTGCGGCCGGCGCTCTCGTGTAGGACCGTTCGCCATGAGGAGGTGAAGGGTGGTGACCGGGGTGAAAACCTCGTCTGGCTCTGGTCAGACCAACGGTGGCGGCGTCCATGCATCGTTCCCTTCTTGAAGGCTCCATCGAGGAGGCCCTGCGTCCTTCGTGTTACTCCAAGTGAAAACCTCGATTCAATGGATCGGGCGGTGGCGGCCCTACGGTGTCGTTTCTTTCCTGGAAGCACCGCTTTGGAGGCCCTGGTTTCTCGAGTTTCGGCTTCGTCTCCTCGCGGTGACTCGTTCACGTTGGAGAGCTCCTTAGATCCTTAGCCATGCTCTATCTGTCTACTAGTTGCCTGCTTTGGGGCATTTGGAGTAGTGTTGTTGTTTGTCAGCCCCCTTGTATCTGCTTTGGGTGTGTGTTTGGTGTCGGAAGGTTTGCAGTTGTATGTCAATCGTTGCTTTATATATAAAGCGGGGCGAAAGCCATTTTCGTTACTTTCAGTAGTAATCATTATTCATTTAACTCATTTTCTGGACATCATAATACTGTTATCTTTTGGGTGAAAATAATGCTATGACTGTGTTAATAATATCATGCCAATTTATTTCTGTCATGCTGTTGTTGCATAGAACTACATCTTGTTTTAACCTAAAAAAACAAGCCAACACCTCATCAAAATGTCACTGGGTGCATCTCACCTCTAACAAATGTTGGGTTTGTATTGTCCATAAACAAGTCTGAGGTAGTGCCACTTGGTACAAGTTTCGATGCAACTTAGTTCAGCTGTAACCGACAGCCAACAACATAAGTTAAGTGTATGTGTTTGTCGCCTTTCCACAACTTGTTGATTATTTCAATGCATTCAAGATGAAACATAAAGTTGACTCGAGCCATCGAAAAAGCGTACAGATATGTCAGCTGTAACGATAGCAAACATAAGTTAAATGAAGTGTATGTGATCTTCAGCCTTCCATGACCTGTTCAAATCATTCAAGATGAAAGATAAAGCTGACTCAAGCCATCGAAAGAACGTACAGAAATATAAAATTGATTTTTTAATGATATATACATTATGTCTTAGTGTATGAGTTTTCTGTGCAAGATGTAAAAACTAAACATTATCACAGGCATGTGGCCCTGTTGCTGTTTATCATAGTTATTGCCTTTTCGGAAAAAAGAAGTCACGTGTGAATATTACAAAATATGTTTCTTACACGAGTCCATTTCTTATGCAGGTTGTTGTAATAGGGGATATTATACCTCCTGCACAAATGACTGCACTCAATGATGCTTATATTGCATATGAATTGATGGACACGGATCTGCATCAAATTACTCGCTCAAATCAAGCTTTATCGGAGGAGCACTGCCAGGTACTTATTAGTTATTTTAATATGAAAGTAAAACCTTCTCATTCCCCCTTTGTAGGATAAGTTCGCTTATGTAATTAGATTATTGTTTGGCTATGCAAATTCTTCTCTCTAGTATCTTTTCATCTAATTCCTTCAGTACATCCTGTTTCATTTATTTTCTGCCTCGGCCTCATACATACTTCTGTTAGATATTACTCCCTTCGTCCCGTAATATAAGAGCATTTTTTACACTACACTAGTGTCAAAAACGCTCTTATATTATGGGACGGAGGGAATA
This sequence comes from Thinopyrum elongatum, assembly GCA_011799875.1. Lineage (NCBI taxonomy): Eukaryota > Viridiplantae > Streptophyta > Magnoliopsida > Poales > Poaceae > Thinopyrum > Thinopyrum elongatum. Next base: position 117,267,954 of record CM022303.1, on the reverse strand, counting down.
GTACTGTGGGAGCTAATGAGTAATAACTAAAGCCTCTCGACCTTTCTTCTTGTTCTGGTTGGCCTGAATCATCTTGCTACTTTGCTAGTCTAGGACTATGTGCTAGTATAAACTATAAACATTGACCTTAGTGTTGGAATTATGGGGATATATTAGATGACTATCGTTTGATGTTTCGCTTCTCTGTAATACAATGGAAATTGGATTAGTACTCCGACATAGGTGAACTGTAATATACTAGTATTGAATAAGTACTTTATTGTATTGCACCACTTATAGAAAGGATAAAACATATTAGAACCTGTCAATGCACCACTGGACATTAGGTCGAGCAAAGGGAGCAGTTGGACAAGTTCATAACATATTAAGGATTTTGTAAGGTAGACTCAAACACATTGTGGTATATCACTAGTTCGTGGCAAAGACTATTAAGGATTTTGTAAGGTAGACCCAAAAAATAAAATTAAGTGGCTCCAACCCAGCAATGTCACCTAATCCTGAAGTGTGTGATAGATCCTCCAACTGTCAGCATGACACCAACACCGCTTCCAGTTTCTTTTGCTTGCAGTAAATATAGTATAGAAATAGCATATCTAGCAAACAGACTGCCCAAAGAATGTACTATGAAGGAAATCTTTTTCAAGCCGGGCATCTTCTGAACCACGTCCAGGACCTTTTTTCCATAGGGCATTATTATGGAAGCTTCCTAAGCAGTCACTACATGAACAACAGAGAATAGTCTCTACCACATACTTCTTTCGCTAACCTTCTTCCAGCTACATCGATCCCATCAAAAGTTTTCGCGTAGATGTTTGATGATCTAGCTCCAAAGAAATAGTTTGCCCTTTTATGGCTGACAATTTCTTTTCTCAACTGCAAACCTGCATGCTGGAGTAATGCAGTGGGTGCCAATTTCATCTCTTAACTCCAATTTGTGTGTGTGTGTGTGTCCATCCAATTCCATTTCTGTACATCACGTTCCTAAAATCATTATATCTCAGAAGCAAAAAAACGGATGAGGAGGTAGTAGTTGGTGATATTAGACTTGAAGTTCACTATATGAATGTAGAGTTAAAGTACACACATACCATAGATGAAGAAATTATCACCTAGCCTCTTCTTCAGCACTGCTTCCCCGTATGTCCAGTCACTGTGGCTATATTCAAAGAAGAACAAGGGAAAATCATCAGTAAAAACGCCACTAAGTACAGCTTGACTAAAGCGTTGTTGAGTAAATTGTGTCAAACATAAATATACCTTTAGCATTTTTCAAAGCTTTAACCTTTTTTTTTACAAATACGGGTGTATATTTTGAGTTTTGACAGTTAAGTACAGATGTGGGCCATGTGATTTACTAATCAAAGTTCACGTATACACTTTGAAAAGTTAGGGTGCATCTTAAAATCCAGGAAAAGGTAAATCAAAGAGATCAGCGGCAATAGCACTACCATCAATGAGCAAGGGGGTTGTTCTGAATTGCAATTTCATACCAATCAAGCCAAAATCCAGGCCAAGTCAAAAGGAAATATGTAGCCAGTAACAATGAAATTAAGCTCTCAAGAAAGAGGCGCAGAGGAATTGATGTGTTTCTTATGTGCAGCCCATCCTATTTTTATGAACTGCTATGGTGGGACTAGAATGTATGGCTGTTACCTTGCCATGATACCATGAACCAGAACAATGAGATGTTCTGCTCCTTGGTTGCTGTCGGATGCTTCCATGGACGAACGCGATGCGGTATAGCCCCTACCGGTGGACATTGGCGGGAACGAAGGAACCTTGTGGTGTTCAATCCTGCATAAACACAAAATAAATTCCTAGTTCAGAGATGCTGTATGTATTCCAGGCACATTCCTAGTTCAGAAAAAATAAATTTCAGGGACATTCGGATGTCACTTGATCTATGAAAGCAATCTACTCCCTGATCTCTGCGCTCATGCAGAACAAAAATATCCAATCCCATCAAACCAGCAGGCCTCGGAGTCGCTTGGGCACTTGGACGAGTACCAAATTGCAGATTTCACACCGTAACCGCGACCAGAAACACCGTGGCAACCCTACGGCGGGAACCGGGATGGAGCTATCAGAAACGAATGCTGAGAGCGGAACGTACCTGATGGGCCGCCGGCGCCGCTCCGGGGACGGGCGTGGCTGGGAGGGGCGGGGCGCAGGCGGCGGCAGATATATGAGCGGTGGTGGTGGCGGGGAGAGCAAAGCACGGACACCATCCCGCGCGCGGAAGCGGAAGTTGTCGCCGCCGGCGCGAATCGAGGGAGTGCGGCGGCCGACGAGGGACTGTCGCGCGTGCGGACGACGCGGCGGTTTCGCCGTGCTGGTGGGATACGCCGTCGCCGCTGGCCGTTTTCTCGCATTTTCGTTTTTTCACTCAATGGAAAAACTTTGCGGGAAATGCATTGGAGCACCCGGGTGTCACACACTCCTGTATGAAAATAGCATTAAAAAATATCAGGAAATTTTAAAAAATTCTGAAATTTTGGGATATGAAACCTGAGTGCCTGTTGTACACCCGTGTTCATTTCCGTGGGGAATGGGTGCCCGTGGTATCCGCAGCGTAGGAATTACGATCCGACATACGTTACATTCAGTTTTTTTTCTACACATATGAATTTTTTGTCTTTCTTACTGACATTACCATGGGCACCCATTACCCACGAAACTAGACACGTACGTGTACAACGGGCATCCAAGTTTCATATCCCAAAATTTCAAAAAAAATTGAATTTTCCTAATATGTGTTTTAGTGCTATATTCATATAGGGGTGTGTGGCACCCGAGAGCTGCAATGCAGCTCTCGGGTGCCACACACCCCTATATGAAAATAGCATTAAAATAATATCAGGAAATTTCATTTTTTTTTAAATTTTGGGATATGAAACCTGAGTGCCCGTTGTACACCCGTGTTCATTTTCATGGGTAATGGGTGCCCGTGGTATCCGCGGCGTAGGAATTACGGTCTGACATACATTACATTCAGGTTTTTTTTACACATACGATTTTTTTGTCTTTTTTACTGGCATTACCACGGGCACCCATTCCCCATGAAACTGAACACGTGTGTACAACGGGCACCCAAGTTTCATATCCCAAAATTTCAGAATTTTTTGAATTTTCCTAATATATTTTTAATGCTATTTTCATATAGGGGTGTGTGGCACCCGAGAGCCACAAATCCTCATCCAAAACTTTGCTTCTTATCTTTTTTTTTAAGGTTGACAAATCAAATAATATTTCTGTTCTAAACGGCCCTCGCCGGTCGCACGGGTGAGCTCATGTTTTGTGTTTTTTCTTTTCTGGAAAATCGACTTTTTTAGAAACATAGACACTATCTACTCAAATCCTGCAGAGCTTGAAGATTGATGAAGTCATCACAAACGGCTTGCTATAGATGGATAGATGGGAATATCGTCTCCTACTGACCTCAAACATAGGGTTTGATCTCTGATGTTCTGAGGGTACCACTGCCCTCCTGATTGCCCCGTCACTGGTTGGTTCTCTAGAAAATCGACAACTCTTCATGGGGTACAACTCAAACAGAACTCTCATGTATTTCACATTTTGTTTTTTGTTTATCGGCTTTTATTTTCTCCTAAACTTAATTAGCACTGTTCGGCATAAAATTTACGTTTTGCTGATAAAAAAAATGGAAACAGAAGGAGTTACATTTTGGGACATTTGTGGTTTTTTTAGTTATAAAAAAGAAAATGAAAGGAAAGTATGTGTACCGTTGAATTTCAAGCGTTTCATTTAAAAAAAAACATACAGAGTCTTGCTTCACTTTTTTTTAAGCCTTTCCATGGGAGAGAAGTAATCGGTCATCCAAAAGAAGGAGATTGCCGACTCCACTCCACTCTACGACTTATGCAACAGGCAGTAAGCACGAGATGGGTTAATAGCGCACCATAGCTCATCGGTCTGGTCTTCGACCAAAAAAGAGAGAGGATATGTCCCGTATGTGTCCAAAGAAAATAGAGAAGACAGAAGTACTGGGAGAACCATCTGAATGCCTCTTCGTTTGGTATGGAGACTTTGATCTGCCAAACATAAAGACTACTAGATCCACTGTAGTGTCGAAAGGATCATCGCACAGATGAAAATGGAGCCGGAAACCCTCATTCGACTCGTCTCCACCTCATCTATAATAACAATGCCAAATTGGACGCAAAGCTTTTAGTAATCTAGGTTCAATGCCATATAATCGACAAGCAGATTCCTCTTAAAAGATGCCAAAACAACCGCCAAGATGCGAGATACTAAGAGGCGATCAGAATGGTACAAAAATCTGAGACCATATCATATTCTAGTCGTTTGATGACCGGAGTGTTGCGCCAGAAGGTAAGGTGGACAGACCAAAGAAGAGAATCAAGAAAAGCATGACCAATTGAAGGGCCTCGTGAGTGGAAACACTCCTAAAAAAAAACTCGTTTGGCACTTCTTACTCTCTGTCTATATCTTGGGTTGGGTTGGTTGAGCGTAACACCTAATTGAGTGAACATTTGAATTTGACGAAGTCTTGTCATAATCTCAACTAAATTTATGCTGCTTTATAAATTCGGACAATCAAGATTAATAAAAACATTTTAGTCAACGTATAAGCAAGTATTTATCTATCGATATTCACATTGTTGGATAAAGACTTCTTATCTCTCTATACTTACTTGAATCTTAATTATTTCTCAGTTGTCCCAAAGTTATTTTAGCAAATCCGAATTGATATATGTTTCCGTTTGGTCCTTTCATTGTTTCGCCAGGCCATTCAAAAGTCCGAGCCTTTTTTCTCGAAAAGGACCCAAATCTTGTTATAAATGCTCATGAGAAGCACAAAGCACCCCAAACATGATAAAATTAGATCAAGGACCCCAAATCATCGAACGGCCACTGAACGATCATTTGTCGCCCCTCCCTACCGAAGCCAGCTTGAAATGGTCGATGAAAACCGGGAACTTCGTGCACATGCCCCCAAGGACCAGCATCCCAGAATATTAGTCGTCGCCATTGAACTGTTGGATCGATCTGAATAGCCTGCCACATAATCTTGTCAGTGCGAGCACACGACGAGAAACCGTAACCTCTCACTGCCCCAAGGAGACGACAGGAATCTACATCAGAGCTTCACAGACTCTGTCCCGATGAACAAACTCGACGAGGATTGGAGCCCCCAAAACCAACTCGAAGATTAAGCTCTGCCATCCGCCAAAATACCGCCTCTGAGAGAGAGAGAGAGAGAGAGAGAGAGAGAGAGAGAGAGAGAGAGAGAGAGAGAGAGAGAGAGAGCATGTCCTATACTACTGGCCGAAGCCAAGGCATTAGGATTCCCCTATCGGCCACCTGGGCGACAGATAGAGGAGAGGTGGATCCACAGGCTCGCCGGCTAAACATGAAGCGGATGAGTGCCCTCCCCTAGTCACCGCAGCTGTGAGGGAAAAAAACCCTAAGAGCATCTACAACCGGACCCCTCAAACCCGTCTCACATGCCCAGGCAGGCCGCCCGGTCGCTGCCCGGTCATGAAATTTGGACCCAGACGGGCTCCTCATACGGCCCTCAAACGCTCGGGCTGACCGGCACCCCCCATATCCAGCCCAAATATGGGCTGGATATGGGCGCGCCCGGGCACGCCCGCCACGTCGGACCCGGCCCATGCTAGCCCACCCGACCCCACTTATATTCGTCCCCATCCTCTCGCCGGAGCAAACCCTAGCCACTTCACTCCACTCCCCTCCACTCCCCTCCGCCACCCGAGCTCACCTCCGGTGGTTTGCGACCTTCTCCGCCATGGCAGGCAGCGGATCGAACTCCAACCAGTCCGAATCCGTCGACTGGGGTGTCGTCCCGTGTGGGTTGGAGGGGGCAATGGCAGACCGCATTGCACTCCGCCGCTCCCGGGAGGACAGCGCCCGGCCGACGGACGGATCCATCCGCCGCGACGCCATAGCGTCGTCTCACCGGGCGCTCGGGCCCTCTGGTGCTGGATCCTCGCAGTCCCAGCCGGAACACCACTCCTTCCTCATCACCGGTCGGGCAGAGTATGAGTCCCACCAGGAATGGGCGGCCCGCCGTGGGAAGGAGAGGATAAGGGCCGCCGAGGCCCGTATCGCGGCGGAAATGGCGGCGGCGCGGGCGGACGCAGAGGAGGAAGCCATCCGGGCCCGCATTGTGAAGAAACGGCAGCGGAGGAACACGCGCGCCCTCACCCGTGAGTAGAATCGGGCGGTCCGTGCCATGGCCGGACTGCCACCGAAGGAGGAGAAGGAGGACGGCGACGGCGACGAGCAGATGCGGCTCGGTCCGTACTGCGTCTTCGACCGGTACTTCCGCGAGAAGGACGGCAAGGGCGCCGGGAAGGGCAAGTGCAGCCGTGGATGAACTCCACCATAGCCAAACATGCCAAATTTTGGTAGTCCGATGGCATGTTCAGTGTAGTGTGATGGAATAGCCGGACGATGCGTGTGCGTCGACGTAATTGCATGAGTTTGTATGGATTTGAGATATGGTAATTGAGATGTCCGAATACAGATTGTATTTTTTGAGGAGTGCCCGGTCAGTGCCCGCGGACACGTCTGTGGGCGTTTGATGGGCCGGATTTGCCAAGTTCGGCTGTAGATGCTCTAACTAAGGTATAGCTTGTTGAGATTGTTTCAAAAAGTCCAAGCTGATGGGCTAGGTCTTTGAACTTAACTCTGATACAATATAAATCCACGAGCCTGAATTAGTGGAGAAGATCGGATGACATATTTCTAAGGGTCATAGTAAAAATCAGTGTGAAGCTAGTGTAGGAAAGGGGTGTAGTAAAAATCAATGAGACCGGTGGGGGAGAGGAATAATCCAGTTCGTAAGCCATTTCCCCTCCTAATCTCCTATACCCGACCTGACCTGCCCCCGAAAAGAGAGAAGAGAACTCAAGCATTGCACCACGACGACAAAACCTGACGCCGCACCTCCATCCGATCGACCCCAACCACCACCGCCACCACTGTTCTACTCCCGCTCGCGGACGAACTGATGGAACACGTCCGTTGACGAAAGCTAGCTAGCGCCGCGTCGATACTATCCACAAGCAGAATAGCAGGGTGGCAACCAATCAGTCATTGGTTTGGTTTGGATTAACAATAGAGGTAGCACCGTCGCAACGGGATGGTCGAGAATAGTAACGTGCGTGCGTGCGTGCGAGCACACGCTTTGCCCGCCACCGCCACGGTTCCACCCGCGCTCCCGAACAAAATTAAAGGGGGCGATGCATGGTCATGGTGTCCGTGTCCGTTCCATCCAAAGGCGAAGCAGATACCATCCAGAACCGCGTGCTGTTCCTTGGTTCCAGCAACGACGAAAAGGGAAGAATAGGCCTCCACTCTACGTGGCCCTTGGTTCGCTGCGGCAAGCTGCCATCCTCCTCCTCGTCCATGGCCTCCACTCCACTCATCCTCCTCCTGCTACTGCTATGCAGTATGCACCCGCAAACAAAAGGAAAAAAGGACCCAGCCAGGCCAGCACTGTGCCGCGACGCCGAGACCTGACGCCGCACCTCCATCCGACCGATCCACGTCCATCTACTCCGGAGTCTGGAGGGGCACCCACCACCACCAATCCACCATGTTCCACTAGCTCTCCCGAGCAAGTCGATGGCGTGCTGTCCATCCACGAGACGAAAGCTAGCTAGCTAGTCAATCCTATTCCTATCCTATCCACAACGTGCGTACGTGCGTGTTCCTGGCATCCGTAGGAAGTTGTGCACGCAGCAGGTGGCAACTGAGATTGGGATTTTAGTTAGGTACGCACGTAGTACGTAGCTGCTCCTGCTAGTCAGATAGTGCATGCCACACGCAAAGGCGCAAAGCCAACGACGAAACGAAACCCAATATATATCCACGTCTATCTTCAGTTCTCGGTCGATTGGGGCCGGGACCCGGAGTTTTCGGCTTTGGTGTTTCCTCCCTCCATAGTGTTGTCGCATGGGTGGATCCATAGGGTAGTAGGGATAGATGGATATATGGTTGATGCGATTTTCCATACATGTTCTTTCCCGTGGGCCGACCCGGTTCATCATATGCCAAGCATATACTCGTATTTCCTAGCTAGGCTGTTCATGCGTATATAGTACAGTACCCATAATTGATCGATTGAATGCCGGCGATGATGCATTTGTCCTGTTCGATCGTGGAAGCGCGAGTTCCAGATCGAAATAGTCAGTTGATACTCCTTCCTACTAGCCACATCTTGGGATCTTGCATTGGCTAGCTTGGCCCCTAGCCGGCCGGCCGGCCCTTTTCCATTTCCTTCGCCGACCTCCGGTGAAAGCAAAGGGTGAAAGCTGCATGCAGCACAAGCGACTACTCGAACGCGCGCGAACCCTCCCGCCCAGCTGCACGCCGTCGCTCTCCGCGATTCCATGGCCGGCCTATTCCTTTCCCTGTGTGTGGATAACAAAGCGTGCCGTGATTGGAGCGAGCGAGGGGGCCGATCACCTGCTCGCATCGATCGATCCCGTGGCCTCGTCCCGGCGGCGGTCGATGCCGATCGATCCTCCTGGCGCGTTGGCGCCGTGGAGAAGATCGCCCGGGTTTCGACGTTCCAGAAGGCCACATCACATGGAGCGAGCGAGAGAGGGCGACGTACGGGGCCGGGAGCCCGGCCGGTCACCATCTTATCGGCACGGACGGATCACGTGGAGGTGGGGTTCGCGCGCCACGTCCGTCCCTGGGCGAGCCGCCCTAGCGAGCTACCGTCGTTGTCGTCGTGGATGAGGTGGTCCGATCCGGCCAATGCATCTGCCGTGGTTGAACTAGCTAGCCAATGAATCGGTCGACAGATGAGCAGCTGTCCGGGTGGAATCTAGCTACCTCTATAGATGAAAACGGGATAAAAACGGCAACATCCGCAGAGTGCAAATTCTGTGGCAGAATAGCTAAGCACAGCTGGGGCCGGGCTGCATGCACCTGTGTCGATCCGTCAGTGGACACAGGGTACCAGCACAAGCACGTATTTCTTAAATAAATAAAAAACAGCACAAGCATACTGACGTCACCGGCTATGGCGACGTGCACTGTCCTCTTAACCATCCAACCACATGTTGATTATTCACAAAAATAGGGTGTCACCGTGTTGGCTAGGACCTTCAAGGGCTAGTCCTAGATGGTCTCATTTTTTTATAAGTTGGTTCACTCCAAAGAACCTTTCTATAGAGTATCATGAGTCAATTACGCTGGTGGTGCTAGAACTTGGCGCAAATGGTCACTTTAATGCTAGAACTTGTGGTGTATATCAAAGTGGTGCAAAAACTTGGCTTGAACATGCAAATATGATGCTAATTGCATTTGTATACGCCGGGTCCGATGACGAGGCAAGCCAGCGTGGCTTAGGGCCCACCATCAGTGATGGCATGTTGAATGGGACGGGCGGCGCGCTCTTTTTGCAAAAAACGCCTCAGTTTTTTTCTCAGGTGTACAAAAATTTATAACAAATTTGTAATAGAATGAAAAATAGCACAGCATGGGATTCGAACCGGTGACGCCAGTTTGAATAGCATGCACAGCTAGCCACCAGCCAACTTCTCACTATACGGAAACCTTATATCTTTTAGCTAAGTAATGTAAGTAGACTAAAAAGAAGAGCTAAGTAACGTAAATTAAGAATTTTAATTTATAAAAAAGTTTACGACCGTGGAGTCTCATGTCTTTACAATTTATATGTCTATATCAGAACGTGATCGTGGGCTGCAATATATGTTAGATTTTTTTTGAAATTTGTAACAGAAAATGTAAATTCTACTCCCTCCGATCCAAAATAAGTGTCGCGATTTTGAATTAAGGTTAGTTCAACCTTAGTTCAAAGTTGTGTCGCGATTTTGAATTAAGGTTAGTTCAACCTTATTATTGATCGAAGGGAGTAATAAATAAATAATATACATATAAATAACAGAAATTAGACAAAAATGCTCACATATTAATTTTAAAAAGTTTTTGCATATTAAATAAAGTATTAATTACTTGTAGAAAATACATATATTTAAACACATTATCATATAATTTCAAATAATACATGTTTTCATAAAATTTCATGTTTTATATAAAAGTGATTATGCATTAATAATTTATATTTTTTTAGATGTTTTTTCTAAAAATAATTATGTATTTTTAAATAATATTGATATATGTTTGGAGAACAATATGAGCCTAGTGTCCTCTTGGACTGTAGTTTCTCAAATGAATACATATGTACAATTATAATTTAGATATGTTTTTTCAAATTTGGAAAAAGAAAAGAACAAAAAGCTAATATGTTTTAATTGGGCCGCACTAACTGTAATTATAATTGGGTCGCTGGTTTGAAATCCCACGGCCGTACCTTTTTTCCCGAATTAAAATTTTTAGTTCACATTATTTAGCCAGATATATATGTTTAGTTCCATGCAGAACATCAAATGAAATCCCACGGCCGTACCATCTTTTTGCCTATATAAATATGTGTGATGTTTCGTTAACCGGTTGGACTCACCCGACGCCATACATGCAAATTTCTGTACAGTGGGCCTTTACGTAAGAAAATAAAATCCAAGGTTTTTTTTTTTGCAAAAAGAACGCGCCACACGCCATGTCCTGCCCCTGTAGTCACGGACAGCGGGCCCTATGCCACGCTGGCATGCCTCGTCATCATCGCCGGCGTATATAAACATGATTAACACCGTATTTGCACACCGAAGCCAAGTTTTTGCACCACATCGATGTACACCATAAGTTCTAGCACTGAAGTGACCATTTACGCCAAGTTCTAGCACCACCAGTGTAATTGACTCGAGTATCATATTCTTAGTAGAAGAATGTCATATTCCACTAAGTGCCCAAACACAACATGTTTAGCCTCTCTATCTATGTGCTAATAGATGTCAGATCCTAGGCACTATAAGCTGTGCTCCACTGTCGTCAAGGACAATTGACGATCGAGTGACGTAGAATCCACATTTTTCATATGGATATTACATTTTACGTTAAAAAAGGCTGATCTAATTACTAATCACTTTGGTGATTGACTTCATTGAATGGGCATAACTCTTCCAAAGAAGCATAAAAGTAATGAGCAAGATTAGCCGCAATATATTTCAGCATGCCTGCGTGTTCCAAATCACGTTCTGCACTTCTACTTTTTTTCTAGAAACACAACATAAAGTATAAACACACTCATACACACACAGTCACCCCTATAAATTCAATCATGCACACTCTATCCGTATGAGCGTCTTCGAGCCATCAATCTTAAAATTGATGAAATCAGCATAGGCGCCTCATAGCCAACATGAATGTGACCTAACTAGTTGAACTATGCTCAGTTCGCCACGTTCCGTGTACTTACTTAGTTAACATAGGATTTGGCTAGGAACACCCAAGCTCTAAAGCGTATGATCAGTATTTTTCTTACTTCATGGGATCGACAATATGACGCGGGTAATTTTCTTTCTTAACGAAAGGGCAAGCTAGACCATCCTGGACCTTGGACCAAAATGAAATATGAACGGTCCAAAATAGTTTGGACGCGTCCCAAAAGCGATCCAATCCACATCACGCTGAAGATAACACTGGAAACAAAGGAAGCCAGCCAAAGCTACACTAGTAGAAAACAGGGCATCAGTCCCGGTTTCAGAGGGCCTTTAGTCCTAATTCTACAACCGGGACAAAACGATCGGGACTAATGCCCTCCACTTTTAGTCCCGGTTGGCTTACGAACCGGGACTAAAGGAGCTCCACGTGGTCGCCGTGGGGCGCCCAGGCAGGAGGACCTTCAGTCCCGGTTGGTAACACCGACCAGGACTAAAATGCAGCCACGCGTCAGCAGCTGCCAGGCGCTGGGGTTTTTGTTTTTTTAAGGGAGGGGTTTAGGGGTTTTGGAGGGTTTAGGGGTTTTCATATTGTGTTTCCCCCTTTTATTTTTATGTTTACCCTTTAATTCTTTTACATTTAGGGTTTCATTTTTATTTAATGTTTTCCATTCAACTTGACGCTAGCTACTACATATAGCAATGAAGGAACCATTACACAAGATCGTCATGAACATATATAAAGAGAAGTGACCTCTCTTTCTCCGTGCTTGGTCGAACAACAAGTTTTCGTATATCTATCCGACGCTACTACATATATACAATATAACATCTCTTACGATCCCTGACATCATCTACCAAAATCCATTTGCAATTCCATATGGTATTCCCCCTTTTCAGGTATGACATGGTCAACAAAGAATCCCGCCAATTCCTCTTAAATTGCTCGTATGCGATCATGTAGTAGGAGTTGATCCCGCATCTCCCGCATCTAATTTAAAGAAGGGGGTCAATACATATATATAAATGAAACTCAACACAATTGATGGTAATAAAATAAAATTGTGAATATTGTTTACGTACTTCAAATTGTTGGTCAAAGAAGCCCCGCTCAGAGGTCGAGTGGCGCATAAACTCGCAAACGTAGTATCCACATAAATTATTCCCGGGTGCCTGCAACAAGCACTTTACGAGAATAGAGTTCAATCAAAATGATAATCAAGCATGATAATGGTATTGATGAAACTAGAATCAATGAGAGATGCACGGAACTAGCTAGTACTACTTACTTTGGGGTGTGTAAATCGCAGCTCATTCTTCAGACCCGGAACCATTCTGGTGAACTTTTTCCAAACCCTTCCCGACAAAGAAAATGATTACTTGATATCAGAAAATGAACGAAAGTTGCCGATATGGTGCGATAATGATTGAACTTACTTCTGGAGCATTTCACTCATGTCCGCCCACAACTTAGGATCTTTACGTCTCGAGTCTAAGACAGTTACTACTCCCCCGTCAAGCTTAATGGATAGCAGAATAAAGTGAAAACCGCGCACGCATAACTCATCAATTACACTTAACCTCGAGTAAGCGAAACCGAATATGCACAAGACAGTAACACTCACTTGAAGTTGTAAGGAAAGAGTATTTCCCTTTTGTTTTGATGTCGAAGGAACGCGTTTAGCAAGTTTTCCTCAGTATCTTTGGCTCTGTTTTGTACCGCCCATTCATTTATGATATTTGGGCTAATGAACCCAATGTCATATATTTGTCTTCTTTTGCATTCGACGATCTTCAATCTGCATAATATATTGAGGATAGTTATATATACATGCAATGAATGAGCCGAGATAGAGACTTAATTACAGAAATAATACTTACAGACAGTAGCAAGTCATGAGAGTTTTGTCGAGGGCGTCTTGATTGAATAACTGAAATAATTCCACAAATTGAACGTACATCAGGTCGACTCCAATAAAGTCGTGTTCATCTTTAATTCCCAGCAACATACTGTCGATCCCATCCTTGTTGCAGGTTTCCAAGTACCAGTCATGCAATCTTCGCATCATCGTTGGTAGATGCGGGAGCTGATCAGGTTTGACGAGAGACTTCCCGTGCTCGTATCTAAAGGGCGCCACTACCTCAGCCATTTCAAACTGTACATCATCGCCCACGTAATCACCAAGAGTGGTACCGGGCGCTAGCCCCGGATGATTAGCGATATCGCTAGACACCTTGAGCGGGGGGCACGATTGCTTCTCCTGTTCGCCGAACTGGGGAATTGTTTTCCACTTCGTCTTGCAGCACTGGTAGTACTTCCCGGTAGCCGCGCTTCATCATATGTCTTTCCAATACAGCGGTCATAGTTGGATTGCGGCGGAGGTGGTGGTGGTCGCTTAAGGGCATCCAGAGTGCGCTTCGCTTTCACCGGATCTATTATTTCCTTCGGAGGTGGACGTTTCCGTTCAAAATGGGCCTGCACTTCTGCAGCACAAATGTCATTGTTTTCTTCGTCAGTCCTCTCATATGGTAACTTTGGAGGAGCCCTGTGGCTTGGACCAGCTCTGAATTTCTTGCCTGGTGTACTGCTAGCCACCGTAGCGGCGGCGCCTCTCTTCCGCCGTTGCTGAGGCGGCGGAGTCCGCTGACGCGCCGGAGGAGGCGGAGTCCGCTGACGCGTCGGAGGAGGCGGAATCCGCTGACGCGCCGGAGACAGCTGAGGCGGAAGAGGACTCCGCTGAGGAGCCTCCTCCGCCGGAGACGGCTGAGGCGGCGGAGACAGCTCACGTGCCGGAGATGACTCAGGCAGCTGAGATGACTGAGCTGGACCGTGAGGAGTCTGCTGAGGGACCTCCTCCGGCTGAGTCTGCTGAGGCGGCGTCCAGTTTGGAAGCTTGATGTTCTCCTTTCTCCATAGACAGGTAGTCCTTAAGGCATTTTCCAGGAGAATCTCCCCTTCACCTGTAGGGTACTCAAGCTCCAGCCCCTCAAATCCATCCATTATTTCATCCACCACGACAATAACAAAGCCATGTGGAATCGGACGGCAATCAAAAGTTCCCTCAGCTCGAGGAGGTAAGACAGAGCCAACCGCCACCTTCAAGGTCAGGTTATGGCATTTCGCAATTAGCACACAATGTTCATTCTCCGTGATACGATCCACGAGGTAGTGAGGAGCCATGATATCAGGCTGAACGAGCTCCGTGGAAGCCACGCTGCTTCTCCGCTGAGATGGTGGGGTAGCTTCGGGGGCAGTGTCGAATGAAGGATCTTCATGCTGCTGAGATGGTTGGCCGGTAGCTTGCTAGCTCTCAAGTTACTCTAGTTTCGCTAATCTTTCATTGATCATCTGCATTTCGCTTGCTTCCTCTTTCTTCTTTCTCTCTCGGCTTCTATAACCAGTGCTGTCGGGAAACCCATACACCCATGGAACGGAGCCTGATGTGCCTCGTGTTCGTCCAGGGTGTTCAGGATTCCCGAGGACCTTGGACAGCTCGTCCTTCTCTCTGTCGGGATGGAACCTCCCTTCCTGCGCTTCCTTGATTGCTTCCTCAAGCTTTTTGACAGGTATTGCAAGTTGAGCTTTCGTGAAACGACACTTCCCTGATTCTGGGTCCAAAGTTCCCCCAACCCCGAAGAACCAAGTCCTTGCCCGATCTGGCCAGTGCAATGTCGCTGGTTGGACCCCTTTAGCAAGCAGGTCTTGCTCAGCTTTGTCCCACGTAGGCCGGGCTTTGCTGTAACCACCTGACCCCGTAACACGGTGATACTTATTCTTTGCTGCATTTTGCTTATTTATCTCTGACCTTTGCTTGGCCTTCTCCGATTTCTTGTAGGCCACAAATGTGGGCCAGTGATCTTTTATCTTCTCATATTGACCGGTGAATTCTGGAGTCTTGTCTTTGTCGACAAACTTTTTGTTCAAATCTTTCTTCCAGTTCTTGAATAGTCCTGCCATCTTCTTAAGAGCAAACGCCTTGACCTTCGGGAGAATAACTGGCTTATTCGGATCCTCCTCTGGCGGTAGGCTAAAATTTGTCATCAGCGAGTTCCAAAGATCATCTTTCTATCTATCGTGGACATAAGAAACTTCAGGGTCCTTCTTCTTATTCCATTCTTGGATGCCGATAGGGACGCTGTCCCTAACAACAACTCCGCACTGATGTATAAATGTGTCCTTGGTCCGCTTGGGAGCAAACGGTTGGCCATCTCGAGCGACTACTTCGATCATGAACCTTTCATCCTGGCCCAACCTTTTCTTCGGGCCTCGTCTCCTTACGGAAGTTTGGCTCGATCCGGAGGGCTAAAAGAAGAAAGAAGCGTTAATATATGTACATACAAAACAATTAATGCATCTAGTCAGCATAGGCTTAATATATATATATATATATATATATATATATATATATATATATATATATATATATATATACCTCGCCGGACTTTGCAACAGTTAAGGCTCCCTCCTCCATTCGGTCACCGGAGCCGTCATGATCTCCTTCCCCCTCCATTGGATCACCGGAGCCATCATCCTCTCTTTCTTGACCATCGGTGTCGTTGAGAAACGACAAGGTGATATCACCTCCGTCGCGGATTATATCCCTCAGCAACTCTTCTTTTTCTAAGTTCTGTCCATAGTTTCTGCAAATATTACAACATGGCAATATACAACCATGAGAGATGGATTTGTGGCAAACATAGACCTAATCACAACAAGGAATCATATGCATATGAGCAATGGATTAGTGGCAAACATCATGCAAAGTTGACATGTTTTATAACAGTCAGTTTCAGACGATCGTCGAGGACTCCTCCCCCCTCATGTCTGATGACTCGTCCTATCTTTCGGGAGAGGATACTTTGCGGGCCGCCTCTCTCATGCCTGTCCGACATGCAAATCATGTTTTCATATGCCTCAAAATTAAAGTTATCAGCGTTATGTTTTAACGACTCCCCCCCCTCATGTTGAAGTTATCGGGGTTATGTTTTAACGACCCCCTCTCTCATGTTTTCATATGCCTCAAAATCAAAGTTATTGGGGTTATGTTTTAACGACAAGATGAATACAAGATTTATACACATGGATGAATACACAACTCAACAACTGAACCAACCATCATCCTATGAACAAAACTCAACATACAACAAATGGACACCTTTTGTCGAATAGCGGAGGGACGATCAGGGACCAACTCCATGAAGATGCAACACTACAACCTGTAATTCCACCGATTGAACAAAAATTAGGCAAAACCCAAGTATAGTAGCGCTTGCATGGAAAAAAAACTAGTAAACCTAATAAAACCTAGTAAAAAGAAGTATATTTGTCACCAAAATACAACACTTGACATTGCAAAAAAATAATTTTTTATGAAGGAGAAAATAGATCCTGTTGAACTTGAGCATTTCTCAGACTTTGAAATGCTCCTATTGAACTAAAACTATTTCAAATGAACTTGACAGAAATTTGCCATATTACTTCTACCATGGCAATAAGTGTTCTCCCTAAGCCAAAAACTTGACAGAAACTTGACAAAAATTGCATTGGAACTGTCCATAACAGCAATGAGATGACAACGGTGAGCAAAACAATATGCAATGCAAAACTGTCCATAACAGCAACATGGCAATTTTCACTACGTCACCAATGTTGTAATCAAAATTAACAAGAAAGAACTACTACCTAAGGCGATGAGATGACAACGGTGAGCAAAACAATATGCAATGCAAAACTGTCCATAACAGCAACATGGCAATTTACAAACAAGGTTAAGATATGCTACAGTAACATAAAGTGCATATGCATGGCATGTGGCTGGAATATGCTAGATGTACAGTAATCCATCCAAAGGTTCAAGTTCAATAGCATCATGTATTAATTGCAATGAAGTCAACAAGATGCAAACATGCTGGTACAGATATAGACTTGGTGAAAATATGCAGTGTAGGTGCTGGCAGAACAATGACAAGCAGTTTTGGCATGGATGTTACACTAGGAAAACAAACTCCAAAGAGAAATAAAAAGATATGCAACTACAGTACACATGCCATAGTTTAAAATGTTCCATGGTGCAAAAACATATGATGCATGTATCAATTACAAATGAACTCACAAGTTGCAACTTATTGTTAACAGCAAACTGTTATATTAACATGGCATCTTTAGAGCAAGTTTAGGTCATGCTAAAGTAGCTTTATAAGGCAACAAAAGGCATGGCGTGAATGTACTGGTAAAGCACGGAAAAACATGTTTACTGATCATGTTAAGAAAAGTTATAGATTAGTGGGAAACATCATGGAAACATGGCAAGTTTTAATTCTGTCAGTTTCAGACTTAGCATATTTCAACAAGCATGAAAACAGTACTCAATTTCCTAGAATCGACTTGCAGAGGGAGGAAGGAGGGAGGAGAGGAGTGGAGGGAGTACCTGGCTGGCTGTGCAGCGGCGGCGTCGGGGCAGGGCAGGGGCGCGGGGAGCGGCGGCGTCGGGGCAGGGCGGGCGTCGGGGCAGAGGGGCAGGGTGCGGCGAGGGCGTCGAGGGCATCTGCGAGGGGCAGGGCGCGGCGAGGGCGTCGACGATGAGGTCCTGCAGCCTGACGGCGAGGGCGTCGACGGCGAGGAAGAAACTGCAGATGAGTTTGGAAATTTTTCCAAGTGCATAAATTTTATATAATTTTAAATTAATGTTATTTTGATAATAACTAGAGGTTTATAAAAGCTTTTTAGTTGATTCTTTTTGTTATTGAAGAATATTATAGTTTTGTTTTAGTTGATTTCTTTTTGCTATTAAAGTTTTAAACAAAAAATACTTTGATAATTTTAGTTGCATAAATTTTATATAATTTTAAGTTAATATTATTTTGATAATAACTAGAGGTTTATAAAAGCTTTTTAGTTGATTCTTTTTGTTATTGAAGAATATTATAGTTTTGTTTTAGTTGATCATAACAAAATAATTTAATTGATTCTTTTTAGTTCATTCTTTTTGCTATTAGAATTTTATAAAAGCTTTTTATTTCATTCTTTTTTGCTATTAGTTCATTCTTTGAGCTAAATGACCCTGAAATTTAAAAGCACTACAAATGAACTCTGAAAAGGTTGAAACTTGGCATGGTGTCATAATTTCACCCACATAGCATGTGCTAAAAAGTTGAGAGGGTTACGGGAAAAACTGGATGCACTTCGTGCACAAACTGGACAATCTCTTTCGAAGTATCAACGTTTCGGACGAAAACTCATCTACTACAAAGGGATTTCATTTTTGTTAACTTATTTTAACTCCAGACTTTTTGTGTGTTCAAAATGCACCATTCAAAGCCACATCATCAATTTTCAACCCTTTTGTCACTTTATTTGTTATTTTTCATGCATTTAATGATTTATTTTGAGCTAAATGACCCTGAAATTGACAAGCACTACAAATGAACTCTGAAAAGGTTGAAACTTGGCATGGTGTCATAATTTCACCCACATAGCATGTGCTAAAAAGTTGGGAGGGTCACGGGAAAAACTGGATGCACTTGGTGTACAAACTGGACAATCTCTTTCGAAGTATCAGGGTTTCGGACGAAAACTTATCTACTATAAAGGGATTTCATTTTTTTAACTTATTTTAACTTCAGACTTTTTGTGTGTTCAAAATGCACCATTCAAAGCCACATCATCAATTTTCAACCCTTTTGTCACTTCATTTGCTATTTTTCATGCATTTAATGATTTATTTTGAGCTAAATGACCCTGAAATTGACAAGCACTACAAATGAACTCTGAAAAGGTTGAAACTTGGCATGGTGTCATAATTTCACCCACATAGCATGTGCTAAAAAGTTAAGAGGGTTAGGGGAAAAACTGGATGCACTTCGTGTACAAACTGGACAATCTCTTTCGAAGTATCAGGGTTTCGGACGAAAACTCATCTATTACAAAAGGGATTTCATTTCTTGACATGTAACTGCAGTGATATTCTAGATCAAAGCTATCATCAGAATAGTTGTGGAGAGAAAGTCTTCACTTTTTCTTTGCATGTGTCCCTTGCTTATTGCGCTGTAACCATGAATAATCTTCATCGTTTAACAGGGTGCTTGGGTCAGCCTTCACTTTGAAGGGAGGAATTTCATGAAACTTTTCATAATCTTCAGACATGCCTGTCTTGCCCTCCACTCCCACGATGTCTCTTTTCCCTGAAAGAACTATGTGGCGCTTTGGCTCATCATATGATGTATTTGCTTCCTTATCTTTTCTTTTTCTCGGTTTGGTAGACATGTTCTTCACATAGAAAACTTGCGCCACATCATTGGCTAGGACGAATGGTTCGTTTGTGTACCCAAGATTGTTGAGATCCACTGTTGTCATTCCGTACTGCGGGTCTACCTGTACCCCGCCTCCTGACAGATTGACCCATTTGCACCGAAACAAAGGGACCTTAAAATCATGTCCATAGTCAAGTTCCCATATGTCCACTATGTAACCATAATATGTGTCCTTTCCCCTGTTGGTTGCTGCATCAAAGCGGACACCACTATTTTGGTTGGTGCTCTTTTGATCTTGGGCGATCGTGTAAAATATATTCCCATTTATCTCGTACGCTTGGTAAGTCAATACAGTAGAAGATGGTGTCCTGGCCAACGAGTACACCTCATCTCCAACAATCTTGTTACCCATGAGATGTGTTTGCAACCAACTGCCAAAAGTCCTGATGTGTTCACATGTAATCCAGTCGTCAGACTGCTCCGGGTGTTTGAAGCACAGAATATTCTTGTGTTCATTGACATACGGGGTCACGAAGGTAGAATTCTATAGAACTGTGTAGTGCTTGAGCCTAAGAATGCCCATCCCTACATATTATTGAATCCGCTCTTAGCGTGCCTTTTCCATTCAGTCTCCCCTCATACCGCGATTGAGGGAGATCAATCGGCTTAAGGTCAGGAATAAAGTCAACACAAAACCCAAGGACCTCCTCTGTTTGATGGCCCATGGAGATGGTTCCTTCTGGCCTAGCACGGTTACGAACATATTTCTTTAAGACTCCCATGAACCTCTCAAAGGGGAACATATTGTGTAGAAATACATGACCCAGAATGGCAATCTCGTCGACTACATGAACTAGGACATGCGTCATGATATTGAAGAAGGATGGTGGTAACACCAACTCAAAACTCACAAGACATTGCACCAAATCATTCTTTAACCTTGGTAGGATTTCTGGATCGACTATTTTCTGAGAGATTGCATTGAGGAATGCACATAGCTTCCCAATGGCTAATCAAATGTTTTTCGGTAGAAGCCCCCTCAATGCAACCGGAAGCAGTTGCGTCATAATCACGTGGCAGTCATGAGACTTTAGGTTCTGGAACTTTTTCTCTGCCATATTTATTATTCCCTTTATATTCGACGAGAAGCTAGACGGGACCTTCATACTGAGCAGGCATTCAAAGAAGATTTCCTTCTCTTCTTTGGTAAGAGCGTAGCCGGCAGGACCTTGATACTGCTTTGGATGCATGCCATCTTTTTCGTGCACACGTTGCTGGTCCTCTCATGCCTCCGGTGTATCTTTTGTCTTCCCATACACGCCCAAGAAGCCTAGCAGGTTCACGCAAAGATTCTTCGTTACGTGCATCACGTCGATTGCAGAGTGGACCTCTAGGTCTTTCCAGTAGGGTAGGTCCCAAAATATAGATTTCTACTTCCACATGGGTGCGCCTCCCTCAGCGTCATTCGGAACAAATTGTCCGCCAGGACCCTTTCCAAAGATTATTTGTAAATCCTTGACCATATCAAGTATGTCATCACCAGTACAGAGGATGGCCTTCTTCCGGTGATCTGCCACACCTTTGAAATGCTTGCCTTTCTTTCTTAAGAGATGGTTGGTCGGAAGAAATCGACAATGTGCCAGGTACACATTCTTCCTGCATTTGTCCAAATATATACTTTCGGTATCATCTAAACAGTGCGTGCATGCGTGGTATCCCTTGTTTGTCCGTCCTGAATGGTTACTAAGAGTAGGCCAATCATTGATGGTTACAAACAACAACACATGTAGGTCAAATTCCTGATGTTTGTGCTCATCCCACACACGTACACCTTTTCCATTCCACAGCTATAAAAGTTCATCAACTAATGGCCTTAGGTACACATCAATGTCGTTGCCGGGTTGCTTAGGGCCTTAGATGAGCACTGGCATCATAATAAACTTCCGCTTCATGCACAACCAAGGAGGAAGGTTATAGATACATAGAGTCACGGACCAGGTGCTATGATTGCTGCTCTGCTCCCCAAAAGGATTAATGCCATCTGCACTTAAACCAAACCATATGTTCCTTGCGTCACCTGCAAAGTCCCCCCACCTTCTCTCGATTTTTCTCCACTGCGACCCGTCAGCGGGTGCTCTCAACTTCTCGTCTTTCTTACGGTCTTGTTTGTGCCATCGCAACAACTTGGCATGCTCTTTGTTTCTGAATAGACGTTTCAACCGTGGTATTATAGGAGCATACCACATCACCTTGGCAGGAACCCTCTTCCTGGGGCGCTCGCCCTCAACATCACCAGGGTCATCTCGTCTGATCTAATACCGCAATGCACCACATACCGGGCATGCATTCAATTCCTCGTACTCACCGTGGTAGAGGATGCATTCATTAGGGCATGAATGTATCTTCTGCACCTCCAATCCTAGAGGGCATAGAACCTTACGTACTGTCAGGCATTCGTTATCCTTTGAAAACTTCTTCTTCACTATTTTCAGTAGCTCCCAAATCCATTGTCAGTTACACCATTCTCTGCCTTCCATTGCAGCAATTCCAGTGCGGTACCGAGCTTTGTGTTGCCATCTTCGCAATTTGGGTACAACCCTTTTTTGTGATCCTCTAACATGCGATCGAACTTCAACTTCTCCCTTTCACTTTCGCATTCTCTCTGTGCATCAACAATGACCCGGAGAAGATCATCATCGGGCACATTGTCTGGTGCCTCTTGATCTTCAGCTTCCCCCGTTGCAGTATCACCGTATTCAGGGAACATAGGATAGCTGTCATCATCCTCTTCTTCTTCGTTGTCTTCCATCATAACCCCTCTTTCTCCGTGCTTGGTCCAAACATTATAGTGTGGCATGAAACCCTTCTCAAGCAGGTGCAAGTGAAGGGTTTTCGAGTTAGAGTAATCCTTCATATTCTCACAGACAGTACATGGACAATACATAAAACCATTGTGCTTGTTTGCCTCAGCCACTTCGAGAAATTTATGTAGGCCCTCAATGTACTCGGAGGTGCGTCGGTCACCGTACATCCATTGCCGGTTCATCTGCGTGCATTATATAATTAAGTGTATCAAAAACCATTACAGAACATCCCGAATAGAGAAGTGACCAAATTAATACAAGTTCATCATCACATTAAAACCAAAGTACAGTAGTGATCAAATGTTATTACTAAAAAAATAAATACATAAAGTTCATACATAGTTCTCATAGAACAGCATACAGCTCTCTAGAGCATCTAATTAAAACATAAATTGAAACTAACATACAACTATGTAAAACATTTAAATGCAACAACAAATGCGATCATAATCGCAACTAAGGTAACAACTGATCCAACAACATAATTATACCAAGCCTCATTAGCAATGGCATATTTTTTTTATCTTTCTAATCTTCAAGCACATTGCATCCATCTTGATCTTGTGATCATCGACGACATCGGCAACATGCAACTCCAATTTCATCTTCTACTACTCAATTCTTTTCATTTTTTCTTTTAAATACTCATTTTCTTTTTCAACTAAATTTAACCTCTTGACAAGAGGGTCGGTTGGAATTTCTGGTTCACATACCTCCTAGATAAAAACATCTATGTCATGTTGGTCGGCATAATTGTCATAAACACTAAATGAAACAAATAGTTATAAAAGATAATATACCACATCCGAATCATAGACCGGACGAGGGCCGACGGGGGCAGATACCAAAACCAAGGCACTATATAATAACAAACAATAATAAAAGTAAGAAATTCATACAAGTATCTATGTAAATCATACAAGTAAGAATTTTTTCTTTTAAAAAGAAGATAAGAACAAGAGGCTCACCACAGTGGTGCCGGCGACGAGATCGCCGCGGGCGATCGACAACGGTGAGGACGGGGATGGGACGGGACGGACCGCCAAACCTAGACAAATCTTGGAGAAAATGGAGTTTCGAGGTCGAGCTTGGAGAGGAGAAAGCTTAAGCGTGGCTCTGGCATTTCATCGAACACCTCATGTGCATAGGAGGTGAGAGCAGAGCAGCACACACCTCCCACATGCCGGCCGGCCAAAAAACAGAGGAGTGAGCGGGCAGGGGCGAGCATATATATATAGGCATCTCTTTCGTCCCGGTTGGTGGCTAGAACCGGGACAGAAGGTTGACCTTTAGTCCTGGTTCCAGACACGAACCGGACTAAAGGTCCTCGCCGACCTTTAGACCCGGTTCGTGTCTGGAACCGGGACTAAAGGGGCTAGACGAACCGGGACTGGTGCCTGTCGAGGCCCGGCCGGCCTCCTGGCCTCACGAACCGGGACTGATGCACCCATTAGTCCCGGTTCGTAACACGACCAGGACTAATGCACTTATCTGGCCTGGACCAAAGCCCTGTTTTCTACTAGAGCTAGCAGCTAGCAGCTACCAGTGGCACTAGCACATACTGCCTCCTGATACGTCTCCGTCGTATCTACTTTTCCTAATGCTTTTCCTCTTGTTTTGGACTCTAATTTGCATGATTTGAACGAAACTAACCCGGACTGATACTGTTTTCGGCAGAACTACCATGGTGTTGTTTTGTGCAGAAATAAAAGTTCTCGGAATGGCACGAAACTTTTTGGAGAATTTTTATGGAATAGAAGAAAAATACTGGAGCCAAGAACCATCGGAGGGGGGGCCCCTGGGTGGGCACAACCACCAGGGCGCACCCCCCTCCTGTCGCGCCCAGGTGGGTTGTCCCCACCTGGTGGCCCCGCTGACCCTATCTCCGACGCTATAAATTCACATTTTCGGAGAAACAAATCAGGGAGAAAGAATTATCACGTTTCACGAGACGGAGCCGCCGCCACCTCCTGTTCTTCATCGGGAGGCCAGATCTGGAGTCCGTTTGTGGCTCCGGAGAGGGGGATCTTTGATCTTCGTCATCACCAACCCTTCTCCATCGCTAATTCCACGATGCTCCCTGATACGTCTCCATCGTATCTACTTTTCCTAACACTTTTCCTCTTATTTTGGACTCTAATTTGCATGAATTGAATGAAACTAACCCGGACTGACGCTGTTTTCAGCAGAACTACCATGGTGTTGTTTTTTTGTGCAGAAACAAAAGTTCTCGGAATGGAACGAAACTTTGCGAGGAATTTTTATACAATAAAAGAAAAATACTGGAGCCAAGAACCACCGGAGGGGGGGTGTGGCGCCCCCGACTCAATCGTACACTAATCATACACACAAACGTGTACGATCAAGCACAGGGACTCACGGGAAGATATCACAACACAACTCTAACACAATTTAAACGGGTATCCACAATATTACAGACCAGGGATCCGAAGATCCGAATACATAAGTCAGTCATACAAATATTATCTGAGTACAGACATAGTTAGACAAGTTTTGCCTTAAGAAGGCTAGCACAAACAACGACACTAGATTAAAAGGCGTTGGCCTCCTGCCTGGGAGCCTCCGATCCTACTCCTGGTCGGCTGGCTCGATCTAGTAGTAAGTACCCTCTGGACCCTCCTGGTAGTAAGCTCCGGGGGTGGCATCTGGCTCCTGGACTCCATCGTCTGATGTATCATCAAGGTGGGATATGGGGAAAAGAGAAAGTAAAGCAACCGTGAGTACTCATCCGAAGTACTCAGCAAGCAAGGATCTATACTACATATGCAACATTATCAATGGAGAAAGGCTGTATAAGTGGACTGGGCTGCAGAAATGCCAGAATAGAGAGAAGGCCTAGTCCTATCAAAGACTAGCATCTTCAAACATCTTCACGAGGCCATCATCTTGCAGCAGTAGGAGAGAGTAGAATAGCATTTTATTTAGCAAACATGTTGAAGTACAACTTAAAGATCCTTCCTTGACTCCCAAGCAAGAAAGCGATCCCGAAGCTTCAATTAAGTAACAAGTATCCAGTTCAAGTAGTAGATCGGGATACACAAACTGAGCGTCCTTTACTGTAGGACCGGCTATCGATAGATGATTCATCCCTGCAGGGGTGCACTACTATTACCCAACATGCTCGATCAACTCTGGCCGGACACACTTGTTGGGTAATGCCCGTCCTCAGAAGATCAACACGAAGCAGCGCTCTACCTAGGCTCGGCAGAGAGGTCAGCACGCCGGACTAACCTATGCACCCAGAGGTCTCGGGCCATCGCCCTGGGCACCCTGCGCGTTGCGAGACTGGCCGGGGTGCAGGCGCGACACTGAACTCGTCAGTGAAGTATCCAGCCCAATCCCGACAATCAACCCGCACGGTGAATCATAACGTCAGACGAGCTTTCGGGAGAAACGTACATCGTAGAGGGCCCCATAACCATTATCCCGCGTGGTGGTAGTGCGTATAGGGCACGTCGACCCACTCAGATCACACACCCAAATCCAATAGGCTCAATTAGTATCACGCGGAGACAATCAGAGTCTCTGATGCTCCGCCACAATATCACACTCGAGTGCCCTTCTGGCACACCCGAAAATCATAGATCCCCAGTGGGTACCCACCAGGGTGGACCCGCCTGTAACAAAGGTCAAAGTAACCGTGTGGTCATAACATCCTGGGGGAAATCCGAGGAATCACCCTCGGCGGATTCCACTCGATGAAATCATCAGGGTGAACGTATGAGGCATCACCCTTGAGGTTCACACTGAGGGGTTGCACGACAGAGTCGTATCGGAAGTGGAGAAGGTGGAATCACCCTCGATGACCATGACCGAACAGCTACACTGCAGAGTATTCATCAGGAGTGCGTTACGAGGTATCACCCTCGGCACTCGATAGTTACTACGCAGAGTCGTACAACTAAGGGGGTGTGAAGTGAGGTGTCGGTCTCTGGTCGACGATCACGTTGATCGAGTCATCGATGATCAAGCAGGGGCAACAAGGATAAGGTGGTGTGGGTCACTGATGGTTCACTACCAACCTATACTAAACAGTTTATCATAGGCAGGTAAGGTAACAATGAACAGGTTACAAAAGCAGGCTATGCATCAGAATAGGAGCATACATTAACAGTAGCAAAAACTAATGCAAGCAGGAGAAATGGAATGGACGATATCTGGATGCTCAAGGGGGGGCTTGCCTGGTTGCTCTGGCAAGAGAGAGGGATCGTCAACGGGCTGCTCGTCGGTAGTGTAGTCGTACCCAGGTGCAGCGTCGTCGGTCTCGGCATCTATCGAGAGAGAAGGAGGGGGAGAGAAACAATAAATTCACGACAATAATGCAAACAATATGTATGACATGCATAAATGATATGCCGGGGTGTTCTACTGCTTAACTAAATGATTTAGTTAATTTAGGAATTTATTCGGATTTATTTAATTAAAGTTGGGCACTATTCATCTATCGAAATCGGTCTAAAAGTTCAATGTTCTTATAGCTAGAGGCATCTGACAGGAATACGGAGGGCGTATTCGGGTTCGTATCGGAATTCTGAGCAAGTTTCATGTATAAATTATTTTCATCGGAGTTACGATTTATTTAATATGATTTTCTAAAGTTTTAATTAATTTCTGGAATTTAATTATTAATTTAAATTAAACATTATCCGAAACAGTGTATGCAGATGTCATCATGACGTCAGCAGTCATCCTGACATGTGGGGTCCACCTGTCATAGACTGTTAGTCTAGGTTTAGCTAATTAATCACTGTTTAATTAAACTAACTAATTAATTAGTTAACCTAATCAGAGTTAATTAACTTAATTAATTTGCTAATTAATTTTATTATTATTTTATTTTTTTAAATCGTTTCTAGGCCGTGGGGCCCCTACGTCAGTGGCACAGGGGCTCGGCCCCACTGTGCAGTGGCCCAGGAGGCTAGCGGGCGCGGGCGTGGCGCCCCGTCGGGCGAACCCGGGACGCGGGCGAGCGGCCAGGCGGCCGGCGACAGCAGCAGCAGGGGCACGGCGAGGCGCGGCAACGCCAGCAGCTGGCGGCAGCACAGCTGGGCTAGCGGGGCGGCGGTGGAGCAGCAGCAGCGGTGGCGGGCACCGGTGGTGAGCAGGACGGCTGGGCCGTTGGCCACGGCGAGCTAGGCAGGGAGCGGGTAGGAGCGCGGGGCGAGCACCAGCGGCGTCGAGCATGAGCGGAGCGGTGTGGAGAGGCGATGCGAGGAACGGCAGCAACAGAGCAGAGGGAGGTCACGCGCGGGCGGGCTCACGCATGGGGCGCGGCCAGGGGGCGAGGCAGGGGAGCTCGGGGCGCGACCGGCGCGGGGTGAGCGGTGCGGACGGGCGCGAGGGGCCCCGGGCACGGGCACGGCGAGCTCGTGCGGTGCAGCGAGGCGCGGCAGGAGTGCGGGGAGCGGCGGACGCGGTAGGGCAGAGGTGAGGGCAAAGGGTGGCCGGAGTGCTCACGTTCGTCGTGAGAAGGGGGGCGGTGAGGCGTGACGGAGCGGCTTGGGGAGGAGGTCGGTGACGTCCGGCGAGGCGGCGTCGAGCGGCGAGGCAGCGCGTGGCAGGCGTCGAGCGACGGGATCGGGGTCGATCCCGATCCAGATGGAGGGGGGAGGAGGGGAGTGAGCGAGTGGGGATTAGGGTTTCGGGGTCCAGGGGAGGGGGCCTTGTAGGCCAGCGGGGTGGGCCGGCCGGCTGGCCGTGGCCCAGTTGGGCCAGGGGTTTTCCTTTTTCTTTTTCGTTTTATTTCTGTTTTGTCATTTTCTTTTTATTTATTTCTATCTCCTGTTTTGTAATTAGTTAGGCCACAATATGAATTTTGTAAAACATGGCAATTGCTCCATTAATTACTAGGCATCATTTGCTACTACCAAAAATTGGTTTGGAGGGAATTGGAGTTCACACAAATTTTATAATAAATAAAATGCATTAATCCCTCGCTGTTTTGGTAATGTTAGAGGCACCTAATTATTTTTTAATTGTTGGTTACAATTTTAGAATATTCTCTGGAATATTTGTTATTTATTGAACATTTTAGTTTCTATGTTGGACAACTTTTATTTTCCACTTTCTTTTAAATTTGAATTCTGACTTAGGAGTTGAAATGCAATATGATGCTAATGATGATCATGCACTGTTAATCATGCTGACTTGTCATTATCAAAAGTGATTACTGTGGCTAATGACATGGGGTGTTACAATTCTCCTCATCTATCAAGAATTCTCGTCCCGAGAATTAAGAGGAAGACTGAAAGAAAGAGGGGTATTCTTCACGAAGACGATCCTCGCGTTCCCAAGTGGCTTCATCTACAGAATGATTCGACCACTGAACTTTGAGGAATTTGATTGACTTTTGACGAGTCCGACGTTCAGCTTCATCAAGAACACGGATGGGATATTCTGGATAAGACAGATCTTCCCGTAATTCAAGCACTTCGTGATCCACAGCTCGAATAGGATCCTTGAAGCAGCGACGGAGTTGGGATACATGAAAGACATCATGTACTTGTGAAAGATTTGGCGGCAATTGCAACTGATATGCCACCTCTCCTCGACGGGCAAGAATACGGAACGGGCCAATGTAGCGAGGAGCCAACTTGCCTTTGATTCCGAACCGATGAGTGCCTTTCAACGGAGTGACGCGGAGGTAAGCTTGTTCGCCAGGTTGATAGACCATTTCCTGGTGCTTTCGGTCATAGTTGCTCTTCTGACGAGACTGAGCAGTTTTCAAATGTTCACGGACAATGCGGACTTGTTCTTCTGCTTGTTGGATAATTTCCGGTCCGACGAGTGAGCGTTCCCCAGTTTCTGACCAATTCAGAGGGGTTCGACACTTACGTCCGTAAAGAACTTCAAATGGTGCCATCTTCAAACTAGCTTGATAGCTATTGTTGTAAGAGAATTCGGCATACGGGAGAGATTCCTCCCATTTCTTACCAAAGGAGATGACGCAAGCTCGAAGCATATCTTCGAGCACTTGATTAACTCGTTCAACTTGACCCTGTGACTGAGGGTGAAAAGCGGTGCTGAAAGACAGATGAGTTCCCATAGCTTCTTGGAAACTATTCCAGAATCTAGAGGTGAAGAGGCTGCCACGATCAGAACTGATCTCCAACGGAACACTATGGAGTGACACAATTCGGGAAACATACAAGTCTGCTAACTGGCTAGCAGTGATTGTCTCCTTAACTGGAAGAAAGTGAGCAACCTTTGAGAATCGGTCAATGACGACAAAAATAGCATCATGACCCTTCTGAGATCTGGGAAAACCAGTAATGAAATCCATTTGGACCTTGTCCCATTTCCATTCAGGAATTGCAAGGGGTTGCAGAGTTCCAGCGGGCCTTTGATGTTCTACTTTAATGCGGTGGCAAACGTCACACTCAGAAACATAACGAGCAATGTCTCGCTTTATATTAGGCCACCAGTATCTCTGACAAATGTCACGGTACATCTTTGTGCTACCAGGATGAATTGACAGAGGAGTGTCATGAGCTTCTTTCATAACGTGTTCTCTCTCATCCTTGAACTTGGGTACGAAGAGACGGTGTTGGAAAAATAGGATCCCATCATCATTAAGATGGAATTCCGACGGCTTTCCTTTTTCGAGGTATCGCTTGATCCTTTCTACTTCAGAGTCATACCGTTGCATAGTCTTAATGCTTTGTTCTAAATCTGGTTCGACAACGAGGGTATTGAGATAACCCTGTGGAACAATATGGAGGTTCAATTTGCGAAGCTCTTCATAAAGAAGAGGTTGTGTTTCCTGAACCGTAAGATTGTTGCAATAAGCCTTACGACTCAAAGCATCGGCCATTACATTAGCCTTGCCAGGGGTATATGAGATATTCATATCATAATCGGCTATTGTCTTGAGCCATCTTTGTTGACGAAGGTTCAGATCTGGTTGAGTATATAAATACTTCAAACTTTGGTGATCCGTGTATATCTCGCAACGATTACCGAGAAGGTAATGTCGCCATAGCTTCAGGGCATAAATAACCGCAGAAAGTTCGAGATCGTGCACTGGGTAATTTTCTTCGTGAGGACGCAATTGTCGGGAGGCATAAGCAATCACTTTGCGTTCTTGCATTAGGACATAGCCTAATCCTTGACGGGAGGCATCACAGTATATCACGAAATCCTTTTGGGAATCCGGGGGTGCTAATACTGGGGCAGATGTCAATTTATCTTTTAGTGTCTGAAAGCTTTCTTGACATTTTTCTGTCCACTCAAATTTAACACCTTTGTGAAGCAGATTTGTCAATGGTTTTGCAATCTTGGAAAAGTTCTCAACGAATCGACGACAATAACTTGCAAGTCCGAGAAAACTTCTAACTTGCTTAACATTCTTCAGGGCAGTCCAGTCAAGAATAGCCTAAACTCGTTCGGGGTTAACAGCAATTCCATCCTTGGAAATGACATGACCAAGGTAAGTTACTTCAGAAAGCCAAAATTCACATTTGGAATACTTGGCATACAACTGGTGTTCTCGGAGCCTTTCTAGTACCAAACGGAGGTGTTCAGCATGTTCTTCTTTATTCTTAGAATATATAAGGATATCATCCAGATATACCACGACGAATTTGTCGAGGTAATCCATGAATATATAATTCATCAGACGGGAGAAAGTTGCTAGAGCATTCGTTAGGCCAAATGACATGACGGTGTATTCATAGGAGCCATAACGAGTGACGAATGCAGTCTTGGGAATATCCTCTTCACGGACACGGATCTGGTGATAACCCAACCCCAAGTCGAGTTTAGAGAACACCGATGATCCAGCGAGTTGATCATAAAGATCATTGATCCAGGGCAGTGGGTATTTATTCTGGATTGTGGCTTGGTTAATGGGCCGATAATCCTGAACCAAACGGTTAGTTCCATCCTTCTTCTTAACGAAGAGTGAAGGTGCTCCCCAAGCAGAGGAACTGGGGCGGATGAAACCACTCTTAAGTGACTTGTCGATTTCTTCCTTAAGCTCGAGTAGGTGATGCGGAGGCATCTTATAAGGTCGCTTGGCAATAGGGACAGTGCCAGGCTTCAAGTCAATGACAAACTCGACAGCTCTAGCCGGGGGTATTCCTGGAAGTTCTTCTAGAAAGACATCTGGAAAATCTCGAACGACAGGAACGTTCTCGATCCCTTCCAGAGGTGAGGCGTTCAAAGCCTGAGTGCACTGAATCAGAACGCGCGGGTCATAGCGACGAGGCTCGTACGGGGCACAGATAGCTGTGTAGTATCCAGTAGCATCTCCAGCAGGGGCATACGAAATGTATCGGAACTCAGAGTCATCCAAGATATCGCTGAACTGTCCTCGGAGACGTGCGACAGCAGAGTAGGCGGCATCATGGACTGCCATCTCAATCATCACGCCGATACCGTGGTAAAGGTGTAGCTCGGTGTCTGAGTCATTTTGCTGATCATAGATACGAACATCAGCATGGTACTGCTCCTGGTTGAACTCGCGGTAATCCTCGTAAACCATGTACTCAGGGTACCAACGGTAGCCAAGTCTGGTCATGAGAGCGATCAGGACAGCTGGAAACCCAGGGGCATCACGAGCCCAAGTGCGAAGCACAAGCTGTGTCGTAGGACGTGGTGGAAACAAACGATCCATCTGAAACAGAGGAAATTCAGGATTGTCAAATGACAATGATAAGTTTAACACAACTCGGAGCGAAAGGTTAAACAAAACAATGGAAAGGAAAATGATTATCAGACTAATCAGATCAATGACAGGGAAATCGCACAGATATCCAGCTCTCCGGGTAGACGGAATTTACGAGATCCTAAGTGTCGGCGTTAGTAATATTTATTTAACCCGAATAGAAGAGAGATCAGAGTCCCAGAGTATAGACGAGGAATAAAAGATCCTAATACCACCCAGTTGGCGACGTGGGCCCACAACCCACACAGCCAAGTTAGTAAATTATTTTTTCGGTTTCTAGACTCAACTTCGGCCAAGGAATTGGAAGGGGGCTTCCTACATGCAGTCAGCTCTGATACCAACTTGTGGCGCCCCCTACTCAATCGTACACTAATCATACACGCAAACGTGTACGATCAAGCACAGGGACTCACGGGAAGATATCACAACACGACTCTAACACAATTTAAATGGGGATCCACAATATTACAGACCAGGGATCCGAAGATCCGAATACATAAGTCAGTCATACAAATATTATCTGAGTACAGACATAGTTAGACAAGTTTTGCCTTAAGAAGGCTAGCACAAACAACGACACTAGATCGAAAGGCGTTGGCCTCCTGCCTGGGAGCCTCCGATCCTACTCCTGGTAGGCTGGCTCGATCCAGTAGTAAGTACCCTCTGGACCCTGCTAGTAGTAAGCTCCGGGGGTGGCATCTGGCTCCTGGACTCCATCGTCTGATGTATCATCAAGGTGGGATATGGGGAAAAGAGAAAGTAAAGCAACCGTGAGTACTCATCCGAAGTACTCAGCAAGCAAGGATCTATACTACATATGCAACATTATCAATGGAGAAAGGCTGTATAAGTGGACTGGGCTGCAGAAATGCCAGAATAGAGAGAAGGCCTAGTCCTATCGAAGACTAGCATCTTCAAACATCTTCACGAGGCCATCATCTTGCAGCAGTAGGAGAGAGTAGAATAGCATTTTATTTAGCAAACATGTTGAAGTACAGCTTAAAGATCCTTCCTCGACTCCCAAGCGAGAAAGCGATCCCGAAGCTTCAATTAAGTAACAAGTATCCAGTTCAAGTAGTAGATCGGGATACACAAATTGAGCATCCTTTACCATAGGACCGGCTATCGATAGATGATTCATCCCTGCAGGGGTGCACTACTGTTACCCAACACGCTCGATCAACTCTGGCCGGACACACTTGCTGGGTAATGCCCGTCCTCGGAAGATCAACACGAAGCAGCGCTCTACCTAGGCTCGGCAGAGAGGTCAGCACGCCGGACTAACCTATGCACCCAGAGGTCTCGGGCCATCGCCCTGGGCACCCTGCGCGTTGCGAGACTGGCCGGGGTGCAGGCGCGACACTGAACTCGTCAATGAAGTATCCAGCCCAATCCCGACAATCAGCCCGCACGGTGAATCGTGACGTCAGACGAGCTTTCGGGAGAAACGTACATCGCAGAGGGCCCCATAACCATTATCCCGCGTGGTGGTAGTGCGTATAGGGCACGTCGACCCACTCAGATCACACACCCAAATCCAATAGGCTCAATTAGTATCACGCGGAGACAATCAAAGTCTCTGATGCTCCGCCACAATATCACACTCGAGTGCCCTTCCGGCACACCCGAAAATCATAGATCCCCAGCGGGTACCCACCAGGGTGGACTCGCCTGTAACAAAGGTCAAAGTAACCGTGTGGTCATAACATCCTGGGGGAAACCCGAGGAATCACCCTCGACGGATTCCACTCGATGAAATCATCAGGGTGAACGTATGAGGCATCACCCTCGAGGTTCACACTAAGGGGTTGCACGACAGAGTCGTATCGGAAGTGGAGAAGGAGGAATCACCCTCGATGACCACGACCGAACAGCTACACTGCAGAGTATTCATCAGGAGTGCGTTACGAGGTATCACCCACGGCACTCGATAGTTACTACGCAGAGTCGTACAACTAAGGGGGTGTGAAGTGAGGTGTCGGTCTCTGGTCGACGATCACGTTGATCGAGTCGTCGATGATCAAGCAGGGGCAACAAGGATAAGGTGGTGGGGGTCACTGATGGTTCACTACCTAAACAGTTTATCATAGGCAGGTAAGGTAACAATGAACAGGTTACAAAAGCAGGCTATGCATCAGAATAGGAGCATACATTAACAGTAGCAAAAACTAATGCAAGCAGGAGAAATGGAATGGGCGATATCTGGATGCTCAAGGGGGGGGGCTTGCCTGGTTGCTCTGGCAAGAGAGAGGGATCGTCAACGGGCTGCTCGTCGGTAGTGTAGTCGTACCCAGGTGCAGCGTCGTCGGTCTCGGCGTCTATCGAGAGAGAAGGAGGGGGAGAGAAACAATAAATTCACGGCAATAATGCAAACAATATGTATGACATGCCTAAATGATATGCCGGGGTGTTCTACTGCTTAACTAAATGATTTAGTTAATTTAGGAATTTATTCAGATTTATTTAATTAAAGTTGGGCACTATTCATTTAGCGAAATCGGTCTAAAAGTTCAATGTTTTTATTGCT
Organism: Thinopyrum elongatum; assembly: GCA_011799875.1. Lineage (NCBI taxonomy): Eukaryota > Viridiplantae > Streptophyta > Magnoliopsida > Poales > Poaceae > Thinopyrum > Thinopyrum elongatum. The sequence continues at coordinate 117,233,304 of CM022303.1, read as the reverse complement.
AGAGGCATCTGACAGGAATACGGAGGGCGTATTCGGGTTCGTATCGGAATTCTGAGCAAGTTTCATGTATAAATTATTTTCATCGGAGTTACGGTTTATTTAATATGATTTCTAAAGTTTTAATTAATTTCTGGAATTTAATTATTAATTTAAATTAAACATTATCCAAAACAGTGTATGCTGACATCATCATGACATCAGCATGACGTCAGCAGTCATCCTGACATGTGGGGTCCACCTGTCATAGACTGTTAGTCTAATTAGGGTTTAGCTAATTAATCAGTGTTTAATTAAACTAACTAATTAATTAGTTAACCTAATCAGAGTTAATTAACTTAATTAATTTGCTAATTAATTAATTAATTAATTTTTATTAATTTTATTATTATTTTCTTTTTTTGAAATCGTTTCTGGGCCGTGGGGCCCCTACGTCAGTGACACAGGGGCTCGGCCCCACTGGGAAGTGGCCCAGGAGTCTAGCGGGCGCGGGCGCGGCGCCCCGTCGGGCGAACCCCGGGACACGGGCGAGAGGCCCAGGCGGCCGGCGACAGCAGCAGCAGGGGCACGGCGAGGCGCGGCAACGCCAGCAGCAGGCGGCAGCACAGCTGGGCTAGCGGGGCGGCGGTGGAGCAGCAGCAGCGGTGGCGGGCACTGGTGGGCGAGCTTGTGCGGTGCAGCGAGGGCCGGCGGCAGTGCGGGGAGCGGCGGACGCGGTAGGGCAGAGGTGAGGGCAGAGGGGGGGCCGGAGTGCTCACGTTCGTCGTGAGAAGGGGGACGGCGAGGCGTGATGGAGCGGCTTGGGGAGGAGGTCGGTGAAGTCCGGCGAGGCGGCGTTGAGCGGCGAGGCAGCGCGCGGCGGGCGTCGAGCGACGGGATCGGGGTCGATCCCGATCCAGATGGAGGGGGGAGGAGGGGAGTGAGCGAGTGGGGATTAGGGTTTCGGGGTCCAGGGGAGGGGGCCTTGTAGGCCAGCGGGGTGGGCTGGCCGTGGCCCAGTTGGGCCAGGGGTTTTCCTTTTTCTTTTTCGTTTTATTTCTGTTTTGTCCTTTTCTTTTTATTTATTTCGATCTCCTGTTTTGTAATTAGTTAGGCCACAATATGAATTTTGTAAAACATGGCAATTGCTCCATTAATTACTAGGCATCATCTGCTACTACCAAAAATTGGTTTGGAGGGAATTGGAGTTCACACAAATTTTATAATAAATAAAATGCATTAATCCCTCGCTGTTTTGGTAATGTTAGAGCCACCTAATTAATTTATTAATTGTTGGTTACAAGTTTAGCATAGTCTCTGGAATATTTGTTATTTATTGAACACTTTAGTTTCTATGTTGGACAACTTTTATTCTCCACTTTCTTTTAAATTTGAATTCTGACTTAGGAGTTGAAATGCAATATGATGCTAATGATGATCATGCACTGTTAATCATGCTGACTTGTCATTATCAAAAGTGATTACTGTGGCTAATGACATGGGGTGTTACAGGGGGCACCTGGGTGGGCACAACCCACCAGGGCGCGCCACCCCTCCAGGTGCGCCCAGGTGGGTTGTCCCCACCTGGTGGCCCCGCAGACCCTAAAACCGACGCTATAAAATCACATTTTTCCAGAAAAAAATCTGGGAGAAAGAATTATCGCGTTCCGCGAGACGGAGCCGCCGCCACCTCCTGTTCTTCATCGGGAGGCCAGATCTGGAGTCCGTTTGGGGCTCCGGAGAGGGGGATCTTCGATCTTCGCCATCACCAACCCTTCTCCATCGCCAATTCCATGATGCTCCCCACCGGGAGTGGGTAATTCCTTCGTATTAAAAGGAGGCCTTAATATCCGTTAGTTTCCAATATGGACCCCGCTGCCACGGGAGGGTAGGACAAAAGATGTCATGCAAGTTATTTCCATAAGCACGTACGACTAATTATGGAATACATGCCTACATTATATTTATGTACTGGAGCTAGTGTCGTATCGCCCTAGGTTATAAATGTCTCATGATGAATATCATCCAACAAATTACCGATCCAATACCTACGATTTTCCTACATATTGATCTTGCTAAGTTACTACTGCTGCTGTTACTATTGCACTTGCTACGAAACTACTGCTATCACTGTTACCGTTACTGTTGCTGCTGCTACTATTATCAAAACTATCATACTACTTTGCTACTGATCACTTTGCTGCAGATAATTAATCTCCAGGTGTGATTGAATTGACAACTCAGTTGCTAATACTCTCAAATATTCTTTGGCTCCCCTTGTGTCGAATCAATAAATTTGGGTTGAATACTCTACCCTCGAAAACTGTTGCGATCCCCTATACTTGTGGGTTATCAAGACCTTTTTCTGGCGTCGTTGCCGGGGAGCATAGCTATATTTGTTGAGTCACTTGTGATTATTATCAAATTATCACTATGAAGAATCTGAAGGATGCTAAGACTAAGATTTTTCCCTCTAAGACGAGGGGAGGTAAGGAACTGCCATCCAGCTCCGCTTTAGATTCACCTTCTGTTATAAGTAAACTTGCAACACCACCACATGCTATTAATCCTGATAGGTCGCAAGTTATTGATGATGCTACTTCCGCTATAAATGCTACTCATGATGATGCTAGTACCTTGCTTGATGATGATGTGCCACTAGGTGAATTTCTTGATGAACAAATTGCTAGAGTAAGACAACATGATATTGTTGAAACTGATGATGAGCTTGAAACTGAAAATCTTGAAACACCTACTAGAACTAGCCCTCCTAGATATGAATTGCCTAAGGTACCGGAAGGTTATGTTATGGGTGAGGAGGCAACTATCGATATTCTTGCTTGCAAAGATAGAGATGATCTAGAAAAATTATTAAGCAAGTATAAAGAAAGATCTTTGAATGCTAGAATGAAATGTGATACTAAGTGTGCTACTTCACCTATCTTTGTTGATGATAAGGATTATGAATTCTCTGTCGACCGAGAGTTAATTACTCTGGTTGAATCTGATCCTTTCCATGGTTATGAAACTGAAACTGTTGTGGCACATCTTACTAAGTTGAATGACATAGCCACCCTTTTTGCTCATGACGAGAAAATTCGCTATTACTATATTCTCAAATTATTTCCGTTCTCATTAAAGGGTGATGCTAAAGCCTGGTACAATACTCTTGCTCCTGGTTGTGTGCGTAGTCCCCTGGACATGATTTATTACTTCTCTGAAAAATATTTCCCTGCTCATAAGAAACAAGCTGCCTTGCAGGAAATATTTAACTTTGTGCAAATTGAAGAAGAGAGTCTCCCACAAGCTTGGGGGAGGCTTCTCCGTTTGCTTAATGCTTTGCCTGATCATCCTCTTAAGAAAAATGAAATACTTGATATCTTCTATAATGGACTAACCGATGCTTCTAGGGATTTCCTAGATAGTTGTGCTGGTTGTGTTTTCAGGGAACGAACTATTGGGCAAGCTGAAGAACTATTGAATAACATATTGAAAAATTATGATGATTGGACTCTTCCTGAAACACCATCTAAACCCACTCCGAAGAAGAGGGGTATTTTATATCTCAGTCCTGAAGATATGCAAGAGGCAAAGAAATCTATAAAGGAAAAAGGTATTAAAGCCGAGGATGTCAAAAATTTACCTCCTCTTGAAGAAATACATGGGCTTGATACACCACCACCACCTAAGGTGGTAGAGGTAAATTCTCTGGTGAAATTCAATGATAATGATAATCCTCACAATATGCACCCTAGCCAATGCCTTTATGAGTTTGAAAACTACATTAGAAAGCAAGATCACTTCAATGCAAATGTTATGAAAAAGTTGAAATATAATTCTGATATGATTGCTCGCTTGAGTGACTTGTTATTTAGAATCTCAAATGATGTTAGAGGTGTAGGGAAGCATGCTTCTATGGTTCAAACTCAGTTAGAACAAGTTGCTAAATCTCAAAGAGAATTGTTAGATGAAATGAATAATAATATCAATGATCATGCTGTTAGAGTAATGACTAGAGGAGGTAGAATGACTCAGGAACCACTTTATCCTGAGGGACACCCAAAAAGAATTGAACAAGACTCTTAAAGAGTTGACACCGATGCACGTAGTCCTTCTAAAAAGAAAAAGAAGAAGAAAAATGATAGGACTTTGCATGCCTCTAGTGAACCTGAAGTAGAAAAACTTCCTGATAATGATAATGAAGTTTCTGTCTCTGATGCTGAAACTCAATCTGGTAGTGAACACTCACCTTCTGATAATGAAAAAGATAATGATGAGGTTCATGAAGACACTCAAACAAATAATAAAGAACCAGACAATGATGTTGAGATAGAACCAGCAGTTGATCTTGATAACCCACAACCTAAGAATAAAAGATATGATAAAAGAGACTTTGTTGCTAGAAAACATGGAAAGGAAAGAGAACCATGGGTTCAAAAACCTATGCCCTTTCCACCTAAGTCAACTAAAAAGAAAGATGATGAAGAATTTAAACGCTTTGCTGAAATGCTGAGGCCAGTCTTTCTGTGTACTCGCTTGACTGATATCCTTAAAATGCCTCCTTATGCAAAGTACATGAAAGACATCATCACCAATAAGAGAAAAATATCGGAAGCTGAAATCTCCACTATGCTTGCTAATTATACCTTTAAAGATGAAGTACCTAAAAAACTTGGAGATCCGGGAATACCAACTATACCTTGCTCCATCAAAAGAAATTATGTGAAAACTGCTTTGTGTGATTTAGGAGCTGGTGTTAGTGTTATGCCTTTCTCTTTATATAAAAGACTTGACTTGAATAAACTCACACCTACTGAAATATCTTTGCAAATGGCTGACAAATCAACTGCCATACCTATCGGTATTTGTGAGGATGTGCCCGTTGTTGTTGCTAATGTTACTATTTTGACTGACTTTGTCATACTTGAGATGCCCGAGGACGACAACATGTCGATTATCCTTGGTAGACCCTTTTTGAATACTGCAGGGGATGTTATTGATTGCAATAAAAGCAAGGTCACTTTTCATATCAATGGTAATGAGCATACGGTGCACTTTCCGAAGAAACAATTCCAAGTGAATGGTATTAATGTTATTAAAAAATCTCCGACAATCACTATTGGAAGTTTTCAACTACCTCTATCTACTGTTAAAAAGAAATATTAAATGCTTATTGTTGGGGAAATTCATATCCCCGTTGAGGTAACTTAGTGATTTACGAAAGTTCTTCGGTTTCATGCTAATCGAAAGTGGTTGTTAATAAGACTTGATCAACCTTCTTAATGGATCATTTTTGAGAGGTATGAAGTTGATGAATTTAGTGAGCACTACCTTCTGTCCCTACCTTTAGTTTACTGTTTTTATTAGTTAAATAAAATAAAATGCCATGTTTTGCCTGTTTTTTGAGTATTCCGTGCAATAAAAAAATGACCCAAAAATAAAAGTTCTCAGAATGCTCTGAAAATTTAATACGATTTTTTTCTGAATATTTAAGAATTTTTGGTGCAAATAATATCAGAGGGAGGTGCACCAGGTGGGCACAACCCACCTGGGCACGCCAGGACCCCTAGGCGCGCCCTGGTGGGTTGTGGTCCCCACGTGGGCCCCCTCACTTATCTCTTCATCCCACATCATCACCTACCTCCAGAAAAAATTCACCATTGCTCTTGCTCTCGTGTTCTTGCTCTCAAACCCGCGGATTTCGATCTCTTTGCTCGAAGCTCCGTTTCCGAAACTGTTTCGGGGAATTGTTGCTTGGTATGTGACTCCTCCATTAGTCCAATTAGTTTTTGCTTTAGTGGTTTATATTTTGAATAATTAGCTACTCTTGGTGCTGCTGTAGATGTGCTTGCATGTTGAATTCTTAGAGTTCTAAGTATTTTGAATGCTTGTTATGGCCTCTATGCATCTCTATGAATAGTTGTTTTCAATCCTACAAAGTTTTGTTGACGAAAATTTGTGACACAAAATTTTTCAGAAAATTATACGCGAATATGATGAACCTCTTTGGAAGGAGTTCTTCAAGGCGGAGGTCCTCGGAGGCATCTTCTAGTAGCAGCTCCGCTCATCGGTCTTATGTTGAACTGAGCGAAAGTTCCATATGAGATGCCGCCACCAAAACATGCTTATGGCCATGCGATGATTATATGGTGAGCGTGGGCATTAAGGAGGAATTCGAGCAGTATGTTCACAATGCCGAGCTCGGTCCCTACATTTCAGATAAGTGCAACCAACACCTCACTCTCACTGAATCACTTGTCAAAGGATTTAAATTCCATCCCCGTGAGTCTAGGGTGTCATTTAAATTGTATGAAAATCCATTTACTATTTCTTTAGAGAGATTTGCTCACCATTGTAAAATCCCATTTTGGGGTTCGCTTGACGAACCACCAAGGTCTGAGTTTGAGATGTTTTTGACTAGTCTTTGCTATGGTGAGAATAGGGGAGTGACGCAAGGTAGAATAAAGAGCATTCATTTTCCCGCAATCCAGTATTTCGCATTATTCAATGGAAAATGCATTGTAGGCAAACAAGATTGCAGTACACTTTGTGCTCCAGACTTGAGCCTCATATGCACCGCTCTCACCGGTGACAAAAGTTATAATCTTGGAGCGATTGTTGCACGTAGGTTGCAACACAACGCTGGTAGTGGATATTTTTATGGTGGAATTTATGCCACACGCTTAGCAAGAGAGCTGGGTGTTTCACCTTTGCCCTATGATAATATTTTACCCATGCAGTACCTAGACTTTGATGCTATGAAACGTCATAAGATCCTTAGAGGCGATCCCACTAATTTCACCTATAAATTGTTGTTTAATCAAGACTCCGTTGTACACATGTATTTGCCTGCGCCTGCTCTCTTTGATGCTCACAGTAAGGGAAGATATTTTGTTCTGGAGAGCGAGGCTCGAGCTCATAACGCGGCATTTGTGGCTGCACGGCAAGCTGAGGCATCCTCACCGAGAGCCTCCGTGAGCTATCACCCCGACTACTATGCAGGCTACTGACAGATTACCAAGCTAGGCCAAAAGCCTAAGCTTGGGGGAGTACGTATTTCCACCGACATTACATTCATGTTCACACATTTCATTCGTCGGTGTCCTCACTTTTTCATTGTATTATCCATGCTTAATTTATTTTCTCGCTTTCTTCTTGTGTGTTTGAAAAACTTTAAGAAAATCCAAAAATATTTCTCGCTTCTTTTTTATTTTTCTTCCTAGTTTAAATTCTTGTAGCACTAAAAAGAAAAACCCAAAAAGATTTCCTTTTGCTTATTGGGAGCTTTCCCGTGTAAATAGTTTTCTCGTTTTTGTTTTTTCCCTTTTATTTGCTTTCCTTCAGGAAACCAAAAACTCCAAAAATATTTCAGTGTGTTTCTCTGAATTTCTTTTCTTTTATTGAGTCATACCAAGGAGAAGACCACGATGAAAATGTTGAGTGGCTCTCATATGCATTATTGTTAATCTAACAAAGAGCCCAATTTACCTTGTCTTCTCCTTTTGAATAAAATGTTTGCAGATTCTAGCTTAGTCCACGGCACTCTTGCACTATTATTATTTTCACATCGTTCGGTCGTGCAAATGAAAGGCAATAATGATGATATTCGATGAACTGGCCGTGGCAAAGAGAAACGGGTATGAACTCGACTTGTTCTGTTTTTGTAAATATGTTTAACCTAGTATCCATGATTCAGCCCATTATGATTAAACATGTTTCCAATGACAATTAGAGATTATAGTTTCTCATGCCATGCATAAGTAGCTAAGAGTGGATAATGATTTATCTTGGATGTCAACATTGCGTTAAAATGATTGTGATGTAGTATGATGATATGGTATCCTCCTCTGAATGTTCGAGTGGCTTGACTTGGCACATGTTCATGCATGTAGTTGACTCAAAACCAACATAGCCTCTATGATATTTATGTTCATGGTGTTCATATCCTACTCATGCTAGTGTCCAATATTACTTATGCATAATGCATGTTCATGACCATTGTTGCTCTCTAGCTGGCCACTTCTCAACCTATTTGCTAGCCTTCGCCTGTACTAAGTGGGAATTCTGCTTGTGCATCAAAAACCTTGAACCCAAGTTATTCCATATGAGTCCACCATACCTACCTATATGCGGTATTACCCTGCCGTCCTAAGTAAATTTGCATGTGCCACCTCTAAAAAACTTAAAATAAATATCCTTTTTGTGCCTGGATTGTTCATATAGCGACAGGAGGTAGTTGGTATCTTCCATGCTAAGCGGGTTATTCTCATGATGAGTGTTTATTCGCTCGTCCTTGCACGAGAGGGGCGGTAATAGGGATTCCCAGTCCCGAACTCAAAATGCAAATAATTAAACAAAACTCCCCCGGGACTGTTGTTGGTATGGATGGCACCCGTTGTTTCGGACAAGCCGTGGAGTGTGAATGTTGGTGGAGGGGGAGTAAACCTTTACTTTTATCGCTTGGGAACCGCCACTAATGTGTTTAGCATGGAAGATATTGATAACTGATGGTCGCGAAGTAAACAAGAAGGGTGCATCTCTCAAAATTGCATTTACCTCTGTTTTTAAAACTTGAGCTCTGGCACCTCTGCAAATCACTGCTTACCTCTGCGAAGGGACTATCTATTTACTTTTATGTTGTGTCATCACCTTCTTAAATAAGCGCCAGAACCTGAGAGCACTGCTGTCATGCTTATGCATTGTGTGTACCTAATGTTGGGTGCATCATGACTGGATCTTTTCTACCATGAATTACAATGTTTAGTCGCTGCTTGGACTTTGGAGGTGCTCTGCATTTATGTTTTGCGGTCTCAGAAAGGGCTAGCGAGATACCACTATTGTCATATTATATCATGGTTGTTTTAATAACGTGTTGTTGTTCGAGATATCTTATTATTGCTCACTAGCTGATTATGTCATTGTTATGAGTTAATATAATTTTTAAGAGTTATTGTCAACATGGTTAGTTATAATCTTTGCTGAAAACCTGGGTGCTACTTAAGCTTATTTATGCAAACAAGAGCAAAAGAGTTCGTAAAAGTTTTTCTTTTTCACTTTCAGTTTATCAACTGAATTGCTTGAGGACAAACAAAGGTTTAAGCTTGAGGGAGTTGATACGTCTCCGTCGTATCTACTTTTCCTAACGCTTTTCCTCTTATTTTGGACTCTAATTTGCATGAATTGAATGAAACTAACCCGGACTGACGCTGTTTTCAGCAGAACTACCATGGTGTTGTTTTTTTGTGCAGAAATAAAAGTTCTCGGAATGGAACGAAACTTTGCAAGGAATTTTTATACAATAAAAGAAAAATACTGGAGCCAAGAACCACCGGAGGGGGGCACCTGGGTGGGCACAACCCACCAGGGCGCGCCACCCCCTCCAGGAGCGCCCAGGTGGGTTGTCCCCACCTAGTGGCCTCGCTGACCCTGAAACCGACGCTATAAAATCACATTTTTCCAGAAAAAAATCAGGGAGAAAGAATTATCGCGTTCCGCAAGACGGAGCCACCGCCACCTCCTGTTCTTCATCGGGAGGCCAGATCTGGAGTTCGTTTGGGGCTCCGGAGAGGGGGATCTTCGATCTTCGTCATCACCAGCCCTTCTTCATCGCCAATTCCATGATGCTCCCCACCGGGAGTGAGTAATTCCTTCGTAGGCTCGCTGGTCGGTGAGGAGTTGGATGAGATTCATCATGCAATTGAGTTAGTTTTGTTAGGACTTGATCCCTAGTATCCATTATGTTCTGAGATTGATGTTGCTATGACTTTGACATGCTTAATGCTTGTCACTTTGGGCCCGGGTGCCATGATTTCAGATCTGAACCGTTTATGTTATCACCATTATATCCATGTTCTAGATCCGATCTTGCAAGTTATAGTCACCTACTACGTGTTATGATCCGGCAACCCCGGAGTGACAATAGTCAGGACCACTCCCGGTGATGACCGTAGTTTGAGGAGTTCATGTATTCACCGTGTGTTAATGCTTTGTTCTGGTTCTCTATTAAAAGGAGGCCTTAATATCCCTTAGTTTTCAATATGGACCCCGCTGCCACGGGAGGGTAGGACAAAACATGTCATGCAAGTTCTTTCCATAAGCACGTATGACTAATTACGGAATACATGTCTACATTATATTTACGAACTGGAGCTAGTGCCGTATCGCCCTAGGTTATAACTGTCTCATGATGAATATCATCCAACAAATTACCGATCCAATCCCTACGATTTTCATACATATTGATCTTGCTAAGTTACTACTGCTGCTGTTACTATTGCACTTGCTACGAAACTACTGCTATCACTGTTACCGTTACTGTTGCTGCTGCTACTATTATCAAAACTATCATACTACTTTGCTACTGATCACTTTGCTACAGATAATTAATCTCCAGGTGTGATTGAATTGACAACTCAGTTGCTAATACTCTCAAATATTCTTTGGCTCCCCTTGTGTCGAATCAATAAATTTGGGTTGAATACTCTACCCTCGAAAACTGTTGCGATCCCCTATACTTGTGGGTTATCAAGACCTTGTTGGGAGCTTTCCCGTGTAAATAGCTTTTCTCGTTTTTGTTTTTCTTTTCTTTAATTTGCTTTCTTCAAGAAAAACTAAAAACTCCAAAAATATTTTAGTGTGTTTCTCTGAAATTCTTTTCTTTTTATTGAGTCATAACAAGGAGAAGACCACGATGAAATTGTTGAGTGGCTCTCATATGCATTATTATTGATCTAACAAAGAGCCCAAATTACCTTGTCTTCTCCTTTGAATAAAATGTTTGCAGATTCCAGCTTAGTCCACGGCACTCTTGCACTATTATTATTTTCACATCGTTCGGTCGTGCAAGTGAAAGGCAATAATGACGATATTTGATGAACTCAACTTGCTCTGTTTTTGTAAATATGTTTAACCTAGTATCCATGATTCAGCCTATTATGATTAAACATGTTTGCAATGACCCTTAGAGATTATAGTTTCTCATGCCATGCTTAAGTAACTAGAAGTGGATAATGATTTATCTTGGATGTCAACATTGCGTTAAAATGATTGTGATGTAGTATGATGATATGGTATCCTCCTCTGAATGTTCGAGTGGCTTGACTTGGCACATGTTCGTGCATATAGTTGAATCAAAACGAACATAGCCTCTATGATATTTATGTTCATGGTGTTCATATCCTACTCATGCTAGTATCCAATGTTACTTATGCATAACGCAAGTTCATGACCGTTTTCGCTCTCTAGCTGGCCGCTTCTCAACCTATTTGCTAGCCTTCGCCTGTACTAAGAGAGAATACTGCTTGTGCATCAAAACCCTGAAACTCCAGTTATTCCATATGAGTCCACCAAACCTACCTATATGCGATATTACCCTGCCGTTCTAAGTAAATTTGCATGTGCCACCTCTAAAAACTTCAAATAAATATCCTTTTTGTGTGACTGGATTGTTCATAGAGCGACAAGAGGTAGTCAGTATCTTCCATGCTAAGCGGGTTATTCTCATGATGAGTGTTTATTCACTCGTCCTTGCACGAGAGGGGCGGTAATAGGGATTCCCAGTCCCGAATTCAAAATTGCAAATAATTAAACAAAACTCCCCCAGGATTGTTGTTGGTATGGACGGTATCCGTGGATTCGGTTAGCCGTGGAGTGTGTTTGTTGGTGGAGGGGGAGTAAACCTTTACTTTTTATCGCTTGGGAACCGCCGCAAATGTGTTTAACATGGAAGATACCGATAACTAATGGTCGCGAAGTAAACAAGAAGGGTGCATTTCTCAAAATTTTATTTACCTCTGTTTTAAAATTTTGACCTATGGCACCGCTGCAAATCACTGCTTCCCTCTGCGAAACGACTATGTATTTACTTTTATGTTGTGTCATCACCTTCTCAAATAAGCGCCAGATCCTGAGAGCACTATTGTCATCCTCATGCATTGTGTGTAGCTAATGTTGGGTGCATCATGACTGGATCTTTTCTACCATGAATTACAATGTTTAGTCGCTGCTTGAACTTTGGAGCTGCTCTGCATTTATGTTTTGCGGTCTCAGAAAGGGCTAGCGAGATACCACTATTGTCATATTATATCATGGTTGTTTTGACAAAGTGTTGTCATTTGAGATATCTTATTATTGCTCGCTAGTTGATTATGCCATTGATATGAGCTAATGTAATTTTTAAGAGCTATTGTCGACATGGTTAGTTATGATCTTTGCTAAAAACCTGGGTGCTACTTAAGCTTATTTATGTAAACAAGAGCAAAAGAGTTCGTAAAAGTTTTTCTTTTTCACTTTCAGTTTATCAACTGAATTGCTTGAGGACAGGCAAATGTTTAAGCTTGGGGGAGTTGATACGTCTGCGTCGTATCTACTTTTCCTAATGCTTATCCTCTTGTTTTGGACTCTAATTTGCATGATTTGAATGAAACTAACCCGGATTGACGCTGTTTTCAGCAGAACTACCATGGTGTTGTTTTTGTGCAGAAATAAAAGTTCTCGGAATGGCACGAAAACTTTTGGAGAATTTTTATGGAATAAAAGAAAAATACTGGAGCTAAGAACCACCGGAGGGGGGGCCCCTGGGTGGGCACAACCCACCAGGCGGCGCCCCCCTCCTGGCGCGCCCAGATGGGTTGTCCCCACCTGGTGGCCCCGCTGACCCTATCTCCGACGCTATAAATTCACATTTTCGGAGAAAAAAATCAGGGAGAAAGAATTATCGCGTTTCACGAGACGGAGCCGCCGCCACCTCCTGTTCTTCATCGGGAGGCCAGATCTGGAGTCTGTTTGGGGCTCCGGAGAGGGGGATCTTCGATCTTCGTCATCACCAACCCTTCTCCATCGCCAATTCCATGATGCTCCCCACCGGGAGTGAGTAATTCCTTCGTAGGCTCACTGGTCGGTGAGGAGTTGGATGAGATTCATCATGTAATCGAGTTAGTTTTGTTAGGGCTTGATTCCTAGTATCCATTACGTTCTGAGATTGATGTTGCTATGACTTTGCCATACTTAATGCTTGTCACTGTGGGCCCGGGTGCCATGATTTCAGATCTGAACCATTTATGTTATCACCATTATATCTATGTTCTAGATCCAATCTTGCAAATTATAGTCACCTATTACGTGTTATGATCCGTAAACCCCGGAGTGACAGAAGTCGGGATACTTTCCGGTGATCACCGTAATTTGAGGGGTTCATGTATTTATTGTGTGTTAATGCTTTGTTCCGGTTCTCTATTAAAAGGAGGCCTTAATATCCCTTAGTTTCCAATAGGACCCCGCTGCCACGGGAGGGTAGGACAAAAGATGTCATGCAAGTTCTTTCCATAAGCACGTATGATAATTTACGGAATACATGCCTACATTATATTTATAAACTGGAGCTAGTGCCGTATCGCCCTACGTTATGACTTTTATATGATGAATATTATGCAACGAATTCACCGATCCAATGCCTACGAATTTCTCTTATATTGTTTTTGCTAAGTTACTACAGCTATCGTTATTGTTACACTTGCTACAAAATCATTGCTATCACTGTCACTGTTACTATTGCTGTTGCTACTACTATCAAAACTATCATACTACTTTGCTACTGATCACTTTGCTGCAGATAATTAATCTCCAGATGTGGTTGAATTGACAACTCAGCTGCTAATACTTGCAAATATTCTTTGGCTCCCCTTGGGTCGAATCAATAAATTTAGGTTGAATACTCTACCCTCGAAAACTGTTGCGATCACCTATACTTATGGGGTATCACCTCCGTTTCTAAATATAATTCTTTGTAGAGATTTCAATATGGACTATATACGGATGTATATAGATATAGTTTATGGTGCAGATTCACTCATTTTGCTCCGTATGTAATCCATACTGGAATCTCTAAAAAGACTTATATCCGTATGAAGTCCATATTGGTCTTGTTAGAAATTTCAATATGGATTACATACGGAAAAAAATGATTGAATCTACACTATAAAATACGTATACATATATCCGTATGTAGTCTATATTGAAATCTTTAAAAAGACTTATATTTAGAAACCAAGGGAGTACTAGCCAGCAAACACTTTTCCCTTTCTACAATTTCCGAGCTATGTGCATGCATACACAGCTCTGCACATGTTTGACTTCGCTACCCATCTCCCTACCGCACGCGGCGATGATCACAAAATCCTAAAAAAGTCCAAAATAAACCGTGAACTTTTATTCAAAAGCTAATTCGAACCTTGAAGTTCTAATCCTTGAAATCAGCACACCAAACTCTCCGATCCCGGTTTATTTCGAACCTTAAGAGTGTTTCGCTTGTATTCGCTGACATGGCAAACCAAATCGGACCGGCCCATTAGAGCAGTCGCTCGCGTGCTCGCCCCTTTCTGCTCTTTATTATTATTATTATTTTTGTTCGTTTTTTTTTCTTTTTGTTTCTTTGCACACATCTCTAATTTTTCCCAGTGCACAAAATATATTTTTAACACGCACATGAAACATTTTTTGATAAACTTTCAACATTTTTCCAATACATTATGTAAAATTTATGTAAATACATGTTTTCAACATTCTTTAAAAAGTGATCACTTTTTAAAATTGATTCAGTTTTCAAAATGTTGTTCATTTTCTAAAAATTATTCAGCATTTTTCTCACACAGTTTTTCAGGTTTCAAAAGTTGGCCCTATTTTTAAAAAGTTCGAAGTGTTTGGACTTTCAAATTTTGTTCAGGTTTCAAAACTTGTTCGATTTTTGTCAACTTTTTTATGTTTCAAATATTGTTCGCTTTTTTTTAAATTGATTCTGTTTTCAAAACGTTGTTAATTTTTAAATGAAGTATTTAGCGTTTTTCACGCACATTTGTTCAGGTTTCAAAAGTTGCTCCCATTTAAAAAAATCAAAAAGTGTTTGGACTTTAAAATTTTGTTCAGGTTTCAAACTTGTTCGCTTTTTTTTCAAAAGATTTATGTTTCAAAGAGTGTTCGCTTTTAAAAATTGATTCTGTTTTCAATAATATTTTCGTTTTTTTTAAAGTGTTAAGCATTTTTCTCACACATTTGTTCAGGTTTCAAAAGTTGCTTCCATTATTAAAAATTTCAAAAAGTGTACACACTTTAAAATTTTGTTCAGGTCACATAATTTGTTCCCATTTTTCAAATAATGTTTATATTTCAAAAAGTGTTTACTTTTCAAAATTGATTCTATTTTCAAAACATGTTCGTTTATTAGAAAGTATTCAGAATTTTCGAACAGTATTCGCACTTTAATTTTGTTCGTATTTCACAACTGTTTACGTTTTCCATATTTGTTTTCCCATAAAAATATTTTTTTAATCTTGACTTTCTGGCGTGTGGTAAAAGATTTTGGGCCTCTGATTAAAGCACTAACAACAATAAGTTCTATTGGATTGCTCGATTTCTCAAGCAACACCAGGTCGCAAGTTCGATCCCTCTAGATTGTCATTTCTATATTTTTTGAATTACTATGAGAAAGGGAAAAAAAAACTAACTTCACGCGTGGTTGGCCGGCCCAGTCGCGTCCTACGTTACATATTTTACGAAAAAGAAAAAACAGACTCGAAAAAAATGAAAAAAAAATGCGCTTCATGCCTGTTGGGCTGGCCCAGTCAACCGTCTCGGGATTTAACCTGCCACGTCGACAATCCCTATTTGGCAACGCTCTCTAGGTTCAAAATAGACCGGGATCGAAGAGTTTGGTGTGCTGAAACTTCGGGGTTCGATGTAACTTTCGTCTACAAGTTTAAGGTTTGTTTGGACTTCTTCCCAAAATCCTCTGGCCGATGGATCGATTGCGGGCCACCTTGTATCTTATCCTCTGCGCTTTGCGCTTTTGCTTGCGAGGATGGCATCTTGTTGGAAACCGATGATCCCGCCCACACAGGGTCGGCCCTGGCGTATGGCTAGAGGGGCGACCGCCTAGGGCCCAGGTCTGGCGGGGGGCCCATGATCGGGGGCGCATTTGTATGTGTAGCCCAATAAAATAGAGAAAAAAGAAAGTAAGGACCAGCCAGCAGCGTGATGGGCTTGGTGCCTTGGCCCAATAGTTTGATCGCATCGCATCTCGCACTCCCACCATCCATCCATCCATCCTATGGTTGTCTCAAAAAAAAACATCCATCCTATGGGATACGGATCGCTCGTTCTCATCAATCAAAGAAAATCCCCTCCATAAAAAACAATGAATCTCTACTACCTAGAGAAACGGAGTGTTCCGTTTCCCCTCTTACCTTGCCCGCTCTTCGTCACACCTCCCCTTACGATATCCCCCAACCCTCCAGCGATTCCCTCCCCCTCCACCGATTTTCCTCCCGGTTTTTTATTTACAACAATTTTCGTCAGGCCGAAAAAACCCAAATCTTTTGGTAACACAATCAATTCACCTGGTGGTAATCAATCTCTTCTTTGGTAACATATCACGCAATAAATTCATGTATGGTAATCAATCCCGGGCCAGATCAGCATATCCTATTCCTTGCTCGTTCTTCTTTCTTAGCCGCCTCTATCGATCTGTTTTTCTCCCCACGATCGACCGTGCTCGCCGTTCGTCGCCACACTGTGAGTCTCTCTCTCTCTCTCTCTCTCTCTCTCTCTCTCTCTCTCTCTCTCTCTCTCTCTCTCTCTCTCTCATATTTTCCATCCAAGCGTTGCGATCTCACCATGTACGCAGGCCGGTCCTGTTGTGGAGGCGGACAAAGAGCAACGTCTCGAGGGGTTGACGGTCGAGCGTAAAGGGCGTGCGGAGGAAGGCCTCAAGGAAGCAGCCGGTGTAGGCGCTGGAGCAGATCGCCGCAGCTCTTCCGCGGGTCGTGGAGGTTGCCAACTGCATCAAGTATGTCGATGTGTACTAGGCTGCCATTACGAAGAATTCAGTCGGATTCTGCTGGGTTTGGTGAGTGCTTCCTTTGGACTGTGAGTTATCTGTGTTCCTTTTTTGTGGTTGGTGCCTTTGCATGGAGGAACTAGCAACTCTTGGATCAAAATCGTGAATGGCCGGTGCCTTCAGCCTGGAGGTCACCCGTGGCCGGCAGTCTGAGCTCGCGACGCGGCGAGAGCTTCACCATTGATGTACGATCTTACGCGGACACAGCGTGGGAAATCATGCAGCTCCTCCATGCAGTAAAAATCTGCTCCCTGACACCTCCCGATCTCCCTCCCCTCCTAACACTGGGACTCTACAGAACGTGTCGTCATTGAGGCACGATCAACAGAAATTTTTACTATGCTTTGTATTTTCTACGGCTGGGAACGTGCCATATATACTCCTGGTAGAAGTAAACCACAACTAGCTCATGAGTTTCTGTGAAGAATCTCACGTTGTTTTCCTGCAATTGTCTGGAACTCCTCTGGGGTGGCAATCAGCAGGAAAAACGATTCACCTCCGGCAACTAGCTCATGTATGTATGATTCAGACGTATTTGAGAGAGAAATTTAATTCTTTCATAGCATGGTTAAATCCATACTTAGACATTTCTTCAGAAAATCTCGTTCTATTTATTGCAATCATCTGACGAAGCTAAACATGATCTCTACGTAATTATGTTTATGAAATATGAACAGAGGGATAACCTTTGCATCATCAGCAGCGAGTCCGGAAGTGGGGGAACTTGTCCGGTACGACGGCTTTGTGATCGGAGGGAACTTTTCAGTATATATACTTGTAAATCTGTAAGAAATGTTTAATTAAGAATTTCCTTGTACTGTAAGATTAGTATGCATTTATTTGGTATAAAATAATTTTAACAATCTTTGTTCAGTTTATTTAGTATAAAAAAATTGCATTGTTTCATCGCATAATATTATGAAATAGGATTCCATTGAAGAATAATTTTGGATAAACTATACTACAAAGAATACGACAATTAAATGAATCTGAAGGCAACGTCACAACATTGTATTTGAATATCATAAGCGCTGGTGGAGTAGATCTTAGTTAATAAGTGATAAAGGTCCTTGCCATCGATTCTCACAATGTTGAATACCTTTCTGCTAAAAAAAGGAAGGACAGTTTAATTATTCTTACTTGATTAAAGGAAATGTATAATGAAAAATAAATGGCTCAAAAGCTATGCTAGAACTCGGTTTGTCATGTGACTGTGATTGATCGATTTCGATGACATTATTTCCCTCTGTTGTGGTGGCAAATATAATGCACCAATAATCCCGTGGTAATACGGGGACATGAGTTGGTTGGAGTCACAAGTATGAGGCAATGTCCTCCATAGAAAATTAAGTGTGGGTTTGAGTGGGGGTGGAGGGAGGGATTGTGAGCCGGATGCATCATGACTTGAGGTGGCAAGCTTCAATTGGGGAGGTGGAGAAATGAAGATAGTGGTGAAGAAGAAGAAAAAGAAGAAGACATGATTGGTCTTGGTGTTGAACTATTACACCTGGCATGTCCCCGTTGCAACGCACGCGCAATTACCTAGTCAAAGAAAAAAAAACATGTCTATCGTTGTCTCATCGTCTTCGTCTCGTCCTCATCTGTTCGTCATCCTCGCTCCTTTTTCTTGCCGGTTGCCGCCGCACAGGCTCAGGGCCTTGCCGGCTGCCGCCGTGGTGCCGCTGCAGCCTGCAAGGAATCAGCCTGCCGGCTGTCGGCCCTGCCGTCGCTCCCAATTCTTGCCGCACGGTCGTCTGCGAGGCTGCGAGGAGTTCATAGATCATCGTCTTCTCTGTCTTTCAAAAGTACGTATATGATTTATCCATCCTCAGTTTCGGTATACATGATATAATTTAGGTGTTTGAATTGCTGATGTACAAAATTCTGATTGTATGTACTATTTTTATGTAGTGTACAAACACACTATTTTTATATATAGTATTAGGGGCCCATGTCATTGAGTTCGTCAAGGGCCCTCCGAAACATAGGACCGGCCCTGCTCCCACACGATCGAGCAGGCATCCGTCCATAGGCGATCTGACCTCGGAATCACTTCTCACCGGGCAGTTGCACTTATAGAATATGGTTCGACCCAGGGGCGGAGCCATGCTTTGAACATAGGGGGGGGGGGGGGGGGGGGGGGGGGGGGGGGGGGGGGGGGGGGGGGGGGGGGGGGGGGGGGGGGGGGGGGGGAGGACAATGTGCATGTGGGCAATAAATGCAAGACCAAATTATATCGATTCTTAAATATAGTGTCGATATCAAACAAACAATGTCAATTTTTTCTTGCAATTACATTGAAATATCTACAGTTTTTTATTAGCTTAGATGTATATCTACGCACATCAGGCTCAACAAACCATCAAACGTCAAGCTTTGTAGTGTTTTCAATCCTAAAATATACACATGTCGCTCTGCATTCTCATTAGTAGACCCGGTGGTTAAAACAAATGGCTTCAATTGTTAGTTATTGGTGGTCTCTTCTTCTTCATGCTTTATGCAATTCTAGACTTCTAGTTAGTACAAAAACAGGTATATCATTTGTAATCGAATCTAACTAGGACAACCTCCGTCCTAAATTACTAATATTAAATCTATCTAGGTTTAGATTTATCAAATACTAAAACGTATCTAGATACATTCTTATATAGACAAATCTAAGACAAATAATTTGAAACGAGGAAGTAGTTTGTATACTCTAAATTGAAAATAATATATCTATGTAGCATACCTTTGGTTAAGATTAGGCAGGCCACAAGCCATGCTGTGACCTGTGAAAGCCGAGAGGCGGAGACATTTCAGTAGTAGAAAACAGGGCTTTCGTCACAGCCGGATCGGAGCATTAGTCCCGGTTGCATTATGAACCGGGACTAATTTGAGCATTAGTCCCGGTTCGAGCGGCTAGGGCGCTGGGCAGGCATTAGTCCCGGTTCAAATGGGACCTTTAGTCCCGGTTTGAGCCACGAACCGGGACTAAAGCCTTTAGTCCCGGTTCGTGGCTCAAACCGGGACTAAAGGTTAGACCTTTAGTCCCGGTTCGAGCCACGAACCGGGACTTAAGGGTTGAGGCTTTAGTCCCGGTTGGTGGCCTTTAGTCCCGGTTGGAGCCACGAACCAGGACTAAAGGGGTTTTGAAATTTGTTTTTTGTTTTTCCATTTGTTCTTTGTGTTTAGTTTCTGTTTTAAATTGCTTATATCTTTTAGGATATTTGATGTTTTTGAGTGATTCTTTTTGCATTAGATTCAAAATTTTGTCTAGTTTCTGTTTGTGCCATTAGTTTTCAAATTTGAATGATTTAAATATGAATTTGTTCAAATTTGCTTCAAATCCTAGATTATGAATAATTTAAGTTTAAAAATAGTTTTTAATTTAATTCTTTTTGCTCCTAGTCACATGTTAGATTCTTTTCACCCATATAGCATGTGCAAAAAAGTTGAAAGGGTTACGGCAAAAACTGAATGCACTTTGTGTACAAAATGGACAATCTCTTTCGAAGTATCAGGGTTTCGGACGAAAACTCATCTACTACAAAGGGATTTCATTTTTTCTTCGCGTAATCAAATCCATCGTGAGAGCCATCATCAGAATAGTTGTGGAGAGAAAGTCTTCACTTTTTCTTCGCGTGTGTCCCTTGCTTATTGCGCCATAACCATGGATAATCTTCATCGTTTAACAGGGTGCTTGGGTCAGCCTTCACTTTGAAGGGAGGAATTTCATGAAATTTTTCATAATCTTCAGACATGTCTGTCTTGCCCTCCACTCCCACGATGTCTCTTTTCCCTGAAAGAACTATGTGGCGCTTTGGCTCATCGTATGATGCATTCGCTTCCTTATCTTTTCTTTTTCTCGGTTTGGTAGACATGTCCTTCACATAGAAAACCTGTGCCACATCATTGGCTAGGACGAATGGTTCGTCTGTGTACCCAAGATTGTTCAGATCCACTGTTGTCATTCCGTACTGTGGGTCTACCTGTACCCCGCCTCCTGACAGATTGACCCATTTGCACCGAAACAAAGGGACCTTAAAATCATGTCCATAGTCAAGTTCCCATATGTCCACTATGTAACCATAATATGTGTCCTTTCCTCTGTTGGTTGCTGCATCAAAGCGGATACCACTGTTTTGGTTGCTGCTCTTTTGATCTTGGGCGACCATGTAAAATGTATTACCATTTATCTCGTACCCTTTGTAAGTCAATACAGTCGAAGATGGTGTCCTGGCCAACGAGTACAGCTCATCTCCAACAGTGTTGTTACCATGAGATGTGTTTGCAACCAACTGCCGAAAGTCCTGATGTGTTCACATGTATTCCAGTCGTCACACTGCTCCGGGTGTTTGGAGCGCAGAATATTCTTGTGTTCATTGACATACGGGGTCACCAAGGTAGATTTCTGTAAAACTGTGTAGTGTGCTTGAGCCCAAGAATGCTCGTCCCTACATATTATTGAGTCTGCTCCTAGCGTGCCTTTTCCAGTCAGTCTCCCCTCATACCGCGATTGAGGGAGACCAATTGGCTTAAGGTCAGGAATGAAGTCAACACAAAAGCCAATGACCTCCTCTGTTTGATGGCCCGTGGAGATGCTTCCTTCTAGCCTAGCACGGTTACGAACATATTTCTTTAAGACTCCCATGAACCTCTCAAAGGGGAACATATTGTGTAGAAATATAGGGCCCAGAATGGCAATCTTGTCGACTAGATGAACTAGGACGTGCGTCATGATATTGAAGAAGGATGGTGGGAACACCAGCTCGAAACTGACAAGACATTGCACCAAATTATTCTTTAACCTTGGTTGGATTTCTGGATCGATTACCTTATGAGAGATTGCATTGAGGAATGCACATAGCTTCACAATGGCTAATCGAACGCTTTTCGGTAGAAGCCCCCTCAATGCAACCGGAAGCAGTTGCATCATAATCACGTGGCAGTCATGAGACTTTAGGTTCTGGAACTTTTTCTCTTGCATATTTATTATTCCCTTTATATTGGACGAGAAGCCAGACGGGACCTTCATACTGAGCAGGCATTCAAAGAAGATTTCCTTCTCTTCTTTGGTAAGAGCGTAGCTGGCAGGACCTTGATACTGCTTTGGATGCATACCGTCTTTTTCGTGCACACGTTGGTGGTCCTCCCGTGCCTCCGGTGTATATTTTGTCTTCCCATACACGCCCAAGAAGCCTAGCAGGTTCACACAAAGATTCTTCGTCACGTGCATCACGTCGATTGTAGAGCGGACCTCTAGGTCTTTGCAATAGGGTACGTCCCAAAATATAGATTTCTTCTTCCACATGGGTGCGCGTCCCTCAACGTCATTCCGAACAGATAGTCCGCCAGGACCCTTTCTAAAGATTACTTGTAAATCATTGACCATATCAAGTATGTGATCACTAGTACAGAGGGCGGGCTTCTTCCGGTGATCTGCCTCACCTTTGAAATGCTTGCCTTTCTTTCGACATTGATGGTTGGTCAAAAGAAATCGATGATGTCCCAGGTACACATTCTTCCTGCATTTGTCCAAATATATACTTTCGGTGTCATCTAAATAGTGCGTGCATGCGTGATATCCCTTGTTTGTCTGTCCTGAAAGGTTACTGAGAGCAGACCAATCATTGATGGTTACAAACAGCAATGCATGTAGGTCAAATTCCTCCTGATTGTGCTCATCCCACACACGTACTTTGGGTACAACCCTTTTTTATGATCCTCTAACGTGCGATCGAACTTCAACTTCTCCCTTTCACTTTGGTATTGTCTCTTTGGATCAACAATGACCCGGCGAAGATCATCATCGGGCACATCGTCTGGTTCCTCTTGATCTTCAGCTTCCCCCGTTGCAGTATCACCGTATTCAGGGGGATAGTTGTCATCATCATCTTCTTCTTCATTGTCTTCCATCATAACCCCTCTTTCTCTGTGCTTGGTCCAAACATTATAGTGTGGCATGAAACCATTCTCAAGCAGGTGGACGTGAAGGGTTTCGAGTCAAAGTAATCCTTCGTATTCCCACAGACAGGGCATGGCCAATACATAAAACCATTCTGCTTGTTTTCCTCGGCCACTTCGAGAAAATTATGCAGGCCCTCAATGTACTCGGAGGTGCGTCTGTCACCGTACATCCATTGCCGGTTCATCTGCGTGCATTATATAATTAAGTGTATCAAAAACCATTACAGAACATCATGAATAGAGAAGTGACCAAATTAATACAAGTTCATCATCACATTAAAACCAAAGTACAGTAGTGATCAAATGTTATTACTGATAAAATAAATACATGAAGTTCATACATAGTTCTCATTGAACAACATATAGCTCTCTAGAGCATCTAATTAAAACATACATTGAAACTATGTAAAACATGTCAATGCAACAACACATGCGATCATAATCGCAACTAAGATAACAATTGATCCCACGGCATAATGATACTGTCGGTGTACTAAATATTGGGCCTTTAGTACCCAATACTTGTGCACGGGCAGCTGTAGCCATACCTGCGGCAAGGCTTGTCGGGGGAACAGCTGAAGATCGATCCAAGGTTATCAAGAGACATCCACGCCAAAGATCGGAAGATAAGGAGGACTGAAGACCAAGGGCTTGGCTCCCAGCAAGATCTTGTCGGGGTAGGCCGACAAGCCCAACAAGATTCCGCCACTGTGCCACCGCTCTAGTACAGCGACCGGCCTGGCATTCTGGCCCCACTTCTGGATGCGTGGCAGGGCACTAGTGGAGGCGAGCTTAAGCGGTGCTGATGGGATGGCTCCTTTTTCCATCCCCAAGAAAGTAGGGACACCTAAACGGACACCTCACGGTGCATTAAATGCATTTGTCCAAAACCGTCAGTGGTTAGGTATGATAACCATGTAGCTACTTTAGACCTCGCAAATGAGGAGTTCGCCACTGTGGTGCCCCTTTGATCATATAAAAGGAGGCCCAAGGCAACTGCTACGGGGGAGGACAACTCTCAGCCCATTCTGCATGCGTAGCTGCTGCTTGAACTTACTGTTCATCACAAGCGCTCCAAGAACTGGGATGAATCACTGATAATGAACTAAAGCAGGAGTAGGGTTTTACGCTGATTAGCGGCCCGAACCTGGGTAAAAATTCCCTCGTGTTGATCATCGGTTCTGCTCTTTGTGCGTACCTCTCCCCTTGCCGAACCGTAAAGGGGTCCCTCGGATCCCATAGGTGTCGTGCACCGACATCTTTGGCGCGCCAGGTAGGGGGATTGAGGTTGCGCGAACCTGATCTGGTGATCAGCGCGTCAGTTCCTTCATCATCTTTGTTACCATGCCACCCAAGAAGAAGGGTGCGGCAGCAGTTGTTCCATCTACGTCCGTTTTACCCGCGCCTACTCGGACGGGCGACGGCGTGGATGCAAGAAGTGGAGGTTTAGAGCCTCCACGGCGATCTGGAGGTTGTAGTATGCTTCTGTTAGAAAACAGTAGATAATTTTTTATAATTAATTAATATTAATTTTGGTAAAGTTTTGTATTAGTAGTTGTTTAGCCTTTAATAATAGTTGATAGAATTAGTTTTGCTATATTAAAAGTAATTCTTTTTGCCACTTTAATAGAACGTGACTCTGGCTTTGTTACCTTAGTTGTGACTCTGGCTGGGACGGTGCTAGCAGATGTAGTCGACGGTAGGATTGGATGGACACCATCCCGGACTAAAGAGGTTCAACTCACAAACTCACCGCCCCCCCCCCCCCCCCCCCCCCCCCCCCCCCCCCCCCCCCCCCCGTGTATCGCCATTTTAGTTTTGTAAAAAACAAAAGAAAATGATAAAAACTTCAAAAATTAAAATCCTTCGAGATGTAGTTATGTTACTACATCTACTAGTTAGGAAAATTAAAAAACTTAAATTTGGACATGTTTTGCAAAAAAATGTTATGAAAAAGTAAAATGGCCATATCTTTTGCATACGATATCGGAAAAAAACGCATAATATATCAAAAAAATCAGCACGAAAATCCGCATCCGATTTCGACGGCTATAGGCCGTGTTGCAAATTTTAGAATCCTCAAATTCTTAAAGGAAAAAAGTTATGCTCAAATTTCAGTTTTTTTGAATTTTGGTTAAACCTGGTCAAGCTGTGGTCAAACTATGGTCAAACTACTTATTCAAGAAATATTAGTGTTACTAAATAATTATTTTAGTTTTTTTGAATTTTGGTCAAACTGTGGTTAAATCTGGTCAAACTATGGTCAAACTACTTATTCAAGAAATATTAGTGTTACTAAATAATTATTATTTTTTAGAATAATAGTTTCAAACTCAAACGGTGCTTAATGCTCAAGTTCAACTCCTAAGGGTTAATATGATTGACAGCTTAGTATTGTCAGGAAAACAACAAGTGCAGACTTGAAAACTAGGGGGAATAGAACTCGAAAGTTAAGCGTGCTCAGGCTGGAGTAGTGAGAGGATGGATGACCGGCTGGAAAGTTAGACGATTTGGAATGAGTGCTGATTAGAGATTAGAGATTAAATTCTGAAGCAGTGAGGAGGGAGGGTTGATTAGAGATTAAATTGTCAAATAATTCAAAGATTTGAAAATCAGAAAAAAAAATTCCAATTTTTTTTTTCCGTAAGCGACTAAAGGGCCTCTGTTCCGACCCTTTCGTCCTGGTTTCAGAATCAGGACTAAAGGTCCTCTAAAACCGGTACAAAAGTCCTGTTTTCTACTAGTGTTCGCCAATTAGTACATCATCATGTGGTAGATTCATACCAACGCGCGGAAGCCGTACCTTCGTTGGTCAGGTCAGATGGTCTGCCGCTCAATTAAGCCCTAGCTCCGCAGCGGCGGCGGCTGCGAAAACGATCGAGATGGAGTTGCGCAAACAGATGGCAAAGCGATGTGTACTGGTCGAATCGATAAGTATTCTCGAGGCCACATCAAATCGATTATCGTACGTGATTTGTGGG
This sequence comes from Thinopyrum elongatum, assembly GCA_011799875.1. Lineage (NCBI taxonomy): Eukaryota > Viridiplantae > Streptophyta > Magnoliopsida > Poales > Poaceae > Thinopyrum > Thinopyrum elongatum. The sequence continues at coordinate 117,207,510 of CM022303.1, read as the reverse complement.
CTATCAACGTGGGCTTGGGCTATTCAACACTGCGTACGTAGAGGTCAGCCCTGCGTTTGCTAATGGCCAGTTAACAATTAGGAATAGACAAAATAAGCAACATATCATCCTGCAAACCCAACGTAGTCCCCGCTGAGTATCGTTGAGGGGGGCCGATCGATGGAGAATTGGGAATCTGCGGCTGCTTTTAAGGTTTCGTTCATAAACCGCACGACGAAAGGGAGGCACAACCGTGCAATCACTCGGGGGACGTGTTTGGTTGCATGCATTAGGTCCAATCAGACCCGCGGGATGCAGTATTATTTGGGTGTTGAGCTATTTGGTTACACGCATACGCTGTTGAGCTTGTATGGCACGGTTCTTAAAGCACCTCTCGGACTGGCTCACTGGAAACGTCCGAATCGGCATTTTCTAGCGAGCAAGCCCGAGCGATGCTTTGGAGTGCACATGGGTGGCTCGATGTGAACGTGTTTCTAGTAGTGCTTCGTCCTCCTTCTGGGTCAACCCCAAAATCCCGCACGCCGATGAACTCGCCCCCGCGCACGCTGGATTCGGCCGCCGGGCGCCTTGCCGCCGCGGCGGCGCTCGAGGTCATGATGGACCCTGTCATCCTCCCCTCCGGCCACACCTTCGAGCGCCGCAACATCCAGCACTGGCTTGACAGGGGCCAATGAACCCGCCCCATCACCAACCTGCATCGATCGGGGCTCGCCGGCGGCCTTGTCCGCTCAAGTCGTTGTTGCTAAGTGCCAGGAAGGTGAGGGAGCTGAGGCCGGAGAAGGAAGCCTCGGAGCTCGCCGATCCGCGCCGGGATCTGGCCCGTGAGCGAGTTGTAGCTGGAGTTGAGGTGGACGAGGTTGGTGAGCTCGCCGATGCCCCGCGGGACCTCGCCGCGGACGAGTGGGTTCTGGGAGACGGTGAGCACCTGTCGCTGGCGTCCTGCTTGCACTCTAGGCCGGGCCACGGCCAGCCGCAGGGGTCGACGCTCGAGTAGGAGCGCCAGTCGCCGTCGAAGGAGACGGCCTCCATGACCTACAGCAGCGCCTCCCGCATCCACAAGCAGTCGTGTCCAGTGCTGCCACTGCGGGGGCAGTCGTGGTCGGGCAGACGGAGGCCGTGAACGCCGTCGCCGAGGCTGTGCTAAGGTCCAGGGCGACGCAAGACGAGGGTGCAGAGGCAGGAGCAGCGCGGTCACCGTACGCCGCTGGCCGAGGTGCTTTGTTTTAAGTGCAATCGTTAACTCCTAATCACCATGCGAGCCAGGCAACCAAACATCGGCTAGAAATTGCTTTCACGATGACAAGACCCTTAATGCAAGCAACCAAACAATACGCAAACATCGTTTTTTACCCTGTATTTGCTCAACCGGTCTAACTCAGTCCGGCTCATTTTTCTTCTCTCAGCCAGGCTCCGCTCTAACACGCCCTAGAGTATGGTAACGTGCGGCTGCCAGCAGCACAATGACTCGCGACGTTTATTCTTTTCCCTGCAGGTAGGTCACCAGCTTGGCTTCCACGGCGACCTGGCACTCAACAGGGTAAGAAGAAGTCATTAGCACGTCAAGTTCACATGTAGAGTAGGGTACCAGGGCGTCTAGAACAAATATACGAGGTGGAAATGCCCCTGAGATCCCGAAAGATGCAGGTAAAAAACAGGTTGCTGGCGGGAGTCCCATGGTTCTATGACTGGCATATTCAACATGGACGGATGCAAAGTTTCGGTGACAAATTCAAACTTGCTCGGAAATCGCGAGATCTGATAAAAACAAAATAAGTTACTAATAATGGCACAACTACATAACATTAGATGAAATACTACTAGTAGTACGTTATAAACGATTAAAAAAAAAGCCACAGTGAAGCTGGAGGCTGGTCGGCTCCTGCTGCAACTCCAACCACCCGACCTGCCTGGCCCCAGCAGAGGCAAGGAAAAGGACTCGGCACTGTGCGGCGACGCCGAGACCTGACGCCGCACCTCCTATCGACCCCCGCCACCACCAGTGTTCCACTGCGGACGAGCCGATGGTGCCTGTCCACGAAAGCTAGCTAGCTAGCGCCCGGCGCATCGATCATATCCACAACGTGCGTGCGTGGGTGTTTCTGGCCTATGATCGAAAGTTGTGCACGCAGTGGCAGGTGGCAACTAGGGCTTTTAGGTACCTACGTAGCTGCTGCTGCTACTGCTACTAGTCAAGTCAGCTCGTGCATGGTACAGAGCAAAGGCATCGACGAGGAAACCCAATGTATCCATGTCTATCTTCAGTTCTCGGTCGGGGCCGGGACACGGAGGTTTCGGCTTTGGTGTCCTTTGGGGTGGTAGGGCAGGGTAGGTGACTTGGATTGATCACATAGACGTTCCTCTCAGTGGGTGCTCTGGCCGGATAAGGCGGAGAAGATACCCCGTTTTGTTTAAGTATGTGTTCACGTCACTTGTTGCCACCATGAACGACCACATCTAGGACGGTTTAATCCACAGGAATAAATGTGCAGAGAGAACAATTGGAAGAAATGAGCAATACACACACGAACGATATATCTTGGCCAGCTATATACAAGTCCAAAATATACATCACATAATTCAGAAATGAGAAAGCTATACATTCTCTGAATGTTCACTCCATGATTAAGAACACAAAGCAAACACGTCATGAGAAGGCCAGCAAAGAAAGAAGCAAGCGCGTCACTTTGAGTGCCTAGATATATATGCGACAGCAAAGTATGATACGTTTCAGCGTTTGTCTTGTCCGACAGTATAAGTGCGGCCAAGTTGCACATCGAAGCAGCACCCGTGTTTGAATTGAGACTCCTATCTAGTAGCTAGCTACACCTTGGGATCTTGCATCGGCTAGCTTGGCCCCTAGCCCGACGGCCGGCACTTTTCCTTTGCCGACCTCCGGCGAAAGCAAGGGCTGAAAGCTGCACTCGCGCGGCGCAAGCGACTACTCGAACGCGCGCGAACCCTCCCGCCCAGCTCTGTGCTAGTGTGCTACCACACGCCGTCGCTCTCCGCGTTGCCACTCCCGCTTTCCTTTCTCTGTGGTTCAGAAAGGGCGCCGTGATTGGAGAGTGTACGCCAGTGAGGGACCGATGGCGACGGGCATGCTGCATGCAGGGGAGGAGTAGCGATAGATGTTACCTAGAAGTTGACTTTAGTCTTACTGTTGTATGACTTTATAATATTTTGTGTAAATAATTAATAAAGTGGCTGCATGCATCGTCCAGATGCAGAGACCGGGGGTCCTCCTCTTTTTCTAAAAAAAATGCAGCGGGTGAGCCAGGGGGCGATCACCTGCTCACATAGTCACATCTAACGGTCCCGTCCGCGGCCATGTCCTCCTTGGGCGCGACGGCGACGCCGGTCCATGGTGTAACGCAAAGTCTTTATGCGAGCGGAAGCAGCGCGACAGGGGGTGGATCGTCGTCGTGGCGTGCGTCGCGGACATCTCTGTTGTAGGGTATTTTGCATACTTGCTCTAGTTGAGTCTGATTGGACAAATATAAACTAAAAACCAACATCTGCATATAGTTTGGTTGCCTGCATTAGGCTTTCTGCATGAGACAACTAACTAGTCAGCATACTGTTTGGTTGTCTGCGTTGTTGTTGTTGTTTAACAACACGTTGTTTGATTGTAAACGGCTAAAGATATGATCATCACTTCTCACTAGTGGTGACCACACCACACGCTGAACATTGTCTTGTTCTAACTAGGAAACAAATGGCAATTTATCCTACCTACTAGCAAATGACAGTACAAATTATTAAGAGCCAACATGGCTGAATAGGGAAAGTTCAATGATGCTAACTAGGTGCAAATTCATCATCTTCCTCTTCCTCTGCTGCTGATGTGCTGCTTCCTCTTCCTCGCTTCTGCTGCTGCCTCTTTCTTCTTCTTCCTCTTGTTCTTCTGCTTCAGATCCTTGTCTGACCTCTGTTATCCCACATTGCGTGAGCCCACTCCAATCTTTTGTTCTTCTACGCTTCGTTGCTGAACGCCTCCACACCATGGCCGGAACTGATCACCTGATCAGGAGTCACATCTTCCTCCTCCGACACAAATTCATCAACTCCTCATTGCAGGATCTAGTTGTGAATGATGCAACATGCAAGAACAAACTTCACCTGGGTAGGGTAACGGTGGAATGGCTTCCGATCCAGGATCTTAAACCTAATCTTCAGAGCTCCAAAGGCCATCTCAACAGTCACTCTAAGGCTGGAGTGTCTGAGATTGAACAGTTTCTGAGGAGTCCTAAGATAGTTCCTACCAGCAAACTCGTTTAGATGGTACCTGGTTTTCCTGAAGGGTGGAAGAACACCTGACCCACATGCATAGCCAGCATCTCCAAGGTAGAACTTGCCATCGGGGATGTTGATGCCATCATGACGACTCATGCTATCACTGAGAACGTTAGCATCATGTGCTGATCCTTCCCAGCCAGTCAGCACATATGTGAACTTCAGATCGAAGTCAACAGCAGCTAGTACATTCTGGCTTGTGCAGTGCTTCCTCCCTCTATATGCTACAGCTTGTGACCTCGACACTCTGGCAGTGACATGAGTACCATCTATTGCTCCAATGCAATCCTGAAATGGCATTACAATATGCTGTTAGTCTACAGAAGAACAATAACAACATATGAAGGCATGAACTACATATAGTAATTGCTCACCTTAAAGTATGGATACCATTTTGGGCTAGTGCGAATCTTGGTAGGAGTCCGGCTGGTTGGTGACCTGATCATCTATCCTCTGAGCTCCCCAACAGCATACAACACTTGCTTGAAGTACTTCGGGATGGTCTCCATGGATCTCCTGAAGGTGTTGTGTACAACCCTGAGCCTCTGGTTATGACCAACAACATGTAGGAACATGACCACTTGCTCTTCCATAATGGTGTGGATGCTATCTTGTAGCAGCCCCCTGCTCCTAAACGTCTGCACAAGCCTGGCGAAAGGTGCTCTTTTCATTCGAAGCATCCACAGAGTCTCTGTGTCGTTGTAGTTGTAAATGTAATTCAAATTCACTATCCTCTCTTGATCCCGGATTAACATCAGACCATACCGGATGCGAGGTTTCTCATTCAGACGAACAACTCTCTTGTGGACCAACAGGATCCCGGCCTGAACCATAGCTATCAGCGATGCTGCCTGAACTAGAAGCTTCGTCCGTTCATCCACAACCTAAGCGACATCCATGATGCGGTCAGTGATGGCGCTATCGACCCTAAACGGTCCTATCGAACGACCTAACACATAACAGGGGAGGGGGAGGGGGTAGCTTACCAGCTTCGAGGTCGGGGGAGACATGGCGGAGACGAGGATGGCCGGACGGAGTCGAAGAAGAAAGGGAGAAGCAGCAGCCGCTGACGGGGAGTGCTCCTGCTGCCTCTTGCCGCTGCAGGGGAGTGTCGCCGCCGCAGATCTGAGTCGCCGCTGCCGTTGGTGCCAACAATAGAGGAGGGCTTGTCCTACAGCTAGAGGTGAGCGAGTAAATGGGGTGGTGAGGGTATATTTCGCGCCACCTCGCCTCGGCCGATTTTTCCATCCCGCCATCTCCGCCTGCATCCCCCTACACCCCGCCCTACGCCGTGTCTTCGTTTTCCACTCCACTCAGCCTGACTCGCTGGAAACGGCCGATTCGAGCGTTCCCAGCGAGTCAGACTCTGGGGTGCTTTAAGTTCCGTGCAGATGCGAGTCAGGCCAGCCTGCAGACAACCAAACGGCTCATTTTCATCCGACCCAGACCTGGTTGGGCTGTATGCGGCCTACCAAACGCGTCCCTAGCTACCGTCGTTGTGGTCGTGAATGAGGTGGTCCGATCCGGTCGCTGCATCTGTCGTGGTTGAGCTGGCTAGCCAATGAATCGATCGACAGAACAGCAGGTGTCCGGGTGGAATGAAATCTAGCTACTTCTGTAGATGAAAACGGGATAAAAACGGCGACATCCGCATGTGGAAATTCTACGTGGCAGAATAGCCAAGCATAGTGTGCATAGACCACAGCTTGGGCTGGGCTGCATGCACCTGTCTCGGTCCGTCTGGACACAGGGGTGCCAGTACGTAGTACGGTGGCGTCACCGGCTATGGCGACGCGCACGAAGTCCTCCACCATCGCCAACTTTGTCATGCGCTGAGTAGCTGCGGCATCTTGCCGATAGCTTTGTTTGATCACTTCCAGCCACATGGGCTTGCACACCGAGATCCCTGCCATTTCTGTTTCCTGTCCGGGTGCGCGACGAGAGAGCACATCCGCAGCTCTGTTGGTTAGCCCCGCCTTATACTGAATCGTGAACTGCATCCCGACTAGTTTGGTGAATGCTCGCTGCTGTATTGGCGTGTTGAGCCTCTGATCCGTCAGGTTGAGCAAGCTCTTTTGGTTCGTCCGAACCACAAACTCTGCATGCTGGAGGTAGGGGCGCCAGTGATCCACTGCCAGGAGAAGAGCCAGACACTCTTTTTCGTAGGCCGACAGTCCAAGGTTGCGAGGGGCTAGAGCTTTGCTCAAGTAAGCCACAGGATGGTTATTCTGCATAAGAACTGCCCCTATACCCGTGGCACTTGCATCCGTCTCCACAACGAACTGCTGCTGAAAGTTGGGCAGCGCCAGCACAGGGGCTTCGATCAGTGCTTTTTTGAGAGCGATGAAAGCCTCGTTGGCCGCTGGTGTCCATACGAACAGGATATTTTTCCTAAGCAGGTTGGTGAGCGGTTTGCTGATCATGCCAAAGAACCGAACGAACTTCCTATAGTACCCAGCTAGACCCAAGAAACCCCTGAGTTCTTTTGTATTGGTTGGAACAGGCCACTGCTGCACAGCCAGGACTTTGGTGTTGTCCGTGGCCACTCCCTGTTCACTGATTATATGCCCCAAGTAACTGATCTTTTGCTGCGCAAAGGTGCATTTGGACATTTTGGCTTTGAGCCCATGCTGATGTAGGAGCCCGAGAACTTGTCGCATCAACTTTTTGTGAGCCTCCAATTCTTCTGTGTGAACAAGGATGTCATCCATGAAGACAAGCACGCCATGGCACAGGACGGGCACGAGCACAATATGCATGCCCCCTTGGAATGTGCCTGGCGCATAGGCCAGTCCATATGGCATCACCCGGAATTGATAGTGGCCCAAATGAGTTTTGAAGGCTGTTTTATGTTCATCTTCTGGACGCAGCCTGATCTGGTGATACCCTGCACGTAGATCCAGCTTTGAGAACCATTTGGACCCAGCAATCTCATCCAACAGCTCGTCGATGATTGGCATTGGGTAGGTGCTTTTGACTGTGATGGCATTCAAATGCCGGAAATCCACACAGAACCTCCACGTCTGATCTTTCTTGTTGACTAGCAACACCGGCGAGGAAAAGGCGTTGTTGTTGGGTACAATAAGTCCAAGGCGAAGCATCTCTCTGACTTGTGCTTCTATTTCATCTTTTTGCTCCGGTGTGTATCTGTACGGACGCATGTTGATGGGGTTTGCACCTGCAATGAGGGGGATGGCATGATCCCATTCTCTGTTCTCAGGCAGACTGGTTGGTTCTGCAAACACTGATTGAAAGTCATCGAGGATATGTTGTATCACTGGAGGCACTGGCTCGTTCCCTTCTTGCTGTTCTGCTGCACAAATCATCACGATGTGCGCAATTGAGTTGCCCTGTTCCATCTCGAGGAGCTGCGACAAAGTGGCCTGCTGCATTTGTTTGACTTGTGGTTGCAGCCCCTTCAGCACAATTTGCTCCCCCTCCCGGTCAAACTGTAATGTTTTGGCTGCCCAGTCGACCAACATTGGTCCACACTGCTCCAACCAGTCAATGCCTACCACCATGTCATAGCAGCCCAATGACAAGACACGCACATCAGTGGAGAACTTATACCCCTGAGTCTGCCACTTGCACTGTGGTATAATTCCAGAGCATTTGAGCACACCCCCATCTGCAATTTTGACTGACACTGGATCCATTGGCAACACCTGTTCAGCAATCAACTATGCCACTGCCTCGCTGATAAAACTGTGAGAACTCCCTGAATCCACAAGTATGAGAACCTCATGCCCTTTGATCGCACCCAGGAGTCTGACAGTGCGGGTTGTCGTTGCCCCCGTTGTGGCCAGTTTGCATATTGACATAAGTTGTTCCTCTTCCGAATCCAATTCGTGCCGGCGCCGATCGTCCTCTTCAGCTTGAAGCATCTCCCACAGCTCTTCGACTACATGAAGTTGGACCGTGGCAGCGCATTGGTGGCCTTGCCCCCAATGCTCCCCACATTTGAAGCAGAGCCCGCGGGCACGCTTGTAGTTGCGGAGCGCCGCGATGCGATCATCGCCCCGTCCTGGATCTTGGCGACGATCCGGTGCTCGCGCCACGTCTAATGCGCGACGATCTTCAGCAGCCGCTTGGGGCGCTGGCAGCGCTGGCCGTGGGGGAGGTGCGCCCAAAGCCAACAGCGGCCGAATCGGGGCGCGGGCTGCACCCTGCTCGTGCCGCGGCTGATCCTTCTGTGGCATGCTTGCCAAGAGCTCCTCCTGCAACGTGGCAAGAGCAAAGGCAGTATCCAAGTCCTGGGGACGGTGTAGAGCTACACCGGCTTTAATCTCAATTTTCAGACCATCTAAAAACTGAGTTCTAAAAAACAGAGGATCAAAGGCTGAATTATGTGCAAGCAAATGGTGCATAAGTTCCTCGAACTGCTCCAAATATTCCGCTACTGAACCCAACTGTCTAAGAGAGTTAAACTGACGCAATTGAGTCTGATACTGTTCCCGGCCGAATTTAGCACAAACGGCGACGCACAACTCCTCCCAAGTAAAGGAACCACGATGTGCTTCCTGGACCAGGAGCCAACGCGCTGCATTGCCCGAGAAGTGTAAAGTAGCTACCCGAACCCACATGTCTCGCTGAATCCCATACACCTCGAAATATTTTTCGCATCTGGCCTTCCAAATTTGAGGATTGTCCCCGTCGAATGATGGGAAATCAAGCTGGGGAAGAGACCAACTGTGATGAGGAGAGTGAGGCGTGTGTGGCGAGTGCTGCTCTTGCTCCTGAACGACACCTACTGATGTATCGGTAGGAAGTTCAAGGGGAGGTAGAGTTAACGCACCCTTGACCGGAGGAGGCACCAGGGTGGTGACCACCCCGTGAGCCGATCCCCCGGATTCGATGATGTCGCCGTGGCCACATGGCCCGTGGTGCGTCGTGGCAGGCTTGGGATGGGCCGCCGCGGGACACGCCACCGGATCCGCCACCGGATCACCTTTTGCGCCGCTCGGATCGGCCAGCGCGGGGTGAAGAGCGATCTGCCCCACTTGCGTGCGCAGTTCATCGAGTTGGTGTTGGAGATTCGTCACCGCCAGTCGCCATAGCTCGAGAGACGCCTGGATCGCCTCCAGACGCGTGTCGTTGGCCGCGCGGCCCTTGTTGACGGACTTGACGAGTGCGGCGATCTGGTCCTCCATGGCCGCCGTTTTCTGCGCTTGCTTGGTGGTGTAGCCGGGGCGGGGGTAGGCTGTCTCCAGGGCGACTGACCTCTGATACCACTTGTTATGGACCTCGATCTAGGGTTAGGAGTAGAGAGGGAGAGGATGGGGAAAAGGGGATCGGCTGAGGAGGACGAAGAGCAGCATCGCTTCTTTCTTCAGATTATTTTACAATAATTCTCGATGCCTTCCCATCGTCTCGCCTACTCCCCTAAATACCCACGCACGCAGGCCACACCACCCACACCACTCACTAGGGCCTCATGCTTGGTCCACTGGTCAGCCCATCCCAGCCCGCCAGTCTTCCGCCCTGTGTCGTCTGGGCCCGTCGACGCTGCCGTGCTGCTGACGAGTGGGGTCACGCTAGCAGCCGTGACACTGTGTTCCTAGTCAAATGTCGAGTCTAGCGTGCACGCGCGTCGTTGGTAGGGCATCTCCAACAGCGACTCTCAAATCTTTCGCATACGGTCGAACCGCGTGGTCTGGATCGTCCGCATAAGTTCGAACTGCATGGTCCAGACCACGGAAGCCGTCCAAAGAGGCCTGTATCAGTCTGTCGAACAATTCGGATCATGGTTTTCCCGCAAACCAGAACTAAACATGGAGGGCCTTGCGGGAGTCCGGACATCTCATGACAAACCAAAAGCCGCCACGTACCTCACTCTCCGTCCGGATGGCGAAAGGTCGCTGACTGTTGCTGTTAATTGGCATAAGGCTAGCATGTTAAAAGCCGAATGGTGATTAGTATTTGGGTATTTGGAAATATTTTTGAGCATTTGGCGAAAGGTTACTTCTTTGCCATATGATTAGCATTTGCAAGGGACTAGATTAAGGTTCTTTATCACATGTTGATGGAATGATGGAAGCTTTATAAATAGATTTGGGCATTTGGCCATTTGGCGGAAGGTTTGAAAATGACCAAGCCCATTTGGCGGAAGATTTAAGATTAGCAAGGTGATTAGTGTTTATTACGATTTTTTATTTGGCGGAAGGAAGCTAGTTCAGTGGCAGAAGCTAAGCAAGCAGCCTAGCTTTGGGGGAAGCTACACGCAGATGGATTGATAGCCTTCCGCCAAACAAAATGGTACTAATCATAAATTTTTAAAAGGAATCACGTAGTTATTTGGCGATTAAAATTTAATAGAGACGGATATTTACGGCTGCGGTTGGATGGTCGGCTTCCGCATCAGTGTCCGCAAACTGGTTCCCCTATCCACAGACGGATGCGGGAGCAAATTTGCGGGTCAGTGTTGGAGATGCCCTTACGGACATTTCTATATGCGTTCTTGGGTTTCTAAAGATAAAAGTATTATTTTACCAACAAACTTTGGAATATCATATTCTCAATGAAAGAATGTCATTTTCCACTAAGTGACCAAACACAACATGTTTAGCCATTTCTATATGTTAATATACGTAGAAGTCGGATACTCATCAGTGTAAGCTGTTCTCCACTGTCACCTAGGACAATTTGCGAGCGAGTGACGTAGAAGCCGCATTTGTTTTCACTGTCCCGATCTTATCTGGATATTTTTTTACGTCAGAAGAAGAGGCTGATCTACTTACTAAATACTTTGGCGACTGAGTGCATTGAACGGACACAACTCTGCTAATTTTTTTTAAATAATACATTTTTTTTATTAATTTTCAAAAATATTACGCTGGATGAAAATATTTCAAAAATAATACACCGTCGGCCCGCTGCAAGCCGACTGGGTCTAGTCGGCCCACAGCAGGCCGATAGGCCTCCAGTCGGCCGCGGGGCATGCAGCCTGTCGGCCCACTTTGGGCTGATTGGGTCCTGTCAACCTACTGTGGGCCGATTGGAGCCACGTGGTGCATCCCATCTACCCTCGCGCGTTTCCCCCTTATTTCCCGCCATACCCCCCCTATCTACCCTCGCGCGTTTCCCCCTTATTTCACGCCATATTTTCTCGGGCCGCCATCTCCCGCCATATGTTCCCGCTCTCTACTTCCCGCCATATTTTCCCGCTTCGGTAGTTCCCGCCATATGTTCCTGCCACAATTTTTCCGCTTTCTTAGTTCCCGCCAATGTCTCCCTCCCGCCTATAAAACACCCTCGGCAGTAACGTGGGTAAGCAGTCTAGCGTAGTCTCGTATTGTCGCCATATTTTCCCACTTTGCTCGTTCTCGCCATATATTCCCGCTCTCTAGTTCTCGCCAAGATGTCCGGATATCCTTTTGATCGTAGTTTTCACCCTAGTATGTCCAAATGTCTTCTGGATTTAGCCGCCGATTTGAGGGTAGACAACATATTAGTTCCGTGGGACAAACTCATCAGTACTGACACCCTACTGAATGAGCTGGCTCACGCATTAAGTAGGTGCGGGTGGCCTTCCAGGACCTTTGAGGAGATACGGAAAGAACTTCTGAGGTTGCATGGAAGATACCTAAAGTGTGGAAGGTACGTCAAGTTTGGAGCAGAACATACTTTTTTATGGAGTGCCGACAGCGAGGATGAAGACGATATCTTCATGCCGCCGCTTCCAGGTTCTGCATCGTCAAAGGGCAAAAGTTCTTCATCATCGAAGGGCAAGAGTTCTGCATCGTCGAAGGGCAAGAGTTCTTCATCGTCGAAGGGCAATATTTCTTCATCGTCGAAGGGCAAGAGTTCTGCATCGATGGAGGATGACGATGATGACTTCATGTAATTTTTATGTTGTATGTTGTAAGTTAAGTCGTATGTACCGTTTAATTTAGATTTAGTTCTATCTAGTTGTTTGTACTGTCTTGTTGTACGAGCATTATGTTCTATCTAAATATGATGTTGTAGTTCGGATAACAGATTACTAAATAGAGTAGGCATATGTCTCATACATAAGTACATAGTCATTTGTCTCATACATAGAGTAGACATAAGTCTCATACAGAAGTAGATGGTCATGTCTCTACTGATAGATAGAAGCGTCACTGACGACGTCTGCCCTGGCGCGGAGGCTGATCTTGAGGCGGCGTCCATCCCAACCTGTTGGGTGCCCTAACCTGGCGAGGAGGAATCTCAGACTCACCCTGGTCATACTGTGTATCCTGTGTGGGGCCAGGTGGAGGAGTCGAGAACATGTTCATCCACTCGATGTGCTGCGACATCTGAGTCTGTATGTTGTCCTCAGGATGTTGATCACTCCCCCACGTATCATGTGATGCCGACATAGACGCATGATATCCGTAGGCTCCTGCACGATGAACGTTAAGTCATGAAGAATGAGGTCGCCTCAACTAATATTGAAAATAATAAATATAAAGAGACATACCTGCTGGCTGTGACGGCTGCTCTGGCTGAAACACGAAGCTCGACGAGGGACCCTGCTGCTGTGGAGAAAACACGAAGCTTGACGTGGGACCATAGTGCTGTGGGTGCTCCGACGTCGAACTGCCAGGTTGGCCAGGAGGGGGTGGCCTGGTCGTCGGCTGATGTGCTAGACGTGGACGTGGCTGCTGTCGGTGCATGGAGTGACGTGGCTGCTGCTGCTGCTGGTGGTGGTGGTGTTGAACAACGTCGCTTCTCCGGGTGCACGTGATAGCCTCGTAGACAACCCGTATCTTGTTCTGCATGCGTTCCAAGAAGGGTTGTAGCACAGGCCGGTGTTGAAGAAGAGATCCAGACGACAGTGATCGTTCAAAGGTGGTCACGTCGTCGTATAGTTCGTGTGTCAAGCGAGTCTGAAAATTTTCATGACGATTATTAAAGTATGCACGTCAAAGTATGTCACAACTTTACTTAAAGAAAATATATCTTACCGCGTACTGCCTAGAGCCCGCAGTATCATAGCTCAGGTACATATCCGACGGAGTAGGGTCAGGTATCTCCTCTGGGTGAGAGCGCTCAATGATGCGTAATCGTGTTCCAGTCATGTAACGCCACAAATAGAGATTGAATTCATTGAGATCAAAATTGTGATTCTCATGCCATAGATGTGTGTTTGCTGTCTCCTATTCTGTAACATACGGCTCTAGTCTAACTAGCCAGTCAGCAGTTGTCCTATGCATGCCCTTCCTCGTCATCCTAAAATTATGTTGTGTGTTCAACAATTACGCAATGCTTCGAATGGAGTACTGTCAAAGATAATGCATCATTGAAAAACTGGTTAGTACCTGTGGACGTGTGCTGGCACCGGGTTCTCTGTAGGGGGAGGCAGCTCCAACTGCAGAAGACCAAATTGCCTCATAACCCTCTGTTGTGCCATCTCCTCGACGAAGATATCAAAGATGATCTTCGATTTCGTCATCCAGTAATCTCGGTCCCTTGTGCATAGCACAGACATACCACCGGGGTATCTTGCATGTATGGCTGCTTCCGTGTAGGGCTGCCAAATGACCCCAGTGTACATATCGAACTGCTCGTTCAATGCCGTGTATGCCTTCCTGGTCTGATCACTAGCAAAGCGCCTCTGCAGAAAACAAAAGTTAGTAGCCGCTAGCATTGAACTATCTCTTGTGCACAAAAAAGTTGCATTAAACTATAACACGATACATACCTCGTGACGTGTCCAACACAGACCGAAAGTAGGCATGTCGATGCCGTCAGCATCGAACATGGCGTCTATAGGCTGATGAACGCGTATATCTGGTCGCCCTATAGAGAACCTCTCCCACGACCATAGTTGTAGGAATAGAGGGCATCCAAGAAGGGCTGGCTTTGTCGATGAAAGCTGGCAGCCGTTGCACATACCTCGGTATGTAGCCGCTAAGACCGCCGAGCCCCAACTCCTCTGTCTGATCTGATCCGCCGTCTCCGCGCTAGCTATCTCGAGTGCCATAGGGATGTAGAGCGCGCTAATAGTGGTGACATGGTTCTCTGTGAACATCACCTTGCCGAAAAGCCACATTAAGTAGGCCTCCAGGCTCCGAGTGATCTGTTCCGCACTCAACGGCGTCGGGAACTTCTGGATCTGCATTAAGCAAAGACAAATATTTAGTAAGCCGCAGGTATTTTCTATAAAACCATTTGCATGATAACTTGAAGATAATAGGTAGGGGAACTAACCTGAAAATTGAGCAACCAATCATACTTAGGTCCGTGATGCTCCCATACCGGATCCGGAGCATCCGAAAAAACACCATGAAAACGTTGTGTAAGACCGAGCTCCCAACCAACCGGTGCGTCCAACGGTCCTATGGCATGACCTGCCAACGGTAGTCCCAGCAAAAGTGACACATCCTCTAGAGTAGGAGCCATCTCTCCCCACCGGAAGTGAAACGTGTGGGTCTCTGGCCTCCAACGGTCCACTAAGCAGCTCAACAAGGAGGAGTCGATGGCGAGGCGTTTGCAGCCCGGGATAGACTCAACCAGACGCGCGAAAGGTAAAAGGCCGGCCCATTTCAACCTTAATGACATAACATTTCAGTTAGTGTCTCCCATTAATATTCATGTCAGTGTGCAAATTAATAAAGCACGTACCGCTGAACCCATCCTGGGTGTATCATCCAATTCTCCAGAGGAGTGCGAGTGACCAGAGGCTTGAGCTGTCGCTCATACCATATCACACCACGATGACCCTTATCAATTTCCCCATTCAGCAACCACATTCCCGCCATTCCTGCACATACCAATTTCAAACATAGTTGCCACACTTAATACAAATGTAGAACATAGTGCCACACTTAATACAAATTCAGAACATAGTGTCACACTTAATACAAATTCCAAACATAGAGCCACACTTAATACAAATTCAGAACATAGTGTCACACTTAATACAAATTTCAAACATAGTGCCACACTTAATACAAATTCAGAACATAGTGCCACACTTAATACAAATTCAGAACATAGTGCCACACTTAATACAAATTCATAACATGGTGCCACACTAATACAAATTTATAACATAGTACTGCTAGCTTATCTTCTTCCTCTCCCTCTTACTCCTGTACTTCCTCTACCTCCTCTTCGTCCCTGATTGCCTCGTCCACGACCAGTACCACTCGCAGTGACGAAAGTGGGACAATTAGTGTCCCTATGGCCAAATTCATTGCATAGAATGCATTGCCTAGTCGGACCTCCTGCTTCAGATTCATCCATATCATTCCGGATGCGTTGACACTGTCGTCTGCCTCTACTTGTACGCATATGCTCTGGGTTTGGAATGTAACGCCTATCAGCGGGGTTGACGTTGTTGAAGTTACCCATTGATCGAAAACCCATCAGCTCACCTGTCCAGGTATTGAGGACAGACTCTTTCAGAAAAAATGGAGACACAAATGATATTGCGTCCATTCCAAGCTGCCCGCAAGCAGCAAGTACATGTGAGCAAGGTAGGTGAAACAATTTCGGTTTGTTGCATGTGCACTCACACGTTGGCCAGGCTTCATTTCCAATTTTTACCTCATGCGTCCTCAACTCATTTGCACAACCGAATTTGTTGTTGACTAAGCGGACCTCAAACCTTCTCTCTTGATTACCGATGGCGACTACAGTGTGTGACCTAGCTTTTTGCATCTTGTTGTCCATGTACTTCGTCACTCTTTCACAGTAACGTGTATTCAGGTTGTTCAAGATATGCTGCTCTGCTTTTTGACGTCTATCTCTGAAATACTTCACGGTGCCATAAAAAATACCCTCAACGATGGCTGTAAGTGGCAATGCCCGGTTTCCTCTGAGGACAAAGTTGTATGTTTCCGCGAGGTTGGTTGTCATGACACCGTACCTTGCTCCATGTGTGTCATGTAGCAAAGACCACCTCTCCAGAGGCTCATGCTCTATCCACTGCTGGAAGGTTTTAATCGACCTTCCGAGCCTTCTCCTAGTACCAGATGGGTCAAAGCCTGGCAGGTCACATAACCCAACAGGCTCCTCCTCCACGGCCGCTGATCCTGTTGCCAACTGTGCAGCTACTGCTTCAATATGTGCCCTCACCGCTGCATCTCTTGCAGCTTTTCTGTCCCTAATGTGTCTCTGCGTGCACACATTAAGTCTGTCACGTATCAAATTGTACTTCCATAACTGGTTCTGCTTGCAGAGTTTTTCGAACAGATTCATCAGGCTCTTATTTCTGAATTGCGAGAAGAAATTAGCCCCCAGATGGCGCATGCACCAACGGCTCTGCAAGTCCTGCCATGGAGTTTGTTCCTCAAGGCATGGGTTTGTTAGTGTCCTTATCGCACTGAGTATACCTGCATGCCTGTCATGAAGGATGCACACATTGGGCTTCTCCTTCACAACTAATATTTTCAACTGCCTGAAGAACCATGTCCAACTTTCAATGTTCTCACTCTCCACAAAAGCAAATGCGAGTGGGACAACTTGATTTTGGCCGTCTTGACCTATGGCTGTTAGGATCTGACCCTTGTACTTGCCAGTGAGAAAAGTACCATCTACACATATCATCGGTCGGCAATGCCTGAAAGCTTCGATGCATACACCGAAAGAGAAGAAGAGACGATGCAGCACCCTCACAGTTGGGAACTCTGGCATGAAGAGGTCTTGGATATCGATATAGGTGCCTGGATTTCCGCTGCTGCAGTGTGTGGAGGAGCTGGACAACAGAGTCATATGCATCAAAATAAGAACCAAATCTCCTCTCAAGCGCCGCATGCTTAGCCCTCCAAGCCTTGCCATAAGAAATTCTGTACTTCAACCTGGCGAAGACTTTTGTCTGGATTGCCTTCACTTCCATAGCTTTGCCCTCCACTATCTCATCGTAAAACAACCGAGCAATAAGCGTCGATGAAAGGTTGGCATGATCTTGAGGGATGCAGGGAATAAGACAAGTGTGATTCACTAAGTCGCTGATCACCCAACTTGTGCCATACTTAGGGAGATAGCCGTGCACCCTGGCGGGACAATCTGTGTTCTTGCATACCTTTGTTAGGTATTTCTGACTTGACACCTGAGCTGTGAAAACCCTTTGCGTGGACATTGCCCAATTTATTATTGCATCCTTAAGAGCTTGCTTGTTGGGATACATAGCACCCGTCGCAATATTGTTCTGGTGATATTGCCAGGCAGAATCATGTCCATCGTTCACCATCATTGCAGATGAGAAGTCATGATTCCATGATGCAGGATTCGGGACCTCCTCTGCATTTTCTTCTTCATCGGACTCGTCAGAATCATCGGCATGACCCCTATCAACATCGGTGTCTTCTTCTTCCATCTGGTCCTGCATGTGCCCATCTACCTCGTCAGCGTACACCTCGCCACTGTAATCACCATCGGCATTTCCTCCTTCTACCTGACTACTCTGCCCTGGTTCGTAGCCATCATTTCCAGCATTTGACATAGATAACTGCCTCCCTCCACTGCTCTGCCCAGGATCGTAGCCACCCTCGCCTTCATGTGCAGTGACCTCCTTCGCGACAGGAAGCACTAAGGCAATAGGATTGCATCCCCTGCGTTCGCAACCTTGTAACCACCGTACCCACTCGGAGTCTCGCTCTATTGGCCTCAAATAAAAGTAAATTATTGAACTTGACCGTGTCCACAATGCATGAACACCGACGGTGTGTGTTTCTGTATCAAGCCCTAAACTTCCTGTAATCCATTCTTTCAACTGACTGACTGACCATGTTTAAGGTGCGCTCATTGGCACCGCTATGTGAGTAAATTCACTCAGATCTTGTCAGTTGTTTGGACAGTACCAGGACCGTAGTAAAATTTGAACGTCACTACATCAGACATCTCGGCTCACCTAATTTTTTTTCAACAATGATAGACAAGTATTAAGCAACAACTTTAAATATCCGCACTACTAAATATTTGACATGTATATATATTACAGAATATTAACGGAGCAACTAAAAAAATTCACACACCTACAAATATATTACAAATATTTGCCGGAGCAACTCCAACTACTGACACACCTAAATATTTGACATCCACATATAGTACGGAATATTACCGGAGCAACTTCAAATATTCACACAACTAAATAGTTGACATCAAAATATATTTACGGATACTACCAGAGCAAATAACTTTAATCGCACACCTAATTTATTTCACATCGAAACATATTACCGAATACTACCGGAGCAACTACGAAAAATAAAATGTGTGTTGAAATATATCCTTGAAGCGTGCGAGCGAACGACGAACGGCGGCCTTCAATCATCGGAGCCGGAAACTCCACCAAACTGCCGGAGCTTCACCTCCACCACCTCCACCACACTGCCCCAGCTTCAGCACCACCCCCTCCACCTCCATCGCCGCCACAACCTCCTCCACTGTGCTAAAAAAAGCTTAAAAAAAATGCTCACCACGAGCTACCCCATCAGTAGATCGAGGTCTCCCTTGGCTCCCCTAACTACGTAGAACCCATTCACGGTGCTCAATATGTAAAAAAAGCCTCATTTTGATGTATTAATTTGAGGCATTTCTTGTAAGAAAGTGTGACGACCCCGGCTTAATCGTGCACTAATCATACACGCAAATGCGCACGATCAAGCCTAAGGACTCACTTGAAGATATCACAACACAACTCTAAAACATAAATAAAGTCATACAAGCTTAATATTACAAGCCAGGGCCTCGAGGGCTCGAATACATAGCTCGATGGCATACAAGCGTCAGCGGAAGCATTAGATATCTGAGTACAGATATATTACAAAGAGAGAAAGAGATAAGCCTTCACAGAGGCAGGGTAAAATAAAATACTACGATCGAAAGGCGTAGGCCTCCTGCCCTGGACCCTCCGATCCTACTCCTGGTCGTCAGTCGGCTCCTCATAGTAGTAGTACTCACCAGGCGGGTAGTAGTACTGGTCGTCAGCTGGGGCTTCTGGCTCAGGGGCTCCGTCGTCTGGTGGCATCAAATGGAAAATGGGGGAAAAAGAAAATAAAGCAAACGTGAGTACTCATCCGAAGTACTCAGCAAGCAAGGATCTACACTACATATGCATCATTGTCAAAGGAATGGCTGTATATGTGGACTGGGCTGCAGAAATGCCAGGGTATAGGGGGAAAGCCTAGTCCTATCGAAGACTAGCATCTTCAACAATCTTCGACAGTCTTGCAGCATCAGGAGAGAACAGATGAACATAATGTAAAGTAGTAGTAGTAATATCATCAACCTCGACCTGAGATCCTTTCTCGACTCCCTGCGAGAAAGCAATCCCAGAGCCGTACTATCCAATTCTCATCACATGTTCTAGTTGTACCGATCGGGATACAACTCCGAGTGTCCGTTACCGTAGGACAGGCTATCGATAGAAGTTTCTTCCCTGCAGGGGTGCACCAACTTACCCACCACGCTCACTTAACTCTGGCCGGACACACTTTTCTGGGTCATGCCCGGCCTCGGCTAAGCAACACGCCGCAACCCGACCTAGGCTTATAAGAGAGGTCAGCACGCCGGACTAAACCTATGCCCCCAGGGGTCTTGGGCCATCGCCCCGGGAACTCCTGCACGTTACGGGGCCACCGAGAGCAGACCTAGCAACCCCTTATACAAGCGCGGTTGCGTTACCAGTCCAACTCGGCGTGCGCCGCTCCTTACTGACGTCAAACAAGCTTCGGCTGATGTGTACGACGCAGAACGCCGATACTATGCCCACGTGATGGTTAGTGCTATCGGGCCAGAGGCCCCTCGGATCAAATATCCAAAACCGTAGTGGATTAGGAGCGCGCGGAAACGAGCAGAGACTCACGATCGATGTGACCCCGTCGCCCCGTCTCGAGGACTTGCGGCAAGGGCTAAGAATGCCCGGCCACGCCTCGTAGTTATCTCGCGGGCACCATCCAGGTCAACCCGACTCCACATCACTTCGCGTTAAGCTCGCGCGGGTACCCCTCAGGGCCGACCCGTCTTTAGTATCATAGTTTAGTGCAAGTCATAATATCCAAGGTAACTGTGTGTCTGACACCGAAGGGAACCCTGAGGAATCACCCTCGATGGAATTCCCGCTCGATGTTATCATCAAGGTGAACGAAGGAGGAATCACCCTCGAGGTCCACCTTGAGGAGTTGCGCGACGACGTCGTTATCGGGGGTGGTGTAGAAGGAATCACCCTCGCTTACCACGACCGAGTAACTAACCTACAAGGTTAACATCAGAAGTGCTGACGAGGTATCACCCTCGGCACTCGATGGTAACCCAGCAGTGTCGGCAACTAAGGGGAAGTGATGTGCGGTGCCATGGTCTAGTCTTCAATCCCGATGATCGGGTCTTCTGATGTCCAGCAGGGCAGTCGGGATCAAGTGGGGGTCTCGATCGTGTCTCTACCCACCTTATACTAAGCAGTCTAGGATAACCGGTAAGGTAACAAAGCAGGGTACAATAATCAGGCTATGCAGCAGATATAGGAAAACAGTAGCAGTAGCAGTTCTAATGCAAGCATAAGAGAGAAGAGAATAGGCGATATAGGCATGCTCAAAATGGGGGTGCTTGCCTGTTTGCTCGGGGGCAAGGGCAAGGTCTTCAGTAGTATCGTCGGGGACGTAGTCGTACTCCTGTGCGGCGTCTGCCTCGGGAGCTACGTCAACGTCGGGGGCTACCGAGAGAGAAGAGGGGGAAGAAACAGGTAAACATAATGCAAACAAATGCAACACGGTGCGTGTGATGCTATGATGCAGTGCAGGGTTGCCTAAATATGCATCTAAGTCATTTTAGTTATTTTTAGAATTATTCTGGGATTGAATATCCGACGTGTGTGCACTATTCATCTGCCGGATTCGGGTCCGGAGTTACGAGTTCTTCTACGTAGGGGGTTCCGATGGAGAAACAGACGGCACGATCAGACTCGGCTCGTCGTTCTGAGCAACTTTCATGTTTTAACTTTTTCGATCCGAGCTACGGTTTAAAAGTTATTAATTTTTAAAGTTTATTTGAATTTCTGGAATTTATTTATTTATCAGAAAATGATTTATGACATCAGCATTGCGTCACAGTGACGTCAGCAGGTCAGTTGCGGTTAACCAGGGTCAAACCTGACATGTGGGTCCAGTGGGACCCACATGTCAGCCTCTGTTAGGCTAACAGTGGATTAATCCTAATTATCAGATTAATTAGGATTGTGGGCCCACATGTCAGTGAGTGATTAGGTTAACTAATTAGTTTTAATTTACAAAATGTTTTATTTAAACTAAACAGTAGCGGGGCCCACATGTCAGTGTCCGTAGCTGCCACGTCAACATAGTTGACTTGGTCAACTGGTCAACGTGGGCCCCTGGGCCCACGGGTCAGTGACCCAGGGTGACCTACGTGGCGGCCACGTCGGCGCCGGCGCCGGAGAACGCTCCGGCGACCATTTCGCGCGGCGGCGCGCTCGGGCGGTGGCCGGAAATCGCCTACAGGCCACCAAAAGGGACGGGGCCGAGTGCGTTCGAACGGCCGCTCGACGGCGCGTCGAATGGTGGTGGAGGTGTGGCCGGAAACGGCGTGTAGCGACGGCGGCGAGCATCGCGGCGGACGCCGGAGTTCGGTCGTCGTCGGATTCGTAGCTAGGGGGGAAGCACTGAGGCTTGCCCTTATCCCCTCGGGTGGCTGCGGCGTCGGTGGCCGTCGGCGTGTCGCCGCCCGGCTGGCGCTAGCGCGCGCGGCCAGGGGCACGCCGACACGCACGAGGAGGGAGGTGAGGTGGGCCGCTGTTGGACTGGGCCGCACACTGTGCACTTAGGCCCAGCCAACAGTAGCGTTTTCCTTTTTCTTATTTCTCTTCTCCCTTTTCTTTTATTCTTTTTCTGTTTCAAAATGATTAGGCCACTTGTTCTCTTTTGTAAAATGTGGAAGTTGACCCTAATATTGCAGTGCAATATTAGCCCCCACCAAAAAGTGGTTTGAACTAATTTGAATTCCATTTGAATTTGATATCAATTTAAATAGATTGAATAATCTGTTTTGGGTGCTGTTTCAAGTTGTTTGAGTCAATTATCCCACTCCAAATATTTTGATGTTGATTTTGGAAATGTTCCTGGATTATTTGTCATTTAATGAACATTTTCCCAACTGTGTTTGATCAACTTTATATAATTCACCTTTGAATTTGAGTTGATTTTCAGATGTGAATTTGAATTGGATTCATTAACCCTTATGACTTGGCACTGCAAATGATCATGACTTGGCAGTTTTAACAGAGTGTCATAGAGCTTATTACTAGGGGGTGTTACAAGTTCTCCTCCTCTAAAAGAAATTCTCGTCCCGAGAATTTTAGGAGGTAGAAGGGAAAAGTCTGGGATATTCTTCCCGAAGATAATCCTCGCGTTCCCAAGTGGCTTCGTCTTCAGTATGATTCGACCATTGCACTTTTAGGAACTTGGTCGTCTTCTGACGAGTACGACGCTCAGCTTCGTCGAGGATGCGGATCGGATGCTCCTTATAGGAAAGATCATCTTGTAGCTCGAGCATCTCATGATCCACTGCACGATGCGGGGATTCCTTGAAGCACTTACGGAGTTGCGACACGTGGAAGACATCATGAATATGGGAGAATTGCGGTGGCAACTCCAATTGATATGCCACCTGTCCACGTCTAGCCACGATGCGGAAAGGACCAATATAGCGAGGAGCTAGCTTGCCCTTAATTCCGAAACGACGGGTGCCCTTCATTGGAGTGACACGAAGATAGGCTTGATCAGCAGGTTGATAGATCACACCCCATCGCTTGCGATCATAATTACTCTTTTGACGGTCTTGGGCTGCTTTGAGATTCTCCCGGACAATTCGGACTTGTTCTTCGGCATGCTGAATAATGTCCGGTCCAACAAGAGGTCGTTCCCCAGTTTCTGACCAATTCAGAGGGGTTCGACATTTACGACCATAAAGAACCTCAAAGGGGGCCATTTTCAAGCTGGCTTGATAGCTGTTGTTATACGAGAACTCGGCATACGGAAGAGATTCCTCCCACTTCTTACCGAAGGATATAACACAGGCTCGAAGCATATCTTCAAGCACTTGATTAACGCGCTCAACTTGGCCTTGGGATTGGGGATGATAAGCTGAACTCCAGGTAATATGAGTTCCCATTGCTTTCTGGAAACTTTCCCAGAAATGGCCAGTGAAAATGCTGCCACGGTCTGAACTGATTTCCTTGGGAATACCATGGAGTGAAACAATTCTGGAGATATATAGCTCTGCTAACTGACTAGCAGTAATAGTCTCCTTAATTGGCAGAAAGTGTGCAACCTTGGAGAGTTGGTCGACGACGACAAGAATAGCATCGTGACCCTTCTGAGACTTGGGAAGACCAGTAATGAAATCCATCTGCACTTTATCCCACTTCCACAGAGGAATAGGAAGTGGTTGCAGAATTCCAGCAGGTTTTTGATGTTCTGCCTTCACGCGACGACAAACGTCACACTCGGCAACATAACGAGCAATATCTTGCTTCATTCTAGACCACCAGTACCTTTGACGAAGATCTCGATACATTTTGGTACTACCCGGATGGATAGATAGCGGTGTATCATGGGCCTCCTTCATGACTTTGTCAGTCATCAGCTCGAAGCGAGGTACTACAATGCGGTCTCGGAAGTACAAGGTTCCATCTTCAGCAATCGAGAAATCCCTGTACTTTTGAAGGTGAAGCTCTTTCTTCATTAGATCAATTTCAGCATCCTTAGATTGCGCAATCTTGACAGCTTTCTCAAGATCTGGTTGTATCACAAGGTTATTAAGAGAACCTTGCGGAATAATGCAGAGATTCAGCTTGCGCAATTCTTCATATAGCTGGGGTTGAGCTTGCTTTACCATGAGGTTGCTACAGTATGACTTGCGGCTCAAAGCATCAGCCATCACATTAGCTTTGCCGGGAGTGTATGAAATTCCACAGTCATAATCGGTGATTGTTTCCAACCAACGCTGCTGACGAAGATTAAGTTCCGGTTGAGTGAACAAGTACTTCAAGCTCTGATGATCGGTGTAAATCTCACACCGATTACCAAGGAGGTAATGTCGCCACTGCTTCAAAGCATAAATGACAGCAGCAAGTTCGAGGTCATGCACTGGGTAATTCTCTTCATGTGGACGCAGTTGTCGCGAAGCATAAGCAATTACTCTCCGCTCTTGCATTAGGACGCAGCCTAATCCCTGACGAGAGGCGTCGCAATATATGACAAAGTCCTTGCGAGAATCAGGAGGAGCAAGCACTGGAGCAGAAGTGAGCTTGTCCTTGAGGGTTTGGAAACTTTCCTGACACTTGTCTGTCCACTCAAACTTAACGCCTTTGTGGAGCAGATTAGTCAGGGGCTTGGCGATCTTGGAGAAGTTCTCAACGAATCGGCGACAATAGCTGGCTAGACTGAGAAAGCTTCGGACCTGCTTGGCATTCTTCGGAGGGGTCCAGTCAAGAATAGCCTGAACTCGCTCCGGGTTAACTGCAATACCATCCTTGGAGATGACATGTCCAAGGTAGGTTACCTCGGAAAGCCAGAATTCACACTTTGAGTACTTGGCATATAATTGGTGCTCTCGAAGTCTCTCTAGAACAAGGCGAAGATGCTCAGCATGTTCTTCTTTGTTCTTCGAATAAACTAGAATATCATCCAGATATACCACGATGAATTTGTCGAGGTAATCCATGAATATGTAATTCATTAGGCGGGAGAATGTAGCTGGAGCGTTTGTTAAGCCAAACGACATGACTGTGTACTCGTAAGAGCCATAACGAGTAACGAATGCAGTCTTCAGAATATCCTCTTCGCGAACACGGATCTGGTGATAACCCAACCTCAAGTCGAGTTTAGAAAACACCGAAGATCCAGCGAGTTGATCATATAAATCGTTGATCCGGGGAAGTGGATATTTATTCTGAATGGTTGCCTGGTTGATAGGACGATAATCTTGGACCAACCTATTCGTTCCATCTTTCTTCTTGACGAAAAGAGACGGTGCTCCCCATGCAGAGGAACTGGGGCGAATGAAACCCTTCCTTAAAGATTTATCAATTTCCTCCTTAAGCTCGATGAGGTGGTGCGGAGGCATCTTGTAGGGACGCTTCGCAATAGGAGTGGTGCCAGGCTTCAAGTCGATGACGAACTTGACAGCTCTAGCAGGGGGTATTCCTGGAAGTTCTTCTGGAAAAACATCTGGGAAGTCACAGACCACTGGGATATTCTCGATCCCATCAAGTGGAGAAGCATTCAACGCGTTCAAGGCATAAATTTGAGCCTCAGCGTTCCGGGTAAGGTGAGCTTGATAGTTCACCATCTCATTTGATGGGTGCAAGAGGTGTACAACTTTAGTGGCACAATTGATTGAGGCGTAGTGAGCCTTCAACCAATCCATTCCCAGTATAAGGTCAATCTTTGAAGATTGCAGGATAATGGGGTTTGCATCAAAATGCAACCCTTCAACCTCAATAGTAACTCGGGGGCTGAATATGGAAGTTCGGCATCGTCCCGCGGGAGTGTTTATTATTATCGGATGTTGTAGCGTTTCGCACTTAACATCATGCAAGAGTGCAAATTGTTCTGACATGAATGAATGCGATGCACCTGAATCAAATAAAACAGATGCTGGTACTGAATTAACGAGAAGTGTACCCATCACAGTATCTGGTTGAACTGGAGCTTCAGACATGTTGACGTGGTAGCTCTGCCCACGACCATAAGAAGGTCTGGCATTATAGTTGCGCTGTTGAGGAATACCACGGCCAATTGCACGGCCAGCAGAAGGGAGAGCCAGTTGATTCTGATTCTGAGAACAATCTCTAGCACGGTGACCTGGCTTGCCACACTTGAAGCATAGTCCGCTGTCAGGACGAGGTGCTGGAGCTCGAGGTGCTGGAGTTGGCAGAGGCTGTCTCGGTGGTGGAGGTGGCAGACGTGGTGCAGCATAAGAAGGTCTGTTCGCAGGAGCTGCTGAACGGAACATGCCTTGGGGAAACCAGATGCGTCGCTTCTGGGAAGACGAGCCCGAAGATGAGCCCGACTCACGGGTGCGTCTGGACGCTTCCTTGTGCTTCTTAAGTCCAGTTTCAACCATGATGGCCTTATTCACCAAGGTGGCGAAATTAGGGTAATCTTGAACAAGAAGGGCTAACTGAATGTCATGGTGCAGTCCTTCACGAAACTTCTCCTGTCTGCGTTCATCAGTAGGAATGTCCTCTTCAGCGTAACGAGATAAGTCTAGAAACTCGCGCTGATAGACTTCCACAGTCTTGTTTCCTTGGACAAGGCTACGGAACTCAGCCTTCTTCCTAGCTATGACAGCTAGAGGAATGTAGCGGGCACGGAAAGCAATCTTAAACTCTGCCCAAGTGACGACAGTACCAGGCGGCAGAGTCTGTCGATGAGTGGCCCACCATTGGGCTGCGGGACCCTTAAGAAGATATGTCGCAAAAGTGACATAGTTAATTTCGGCGACACCAGCAGACTCCATCTCATGAGAGATATCACGCAGCGAGTCATCTGCATCCAGTGGGTTGACTGTGTTGCGGAAAAACGATGGACTGAGCCTCATGAACTCTGGTAAGGCAATGGATGGTTGCTGCTGATTAGCTTCAGGACGAGGGAATTGCTGCATAATCCCCGTCATAAACTGGCGGTTGAGTTCAAACTGTTGCATCATCGCTGCCATGTAATCAGGTGGTGGCGGCGGTGGCGGGTTGTTGTCAGCCATCCTGCTATTCCAACAGGGGTATTTCAGCGATAGCTTATGCAAGTGTTTAACAATAATTATGAGGTAACTCGACATTATTGAAAGAGTGCAATAGATGCTTAAAGTAGTCATTAAGACATACAGATCCGTACACAGTCGGTTAAAATCGGGCAGCATATCGGCGCACATTGAAAAACTAGAGACACACTAGGCGGCACGCAGGCACGCGGTAAGGAAGTACACAACGTGACATAGCAAAGGCTACATCAGCGTCGGAGAAAACCACGGAAACGGGGTATCTGCAAGTGCGGACGACGAGTGTTCATCGCGGCAGGATCCTGTGCTCCATGTGCACTCTGATGCAGAACCCGGTCTCGAACTGTAAGAAGAGGTCCACGTGCAGGCGTGTGACCTCCCACTGCAGGCCAATCAATACCTGGCGGCATCTCGGTCCTGCGTGGGTATAGAATATCCTCCGGATGTATCCCTGCACGAACAGCTGGTAGCAACTGTGTCATTGCCTCGTGGTAGCGTGCTCGAGTGGCGAACAACTCGACGGCAAGAGCCCGAACAGTACGATCCAGAGCCTGAGTGCACTGAATCAGAACCTGCGGGTCGTAGCGTCGAGACTCGTACGGGGCACAGATAGCTGTGTAAAATCCAGTAGCATCTCCAACAGGTGCATACGGAATGTACCGAAACACAGTATCATCCAAGTTAGCACTGTGCTCTCCTCGGAGACATGCGACAGCAGAGTAGGCGGCATCATGTACTGCCATCTCAATCGTCACGCCTAATCCATGAAAAAGGTGTAGCTCGGTGTCTGAGTTATTCTGCTGATCATAAATCCGAACTTCAACATAGTACTTTTCCTGGTTGAACTCGCGATAAACCTCATAGACCATGTACTCGGGATACCAGCGGTAACCCAGTCTACTCAGGAGGGCGATCAGAACAGCTGGAAATCCAGGGGCATCACGAGCCCAAGTGCGACGCACAAGCTGGGTCGTAGGCCGCGGTGGAAACAGTCGATCCATCTGAAACAGAGAAGTTCAGGGTTGTCATAAGACAATGAGAAGCATAACCAATCTCGGAAGGAAAGGTTAAACAAAACAATGGAAAGGAAAATGATTATCAGACTAATCAGATCATAGACAGGGAAATCGCACTGAATCCAGCTCTCCGGGTGGATAGAATTAACGAGAACCTAAATGTCAGTGTTAGTAAATTTTATTAAACCCGAATAGATGAGAGATTAGAATCCCAGAGTAAAGACGAGGAATAAAAGATCCTAATACCACCCAGTTGGCGATGTGGGCCCGTAAGCCACACAGCCAAGTTAGTAAAACAGTTTTTGACCACTAGACTCAACTTCGGCCAAAGAGTTGGAAAGGGGGGACTCCTAGAGGCAGTCGGCTCTGATACCAACCTGTGACGACCCCGGCTTAATCGTGCACTAATCATACACGCAAATGCGCACGATCAAGCCTAAGGACTCACTTGAAGATATCACAACACAACTCTAAAACATAAATAAAGTCATACAAGCTTAATATTACAAGCCAGGGCCTCGAGGGCTCGAATACATAGCTCGATGGCATACAAGCGTCAGCGGAAGCATTAGATATCTGAGTACAGATATATTACAAAGAGAGAAAGAGATAAGCCTTCACAGAGGCAGGGTAAAATAAAATACTACGATCGAAAGGCGTAGGCCTCCTGCCCTGGACCCTCCGATCCTACTCCTGGTCGTCAGTCGGCTCCTCATAGTAGTAGTACTCACCAGGCGGGTAGTAGTACTGGTCGTCAGCTGGGGCTTCTGGCTCAGGGGCTCCGTCGTCTGGTGGCATCAAATGGAAAATGGGGGAAAAAGAAAATAAAGCAAACGTGAGTACTCATCCGAAGTACTCAGCAAGCAAGGATCTACACTACATATGCATCATTGTCAAAGGAATGGCTGTATATGTGGACTGGGCTGCAGAAATGCCAGGGTATAGGGGGAAAGCCTAGTCCTATCGAAGACTAGCATCTTCAACAATCTTCGACAGTCTTGCAGCATCAGGAGAGAACAGCTGAACATAATGTAAAGTAGTAGTAGTAATATCATCAACCTCGACCTGAGATCCTATCTCGACTCCCTGCGAGAAAGCAATCCCAGAGCCGTACTATCCAATTCTCATCACATGTTCTAGTTGTACCGATCGGGATACAACTCCGAGTGTCCGTTACCGTAGGACAGGCTATCGATAGAAGTTTCTTCCCTGCAGGGGTGCACCAACTTACCCACCACGCTCACTTAACTCTGGCCGGACACACTTTTCTGGGTCATGCCCGGCCTCGGCTAAGCAACACGCCGCAACCCGACCTAGGCTTATAAGAGAGGTCAGCACGCCGGACTAAACCTATGCCCCCAGGGGTCTTGGGCCATCACCCCGGGAACTCCTGCACGTTACGGGGCCACCGAGAGCAGACCTAGCAACCCCTTATACAAGCGCGGTTGCGTTACCAGTCCAACTCGGCGTGCGCCGCTCCTTACTGACGTCCAACAAGCTTCGGCTGATGTGTACGACGCAGAACGCCCATACTATGCCCACGTGATGGTTAGTGCTATCGGGCCAGAGGCCCCTCGGATCAAATATCCAAAACCGTAGTGGATTAGGAGCGCGCGGAAACGAGCAGAGACTCACGATCGATGTGACCCCGTCGCCCCGTCTCGAGGACTTGCGGCAAGGGCTAAGAATGCCCGGCCACGCCTCGTAGTTATCTCGCGGGCACCATCCAGGTCAACCCGACTCCACATCACTTCGCAATAAGCTCGCGCGGGTACCCCTCAGGGCCGACCCGTCTTTAGTAACATGGTTTAGTGCAAGCCCACTTATCAACAGTAACTGTGTGTCTGACACCAGGGGAGCCCTGAGGAATCACCCTCGATGGAACCCCACCTGACGTTATCATCAAGGTGAACGAAGGAGGAATCACCCTTGAGGTCCACACTTGAGGAGTTGCGCGACGACGTCGTTATCGGGGGTGGTGTAGGAGGAATCACCCTCGCTTACCACGACCGAATAACTAACCTACAAGGTTAACATCAGAAGTGCTGACGAGGTATCACCCTCGGCACTCGACGGTAACCCAATAGTGTCGGCAACTAAGGGGGAAGTGATGTGCGGTGCCAGGGTCTGGTCTTCAATCCCGATGATCGGGTCTTCAGATATCCAGCGGAGCAGTCGGGATCAAGTGGGGGTATCTGTCGAGTCTCTACCCAGCCTAAACTAAGCAGTCTAGGATAACCAGTAAGGTAACAAGGCAGGGTACAATAATCAGGCTATGCAGCAGATATAGGAAAACAGTAGCAGTAGCAGTTCTAATGCAAGCATAAGAGAGAAGAGAATAGGCGATATAGGCATGTTCAAAATGGGGGTGCTTGCCTGTTTGCTCGGGGGCAAGGGCAAGGTCTTCAGTAGTATCGTCGGGGACGTAGTCGTACTCCTGTGCGGCGTCTGCCTCGGGAGCTACGTCAACGTCGGGGGCTACCGAGAGAGAAGAGGGGGAAGAAACAGGTAAACATAATGCAAACAAATGCAACACGGTGCGTGTGATGCTATGATGCAGTGCAGGGTTGCCTAAATATGCATCTAAGTCATTTTAGTTATTTTTAGAATTATTCTGGGATTGAATATCCGACGTGTGTGCACTATTCATCTGCCGGATTCGGGTCCGGAGTTACGAGTTCTTCTACGTAGGGGGTTCCGATGGAGAAACAGACGGCACGATCAGACTCGGCTCGTCGTTCTGAGCAACTTTCATGTTTTAACTTTTTCGATCCGAGCTACGGTTTAAAAGTTATTAATTTTTAAAGTTTATTTGAATTTCTGGAATTTATTTATTTATCAGAAAATGATTTATGACATCAGCATTGCGTCACAGTGACGTCAGCAGGTCAGTTGCGGTTAACCAGGGTCAAACCTGACATGTGGGTCCAGTGGGACCCACATGTCAGCCTCTGTTAGGCTAACAGTGGATTAATCCTAATTATCAGATTAATTAGGATTGTGGGCCCACATGTCAGTGAGTGATTAGGTTAACTAATTAGTTTTAATTTACAAAATGTTTTATTTAAACTAAACAGTAGCGGGGCCCACATGTCAGTGTCCGTAGCTGCCACGTCAACATAGTTGACTTGGTCAACTGGTCAACGTGGGCCCCTGGGCCCACGGGTCAGTGACCCAGGGTGACCTACGTGGCGGCCACGTCGGCGCCGGCGCCGGAGAACGCTCCGGCGACCATTTCGCGCGGCGGCGCGCTCGGGCGGTGGCCGGAAATCGCCTACAGGCCACCAAAAGGGACGGGGCCGGGTGCGTTCGAACGGCCGCTCGACGGCGCGTCGAATGGTGGTGGAGGTGTGGCCGGAAACGGCGTGTAGCGACGGCGGCGAGCATCGCGGCGGACGCCGGAGTTCGGTCGTCGTCGGATTCGTAGCTAGGGGGGAAGCACTGAGGCTTGCCCTTATCCCCTCGGGTGGCTGCGGCGTCGGTGGCCGTCGGCGTGTCGCCGCCCGGCTGGCGCTAGCGCGCGCGGCCAGGGGCACGCCGACACGCACGAGGAGGGAGGTGAGGTGGGCCGCTGTTGGACTGAGCCGCACACTGTGCACTTAGGCCCAGCCAACAGTAGCGTTTTCCTTTTTCTTATTTCTCTTCTCCCTTTTCTTTTATTCTTTTTCTGTTTCAAAATGATTAGGCCACTTGTGCTCTTTTGTAAAATGTGGAAGTTGACCCTAATATTGCAGTGCAATATTAGCCCCCACCAAAAAGTGGTTTGAACTAATTTGAATTCCATTTGAATTTGATATCAATTTAAATAGATTGAATAATCTGTTTTGGGTGCTGTTTCAAGTTGTTTGAGTCAATTATCCCACTCCAAATATTTTGATGTTGATTTTGGAAATGTTCCTGGATTATTTGTCATTTAATGAACATTTTCCCAACTGTGTTTGATCAACTTTATATAATTCACCTTTGAATTTGAGTTGATTTTCAGATGTGAATTTGAATTGGATTCATTAACCCTTATGACTTGGCACTGCAAATGATCATGACTTGGCAGTTTTAACAGAGTGTCATAGAGCTTATTACTAGGGGTGTTACAGAAAGAGGAGAAAGAATGGAGATGTAGCTAGCCGTGAGGAGTGGAAGAAACGAAGAAGAAAGGAGAAAGGAGAAAGGAGAAGGAGAGAGAGAGGAGGAAGGAGCCAGCTGCTGGGGGCCCCGCACCCTGTCGGCCGGCAGCTGGCTGATCGGCCTGCAGCGGGCCGACAGGGGCCCGGGCGCCGACAGCCACACACGTGGCTGGCCTGGCCTGCTGTCGGTCTGTGGTGGGCCGACTAAGCCCAGTCGGCCTGCTGTGGGCCGACTAGACCCAGTCGGCCTGCAGCGGGCCGACAATGTATTATTTTTGAAATATTTTCATCCAGCGTAATATTTTTGAAAATTAATTAAAAAAATGTATTATTTTAAAAAAATTAGCCACAACTCTTACGTATGTAAAATAGTTAATTTTTTTTAAATAATACACTTATTTTAATAAATTTGAGAAATATTACGTTGTTTTGATTTTTTTCAAAAATAATATGGCTTCTATCGGCCACGGGGAAGACGATAAGGCCCAGTCGGCCTGTGCGAAGCTGAGTAAGGCCCACTCGGCCACGGCGAAGCCGATTAGTGGCTGGGCCATCCGATGCAGCATGCAGTCGGCCACGGCAAAGCCGATAAGTGGCTATATGCATGCAAATGTGTTCGTTCACAAAGGCAGTGCAAATGTAGTTGCAAGCGGAGTCACTCACGTACACTAGCAAGTTTCAAGCTGATTGCTTGTCATTGCACCCAAGATGACACCGCTCACTAGTAAGAGCAACTCGGCGTCCGCTCGACCGCTCGCTTGGCGTCCGGTCTGTTTAACATTTTGGTCGGCAGTGCGTCCAACACGCCGACCCATATTTACCGGCGTGGCTGGTCGGACGTCATTTTTCAACAAATATGCACACATTTTGCATTATTTGACAAGCAGACATATAAAAAAATAGCATAGTTTCACAACTAAATAAAGCATAGTTTTACAAACAAATAAATTAAGCATAGTTTTACAAGCCGAATAAAAATTAAACTGTCTCAAATACATGTAAAAAAAAGATACATCTATCACAGCCCTGCCGAATAAAAATTAAACTGTACATAAGAAGTTGGTCAATACGGTCACTATGTACAAGTTCAGGTGATTATACGGTCACTGATCGGCAGTATAGCTTCGTATTTTATCCCGTTGACCGGTCAAACAAGCTGTGTGACCATCTCTCATCCACGTGGGTCCCACCTGTCGGTGAATGGAGGAAAGAAATAAAGAGGAAAATAAAAATCTGGCAGAGTCGGGATTAGATACCGAAACCTCCCGTTGAAATTCACGCACTCCTGCCAACTCACCACCACACGCTTTTTCTTACGTAACAGTGCGATATGCTTTTATACTATCAACACACGCACGCACGCCGCGTTGCACTTACGCCAAGGGCCGGCCCTGATATAAGAGGGGCCCCCGTGCCAGATAATAAAAAGCGGTGCTTTTGCACACATAAAATTATATAGTTCCAATTATTTTTCCAGCGCAATTAATTTCTTCATGAAAATTTATTTTTTCGTGTATAAATATGTTCGCACATTTTTATTTCACAGATGCCTTACAAACCATGGCTTTTTCTAAGGACAAACATTTGAACGGAAGAAAGAATTGCATGCTCGTATCCATCTCAAAATCATCTTCTATCTCCGACAAAAATTGCATTTTTTTTGTATGTGTAAAGCAGCTTAATCTTACCAAATCGATTGAAGGAAAGTAAATAAATGTGTCAGGTGTAAAGAGGATTTTTACTACTGCCTCCGTCTAGGTGCATTAGGCTAGTCATAGTGGGGAGTAACTTACAAGTAAAGTAACATACAAGTGCATATGACACTAGTCTTTGTTACTATCTTTATAGTGCAAAGTAACATACAAGTAATATTATAGATGATTGCATTTATTACGTTATAGACTCATTTTGCTTTGGGTTGCGCTATATTACAGTAAAATATTATGTTACTCCAAACACCTCTCTTCTCATTAACTATATGCCACATAAACAAACTTGTCTTGGAATGCGCTATGTTACTTGCTAAGTTACTCCCACTATGACTAGCCTTAGGCTGGTTGTAATGGGGAGTATCATATACTAGTATCATGCATATGATACTGGTGTATGATACTACCTCCCTAATGCATAGTATCATATAGTAGTATCATGTAGTACTTTATTTATTGCCATGCATGACACATAGTAGCATAGCATTTATTATGATACGGTATCATGATATGATACTCAACACTCTTTTTCTTCATTTAATTCTATGACACCTCATCAAAATTGCCTAGTTGGCATGCATGATACTAGCATTACAACCAGCCTTAGACTAGCCATAATGGAGAGTAACATACACTAATAACATACACATATCCCTAGACTATGTTACTATCTTCATAGTGGGTAATAACATAAGTGTGATGTCATGCAAAGCTTCATTTATTAGGTTATAGACCCATATTGCATTGGGATATGTGATGTTACAGTAACTAGCTACTCCCTCCGCCCTTGAAAGAGTGTACTTCCAACTTTGTTGGAGGGTCAAACTATTTCAAAGTTTGACTGAGTTTGTGCAAAAATATATCAATGCTTGTGAAACCAAATAGGTATATGACGAAATTATATTTTATCATGAATCTAATGCTACTAATTTGATGGTATAAATGTTGGTCTAGTATTGTATAAATACGGTCAAACATAAAAAAAGTTTGACTTTCCAACAAAGTTGTAAGTACACTCTTTCAAGGACGGAGGGAGTAAGTTACCCAAACTACCTCTCTTCTCATTAACTCATTGCCATATAAGCAAATTTGCCAAGTTGGACTCGATGTTACTGCTGAAGTTACTCCCACTGTGGCTAGTCTTAGGCATCTTAGAAGGTGCATCACAACCTAGGCGCGAACAGATTGGGCTAGGAAAAAAATTGAATCGCGGATAAAGCCAATCACATCATTCCTTTCTCAACTAAAAACGTGCTATTAATTAGAAGACCTCTTGAAATCCCAATAGCGCGCCGCAAAAATTGCATTCATTGGTCCTCCAATTAATAGATGGGGTCTAATTAATATGCATGCAATTAGTACTACTATTTCGCGTCTTATTATTTTGGGATTATTTGATTTCCGTTAGATGCGTGATGCGCCGAGACGGAGGGAGTACTTAATTAGCAACGAATGTTTAGGAACCAGTGAACCAGAACGAACAAGCACAATACCCCTAAAAAAAAGAGAGCGAGCAAGCACAAAATATTGGGTGCGTGTCATGTGTTGCGAGCGTGCATTCTTATTTGTGTAAAAAAGGATCGCTCTGCTGTAAGGCACCAAAAATTCTGGGTTTAGTTGGCTATATCGCGTGCGAGTTTGACCTGTTGCTCACCGGTTCAAAACCCCACTCGGCCCGTTTTATTTTCTCCTCTTTGATTATTTCCTTCATTCACTGCAAGGTGGGACCCACGTGGGAAAGAGAGAGAGACAGAGCTTGACCGGTCAACGCGGATAAAATACAAAGCTATACGACGGGTGAGTGACCGTATAATCACTCAAACTTGTACATAGTGACCGTATTGACCAACTTCTCACGTACGATAACCAAAAGTGAGCTTACGGCACAAGTTCGAGTACCGTGGATGAATTTTACTGTTTAAAAACGGAGGGAGTAGTTTGGGGTAACAGATGTTGGCAAACTGTGGGAGTTTCTTCTCATGAAGGGCTGCTTGCTTGGACCTTGCAGAAGCTTCTTTGATCATTGATGCCTGCACAAGAAACAAGAAAGTTAATTCGAGTGTTCTGTAGCTATCGTGGAATTCGTAATGGCGGGTGAACTTTCTTGGGTCAGGTGTTACATGTTCATCTCATGTCAGGACTCGGTAGCAGCTTGTAACACCTGTTTGCCACGCAATTTGAACTTATGGTCAAACCTGTGGATCCAAGGACAAGGCGACCGCAATTTGAACAGCAGCAGCTTCCCAGTGCTGTCTATTCGGTTTGTCCATTCGTATAAAATTTTGGAGTGAGACCACCTTCACCATGATGAAAAGTACAGAGCAAGGGATATGACAAATACGGGCACCGATCTCATCCAGAACAGGGTGCTAGCTAGTCCTTCCAGCAAAGACGAGAAAGAAAAGAGTGCTAGTACGCCTCTCTACGTGGCCCTTGGTTCGCCGCTGGAAGCTGGTCCGCTCATCCTCGTCCTCGTCCTGCCATGCACGCACTCCTGCCCCGGCTCCGTCCAGCCCGACCTGACCCCGCACCCAACTGCATGCCCGCACCAGCAGAGAAAAAGACACCCGAGATTGTGCCGCGACGCCGAGACCTGACGCCGCACCTGCGATCCACATCCATCCATCCACTCGGGAGGGAGGGAGGGCCGGGCACCCACCACCACCATGTTCCGCTAGGTCTCCCGGACAAGCCTATGGCGTGGCACTGTTCGGGGTCGATCCTATCCACAACATGCGTGTTCCTCCCTCCGATCGAAAACAAGATGTTTTTTTTTGAACGGTCACCTGGGGGAGGGAATCCTCACCTGAATATATTGCTCAAAGAGCTGCCAAGCCAAGAGTTTCCCCTTAAGCATTGGCTGATTCAGTTTATAAAGGAAACCGGATCGAAAACCTGATGTGGACGCAGGAACAGGTGGCAACCGGGATTCTAAAAAAAGGTGTCAACCAAGATTGGGATTTCACATTGGTACGCACATACGTAGCTGTTGTTGCTGCTGCTCCTAGTCAAGGCAGCTATATAGATAGTGCATGCCACACCCAAATCCAGCGACGAAACCCAATAGTCCTACCTATATCCATGCCCATCTTCAGTTCTCGGTCGGCGCCGGCACCCAAAGGTTTCGACTTTGGTGTTTCCTCCCTCCATGCTGTCGTTGCATGGGTGGATAGGGAGGGTAGGTAGGTGGATGGATGGATCAAATGGACGTCCCTGTCCATGGAGGGTCTGGCCCCGGCTCCGGCCGGATAAGGCAGAGAGATAGCCTGTTTCTCAATTGTAGTATCCGATCGACATGGTTTATTTCACTGAGATGAATTTTTATGTGAATTAACGAATAGGGCGAGCCACAGGGAAAAACAAAACCAGGATATAGCTAGTAGAATGGCACGATGATTGATGAAGAAAAGACGGAGCAAGGTGGACGGAAACTAGCCAAGGGGGTGGCCTCGGACGCACAAACTTGCTCGACGAAGCTACGCACCCAACCCAAAACTACTCATAGTTGTTGTTCCTTGGTTGACTGGAAAACCTTTTTGAACACTATCTGATCCTGAGCTCAAATGCTCTCTAATGAACGCTAAAATCAAAACAAAATAGTAAGACAATTCAAAACATTCTGAATCTCTATGTGGTATTGTGTGCTTGCAAATTTTTATCATGAAATGACATCCATGGAAGTTGTGGCGAAAAAAAAAATCGATGCTCCAAAAATGCTATTCGAAAGCATTTTGGAATGATGAATTTGTTTTTTTTATGACTTCCATGAATGTCATTTCATGATGAAAAATTTCAAGTACTTAAAACAACTGTCGAAGTTTGCCACAAAAACAATTTGGATTTTTTTTTCATTTTTTAAGATTTTACTGCCAGCTCATCTTGAGATTATATTACGTTTTTCAAGAATTTCATTTTTCCGAT
The DNA here is from genome assembly GCA_011799875.1 of Thinopyrum elongatum. Taxonomy (NCBI): domain Eukaryota; kingdom Viridiplantae; phylum Streptophyta; class Magnoliopsida; order Poales; family Poaceae; genus Thinopyrum; species Thinopyrum elongatum. The sequence continues at coordinate 117,169,743 of CM022303.1, read as the reverse complement.
GATACGGCAACGGTGTCACTGGTGGAAGGGAGTCGGTGGTTGACATGTCCGAGTGGAAGGGTGCTGGAAGGTCATTAGCATCGAAATTTGAGGCGGCGGCATGGCGGAGGAAGTGGGGCGGCGAGACAGTAAGTTGTTAGGTGGAGAAGGGATGAGAAACATGAACTAGAAATGTTGGAGATGTGAATCAGACGGCTCTAAAAGTTGACTGACTAACAAAAAATAACTAAACAACTGACGCACAGGTGGTCCCAAACTACATTACTGAAATTTTAGGATTTAGGCAACTGATTTATGTGATTTTTGCCTTTAAATTATTTTTCGCAGGCTGGTGTGCCAAGCATGTACAATTACTAGGGGTTGAAGCCGCGGCTTCCAACCCTAGTCGTCGCCGCCGCCACAACTTCAACCACCGTCTTGGTCCCCCTCCTCGGTGGCAAGAGAAGTGGGGACACGTCCGTCTCATTTTTTTTCTTAGGTTTTTGCTCTCCGCTGATATTAATGAGGTGGTGGCGAGGATGGGCATGTAGGAATAAGAGCCAGTTTGGTTCATGTCCTCGGCATCATGCCTGGCAGAAATCGATGCCTGGCGGTAGCCTGGAAAACAGAGGAATCTTGCCTGGCCAGGCATACTTTTGCACATGTTTGTTTGGAGACCTGGCCTGGGACAAAGACAGAAATATTAAAAAATTAGATTGGCGCTTCCTCCGTTCCAAAATATAGTGCGCCCACGCTTTCTGAGGTCCAATTTTGATCAAAAATTTAACCAACAAGACCGACTGCGACAAGAGAAAAAATTATATAATTGAAAACTTATTTTGAATACGAATTCACGGGTATAACTTTTGCCCCCGCCGCGGTCGGTCTCGTTGGTTAAATTGGTGGTCAAAGTTGAAACACGAAAATAGAGGAAGCACTATATTTTAGAACAGATGGAGTACAGCAGAGCTGTGCTAAAATCACGCTGCCTGGAACCCAGGCGTCCTTTTCCATCGGCCTGGGCTAGGCTAATCCCACTGCCTGGGCTAAATCACTTTTTTTTCTGTTTGGTTTTAACTCACCCAGGCTAGTGACGCTGCTGGGTCAGCCAGGCCAGGCAGGCTTCTTCTTTCCCAGGACATGAACAAAACAGCTCCCAGGCACATTTCAGGCACTGGCCAGGCCAGGCGTGGAGTGGCGTGGATGGCAACCAAACAGCTCCTAAATCTCTTCGGTCTCTCTCTACCTTGACGATGTCCAATCAAGCGTCGATGAAGGGCCTGTGAGAGTTGAGTCTGTGTCGCCAGATCCGTTGGTTCCATTCAGATCTTGGCAGTTGATGCGTCTTTCAAGGAGAGCTTTTGGCTGGTTATTGGTGCGGCGAGTTCAACATCTTCTTCGGTGTCTTCAACCTTTTGTGCTACTGCTGATGTATTGCAAGCCTGTTTTGCGTGGGGTGATGCTCTAGCCGATGCTGCTTCAACGATTTTTAGATATCTTCCCAACGGGCGAGTGGGTATTGCGGTCTTCAAAGCCTGCTATGGCGAGGGCGTTCACATGTGTCGCTTTTCTTTACTGTTAGTTCAGTGCAATTTTCAATCTCCGACGGACGGCGTACAAGAGGAAGAAGAAGACTAGCATTTACTTTTTAATGTAATTTTATTTTTTACTGGTTGTTCTATGTCTAGTTATCTATCCTTTGTACTGGCCTTTGTTTTCGTCGATATTAATCAGATCTAGATGCCATTTGGTTGTCTTTATTATGAAAAAAACATGTGTTGTTTCCGCAAAAAAAAAAGAACATGTGTTGTTGCTAGCTCGTGCATAACCTGCCGGCGATGATGCGTTTGCCTTGTCCGATCCTAGACGTGTGATGGAGTTTCAGATCGAAGTGTTATGTACTCCGGTTTGAATTGATGCTCCGACTAGCTAGCTACTACACCTTGGTTTTTGGCTTAGCTTGGCCCCTACCCGGGCCTTTGCTTTGCCGAGTGCCGACCTTCGTGAAGGCAAAAGGCTGAAAGCTGCACGCACCCGTGCATGCGGGCGGCGCATGCAAGCGACTACTCGAACGCACGCGAACCCTCCCGCCCAGCCGCAGTTCTGGACACGCCGTCGTTCTCCCCGCGATTCCCTGGCCGGAACAAAGTGCTCGTGACTGGAGCACCTACGACCTCCGGGCCAGCAAGCGAGGGGGCGATCACCTACCTGTTCGCGTCGATCCCGCGCGCGGCCTCGGCCCGGCCGCGACGGCGCCGCGCGCCGCGGTCGATGCCGAAGCAGCTGAGAGGGGTTACGGTGGTGGATCGTCGTGGCGCGTCGCGGTGGATGGCGTTGGCGCCGCGGAAAAGATCGCCCGGATTTCGACGTTCCAGCAGGACCGAAGAGAGCGGCGTACGGGGCCGGGAAGCCGCCCGGTCGCCGTCTTATCGGAGCGGATGAGGATCGGACGGAGCGATGGAGGTGGGGCTCGCGCGCCACGTTTGTCCCCGATCTACGGTCGTTGTCGGCGTGGATGAGGTGATCCGCCCCTCTGCATGCCGTGGCTGAGCCGATCAGCAGCTTCCCCGGTGGAATTCATGGAATTCTTGGAGTAGCTAGCACTTCTGTAGACGAAAACGGGGTAAAAACAACACCGTCTTCGTGGCGTGGAAACTCCCACAGACTACAGCTGGGACGGGGCTGCGATCCATCATCAGTGGAAACAAGGATATCAGCATGTACTCCTTCCGTTTTTTTTTAGTCTCATATAAAATTTTATCAAAGTCAAACTTCATAAAATTTGATTAAATTTATAGGACAAAGTATCAACATTCAGAATATGAAATCAATATTACTAGATGCATCATGATATTAATTTTCATAGCATCTAGCTTTAGTATTATAGGTGTTGATATCTTTTAATATAAATTTGGTCAAATTTTGCATAGTTTGACCTTGACCAAATTTTATATGCGGACTAAAAATAAACGAAGTGAGTACGTATGTAAGTACAGTGACATCATCGCCTACGGCAGCACGCACTCCACCGTGCATGCATGCATGTAGTACATGTTGTATGTGTGGCGATCGACAACGGAAGGAACACTGACGGACCGACAGTATCATCGTATCATTAATCTTGTGCCATCATGTGCAGTTATCTGTCATCGATCGTACGTACATGCCGCTCCCTTTCGCTTTCAGTTTCATGTTTAAGTACCACCCTGGCCCAGAGGAACCGAACGATGAACTGACGGTCGAGATCGAGCCAACGAAACGAACCCACACCCACGCCGAGGTCACCTGGCAAACCTTTCATGCATGCTTCTGTGTTAATTTGTCCGTGAAAGCACAGTAGTACTAATCTTTCCCCATAATCATACTCATACTAACAAAATGTACTTGCACTGGCTGATTAATTGTCCTTTTCTCGCAAATTCGCAATTGAACATATCAATGACATGTCGTCGATAGTTGTACTACACGTGACCTTGACCACCACCACTACAAGAAATATGTCAATTTTTGACCATCACTATTGGTCACTGAATGGTCATTGTTTTTCATTTGTGACATTTTTGTGACCAAAAACAGATGGTCAAAAACTGACCCTCTTAAACTGAAATTAACGACCTTTCTTCTGAAATGGGAAAGGTCGTTGGTTCTATGACCTTTTGTTTTGGTCGCTAGCTGTCTGCCCAGGCCACGTCGGATTCGACGTGCCAAGCTGACGTGGCAAAATTGCGACCAAATGAAAATGTCGTTGCTTAGAATCAGCCTGCTCCAATTGGGTGTCTATATGGGCCGAGCCCATTAATTCAACCATTTATTATTTGGCCGAGCCCAATAATTTAGCCCATTTATTATTTTATTTTCCTGATAATTTAGATCAGCCACATGGGCCAAGCCCAACAATTGGGCCTTGTATTTTGCTTTGACGTTGCCTTTTTGGCTAGAGTTTCAGATTTTACTTTTTTCAAGAGAAGGGTCCACTAGTCTGATGGGTCCCAATTGTCAGGTTCTAATAAGTGGTTCCTCAGATTTCAATGATCCAATAAATAAATAACCAATATTTACACAATGCTTCAAACAGAGCATAACTAAATATCATGAAAACATGGTTCAAATCATGAATACAATCAAAAAGAGCCAAACTTGGCACATTGCGATCAAACATGGTTCACATCAGGTTTACAATCAGAAATAGTTCGCATCAGGTAACACAACTAAAGAATAAAAAAATAACTAGCTATCGAAGTATAACTAGCTCCAATGAGCTAGAAGTCTATGATTCTCCCGACTTCTTCGTCCTGGAGCCCACGACGAAACACGAATGAAGTACAACATCTGCAAGTTATCAAACAATATGGTTAGGAGCAAAATAAAGGCAAATCTAAAAGCACATTAACTTGTAGGCAGTCTGTGTGCATAAATAAAGTAAAACAAGCAAAATGAGGCATAGAAATCAGTGGATATAAGTAGTAACTATCAGCAACAAGTAAATACTACTCCAATCACATCAGGTTTACAATCCTATAAATGCGACATTTTTATCATTTAAGCATAGAAGGACAAAGTAAACAGCATTTCGATGTTTGAAACAAAGAACCAGAATTTAAATGTTTGAACAGCAAAAGAATTGTTCCACTAGATCATATCCGGTTTAAATTAACCACTTTGACACCAATATTATGCAACATCAAAGAAGTATACATACTGATCAGGTTTAATTAGCACATAGAAGCCAAATACTAGTAACTGATGTTTAGTACACAAAGACATGATTCAGCTAAGTAGACAAGAAAATGGCTATCAGTGCATAAATAGCACATGATTTGTATACATAACTCCTGTGTTCAAGAACTTGATTAGAAAGCAGTACCCTAAAGAAGGTAGCAAGCAAACATTTTACTTCTGAAGATAGGAAACCTAGATCAGCACCTTCACCATAACCGCAAGCTTGACCTGGGTATGCATACTGCAAAACAAAGGGCATTTGATTAGGCGAAGGAAAACAGTAGTTTAAATCAGCTAATGTACATTCTGTAGCACATAATTCAACATCATTCAAATGCACTATAGACACTGAAAGAAGAAAACACATACCCACAGTGTTATATATAGTTCTGCTAGGGAATTTTAAAAACATAATCAAATGCAAATAGGAAGAACACCAAGATTGGTTTCTGTATGAAGATAAACTACAGCTAAAGGAAGGGAAACCGATGAAGAAAAAATCCTGACATACAAAGATAAGCTCATTGTGCATTTTCTTTTTCAATGTGATACACAATAAGCATAAGTAACCACCAAAATCTCTCAATACCGATCATTAACTAGAGACCTCTCGGGGGCCAAATCCCTAACAGCCATGGCATCGAATAGAAGAGTTGGTTTGCAACAAAAAAGCGACTACCTCTCAGGGGCCGTAGACGGCAGCAATGACCCTGGTGTTGCCCATCTCGAACAGCGCCGACCCATCGGCCCTGGAGAAGACGCCGACCTCGCCCTTGAGCTGTCGCATCTGCAAGGCAAGGCAGCAAACAGGAAGAATCAGAGGCAGTCGAGCCAGCATGAAGAGGATGAGGCTGCTCTGCTTAGGACAAGAAGATTTTAGCTAGGTATGATTGTTAAAAGAAATCAACAAGACAGTGTAACAGTTGCAGTCAGTATATTCCCTCCCAATCATATCATAGACAGGTATGATTTGGGATGCCACCTCCCTCCCTCCCTCTATAATAATTGCTTGGGTGTTACTGCTAGTGCTAGACTGTGAACCTACCTAACCATAGGGACATCAACAGGATTTAACTTGAGTCCCTCAACCCCAATGATTTGAGAATGAATACTGCTAACGTGAATGCCCATTGTTCTCAACAAAATGGAAAAACTATAATAACAGCAGCTCAGTCACTGCCCACTGCAATCTGCACCAGTGCATCAATGCCTCAGATCACTCCCCATGGTCAAAATCAAACGAGTAACGCCACGTGAAAGGACCCGCCCAGTTCCCCATGGAAACTGAAAAACTGGCAGGAACCCGCATGAAAGCCCTCCAGCTCGACGCCGAGCACGAGCAACCCCCGCGCTGCACCCAGCTCGGCCGCGAACGGAACCATGAGGAGTGCAATTAATCTAGAACAAAACAGAACAGTTAATCTAGAACCATGCAAGAACCTAGGTTTGTCATCATTGATTCCTAGCACAGCTCTGCAAGGAGGTCGGCATCATTGATTCCTGAAATTTTTAAGTATTGTTCGGTGAACTTAACTCAAACAATAATTTGTCTAAGACCAGACTACAAGTGATGCTTATGATTGCAGAATCTAAACAATGAGTTTAAATATTTAACTTCAAAACAAAAAATTAAGCTGATGAATTATGCACTTAATAACAACCTAAAACAATTATGCACTTAGTAACTCCAACATAAGCATAGTCAATTATGTATGACAAACTAAAACAATTTCTGCTGAACACGTGTAGTGGAGAAGAGGGGTCCGTGACGAGAGCTCCTCTCCCGACAGCACACAGAGGTGACGAGGGAACAAAGTGGCTGCGTAACACCGAGGCTCCTCGCCCGGCACGGCCCTTGGCAGATCCGTCACGGCGGCGAGCTCGAAGCCGTGTCGCGCCCAGCGGATTCCACATGAAGATTTGGAGTTGCGTCTCGAACAGCCCCTGCACGAACAGAGCAACACCAACTTCATGAATAGAGCAACAAGTCCAGTGCTGTCATGTGCGTGCATGAGAAAACCACATTAGGCCTTGCCAAATGGAACAGAGAAGGGGGGCACCTTGACGAGTTCCATGGCGTGGTCGGAGCGGCGTCCTCCTGTCGGTGCGCGCTTCGTCGAGCACCTCCGTCGCTGACCCGGTACTAGCTCCATGGAGAAGAGCGGGTGGTGATGAGAGCTCGTCTCTCGGCGGCACTCAGAGGGGAAGAAGGCACGAAGTGGCCACGGAACAGGAGGATCCTCGCCCGGAGCGGATCCGTCGCTGACAGCTTGAAGCCGTGCGCGTTGACGAGCAGCCGCCCTTGGCGACGAGACGGTGGTGGCGCCCCAAGGGAAGAGAGAGAAGGTGGGGGAGGGGAAGAGGGTGTGGCGCCGCCCGGGGCAAGGGCATCGAGGGTGGGGACAGCGCCGGTGGGGGAGACCGGAGACGGGCAGGGAGGTCGCTGGTGGTTGCCAGATTAGGAGAGGGTTAGGTGGAAATCCTAACCCTAGCAGAGAAGGAGGAGGGGGAACGCCATGGCCGCGCCTGGACTAGTGGATATGGCGAAGACGAGGTCGATGGTGGGTTGGGGTGGCGGTGGTGGGTGGGGATGGCGTCGGATCTGGAGAGGAAGGCGGGGTGGGGATGGCAGAGACGAGGGAGAGGAAGGCGGGGCAGCCTCGATCGGATCTGGAGAAAGAAAGGGTGGGTGGGTAGGTGGGTTAGGGTTTTGGTTTTTCAGTAGAAGATCCACCGTTGGATGGGCGCGTGATGGATGGCTCAGATCGTGTCCAGTTTGGTGATTCGCGTGGATGTGGTTCCTTGCTTCTCATTGGCTGGCTGGCTCGCGCTCGAAAATCCAAAATTTGGACCCAAATCTCTGATTTTTTTTAAATGCCTACAAATCTGTGTTGCAACATTGGACCACACCATTTTCCAAAAGGCGGTTGTTAGGCGCCGGTCAATCGGCCTAAATTTGGGTCGGTCGCCTCGCGACCCTACGATGTTTTCGTCTTGCTCGTTCACCGTCTTGCTCGTTCTCCATCAGATAGAACATAGCATTGATCCTCCCGCTTTTGCGCCGTCGCGCACAACAGTAGTCTGTCGCCTCAACATCGGCATCACCCCGACGTGCTCTAGTTGTAGAATTCAACACTTCTAGCACCTTCCCGAGGTTGCTCACCGCCGGGGATGAATCATCCTGAATCAACAGTTCCAGCAACCCATCTTGCCGGTCCAGCAAATTACTTTACCACTTCCAGCACCTCCCCCACAAACAATGTTGCCTAAGGAAGTTTTCATTTTCTTTGGACGAAAAAATTATTTTCCATTTTTTGAGTGCCCAAAATGAGTTTTTTTTTTAAGGACCTACCATATATTTGTTGCAAAATTGTACCAAATCAATTTTCCAAAATACTGGGGCATATTTAATGCACAATTGACCAAATGGTTGGGTGTCAAAAGTTTTGATCCACCTCTCGTGGAAAAGACAAATTTCCGCCGATTCAGCTAGAAGCGGGTTAAATTTGAACTGCAGCTGCCTCATAGTTTGCTATTTATTTTTGCAAAAAATCATTTTTAGGTACAAAAGTATCTATTTAATCAGAGAAACACCAAAAGTTTTCCAGGATTCAACCACTAGCTAGAACGGTCATGCCCGCCGTTTTGACCGCATTTTGAAACGGGCATGAAAAATTAAATAAATCAAAAAAATTAGACACCTTTGCATTGTGTCATTATATGTGGCCAAGTTTCCAGAAAAAATAATAAACTTGTAATATGGCAATTATTTAAAAAAAGTGTTCTCAGAAACGAGCTATCATGTGTGGAGATCAATGGCTTTCAAGCCAAATGATCAATCTTATGGCCACATTCATGGCATAGTTTGTTCAAATTATCTCATATTGTGCATAAGGGTGCATATTGGAATGGCAAACAATGTTGCCTAAGGAAGTTTTCATTTTCTTTGGACGAAAAAATCATTTTTCATTTTTCGAGTGCCCAAAATGAGTTTTTTTTTTGTGAAGAACCTACCAAATAATTGTTGCAAAATTGGACCAAATCAATTTTATAAAATACTAGGCCATATTTAATGCACAATTGAACAAATGGTTGGGTGTCAAAAGCTTTTATCCACCTCTCGTGAAAAAGACAAATTTCCGCCGATTCAGTAGGAAGCGGGTCAAATTTGAACTGCAGCTGCCTCATAGTTTGCTATTTATTTTTCCCAAAAATCATTTTTAGGTACAAAAGTATCTATTTAATCAGAGAAACACCAAAAGTTTTCCAAGATTCAACCACTATCTAGGAACGGTCATGCCCGCCGTTTTGACCGCATTTTAAAACGGGCATGAAAAATTCAAAAAAAATCAAAAAATTAGAAAACCTTCACATTGTGTCATTATATGTGGCCAAGTTCCCAGGAAAAATAATAAACTTGTAATAAGGCAATTATTTTAAAAAAAGTGTTCTCAGAAACGAGCTATCATGTGTGGAGATCAATGGCTTTCAATCCAAATGATCAATCTTATGGCCACATTCATGGCATAGTTTGTTCAAATGATCTCATATTGTGCACAAGGGTGCATATTGGAATGGCAAACAATGTTGCCTAAGGAAGTTTTCATTTTCTTTGGACAAAAAAATCATTTTCCATTTTTCGAGCGCCCAAAATGAGTTTTTTTTTGTGAAGAACCTACCAAATAATTGTTGCAAAATTGGACCAAATCAATTTTCTAAAATACTAGGCCATATTTAATGCGCAATTGACCAAATAGTTGGGTGTCAAAAGCTTTTATCCACCTCTCGTGAAAAAGACAATTTTCCGCCGATTCAGTAGGAAGCGGGTCAAATTTGAACTGCAGCTGCCTCATAGTTTGCTATTTTTTTTCCCAAAAATAATTTTTAGTTACAAAAGTATCTATTTAATCAGAGAAACACCAAAGTTTTCCAAGATTCAACCACTAGCTAGGAACGGTCATGCCCGCCGTTTTGACCGCATTTTGAAACGGCATGAAAAATTCAAAAAAAATCAAAAAATTGGAAAACCTTCACATTGTGTCATTATATGTGGCCAAGTTCCCAGGAAAAATAATAAACTTGTAATAAGGCAATTATTTTTAAAAATTGTTCTCAGAAACAAGCTATCATGTGTGGAGATCAATGGCTTTCAAGCCAAATGATCAATATTATGGCCACATTCATGGCATAGTTTGTTTAAATAATCTCATATGGTGCACAAGGGTGCATATTGGAATGGCAAACAGTGTTGCCTAAGGAAGTTTTCATTTTCTTTGGACAAAAAAATCATTTTTCATTTTTCGAGCACCCAAAATGAGTTTTTCTTGTGAAGAACCTACCAAATAATTGTTGCAAAATTGGACCAAACCAATTTTCTAAAATACTAGGCCATATTTAATGCACAATTGACCAAATGGTTGGGTGTCAAAAGTTTTTATCCACCTCTCGTGAAAAAGACAAATTTCCGCCGATTTAGGAGGAAGCGGGTCAAATTTGAACTGCAGCTGCCTCATAGTTTGCTATTTATTTTTCCCAAAAATCATTTTTAGGTACAAAAGTATCTATTTAATCAGAGAAATACCAAAAGTTTTCCAAGATTCAACCACTAGCTAGGAACGGTCATGCCCGCCGTTTTGACCGCATTTTGAAACGGGCATGAAAAATTGAAAAAAATCAATAAATTGGGAAACCTTCGCATTGTGTCATTATATGTGGCCAAGTTCCCAAGAAAAATAATAAACTTGTAATACGGCAATTATTTTAAAAAAATATTCTCAGAAACGAGCTATCATGTGTGGAGATCAATGGCTTTCAAGCCAAATGATCAATCTTATGGCCACATTCATGGCATAGTTTGTTCAAATGATCTCATATTGTGCACAAGGGTGCATATTGGAATGGCAAACAATGTTGCCTAAGGAAGTTTTCATTTTCTTTGGACGAAAAAATTATTTTCCATTTTTCGAGCGCCCAAAATGAGTTTTTTTTTTGTGAAAAACCTACCAAATAATTGTTGAAAAATTGGACCAAATCAATTTTATAAAATACTATGCAATATTTAATGCACAATTGACTAAATGGTTGGGTGTCAAAAGCTTTTATCCAGCTCTCATGAAAAAGACAAATTTCCGTCGATTCAGTAGAAAGCGGGTCAAATTTGAACTGCAGCTGCCTCATAGTTTGCTATTTATTTATCCGAAAAATCATTTTTAGGTACAAAAGTATCTATTTTATCAGAGAAACACCAAAAGTTTTCCAAGATTCACCACTAGCTAGGAACGGTCATGCCCGCCGTTTTGACCGCATTTTGAAAAGGGCATGAAAAATTAAAAAAAAATCAAAATTTTTGAAAACCTTCACATTGTGTCATTATATGTGGCCAAGTTCCCAGCAAAAATAATAAACTTGTAATAAGGCAATTATTTTAAAAAAATGTTCTGAGAAACGAGCTATCTTGTGTGGAGATCAATGGCTTTCAATCCACATGATCAATCTTATGGCCACATTCATGGCATAGTTTGTTCAAATGATCTCATATTGTGCACAAGGGTGAATATTGGAATGGCAAATTATGTTGCCTAAGGAAGTTTTCATTTTCTTTGGACGAAAAAATCATTTTCCATTTTTCGAGCGCCCAAAATGAGTTTTTTTTGTTGTGAAGAACCTACCAAATAATTGTTGCAAAATTGGACCAAATCAATTTTCTAAAATACTAGGACATATTTAATGCACAATTAACCAAATGGTTGGGTGTCAAAAGCTTTTATCCACCTCTCGTGAAAAAGACAAATTTCCGCCGATTTAGGAGGAAGGGGTCAAATTTGAACTGCAGCTGCCTCATAGTTTGCTATTTATTTTTCCCAAAAATCATTTTTAGGTACAAAAGTATCCATTTAATCAGAGAAACACCAAAAGTTTTCCAAGATTCAACAACTAGCTAGGAACGGTCATGTCCGCCGTTTTGACCGCATTTTGAAACGGGCATGAAAAATTCAAAAAAAATCAAAAAATTGGAAAACCTTGACACTGTGTCATTATATGTGGCCAAGTTCCTAGGAAAAATAATAAACTTGTAATAAGTCAATTATTTTAAAAAAGTTTTCTCAGAAACGAGCTAACATGTGTGGAGATCAATGGCTTTCAAGCAAAATGATCAATATTATGGCCACATTCATGGCATAGTTTGTTTAAATGATCTTATATTGTGCACAAGGGTGCATATTGGAATGGAAAACAATGTTGCCTAAGGAAGTTTTCATTTTCTTTGGACAAAAAATCATTTTCCATTTTTTGAGTGCCCAAAATGAGTTTATTTTAAGAACCTAACAAATAATTGTTGCAAAATTGGACCAAACCAATTTTCTAAAATACTAGGCCATATTTAATGCACAATTGACCAAATGATTGGGTGTCAAAAGCTTTTATCCACCTCTCGTGAAAAAGACAAATTTTCGCCGATTCAGGAGGAAGCGAGTCAAATTTGAACTGCAGCTGCCTCATAGTTTGCTATTTATTTTTCCCAAAAATCATTTTTAGGTACAAAATTATCTATTTAATCAGAGAAACACCAAAAGTTTTCCAAGATTCAACCACTAGGTAGGAACGGTCATGCCCGCCGTTTTGACCGCATTTTGAAACAGGCATGAAAAATTCAAAAAAATCAAAAAATTGGAAAACCTTCGCATTGTGTCATTATATGTGGCCAAGTTCCCAGAAAAAATAATAAACTTGTAATACGGCAATTATTTAAAAAAATTGTTCTCAGAAATGAGCTATCACGTGTGGAGATCTATGACTTTCAAGGCAAATGATTAATATTATGGCCATATTCATGGCATAGTTTGTTCAAATGATCTCATATATTGCACAAGGGTGCATTTTGCAATGACGAACAATGTTTACTAAGGGAGTTTTTATTCTCTTTGGACAAAAAATCAATTTTCCATTTTTTTAGTGCCCCAAATGAGGTTTTTTTGTGAAGAACCTACCATATATTTGTTGTAAAATTGGACCAAAACAAATTTCTAAAATACTAGGCCATATTTAATGTACAATTGACCAAATGGTTGGGTGTAAAAAGTTTTTGATCCATCTCTCGTGAAAAAGACAATTTTTCTCATATTCATTTTCCATTTTTCGAGTTCCCAAAATGAGTTTTTTTGTGAAGAACCTAACAAATGTTTGTTGTAAAAAAAACTTCTCCATTTTTCAAGAATATTAGACCACATTTTATGAACAAATTTGTGTACACTAGAAACATTTTTTATAGATATTAAACGGTTTTTAGTTACGTCATTAATATTTTTAATAAATATTTTGATGTCTAATATTTTGAACACATGTCTACATTTTTTAAGACACATTGTACATATTGTTTATATATGTTTAACTTTTTTCAAATACATGATTAACATATTTTAATATATTCCCAACAAAAACATCTTTTTATACATACGTTTTGATGTCTATATTTGTTTTTACACATTGTACATTTTTGTATACATATAAACCATTGTTGATATTGGTTAGAAAAGTTTAAATACATGATTAACATTTTTGGAAAAATTTAAATACATGATTAACATTGTTGATATTGTTATTTTCCCATTTTCGTTGGGCTGAATATTTTTTTTTAGTAATATGAGGGCATCCCACATTTCTTCCTGGATGGGCCGAGGCCTACATGGCACACATATTTTTTTTTTAAAAGGAGGTGGCCTCGTTCCACCGAGGCCCAAGCCCACCTTGAGCGACACCTTAAGTACCAATGCATCCACGTTCACAACCTCATGACCATTTATATTGGTCGTAATCAGATAGAAATAAGGTCGTCGACCACTCTTGTCTGCTTTATGACCATTTGGTGTAAGGCAATTTCAGGATTTGAGCCCTTCCAAGCGAAATAGCCGTGGATTTATGACCAATTCAGCTGGGGTCACTGAGAGAAGGTCACAAGTTGACATATTTCTTGTAGTGCACATATGCATGCATGTTGTCTATGTTCACTAGTAGAAAACAGGGCTTTCGTCACAGCCGAATCGGAGCATTAATCCCGGTTGCATTATGAACCGGGACTAATGTGAGCATTAGTCCCGTTTCGAGCGGCTAGGGCGCTGGGCAGGCATTTGTCCCGGTTCAAATGGGACCTTTAGTCCCGGTTTGAGCCACGAACCGGGACTAAAGGGTGCGATGACCTTTAGTCCCGGTTCGTGGCTCGAACCGGGACTAAAGGGGTTGAAGCTTTAGTCCCGGTTGGTACACCTTTAGTCCCGGTTGGAGCCACGAACCGGGACTAAAGGGGTTCAAACTCTACCCCCCACCCTCCCGGTGTATCGCCATTTCAGTTTTATAAAAAACAAAAGAAAATGATAAAAACTTTAAAAATTAAAATCCTTCGACATGTAATTATGTTACTACATCTACTAGTTAGGAAAATTAAAAAATTTAAATTTGGACATGTTTTGCAAAAAAGTGTTATGAAAAAGTAAAACGGCCATATCTTTTGCATACGATGTCGGAAAAAAACGCATAATATATCAAAAAAAAATCAGCACGAAAATCCGCATCCAATTTTGATGGCCATAGGCCGTATTGCAAATTTTAGAATCCTCAAATTCTTAAAGGAAAAAAAGTTATGCTCAAATTTCAGTTTTTTTGAATTTTGGTTAAATCTGGTCAAACTATGGTCAAACTACTTATTCAAGAAATATTAGTGTTACTAAATAATTATTTTAGTTTTTTTGAATTTTGGTCAAACTATGGTCAAATCTGGTCAAACTGTGGTCAAACTATGGTCAAACTACTTATTCAAGAAATATTAGTGTTACTAAATAATTATTGTTTTTTAGAATAATAGTTTCAAACTCAAACGGTGCTTAATGCTCAAGTTCAACTCCTAAGGGTTAATAGGATTGACAGCTTAGTATTGTTAGGAAAACAATAAGTGCAGACTTGGAAACTAGGGGGAATAGAACTCGAAAGTTAAGCGTGCTCAGGCTGGAGTAGTGAGAGGATGGGTGACCGGCCGGGAAGTTAGATGATTTGGAATGAGTGCTGATTAGAGATTAAATTCTGAAGCAGTGAGGAGGGAGGGTTGATTAGAGATTAAATTGTCAAATAATTAAAGATTTGAAAATCAAAAAACAAAATCAAAAATTTTTTTTATTTTTTTTTCAAAAAGATTCTGTAGTTCCGATTGGTAAAACCAACCGGGACTAAAGGTCCCCCAGCCCCGCTCCAGCAGGCGGCCACGTGGAGCCCCTTTAGTCCCAGTTCGTAAGCGAACCGGGACTAAAGGTTAAAGGCTTTAGTCCGGACCCTTTTGTCCCGGTTCCAGAACCGGGACTAAAGGCCCTCTGGAACCGGGACAAAAACCCTGTTTTCTACTAGTGGTTCTTGGTTATTTAACTACTCCCTCCGTCCGAAAATACTTGTCGTGTTCTTAGTTTAAATTTAAACTATTTTGGAACGGAGGGAATAACAAACGAGTCGAGCCTGCACTGCACCCGCACGTTGTTTGGCTAAACAGACGTACACGCAGGGCGGCACATGTGGTTTCTAAAAGTATTAGTATCATTTTTTCAGAAAACCTTTATGTAGAGTATCATATTCTGAAGTGAAAAATGTCATTGTCCACTAAGCGATCAAACGACAACATTTTTAGTGATCTCTATATGCTAGTAGAAGTTAGATCCTCGTCAGTGTAAAGCTGTGATCCACTGTCATCTCCCAGTTGCGATAGAGTCACTACCAGAATAACTGCAGATGCCGACGCCGACGCCCAAATCTATGCCGACGGCCCCCGTCGGCATAGATGGGTGTATCCCGACGGCCAAGGTCAAGCCGTCGGCGTAGATAAGCCGTCGGCATATATCCATCTATGCCGACGGGGACCGTTGGCATCGCAAAATATATGCCTACGGCGGCCGTTGGCATAGGGGCGGTCGTCGGCATATCCTGTGGGCCCGGCTACCCGGGCGGCGATGGCCGTTTGACGGCGTGACGCCTACGCCGACGGGCTAACGGTGGCCGTCGGCATAGCTATGCCCACGTCATCGATCCGCGTGGTCCGCCACGTCATCGATCCGAGCCGCTCGCCGGTCCGTGGGGTGGCATACCTATGCGGATGGCCTTGCCGTCGGCATAGACCTGGCCCATGGCCCCTGCCACGTCATCGATCCGCGCCCTACGCCACGTTATCGATCCAGGGCTCTACCGTTCCGTGGCCGTAGCTATGCCGACGGCATTGCCGTAGGCATATATTTCTAATAATTATTTAATATTTTATTTATTTTCTCTTTTTTCCTTTTTATTTTTTTCCAAAACTAATTTGATTAACTTAAATATGCCTTATGTACAGAAAACATATATCGATTGCCCCCCCTCACGGGCGTCGCTTCCGCCGTGTCACGGAGAGGGGAGACGGGACGGGGTACCTGGGGGTAGCAATGCCGCCAGGTGTTGCGGTGGGCCCTCCTACGCTTATGGAAGCATGGTGGCAGGCGCAGGCACCCGGCACGCGGCTTCGGGGTGTGCCCCCCTCACGGGCGTCGCTGCCGCCGTGTCCCGGAGTGGGGAAACGGCCAAGTCGGCATGACACGGAGGGAATCTTGGGGTGGGTTGGGCCGGAACGGTGTTCGGGGGTGTAGCTATGGGCTGGGCTATGACAACCAGGTGAAAAGGTCCACCGGTCACTCCCCGTCCGGCGAAAGTCAAAGGGTTAGATCCGACGGTCGTCTGTGTTAGGGTTAGACGGGACGGGGTAACTGGGGAGGGGGGTAGCAATGCCGCCAGGTGTTGCGGTGGGCCCTCCTACGCTTGTGGAAGCATGGTGGCAGGCGCAGGCACCCGGCACGCGGCTCCGGGGTGTGCCCCCCCCTCATGGGCGTCGCTGCCGCCATGTCCCGTAGGGGGGAAACGGCCACGTCGGCATGACACGGAGGGAATCTTGGGGTGGGTTGGGCCGGGACGGTGTTCGAGGGTGTAGCTATGGGCTGGGCTATGACAACCTGGTGAAAAGGTCCACCGGTCAAACCCCGTCCGGCGAAAGTCAAAGGGCTAGATCCGGCGGTCGTCTGTGTCAGGGTTAGACGGGACGGGGTACCTGGGGGGTAGCAATGCCGCCAGGTGTTGCGGTGGGCCCTCCTACGCTTATGGAAGCGTGGTGGCAGGCGTAGGCACCCGGCACGCGGCTCCGGGGTGTGCCCCCCCTCACGGGCATCGCTGTCGCCGTGTCTCGGAGGGGGGGAACGGCCACATCGGCATGACACGGAGGGAATCTTGGGGTGGGTTGGGCCGGGATGGTGTTTGCGGGTGTAGCTATGGGCTGGGCTATGACAACCAGGTGAAAAGGTCCACCGGTCAAACCCCGTCCGGCGAAAGTCAAAGGGCTAGATCCGGCGGTCGTCTGTGTAAGGTTTAGACGGGACGGGGTACCTGGGGGGTAGCAATGCCGCCAGGTGTTGCGGTGGGTCCTCCTACGCTTATGGAAGCGTGGTGGCAGGCGCAGGCACTCGGCACGCGGCTCCGGGGTGTGCCCCCCCTCACAAGCGTCGCTGCCGCCGTGTCCCGGAGGGGGAAACGGCCACCACAGCTTACACACGGCAAACTAAAAATTTGTAATAATTGAATTTATAAAAAACACCGGCATCCATCATGGAAAACGGACTATCACGGTGAAACCTTCAGTGCCCGGGGACCGGGCCGGCCACTGAAAGTTTCACCGTAATTGTCCATTTTCTTAACAGAAGTCTAATGAATACCGGAGCTGACATCGTCTAGATTAGCCAACTATTTAAACTGGTCATGTTGTTTGTCTTTGGGCGAGGTGGGACTATACTTTGAAGTTTGCTAAGTCACACATCTGCCGACGGTAAAATAGGCCTCGTATCTATGCCGACGGCTAGGCCGTCGGCATATGTGAACCTTATCCACTCCGCTCACTTCCGCTGACATGTGGGCCCAGCCTATGCCGACGGCCAAGCCGTCGGCATAGGGCCACCTTATCCACTCGACGGGCCTCCTTCTCCACTCATTTCTGTCCCTCTCCCCCTATCGCACCCGACCCCGACAACCCCGATCCAACCGCCGCCGCCACCCTCTCACCGCCGCCGCCCACCACCTCCGCCGTCCTCTGAGCCCGCCCCGACCGCGCTGCCGCCCGCCCCGAGCCAGTCGGCGCCCACCCCGACCCCGCGTCGGCCGTCCCGACGCCCCGACCCCGTCCCGACCCCGCGCCCCCCCCCCCGACCCCGCGTCGGCCGCCCCGAGCACGTCGCCGCCCGCCCGACCCCGCGCCGGCCACCCCGAGCACGTCGCCGCCTAACTCTGCCCCAACCCCGGCCGGCCGGCCCTCCTCGTCCTGCTCGGCTGCTGCTTCGGCCGGCGTCCTCGGCTGCAGCTCCGACCAGCTCCTCTTCTTCTCCGGCCGGCGTCAAGTGCTGCAGCTCACCGTCCCCTACCCAGGCTCGATCTCCTCTTCGAAGGTGATTTTTTTAATGTATTTTCTTTAAGTTTTTTTTAGTAATTTTGTAGCTAGATGGTTAGATAGGTAGTTAGATAGATAGTTAGATAGGTAGTTAGATTGTTAGATAGATAGTTAGATAGGTAGTAAAAATATGGAACCGGCATCCCCCTTTAGGCATTTTTTCCATAGCTGAGGCAGTTATCCTAGAGGAGGTGTCAGACCTCAGGACATCATACTATCCAGACCACGTTCCCCATCTGCATAACAAGGTGCCTCGATACAATATAGAAGAGCCCAAGTATCAACCCAGGCTCCATCTATTCAACGTGCAAGGTGGCAGGGCTGGGGCCTCGAATTCTTATAACATGCCACGACAAGAGTGGGAGGACCTCATGTTCTATATCTTGCACAACATCAAGGAAGTTGAGGAAGTGTGGATGAGGTAATACCACTACACCATTCCTTTATGTCTTCCACAACATCATGTTATATGTTCACTTAGTCCCGGTCTAACACCGCTTTTTTTCTTTTAGTGATTTCGTTCAAGAGGAATGGACGGGAATGAATCCTCCTACTGAGGCGGAGGCACTTACTCTTCTCCGTCATGGAAACCCTGGACGTAAAAATTTTGTTGCTTGGTTCATGGAGAAAGTAATTTTCCACATTCCCCTATTAAATACCTAGTTCAACATTTATTAGTTAACCGAACTAATGCACCCAACAATTTCAATTATACTTGTAGGGAAAAGATCCAAACATATCTATGGATGATGAATTGAGATGGGTTTCCATGGGTTTTGACCCTGCCGTCATGACATGTAAAAAGTATGATGTGAATGGGTATCGCTTCCATACAGAGGAGCACCAGAACAGCCTGCCTGATCCCAAAACTATAAATACCGGAGTGTACACCCCCGGTCAAAATTCAGTAGACTACTACGGAAGGCGAGGAGGAGGGTGGTGGCGGGGATGATGGTGGTGGCGGGGAGGGGGTTGGCAATAAGGGGTGGCTGCGTGGTAACGCAAAGCTACCAAAATAGATTCCTGCTACCGAGGAGCAGAAGTGGCTCATTGAGCCCACGGGGAAAGAGTAAGTGGCACTTTATAACAATTTCATTCTTTTGCTTGTCACATGCTCATTCCGGTAGTTCTTTATTTTGCTTGTCACATACTAATATTTCATTCTTTTGCAGCAACTGGATATATCCTAAAGGGGCCCGTATTCCCAACGGCCTCATCACCGTCTTGCTGAAGGTACACTGGCCGGGGCTGTACTGTCCGGATCCAGTTAGGCAAAAGGACCGTCGGGTTTTGGCCACAAGCTGGACCACTGGGAAGCGGCCCCCCACTCGGACCATGAGACCCATGCCAAGGCCGTGATCACAAATTTTTGGGTGAGTTCTCTTCAGAAGCACAAGTCCATTCTGGTTTCATGAATGATTTAACTCATGGCTTCTTCCATTCTGGTTTCATGAATGATTGTAGAAATACTATCGAGTTCTTCCGGAGCACAAGGCCACTGCCGACCAGATCGTGCTTCGCCAATGCAAGAAGAAGGCCCGCCAGATGCAGTACGAGGTGCGCTGGGTGGCCATCTCGACATACTATCACGACGCTCTTGGTGTGAAGATGACCAAGGAAGAAGCGCGGAGGATGGGCATTACCTTGGAGAGGCACGAGTACTTGGCGGTAAGTATAAAAGATTTTTCATTCCGATGTTTGTGGTACATTTCATCGTTTCGTGTTGACATGCCATTATGCTTTCATTATATAGGTGTGTCCAAATTGGTGTTATGGAAAAGACGAGTCCTGGGCTGCATTGGTGGATCTGTGGTGTGATAAGGATGGAGCCTGGGCGGCTACGAGCATAAAAAACAAGGCTAACCGAGGGAAAGAGGGAGTACATGCTCAGGGAAACCAGAACCACTTTCTCCACAAGACACTTCATGTATGACTAACCTCATTAAACAATCTTCTTCTTGTATTTACCGTCACTTTCTTATGTATGACTAACCTCTGTTTGGTGGTGCAGGAGGAGAAACTGAAGCGGCCGCTCTCACACATGGATGCGTGGGAGATCGCCCATACGCGGAAGAATCCCAAGCCTGGCGAGGCCAAGTACTACGGCAAGACCGTGCAGAAGAAGAAGGCCTACTCCGAGGGGTATCAGAGGTTACATACTGGCACATCTGACCCCATTAGCGCAGATCTGGACGAGAGGGTGATGGTGGGCATGGGGCCCAAGAAGCACGGTCGGGAGGCGGTTCTGGATGCTGTGATCACTCCTTCTATCTCCTACACACAGCTCCAAGCTACCGACCGACCCTGAGCCAGCGCACGAGCACGCCCATGACCAGTGCGCAGTCACAGTCCCTCTTTCAGGAGCGACAATATGTAAGTATTTTCCCTCTTATCTTCCTTGCTCACTTTATTTTCCGCATTGAGTAGTTTTATGAGTTCCATCATGTCATACCGTAGGCCTACATGGAGTACACACGCCGGGAGACCATGGCGTGGCACGAGAGCCTTTTTGCATTCCATGAGCAGAACAATCGCAGGATGCAGCATGCTCTTGAGGAAATGGCGGTCGGCAGGGTTCCTCAATTGCAACCAGCATCATCTCCTCCACCACAACCAGTGTTGCTTACCTTTGAGGAGTTTCTGGCACAGAACTCTGGCCCCTCGCCGGTTAGTTCATCCCCAAGCTATTCACCCAAAGCATATCGTTTATTCAAGACATTCATATATCGCCTTAACATGTCTTTTCAACATCCAGGGAACCGGTGGATCTACCGTTGGTGGTGGTGCTGGTCTTGGCACCACTCCCGAGTCACGGAGCCCGATCACTCCGATCCACGGAGGCGGTGGCGGTGGCGGTCTTGGCGGTAGCGCTGCCGCTAGCAGTGACGACCTGAGCTTCGGCGGACTTGGCGGTGCTCGACGTCCTGGCGCTTAAGCCTTTGGGTGACTTGTGGCGGTCTTGGTGGTGATGATACACTTGTGGTCTTTATGTTATTGTTATGCTATTGTTGTTTGTGAGATGCTTATGCTTTGCGATGCTCCTTATGTTGTGTGATGATGCATATATTGTTGTGATGGTGCCGGATGATACTTATATGTGATCAGTTTGTCTATTTGCATCTTTCATATGTGTTGTATATTTTGAATTGAATTGAACTGAAAAGAAACAGGAAAAAGAAAAAAAAACAGACAAAAACTATGCCGACGCGTGAGCTCCCAGTAGCCGCCACGTGGCACCTAGGCGGTCGGCATAGTTTTAAACTACGCCGACAGCTAGGCCGTCGGCATAGACGCCAGAAGCTCCCAGTAGCCGCCACGTGGTATAACTACGCCGACGGCTCAGCCGTCGGCATATCCCTGCCCCAGGAGCTCCCAGTAGCCGCCACGTGGCATCTATGCCGACGGCCCCGCCGTCGGCATAGCCCTGCTCCAGAAGCAACCCGGAGGCGCCATGTGGCATACCTATGCCGACGGCTAGGCCGTCGGCATAGGCTTGCCACGTGGCGCCTCCTGGTTGGGTAGCACTTGACGGCAGCACCGACAGCCACCGTTAGGCTAGGAACGTTGCCGACGGCCGAGGCCGTCAGCATAGATGTACGGACGTCGTCGGGATATCATCTATGCCGACGGCCTACGAGGGTACGCCGACGCATGTGTTGCCGACGGGGGCCGTCGGCATAGGCCTGTCCCGACGGTAATCAAGGCTATGCCGACGGCCTGGGCCGTCGGCATAGGGGTCGATTCCGGTAGTGAGTGACGTAGAATACACATTTATCCATCCAAATCTTATCCGGATATTAAATTTTACGCAGCGGAGGCTAATCTAGTTCCTTAGTAGCGATTGAGTGTCTTTAGTATCTTCATGCATGGATGACATCAATTGTTGTAATTATAAAAGGCAAGCTACAACTCCAAATAATAAAAAAGGCAACCTAGGTAATTTTTGCACTTGAATCAAAATAAAGTATGAACGGCCCAAAATAGTTTGGAAGCGTCCCAAAAGCATCATTCAGATCACGCTGAGGATAACACTTCCAGAAAACCAAGGAAGCCAGCCAGCAGAGCTAGCTACGAGTAGCACCTAGCAAGCAAGCAAACGCTTTTCCCTTTCCACTGCTTTTCCGAGCTAGCGAGGTGCAGGCGTACACAGCTGCACATGCTTGACTTCGCTGCCCGTCTCCGTAACGCACGCGGCGACGGCCACAAACTCCTCTCCGATCGCCGGCCACTTCGCATCCCATCCTCTGCGCTCTAAGCTTTTGCTCGCAGGAAGCGCGGCATCGAGCAAGCATCCATCCATCGGCAATCGATCTGACCTCAGAATCACTTCTCTGTTTGCGATTTGCGGAACCACTCCTTAGTTTGGGGTAATAGATATGGGCAAAGTGCGGGAGTCTGTTCTCATGAAGGGCTGTTTGCTTGGACCTTGCAGAAGCTTCTTTGATCATCACTGGTGCCTGCACAAGAAACAAGAAAGTTAATTTGAACATTCTGTAGCTATCAGATGGAATTCTAAATGGCGGATGAACTTTCTTGGGTCAGGTGTAAGAAGTTCATCTCATGTCAGTACTCAGTAGATCAAGATCGGAAAACCTGTTTGCCATGCAATTTGAAGTTATGGTCAACCCCGTGGATGCAAGGCAAATGCGACAGTAGTAAGCAGAAGGACCCCGAACAGTAGTAGTTTCCCAGTGCTGTCTATTCGGTTTGTCCATTCCTATAAAATTTTGGAGTCAGACCACCTTCACAATGATGAAATGTGGCACTTAGTACAGAGCAAGGGCATATGACAAACACGTGCTAGCTTAGTCCTTCCAGGTTCCAGCGAAGACGAGAAAGAAAAGAATACTACTCCTCTACGTTTTTTTTTTTGAACTGGACTACTCTACGTGGCCCTTGGTTCGCCGCTGGAAGCTGGTCCGCTCATCCTCGTCCCCGTCCTGACATGCACGCACTCATGCCCCAGCTCCGTCCAGCCTGACCTGACCCCGCAGTCAACTGCCCGCACCCGCAGAGAAAAGGATACCCGAGACACTGCCGCGACGCCGAGACCTGACGCCGCACCTGCGATCCACATCCATCCATCCACTCGGGAGTCGGGAGGGGCACCCACCGCTACCAATCCACTAGCTCGCTCTCTCCCGACAAGCCCATGGTGTGGCACTGTTCGGGGTCGATCCTATCCACAACGTGCGTGTTCCTGCCTGCGATCGAAAACAAATGTGCACGCAGGAACAGGTGACAACCGGCGGATTCTCAAAAAAGGTGGCAACCACTTCAGATTGGTACGCACGTACGTAGCTGTTGCTGCTGCTGCTGCTGCTGCTGCTAGTCAAGGCAGCTAGATAGATAGTGCATGCCACACCCAAAGCCAGCGACCAGTGGCGAAGCTTGACTGTCCGTGGAGGGTCCGCCTCCGGCTCCAGCTCCTGCCGGATAAGGCGGAGGGTGTGACACCCTGGTTTTTGATAACTTTTTCTTTTTAAATTTTTTTTGGTTTTATTTGCCTTTTGGTTGGTTTTCAGTTGACTTTGGACTTATGAATCCTTGAACCTCTTCTCTAGTGACCCAAAACCCTCATCACCTTGTTAAAACCCTGCCACATCTCTTTTGGATCAAATTCCAATTTTTATCTTTTCCTAATAATTTATTTTCTTCCTTGGGAAACTATGTCATCACCATGGGTTGTGAAGCAACCTATAGTTCTGATGATCAGAAAGATTCCAAACTCCTGTCACACCTTCTTATCATCATATAACCTCATAATCTTCAAAAACATACCATTGTCCAATATAAAATTTTGGCCAGAATAATTATTTTCTTTCTGGTCAGAATTGGCCATTTGTGAAGCAACATCTATTTTTCTAACTCAGAAAACTCCCAAATAAATTCCCTGAGATACTAGGGAACCTATCTAGCCATCATATTCAAAAATATCACTTTGGCCAATATAACTTTTTAGCAACAAGGCTCTGCCAAGTTGCTGCCTTTTTGGGACCTCTGTGAAGGAAGTACTAGCTAAAGCTATCCAATGGCCATGAAATTTTTATGGCATCTTCTACACATCAAATGACTCCCACACACCAAAATTCAGCTTCAGAAGATCAACCATATGAGTGAGCCAAGCTCATTTAGTTTCTGGACCAGTAAAGTGGTTTACACATGAACCATATCCAAAACTTTTCCAAACTCTTTCAAATTTGGTCAGCTTGTAGTCCCTCCAAAATAGAACACACCAGACATCTCCACTGGCTTCATCTCCAGCTCACCTCCTCTCTGGATCTCTCTCAAGATTACTGTCAGGAACTGTAGTTGAAGCTACCTTTCGATTCAGATTGAACCTAGCCAAACCAGAGGCACGGGGGGGCTAAGTGGTCGAAGGAGAAGCTGCTGGACAAGGTGCGCTGGACCTGCGTGGCCTCCAGGTGCCAGCCACCGTGGTGAGCACGACGCTGGCATGCCAGAGCACGCACTCTATGCCGCGCCCGCGTCTGATGCGACGACTCCGACTGCCCCGCGTCGCCGTACCTTGTCCGAGCATGCCGACTACCTTATAGCCATCCACGTAGCTCACTCCAGAGGGTTCCCCTCACCGGAATCATCCCCGGCGGCCGCCACGCACACGGGCACTCCTATGAAGGGTACCCGTCGTTTTGGAATCAAGGGCAAGCTAGCTCCTCGCTATATTGGTCCTTTCCGTATCGTGGCTAGACGTGGACATGTGGCTTATAAATTGGAATTGCCGCCACAGTTCTCTCATATTCATGATGTCTTCCACGTATCGCAACTCCGTAAGTGCTTCAAGGAATCTCCGCATCGTGCAGTGGATCATGAGATGCTACAACTGCAAGATAATCTTTCATATAAGGAGCATCCGATCCGCATCCTCGACGAAGCTGAGCGTCGTACTCGTCAGAAGACGACCAAGTTCCTAAAAGTGCAATGGTCGAATCATACTGAAGATGAAGCCACTTGGGAACGCGAGGATCATCTTCGGGAAGAATATCCCGGACTCTTTCCTTCTACCTCCTAAATTCTCGGGACGAGAATTTCTTTTAGAGGAGGAGAATTTGTAACACCCCCTTGTAATGGCCACAGTGATCAGCTGTTAATAATGCCATGTCATCATCATTTGCAGTGCCAAGTCATTTGGGTTAATAATCCAATTCAAATTCAAAATCTGAAAATTAAATTAAATTCCAAAGTGCAAATTGAAGTTGATCAAACTCTGCTGGAGAAATGTTATTTAATTAGCAAATAATCCAGTGGTCATGGCAAAATCATAATCATTATTTTTGGAGTTAGCTAAGTGAGTGAAACAACCTGAAACAGCACTCAAAACAGACTATTTACATCTATTAAATTAATATCAAACTCACATGGAATCCAAATTTGTCCAAACCACTTTTTGGTGAGAGATAATATTGCATTGCAATATTTGGGCCAACTCCCACATTTTTCAAAAGTGCACAAGTGCCCTAAACATTTTGAAACAAAAAAGGAAATAAAAGAAAAGGAAAACAGAATCAGAGAAATAATTAAAAGGGACACTGTGCACTGGGCCTTAATGCACAGTGCCCCGATTTGAGGTCCAACCGGCCCAGCCCATCTCCCCATCGTCCTCCTCGCCGCGCTGTCAAACGCGCGCGCCGACACGCCGACGAGCGCGGCGCGTGTCGACCATCCTCCGGCGCCGCTGCCGCCGCGTAGGGGAATAAGAGGCCCCGCGGCCTCACCCGAACCCTAGTCGATCCCCATTCCTCTCCCTCGCCGCTCCGCGCCTCCACCCTTCCTCCAGATCCGCCACCGAACCCCGCCGTCGCCGCGTCTTGGCACCGCCGTGGCCACCGAGCTCCTCCGGCTCCATCCTCGTGACCACGAGCTCCGGGTTCGTCGACTCCTTCGGCTGGAAGCCAGAGATCGAGCCGGGGAGCACCACAACGACTACTACGCGCCGCCCCCTTTCCTCTCGGCTGCCGGCGATCTTCTCCAAATCCGGCGACGGCTGCTGCTCCTAAACCGTCACCGGCTTTTCTTAGCCACCCGGTGAGCTCCCCCTCGTCTTTCCCCTCTTCGATCCGCACCTCTCTGTCGCCGTAGTGGCCGCACCCGAGGAGCCCGAACCCGCTGCCGCCGACGAGCTCGCTGCCGTGGCCAACGCCGCCGTCATGCGCAACTGAGCCCAGCTTCGAGCTCCTGGAGCTCGTGCGAGTCCAGCAAAGCCTCTAGCACCTCTCCCCGTGCCGCATAGCGTCGAACCCGACGAAGCCCGAACTCCGGCGTCCGCCGCGATGCTCGCCGCCGTCGCTACACGCCGTCTCCGGCGACGCCACCGCCACGGTTGGACGCGGCGTTGAACGCCCGTTCGAAAGAACCTACCCACGGCTCGAACCAAGCTCTGTAGCGCAAATCCGGGCGGCTCCGGCGACGCACCGCCGCGATTTTGGTCGCCGGCGCAACTCCGGCGCCGGCCGCCGACGTGGCTGCCACGTGGGACACCCCTGGGTCACTGCCAGTGGGTCCCACGGGCCCAGTTGACCGCGTTGACCCGAGTCAACGCGGGCACTGTTCACCCCTGTAGCTGACACGTGGGTCCCGTTCGATAATTAGACTAATTAAAGATTTAATTAATTAGAAACTAATTAGATTAACCTAATGTCTCACTGACATGTGGGGTCCACCCCCTAATTAACCCTGGTAATTAAATTAATCCACTGATTAGCCTAAACAGAGGCTGACATGTGGGTCCCACTGGACCCACATGTCATATTTGACTGGTCAACCGTCCTGTTGACTTGCTGACGTCAGCAGCGCGTCATGCTGACGTCATAATTCATTTCTATTAAATAAAATAATTCCAGAAATTCAAATAATCTTTAAAAATTAATAACTTTTAAACCGTAGCTCGGATCGAAAAAGTTAAAACATGAAAGTTGCTCAGAACGACGAGACAAGTCTGATCGTGCCGTCTGTTTCTCCATCGGAACCTCCTACGTAGAAGAACTCGTAACTCCGGACCCGAATCCGGCAGATGAATAGTGCACACACGTCGGATATTAAATCCCAGAATAATTCTAAAAATAACTAAAATGACTTAGATGCATATTCAGGCAACCCTGCACTGCATCATAGCATAGCACGCACTGGTGGCATATGATTGCATATTGTTTACCTGTTTCCTCCCCCTCTTCTCTCTCGATAGACCCCGACGCAGACGTAGCTCCAGACGCAGACGCAGCTCCGGAGTACGACTACGTTCCCGGCGACACCCCTGAAGACCTTGCCCTTGCCCCAGAGCAAACAGGCAAGCACCCCCATTTTGAGCATTCCGATATCGCCTATTCTCTCCCCTCTTATGCTTGCATTAGATGATACTGCTGCTGTTACTATCCTACTCTGTTGCATAGCCTGTTTACTTGTAACCTACTTTTGATACATACCTGTTATCCTAAACTGTTTAGCATAGGATGGGTAGAGCCATATCAGAGACCCACTTGTCCCGACCGCCCCGCTGGATACTCGGAAGACCCGTTTTACGGGATTGAAGATCAGTCCAGGGCACCGCACATCACTTTCCCCCCTTAAGTGCTCGACACTACTGGGTCACCATCGGGTGCCGAGGGTGATACCTCGTTAGCACTTCTGATGTTAACCTTGTAGGTTAGTTACTCGGTCGTGGTAAGCGAGGGTGATTCCTCCTACACCACCCCCGATAACGACATCGTCGCGCAACCTCTCAAGTGTGGACCTCGAGGGTGATTCCTCCTTCGTTCACCTTGATGATAACATCGAGCGGGAATTCCATCGAGGGTGATTCCTCATGGTTCCCTTCGGTGTCCGACACACAGTTACCTTGGATATTATGACTTGACTATGAACCACGATACTAAAGACGGGTCGGCCCTGAGGGGTACCCGCGCGAGCTTAACGCGAAGTGATGTGGAGTCGGGTTGACCTGGATGGTGCCCGCGAGATAACTACGAGGCGTGGCCGGGCATTCTTAGCCCTTGCCGCAAGTCCTCGAGACGGGGCGACGGGGTCACATCGATCGTGAGTCTCTGCTCGTTTCCGCGCGCTCCTAGTCCACTACGGTTTGGATATTTGATCCGAGGGGCCTCTGGCCCGATAGCACTAACCATCACGTGGGCATAGTATGGGTGTTCTGCGTCGTATACTTCAGCCGAAGCTTAATGGACGTCAGCGACTGAGCGGCGCGCGCTGGATTGGACTGGTTACGCAACCGCGCTTGTATTAAGGGGTTGCTAGGTCTGCTTCCGGCCGCCCACGCAACGCGCAGGAGTTCCCGGGGCGATGGCCCAAGACCCCTGGGGGCATAGGTTAGTCCGGCGTGCTGACCTCTCTGTTAAGTATTTGGTCGGGTTGCGGCGTGTTGCTTAGCCGAGGCCGGGCATGACCCAGAAAAGTGTGTCCGGCCGGAGTTAAGCGAGCGTGGTGGGTAAGTTGGTGCACCCCTGCAGGGAAGAAACTTCTATCGATAGCCTGTCCTACGGTAACGGACACTCGGAGTTGTATCCCGATCGGTACAACTAGAACATGTGATGAGAATTGGATAGTACGGCTCTGGGATTGCTTTCTCGCAGGGAGTCGAGAAAGGATCTCAGGTCGAGATTGATGATATTACTACTACTACTTTACATTATGTTCATCTGCTCTCTCCTGATGCTGCAAGACTGTCGAAGATTGTTGAAGATGCTAGTCTTCGATAGGACTAGGCTTTCCCCCTCTACTCTGGCATTTCTGCAGCCCAGTCCACATATACAGCCATTCCTTTGACAATGATGCATATGTAGTGTAGATCCTTGCTTGCTGAGTACTTCGGATGAGTACTCACGTTTGCTTTATTTTCTTTTTCCCCCATTTTCCATTTGATGCCACCAGACGACGGAGCCCCTGAGCCAGAAGCCCCAGCCGACGACCAGTACTACTATCCGCCTGGCGAGTACTACTACTACGAGGAGCCGTTCGACGACCAGGAGTAGGATCGGAGGGTCCAGGGCAGGAGGCCTACGCCTTTCGATCGTAGTTTTTTTATTTTTACCCCGCCTCCGTGAAGGCTTATCTCTCTCTCTGTAATATATCTGTACTCAGATATCTAATGCTTCCGCTGACGCTTGTATGCCATCGAGCTTGTATTCGAGCCCTCGAGGCCCTGGCTTGTAATATTAAGCTTGTATGACTTTATTTTATGTTTTAGAGTTGTGTTGTGATATCTTCAAGTGAGTCCTTAGGCTTGATCGTGCGCATTTGCGTGTATGATTAGTGCACGATTAAGCCGGGGTCGTCACAGGTTGGTATCAGAGCCGACTGCCTCTAGGAGTCCCCCCTTTCCAATTCCTTGGCCGAAGTTGAATCTAGTGGTCAAAAACTGTTTTACTAACTTGGCTGTGTGGCTTACGGGCCCACGTCGCCAAATGGGTGGTATTAGGATCTTTTATTCCTCGTCTTTACTCTGGGATTCTGATCTCTCATCTATTCGGGTTTAATAAAATTTACTAACACCGACATTTAGGATCTCGTTAATTCTATCCACCCGGAGAACTGGATTCAGTGCGATTTCCCTGTCATTGATCTGATTAGTCTGATAATCATTTCCTTTCCATTGTTTTGTTTAACCTTTCCTTTTGAGATCGGTTATATTTCTCAATGTCTTACGACAATCCTGAACTTCTTATTTCAGATGGATCGACTGTTTCCCCCTCGTCCTACGACGCAGCTCGTGCTTCGCACCTGTGCTCGAGACGTCCCTGGGTTTCCAGCTGTTCTGATCGCCCTCTTGATCAGGCTGGGATACCGCTGGTGCCCCGAGTACATGGTCTATGAAGTTATCGTGAGTTCAACCAGGAGCAGTACTATGCTGATGTTCGCATCTACGATCAGCAGGATAACTCTGACACTGAGCTTCACCGTTTTCACGGTATCGGCGTGACGATTGAGATGGCAGTCCATGATGCCGCCTACTCTGCTGTCGCACGTCTCCGAGGAGAGCACAGTGCTAACTTGGATGATACTGTGTTTCGGTACATTCCGTATGCACCTGTTGGAGATGCTACTGGATTTTACACAGCTATCTGTGCCCCGTACGAGCCTCGTCGCTATGATCAGCGAGTTCTGATCCACTATGCTCAGGCTCTGGATCGCACTGTTCGTGCACTTGCTGTCGAGTTGTTTGCCACTCGAGCACGCTACTACGAGGCTATGACACAGTTGCTACCAGCTGTTCGTGCAGGGATGCATCCGGAGTACATTCTTTACCCGAGCAGGACTAAGATGCCATCAGGGATCGTCTGGCCTGCTGTGGGAGGTCACACGCCTGCACGTGGACCTCTTCTTTCTTCTCGAGACCGGGTTCTGCATCAGAGTGCCCATGGAGCGCAGGATCCTTCTGCGACGAACGTCCATCGTCCGCACTTGCAGTTACCCCGTTTCAGTGGTTTTCTCCGACGCTGATGTAGCCTTTGCTATGTCCCGTTGTGTACTTTCTTACCGCGTGCCTGCGCGCCGCCTAGCATGTCTAGCTTTTCATTTGCGCCGTTATGCTGCCCGAATGTAACCGACTATGTATGGATCTGTATGTCTTAATGACTACTTTCAGCATCTGTGCACTACATTGCCTGTTATCCTAAACTGTTTAGCATAGGATGGGTAGAGTCACGACAGAGACCCCCACTTGATCCCGACTGCCCTGCTGGACATCAGAAGACCCGATCATCGGGATTGAAGACTAGACCATGGCACCGCACATCACTTCCCCTTAGTTGCCGACACTGCTGGGTTATCATCGAGTGCCGAGGGTGATACCTCGTCAGCACTTCTGATGTTAACCTTGTAGGGTAGTTACTCGGTCGTGGTAAGCGAGGGTGATTCCTCCTACACCACCCCCGATAACGACATCATCGCGCAACCTCTCAAGTGTGGACCTCGAGGGTGATTCCTCCTTCGTTCACCTTGATGATAACATCGAGCGGGAATTCCATCGAGGGTGATTCCTCAGGGTTCCCTTCGGTGTCAGACACACAGTTACCTTGGATATTATGACTTGCACTAAACTATGATACTAAAGACGGGTCGGCCCTGAGGGGTACCCGCGCGAGCTTATTGCGAAGTGATGTGGAGTCGGGTTGACCCGGATGGTGCCCGCGAGATAACTACGAGGCGTGGTCGGGCATTCTTAGCCCTTGCCGCAAGTCCTCGAGACGGGGCGACGGGGTCACATCGATCGTGAGTCTCTGCTCGTTTCCGCGCGCTCCTAATCCACTACGGTTTGGATATTTGATCCGAGGGGCCTCTGGCCCGATAGCACTAACCATCACGTGGGCATAGTATGGGCGTTCTGCGTCGTACACATCAGCCGAAGCTTGTTTGACGTCAGTAAGGAGCGGCGCACGCCGAGTTGGACTGGTAACGCAACCGCGCTTGTATAAGGGGTTGCTAGGTCTGCTCTCGGTGGCCCCGTAACGTGCAGGAGTTCCCGGGGCGATGGCCCAAGACCCCTGGGGGCATAGGTTTAGTCCGGCGTGCTGACCTCTCTTATAAGCCTAGGTCGGGTTGCGGCGTGTTGCTTAGCCGAGGCCGGGCATGACCCAGAAAAGTGTGTCTGGCCGGAGTTAAGCGAGCGTGGTGGGTAAGTTGGTGCACCCCTGCAGGGAAGAAACTTCTATCGATAGCCTGTCCTACGGTAACGGACACTCGGAGTTGTATCCCGATCGGTACAACTAGAACATGTGATGAGAATTGGATAGTACGGCTCTGGGATTGCTTTCTCGCAGGGAGTCGAGAAAGGATCTCAGGTCGAGGTTGATGATATTACTACTACTACTTTACATTATGTTCATCTGCTCTCTCCTGATGCTGCAAGACTATCGAAGATTGTTGAAGATGCTAGTCTTCGATAGGACTAGGCTTTCCCCCTCTACTCTGGCATTTCTGCAGCCCAGTCCACATATACAGCCATTCCTTTGACAATGATGCATATGTAGTGTAGATCCTTGCTTGCTGAGTACTTCGGATGAGTACTCACGTTTGCTTTATTTTCTTTTTCCCCCATTTTCCATTTGATGCCACCAGACGACGGAGCCCCTGAGCCAGAAGCCCCAGCCGACGACCAGTACTACTATCCGCCTGGCGAGTACTACTACTACGAGGAGCCGTTCGACGACCAGGAGTAGGATCGGAGGGTCCAGGGCAGGAGGCCTACGCCTTTCGATCGTAGTTTTTTTATTTTTACCCCGCCTCCGTGAAGGCTTATCTCTCTCTCTGTAATATATCTGTACTCAGATATCTAATGCTTCCGCTGACGCTTGTATGCCATCGAGCTTGTATTCGAGCCCTCGAGGCCCTGGCTTGTAATATTAAGCTTGTATGACTTTATTTTATGTTTTAGAGTTGTGTTGTGATATCTTCAAGTGAGTCCTTAGGCTTGATCGTGCGCATTTGCGTGTATGATTAGTGCACGATTAAGCCGGGGTCGTCACATGGACCCTCCTGGTAGTAGGCTCCGGTGGTGGCATCGGACTCCTGGACTCCATCGTCTGTTTGTATCATCAATGTGGGATATATGGGGAAAAGAGAAAGTAAAGCAACCGTGAGTACTCATCCGAAGTACTCAGCAAGCAAGGATCTATACTACATATGCAACATTATCAATGGAGAAAAGGCTGTATATGTGGACTGGGCTGCAGAAATGCCAGAATAGGGAGAAGACCTAGTCCTATCGAAGACTAGCATCTTCAAACATCTTCACATGGCCATCATCTTGCAGCAGTAGGAGAGAGTAGAATAGCATTTTATTTAACAAACATGTTGTAGTACAGCTTAAAGATCCTTCCTCGACTCCCAAGCGAGAAAGCGATCCCGAAGCTTCAATTAAGTAACAAGTATCCAGTTTAAGTAGTAGATCGGGATACACAAACTGAGCGTCCTTTACCGTAGGACCGGCTATCGATAGAAAATTCATCCCTGCAGGGGTGCACTACTGTTACCCAACACGCTCGATCAACTCTGGCCGGACACACTTGCTGGGTAATGCCCGTCCTCGGAAGATCAACACAAAGCAGCGCCCTACCTAGGCTCGGCAGAGAGGTCAGCACGCCGGACTAACCTATGCACCCAGAGGTCTCGGGCCATCGCCCTGGGCACCCTGCGCGTTGCGAGACTGGCCGGGGTGCAGGCGCGACACTGAACTCGTCAGTGAAGTATCCAGCCAAATCCCGACAATCAGCCCGCACGGTGAATCGTGACGTCAGACGAGCTTTCGGAGAAACGTACTTTGCAGAGGGTCCCATAACCATTATCCCGCGTGGTGGTAGTGCGTATAGGGCACGTCGACCCACTCAGATCACACACCCAAATCCAGTAGGCTCAATTAGTATCAAGCGGAGACAATCAGAGTCTCTGATGCTCCGCCACAATGTCACACTCGAGTGCCCTTCCGGCACACCCGAAATCATAGATCCCCAGCGGGTACCCACTAGGGTGGACCCGCCTGTAACAAAGGTCAAGTAGCCGTGTGGTCAAATCATCAGGGTGAACGTATGAGGTATCACCCTCGAGGTTCACACTGAGGGTTGCACGACATAGTCGTATCGGAAGTGGAGAAGGAGGAATCACCCTCGATGACCACGACCGAACAGCTACACTGCAGAGTATTCATCGGGAGTGCGTTACGAGGTATCACCCTCGGCACTCGATAGTTACTACGCAGAGTCGTACAACTAAGGGGGTGTGAAGTGAGGTGTCGGTCTCTGGTCGACGATCACGTTGATCGAGTCGTCGATGATCAAGCAGGGGCAACAAGGGTAAGGTGGTGGGGTCACTGATGGTTCACTACCAACCTATACTAATCAGTTTATCATAGGCAGGTAAGGTAGTAATGAACAGGTTACAACAGCAGGCTATGCATCAGAATAGGAGCATACATTAACAGTAGCGAAATCTAATGCAAGCAGAAGAATAGAATGGGCGATATCTGGAATGCTCAAGGGGGGGGCTTGCCTGGTTGCTCTGGCAAGAGGGGAAGGTCGTCAACGGGCTGCTCGTCGGTAGAGTAGTCGTATCCTGGTGCAGCGCCGTCGGTCTCAGCGTCTATCGAAGGAGAAGGGGGGGGGAGAAACAATAAATTCACGGCAATAATGCAAACAATATGTATGACATGCCTAAATGATATGCCGGGGTGTTCTACTGCCTAACTAAACGATTTAGTTAATTTAGGAATTTATTTGGATTTATTTAATTAAAGTTGGGCACTATTCATTTACTGAAATCGGTCTAAAAGTTCAATGTTCTTATAGCTGCGGGCGTCTGACGGGAATACGGAGGACGTATTCGGGTTCGTATCGTCGTTCTGAGCAAGTTTCATGTATAAAATATTTTCATCGGAGTTACTGTTTATTTAATATGATTTTCTAAAGTTTTTATTAATTTCTGAAATTTAACTAATTATTTAATTCAACATTATCCGAAACAGTGCTGATGATGACATCAGCATGACCTCATGCTGATGTCAGCGGTTAATTAACTTAATTACTGTTTAATTAACACTAATTAGTTAATTAGATTAACCTAATCAGGATTAATTAACTAATTAATTAATTAATTATTTTAATTATTTTAATTATTTATTTTTATTTCTTATTTTTAAAACATTTTTGGGGGTGGGCCCCCTTTGTCATAGGCCCTGGGGGGTGGGGGCCGGCCGTCAGTGGCCCTGGGCCACAGCGGGCGCTGGGCACCGGGCGCGGGCGCAGGCGAGCGCAAGCGGGGCCGGAGGCGGGGCGGCGGCCGGATGCGGGCGGCGCGGCGCGGTGGCCGGAGCGGCAGCGGGCGGCGGCGCTCGGTGCAGGGCGCGCGGAGGCGAGGCAGGGGCCGGAGCGGGCATGGGCGAGGCGCTGGCGACGGGGCTCGGCCGATGCGCGGCGCGGCAACAGCAGCAGGGGCGAGCGGGAGGAACGGCAGGCGCGCGCGCGCGCGGGTGCGGGGCTGCGCAAGCCGGCGGGAGGAGTGGCCGGGGCGCGGAGCGCGAGCAGAGGGCGGAGCGCGAGCAGAGGGCGGAGCGCGAGCAGAGGGCGGAGCGCGAGCAGAGGGCGGAGCGCGGCGACGGGCGCGGAGCGGGGCGAGCGCAGCCGGCGGCAGAGGCGTTGCGAGGCACGCGCGAGCGAGGGGAGAGGGGGGGCGACGGGGCCGGAGCTCACCGCGAGCAGTAGGGCACGGGGCAGTGGGCTCGAGCTCGAGGGGGGACGGCGACGGGGTCCTGCGAGGCGTGGCGGAGAGGCGACGGCGTCGGAGGAGGCAGACCGGCGAGGTGGCGGTGGCGATGGGCGACGACGAGCGGCGGGGCGCTGTCTGGGCGCTAGCACGCCCGATCCAGTTCTGGATCGGGGGAGGGGGGGGTGAACGAGGGGAGTGAGCGAGGGGGTGAGGTGGGGGTTAGGGTTTCTGGTGGCCTCCAGGGGAGGCCAAGTGGCGCGGGGTGGGCCGGGAGCTGGGCCGGCCGGCTGGGCTGGGGCCCAGGTGGGCCGGGGGGGGGGGAAGGGGGGGGTCCTTTTTCTTCTTTTCTGTTTCATTTTTCTTTTATCTTTTTCTTTATTCTCCTTTCTCAGTTTAGTAAATAGTCAGGCCTCCTAATGGTTTTTGTAAAACACAACAATTGCTCCAACAAATACTAGGTATTATCCACCACTACCAAAAATTAGTTTGGAGACAACTGGAGCTCCCACAAATTTTTATAATAATGAAAATGCATTAATCCTCGCTGTTTTAATTATGTTAGAGCCACCTAATTATTTTATTATTTATTGGTTACAATTTTAGAATGGCCTCTGCAATATTTGTTATTTATCGAACATTTTAGTTTTTATGTTGGACAACTTTTATATTTCACTTTCATTTAAATTTGAATTTGGCTTGGGAGTTGAAATGCAATATGATGCTAATGATGATTATGCACTGTTAATCTCGCTGACATGTCATTATCAAAAGTGATTACTGTTGCTAATCACCGGGGGTGTTACAGTGTTCGCCTCGGTGAGCCCGTTCCACCCCCACTCTCACCCGACCTCACCGTCGACCACATCGCCGGAGCTTCACTCCTCTTTGTTCTCTCTCTCTCCCCCCATTTAAACCCAGCCGCGGGGCCCGCTCGTCAGCGGCTCAGTCGTGCGCGCGCGAAGCGGTAAGTGGAGACGCCTCTCCACTTTACGCCTTCGACGTGGCCCCTGTAGGTTTTTCTAATTTCTGTTTTATTTCATATTTGACCAACTACAACTTTTTATCCACAAGTCCAAATCAATTGATTCTTTTTGCATTTGGTTTGTCTTGAGCCCCTTTAGTTTCTGGTAAAATTTGGTATTTTTCTTATACTCACAGAATTTCTGGTAAACAAAACAGTGATATGTGATATTTTAAATTGCTGTTGTAAATTATTTTCAGAAGGAAACTTGGGTGCTTTTGAAGACCAGGAGTTTTTGAGCAACCCAACCGAGCAAGGCAAGCCAGGACACCCATTTCATGAAGCATTTCAATAGCATTGCATATTTAAATGATTTACTTCCATTTACTTGCTATATAATAATTCATAGAAGTTAATTTCAAATGACTAGTTGCTGTTATCATAAGTTACTACAATGAACCACCATGCTCGCTAAATGAACCTAGTCGGTTGATCTTGAGTCACCTGTCCGGGCTTATTCGTGCAACCACATTTGCCGGTATGGGACGGCCTTGACTTGGTCTGGCTCCGTGCTCTTTCACCGGTACCTCCATATAGGGAGGGTTATGCGTGCGTGCTACCCTGATCAGGTAGACGGCGATAACCCTGTGAGCCCAGTTGAGTATTGTGCCGGCGTCCCCGTTTGGGACAGTTTAGTTTGGCCACGACGATGGCAGGTGTCACGAGGTGACACAGGGGCCACCCAGGGCTTGACTCCGGGGGAGGATGATTGCCGGTGGTACGATGGAAGGGTCACGGGTCAGGCGGGTTTCGTTGGAGTAACTCCGGTCCACCCGAATGGGAGCATGTACTAAGTACGAGGCCGGGTACTCCATGGTGTGGGTAAAGTGTGCAACCTCTGCAGAGTATAAAATCTATTCGAATAGCCGCGTCCACGGTATTGGACAGCCCGTCCAGACCTCACTAGGTGGTCAACCGTAACAGTGATAATAATGATGGAAGAACTCATCTTATGACAGGAAGTACCCGGTGACTTATGAGTATTCCGAGGGTTGTGGGACAACCCGGAAGAGAGTAAGTTGGTAACTGTTGACAGTAAGTGAATCACTTAAGAATTTAACATGTTACTTGCCATGCTATTGCTTGCTGCATTATTTGGTTGTCGTGAGCTTGCGAGTACATTCAAAGTACTCACCTGGCGTATCATGCCAGATGCAGGAGAAGCCGAGGACGGAGGTCCCGATGGCTCATGCTACTATAACGAGGTTGTGTCCCTGTGGATGGAGTTTCCGCTATGTTCCGCTACGCCATAGAGTCTTCTAATAGTACCGAGGCCCTGCTATGTTTAATAAATAATGTAAATATTGTCGTAGCATCGGGTGTGCTTTCGACCTCGCTATCAATATAAAATATGATCTTGTACCCGAAGTTTATTAATAAAGATCAGTTCTATTCTGTTTCAAGATGTTGAGTGTTTTCAGAAGACATGTTTCTGGGTTGGAAACACTGGTAAACCGGTTCTCTGAGCCGGATGCCATAGAGATACCCAGTTTCTCCATTGTCGGACCCAATCGACATGGTTTATTCCACAGAGATGAATTGCATATGTGTCCGATCGTAGACGTGTGAACGAGTTTCAGATGGAAGTGGTATCTACTCCTGTTCGAATCGATACTCCTACTAGCTAGCTACTACACCTTGGGTTTTGGCTTAGCTTGGCCCCTGCCCGGCCCTTGCTTTGCCGACCTTCGTGAAAGCAGAAGGCTGAAAGCTGCACGCACCCGTGCATGCGGGCGGCGCATGCAAGCGACTACTCGAACACGCGCGAGAACCCTCCCGCCCAGCCGCAGTGCTAGACGCGCCGTCCTTCTCCCCGCGATTCCCTGATCGGCGCACCTACGGGCGCTGGGCCAGCGAGCGAGGGGGCGATCCCGCGCGCGGCCTCGTCCCGGCCGCGACGGCGACGCGCGCGGCGGTCGATCGATCGACGTGGGAACGTACGCAAGTAGTTGCGCGGCAGCAGCGCGAGAGGGGATCGTCGTGGCGCGTCGCGGTGGATGGCGTTGGCGCCGTGGAAAAGATCGCCCCGCGCGCTGGGTATCGACGTTGGAGCAGTACAGGCGGCTGGCCACACGGAGCGCGAGAGAGCGACGTACGGACAGGGGCTGGGCCGTCTTATCGGTGCGGATGAGGACGGAGCGATCACGTGGAGGTGGGGCTCGCGCGCCACCTCCGTCCCCGGCCGAGGCGAGCGAGCTACGGTCGTTGTCGGCGTGGATGAGGTGATCCGTTCCTCTGCATGCGGTGGCTGAGCCGATCAGCAGCCGGGTTATAAATGGAATTCATGGAATCTAGCTACTTCCCCGTCCGAAAAAACTTGTCTCTCAAATGAATGTATGTAGCATCCCCAATCGACAAATGTAGCTCCCTCGTGCTCTCCCTTCTTCTAGAGATTATATTTGAGCTCCGCCGACGCTGATTCAGAATAACTCAGGCTCAGGCAAATGTAGATTCAGTTCTCACGCTCCGACGCTGATTCAGAATAACTCAGGCTCGGGCAAACATAGATTCAAAATTAAAATCTTGTAGACTGCCGCTTGTCAATTCTCAGGCCGCCCAGCTAACAAGCCAAGGTTAGCGCTAATGGTTACTTTTTTTACTAATCTTTCTCAACTCCCGTCTCCTATGTCTGAATTTCTACACCTATAGTGCAGGAATAAGAAAACTCACCCAATTTAGTTTTTCTTATTGTACGATCTCCGGTGCTAAGTTTGCTTATGACAAAACTACTGATATTTTGATTTTAATTTTCTGCGGAAATATTTTTATTGTATTTATAATTGCGGAGTCTGATTTGAACTAATACAATTATACAAATATAACTAGGTAATTTTTTGTGTCGAAGCCACCCATGATTATGGTAGCATTGACAAAACTTTCTTATCGGCTTGGCCTTCCCTATGTCTAAATCCTGGCTTCGCCTCTGTAGATATATCCATTTGAGGAACGAGTTTGGGACAAACTTTTTTGGACGGAGGGAGTACTTCTGTAGACGAAAACGGGGTAAAAACGGCACCCTCTCTGTGCACGAGGAAATTGCCACAGACGACAGCTGGGACGGGGCTGCGCCTGTGTTTCTGTGTGTGTCGATCCATCATCAATGGGCACAAGGATATCAGCACGTACGTAAGTACGGTGACGTCACCGCCTACGGCGACGCGCACTCCACCGTGCGTGCATGCATGTAGTACATGTTGTGTACGTCTGGCGATCGACGACGACGGAGGGAGGGCTGACGGACGGGCACTATCGTCGTCCCATTAATCTTGCCCAGTCATGTGCAGTTATCTGTCGATCGATCTTACGTACTTCCTCCGTTCGGAATTACTTGTCGCAGAAATGAATGTATCTAGACATAATGTCTAGAAAGAATTACTTGTCGCAGAAATGAATGTATCTAGACATAATGTCTAGATACATTCATTTCTGTGACAAGTAATTCCGAACGGAGGGAGTACGTACGTACATGCCGCTCCTTTTCGCTTTCAATTTCATGTTTAAGTCCCCTAAAAAAATTAATTCATGTTTAAGTACCACCCCGGCCCAGAGGAACCGAACGATGAACTGACGGTCGAGATCGAGCCAACGAAACGAACCCACACCCACGCCGAGGTCACCTGGCAAATCTTTCATGCATGTGTTCTGTGTTAAGTTGCCTCTGAAAGCACAGTAGTACTAATCTTTCCCCATAATCACACTCATACTTTTTTTTTTAGAAGAACCACGCATTTAGATTAGAACGGAACCAGTACAAGACCCGAACACGCAGCACACGCCTGGAAGCGCCCAGAACAGCTGTCCTCGCACATTTGCAAAAAGACCCCTAGGAAAAAGAAAATAGCAAAGAAATGCTCCTATGTCCTTGAGAGCAGAGGTCGTCGTCTTCGACGCCAACCGCGCCTCTGTCGAGCACCATCTCCTCGTCTCCGTCGCAGCACCTGAAGGAGAATCACCAGCAAACGCCGTCGCCATCGTTGGCTTTGAGTACCGCATATATGCCTGTCGCCATGGACAGGAACTAGAATCAAGTTCCAGCACATCGGCCGGGAAGACATCCCGGGCACCACCGGCCAATCCTTCTCTGCTGCAAGGAGAAAGGGGAGCGGAAAACGAACAGAGCCAGAGTCGGCGAAGAAGAGACAGGCCATCAGGACGAAGACAGCCTCCCAAACCTCCTGTACACATCTCCCCGTCGGCCTTGAAGCTGCCGGAGGCCGCAACATGAAGACCGGAGCGGAACAAGGAGAGCAAAATTCCACGACGGCGACGCTCCCGCCACCACAACGTCGCCGCCAGGAAGCCTACTCGCACGCCCGAGGCGCCGAGCAACCAAGCTCCCATATCCATCGCCGCCAACAACGCAGACCGCATCGCCGGGGTATGAACTGGAGCAATATTATCACACTCATACTAACAAAATGTACTTGCACAGGCTGATTAATTGGCCTATTCTCGCAAATTCGCAATTGAACATATCAATGGCATGGCGTCGATAGTTGTACTACACGTTGAACATGGCCACCCCATATTCGCCATATACATGCATGTTGTCTATGTTCTCGGTTATTTTGCTACTCCCTCCGTCTCCAATTACTTGTCGTGTTCTTAGTTTAAATTTACACTATTTTAGAACGAAGGGAGTATCAAATGAGTTGAGCCTGCACTGCACCCGCACGTTGTTTGGCTAAATAGACGTATGCGCAGGGCGGCACATGGGGTTTCTAAAAGTATTAGTACTCCCTCCGTTTTAAAACATAATGCGCCCACGCTTTTCGAGGTTCAACTTTGACCAACGAGACCGACTGCGGCAGGAACAAAAATTATATAATTGAAAAATTCTTTTGAATACGAATTCATTGGTATAAATTTTGCTCCCGTCGCAGTCGGTCTCGTTGATTAAATTTATGGTCAAAGTTGAAGCGCGGGAATCGAGGACGCACTATATTTTGAAACCAAAGAGTATTATTTTTCCAGAAAACCTTTATGTAGAGTATCATATTCTGAAGTGGAAAATAGTTTAGTTATCCCTATATGCTAAGTCAGATCCTCGTCAGTGTAAAGCTGTGATCCACTGTCATCACGGGCATGATCTCCCAGTTGCCGATGGAGTGACGTAGAATACACATTTGTTTTATCTGTCCCGATCTTATCTAGATATCAACCTAAATTTTACGGAGCAGAGGCTAATCTAGTTCCTTAGAGCATCTCCAACAGGCGTCAAAAACTGCTCCGTACGCTAAAATTTAGATTTTTTGGGTGCCGGACTGCTCCAACAAAAGCTGTAAAATAGTGCGCGTGCAAAAAAGGTTAGGCATGCGTTAAAAAGCGCCATCACATGCTGCAAATTTGATGCGCCGGATTGTGCGCGCTTCACAATTTGCATTGTGTGTTTTTTTGACCGCGTGTTTTTAATCATATGGTAAACCAGTGTTGGGTCTGGCGCGTTAAAAGTGCTATAGTGGCGCGCTAAAACTATTTAAGCGCGCGAAATTTTTGTGCGTCTGTTAAAGATGCTCTTAGCAGCGATTGAGTATCTTTATCTTCATGCATGGATGACATCAATTGTTCTAATTAAAAGGCAAGCTACAACTTCGAAATTAATTAAAAAAAATGCCCTTGAATCAAAAAGAAGCATGAACGGCCCAAAATAGTTTGGAAGCGTCCCAAAAGCATCGTTGGAAACACGCCGAGGATAACACTTCCAGAAAACCAAGGAAGGAAGCAGAGCTAGCTACTGGTAGCACCTAGCAAGCAAGCAAATCCCTTTCCACTGCTTTTTCGAGCTAGCGAGGAGCATGCATACACAGCTCTGCACATGCATGCTTGACTTCGTTGCCCGTCCCCGTACAATCCGCACGCGGCGCCGGCCACAAAGTCCTCCGGCGGGCCGCCTCGTACTATCCCATCCGCCGCGCTTTGCGCTTTTGCTCGCAGGAAGCGCATCGCCCGAAACCCACTGATGATCCCAGCAAGCATCCATCCACCGGGCGATCTGACCTCGGAATCACTTCTCAGCAGGCACTTGCAGGATATTTCCGGCTGATGGAATGGCATGGCGAATTGGGAATCTGCGGCTGCTTTTGAGCTTTGGTTCGTAAACGGATAAACCGCACGACCAAAGGGAGGCGCAACCGTGCAACCACTAGATCAGTACTGCAGCGTGAAACCGCCAGCAGCAGAATGACTCGTCGTGGCGTTTGCTCTTCCACGGCGGCCTGGCATTCAACAGGGTAATAAGAAGTCATTAGGACGTCAAGTTCACATGTAGAGTAGGGCGCCAAGGCGTTTAGAGGAAATATACGAAGTGGAAATGCCCCTGAGATCGTAAAAGATGCAGGTAAAAAACAGGTTGCAGGCAGGAGTCCCATAGATTTCTGGGATAATTTGCAGTTCCATGACGGGCATATTCTGCATGATGGAAAGTTTCGGTTACAAATTCAGTCTGCGGATCTCGATATTAAAGAGACGAATAATTTGCAATGGTACTATGTACTGACAGTATGGTAATGCCAACTGAACATGAGATGATATAGCAAAAGATAAAATGCCGCGGCGAACCTTTTGAGCCCCATCCTGCCCCTTTCCGCCCAATGCCGACCATTTGCTTAAACCATAGGTAACGGGACGATGCATGTCTGCGTCTTTGTCACACACACACAGAGGGCCAATCGTGTGACCAACAGGCCCTCAACGTGGCACATGGATGCGAGAGGAAGAAGAAAAGAGGAAGCTTCTGCTCTACCTAATCGATTTGGCCCTTCTAGACACCAGCCAGCATTGCACTGAATTCTTTATACAGCACCACATCGTTTCCTTGTATCGTTCAGCCGTGTACTCTGTTTGGTTGTTACATTGTATATAAAGCAGGGCAAAAGCCTATTTCGAGAGGGCATATAACAAACACGTCCTAGCTAGCCCTTGGTTCCAGCAAAGAAGAAGAAAAAACAGAGAGTTGGCCTATACGTGGCCCTTGCTTCACCGCTGGAGGTTGGTTCGCAGATTCTCATCGTGGCCCAGCTCCGTCCGGCCCGATTGATCTGCCCCCGCACCCGCACCCGCAGAGAAAAGGAAAAACACTACTCGAATGCTCAATCGTGCAGTGCACGATTTGGCAATCGCGAGCGCACGCGTCACAGCTGAGATCCGGTCGATCTCGCGTGGTTGGAACAGACCGTGCCTCAGTGTCCCGACACAGGTGGTTGAAGGAAATATGCCCTAGAGGCAATAATAAAGTTGTTATTTTATATTTTCTTATTCATGATAAAGGTTTATTATTCATGCTAGAATTGTATTGATCGGAAACCTAAATACATGTGTGAATACATAAACAAACACCGTGTCCCTAGTGAGCCTCAACTTGACTAGCTCGTTGATCAAAGATGGTTATGGTTTTCAAACTATGGACATGAGTTGTCATTTGATAACGGGATCACATTATTAGGAGAATGATGTGATGGACAAGACCCATCGGTTAGCTTAGCATAATGATCTTCA
Source organism: Thinopyrum elongatum (assembly GCA_011799875.1). Classification (NCBI taxonomy): domain Eukaryota; kingdom Viridiplantae; phylum Streptophyta; class Magnoliopsida; order Poales; family Poaceae; genus Thinopyrum; species Thinopyrum elongatum. The sequence continues at coordinate 117,125,821 of CM022303.1, read as the reverse complement.
GTTTTATTGCTATTGCTTTCTTCATGTCAAATACATATTCCTTCGACTATGAGATTATGCAACTCCCGGATACCGGAGGAATGCCTTGTGTGCTATCAAACGTCACAACGTAACTGGGTGATTATAAAGATGCTCTACAGGTATTTCCGAAGGTGTTTGTTGAGTTGGCATAGATTAAGATTAGGATTTGTCACTCCGAATTTCGGAGAGGTATCTCTAGGCCCTCTTGGTAATACACATCATAAGTTTGCAAGCAAATTACTAAGGAGTTAGTCATGAGATGATGTATTACGGAACGAGTAAAGAGACTTGCCAGTAACGAGATTGAACTAGGTATGAAGATACCGACGATCGAATCTCGGACAAGTAACATACCGATGGACAAAGGGAATTACGTATGTTGTCATAATGGTTCGACCGATAAAAGATCTTCGTAGAATATGTAGGAGGCAATATGGGCATCCAGGTTCCTCTATTGGTTATTGACCGGAGAGGTGTCTCGGGCATGTCTACATAGTTCTCGAACCCGTAGGGTCCGCATGCTTAACGTTCAATGATGATATAGTATTATACTCCCTCCATTCCACAATGTAGTGCCTATAGATTTTTGTGAAAGTCAAACTTTGCCAACTTTGACCAAGTGTATAGAGAAAACTGTCTACATCTATAATACCAAACATGTACATTCTGAATATATAACTCATGATGTATCCAATGATGTGTATTTGGTATTCTAGATCTACCTATTTTTCTCTATAAATATGGTCAAAGTTTGTAATGTTTGACTTTTGAAAAAATCTATAGGCACTACATTATGGAACGGAGGGAGTATGAGTTATGTGATTTGGTGACCGAATTTTGTTCGGAGTTCCGAATAAGATCACAGACATGATGAGGAGTCTCGAAATGGTCGAGAGGTAAAGATTGATATATAGGACGATGGTATTCGGACACCGGAAGTGTTTCGGGGGGTACTGGGTACTTACCGGATCACCGTCGGGCACCCCCGGCAAAAGATATGGGCCTTATGGGCCAAGAGGGGAAACGCACCAGCCACAAGGGGCTGGTGCGCCCCCCATATGGGCCGGCCTAATGAGGAGAAGGAAAGGGAAGAAGGGAAAGGTAAGTGTGGATTAGGATTCCCACTTCCTTCCCTCTCCCCCCTCTTTGATAATTCACCGTTGTGGTTTTTGCCGTAGGTAAGAACGGTTCTTGCTAGAAGCCCGTAGTAGCCACGTAAAACTTGCAACAACAAAGTAGAGGATGTCAAACTTGTTTTTGCAGGGCATTTTGTGATGTGATATGGTCAAGACATGATGTGATATATGTTATTGTATGAGATGATCATATTTTGTAAGTTATCGGCAACCGGCAGGAGCCTTATGGTTGTCTCTTTATTGTATGAAATGCAAACGCCATGTAATTGCTTTACTTTATCGCTATGCGTTAGCAATAGTTATAGAAGCAATAGTTCGCGAGACGACCACGACGCAACGATGGAGATCAAGGTGTCGAGCCAGTGACGATGGAGATCATGACGATGCTTTGGAGATGAAGATCAAAAGCACGAGATGATGATGGCCATATCATGTCACATATTTTGATTGCATGTGATGTTTTTCTTTTATGCATCTTATTTTACTTAGTACGGCGGTAGCATTATAAGATGATCCCTTCACTAAATTTCAAGGTAAAAGTGTTCTCCCTGAGTATGCACCGTTGCTACAGTTCGTCGTTTCGAGACACCACGTGATGATCGGGTGTGATAGACTCTACGTTCACATACAACGGGTGTAAGACAGTTTTGCACATGCAGAATACTTGGGTTAAACTTGACGAGCCTAGCATGTACAGACATGGCCTTGGAACACTGTAGACCGAAAGGTCGAACGTGAATCATATAGTAGATATGATCAACATAGAGATGTTCACCATTGATGACTACCCCATCTCACGTGATGATCGGACATGGGTTAGTTGATTTGGATCATGTATCACTTAGATGACTTGAGGGATGTCTATTTAAGTGGGAATTCATTAGTAATTTGATTAATTGAAATTAATTTATCATGAACTTAGTCCTGATAGTATTTGCATATCTATATTGTAGATCAATAGCTCGCGATGTAGTTCCCCTATTTTTGATATGTTCCGAGAGAAAAATAAGTTGAATGATGACAGCAGCAATGATGCGGACTAGGTCCGTGATCTGGGGATTATCCTCATTGCTACACATAAGAATTATGTCCTTGATGCACCGCTAGGTGACAAACCTATTACAGGAGCAGATGCAGACGTTATGAACGTTTGGCAAAGCTCGATATGACGACTACTTGATAGTTTAGTGCACCATGCTTTATGGCTTAGAACCAGGACTTCAAAAATGTTTTGAATGCCACGGAGCATATGAGATGTTCCAAGAGCTGAAATTGGTATTTCAGACTCATGCCCGTGTCGAGAGGTATGAGACCTCTGACAAGTAGTTTGCCTAAAATATGGAGGAGAATATCTCAGCCAGTGAGCATGTGCTCAGAATGTCTGGGTTGTGACGCCCCCGTCTCAATCGTGCACTAATAATACACGCAAACATGCACGATCAAGCACAGGGACTCACGGGAAGATACCACAACACAACTCTAACACAAATAAACGGAGATCCACAATATTACAAACCAGGGATCACGAGGATCCGAATACATAAGTCAGTCATACAAATAATATCTGGGTACAGACATAGTTAGTCAAGGTTTGCCTTAAGAAGGCTAGCACAAACAACGACTCTAGATCGAAAGGCGAAGGCCTCCTGCCTGGGGCCTCCGATCCTACTCCTGGTCGGCTGGCTCAATCCAGTAGTACGTGCCGTCTGGACCCTGCTGGTAGTAAGCTCCTACGGGGACATCTGGCTCCGGGGCTCCATCGTCTGAGGTAACATCAAATGGGGTATGGGGAAAAAAGAGGTAGCAAAGCAGCCGTGAGTACTCATCCGAAGTACTCAGCAAGCAAGGATCTACACTACATATGCAACATTATCAAAGAAAGGCTGTATATATGGACTAGGCTGCAGAAATGTCAGAATAGAGAGAAGATCTAGTCCTATCGAAGACTAGCATCTTCACGAAGCCACCATCTTGCAGCAATTAGAAGAGTATAGAAAAGCATTTTATTAAGCAAGCATGTTGAGGCAAAGCCTAGAGATCCCTCCTCGACTCCCTGCGAGAAAGCGATTCCAGAGCTTCAATTAATTAAACAAGTATTCAGTTCAAGTAATAGATCGGGATACCAAACTGAGCGTCCTTTACCGTAGGACCGACTATCGATAGATGTTTTCTTCCCTGCAGGGGTGCACTACTGTTACCCAACACGCTCGATCACCTCTGGCCGGACACACTTGCTGGGTAATGCCCGGCCTCGGGAGATCAACACGAAGCAGCGCCCTACCTAGGCTCAGCAGAGAGGTCAGCACGCCGGACTAACCTATGCACCCAGAGGTCTTGGGCCATCGCCCTGGGCACCCTGTGCGTTGCGAGACTGGTCGGGGAGCAGGCGTGACACTGAACTCGTCAGTAAAGTATCCAGCCCAACCCCAACAATCAGCCCGCATGGTGAACCGTGACGTCTGAAGAGCTTTCGGGAGAAACGTACGACGTAGAGGGCCCCATAAACCATTATCCCGCGTGGTGGTAGTGCGTATAGGGCACGTCAGCCCACTCAGATAAAATATCCAAATCCGATAGGCTCATTTAATAACACGCGGAGACAATCCGAGTTTCTGAAGCTCCGCCACAATATCACACTCGGGCGCCCTTCCGGGCAAGCCCGACATCATATATCTCCCTGCGGGTACCCCTCGGGGTCGACCCGCCTGTGACAAAGGTCAAAGTATCCGTGTGGTCACAACATCAAGGTGAACATAGGAGGCATCACCCTCGAGGTTCACACTTGAGGGGTTGCACGACAGAGTTGTATCGGGAATGGTTAAGGAGGAATCACCCTCGATGACCACGACCGAACAGCTACACTGCAGAGTTATCGTCAGGAGTGCGTTACGAGGTATCACCCTCGGCACTCGATAGTAACTATGCAGAGTCATACAACTAGAGGGGGGGGCGTTAGGTGATGTGTTGGTCTCTGGTCGTCGACCACGTTGATCGAGTAGTCGATGATGAAGCTGAGGTAACAAGGGTAAAGTGATGGGGGTCACTGATGGTTCATTACCAACCTATACTAAGGAGTTGAAAAAGGCAAGTAAGGTAACAATAAGCAGGTTACAAAAGCAGGCTATGCATCAGAATAGGAGCAAACAGTAACAGTAGCAAAATCTAATGCTAGCAGGAGAAAATTGAATGGGCGATATCGGGATGCTCAAGGGGGGGGTGGCTTGCCTGGTTGCTCTGGCAAGGAGGAGGGGTCGTCGGAAGGCTGCTCGTCCGGAGCGTAGTCGTACTCTGCTGTGTCGGCGTCGGTCTCGGCGTCTATCGAGAGAGAGAAGGAGGGGGAAAGAAACAATAAATCCACGGCAAAAATGCAAACAATATGCATGACATGTCTAAATGATATGCAGAGGTGTTCTACTTCCTAACTAAATGATTTAGTTAAATTAGGAATTTATTCGGATTTATTTTATTAAAGTTGAGCACTATTTATTTATCGAAATCAGTCTAAAAGTTCCATATTCAGGTAGCTAGGGGCATCTGACAGATGAACGGACCACGAATTCAAATTCGCCTCGTCGTTCTGATCAACTTTCATGTACAAAGTATTTTCATCTGAGCTACGGTTTATTTTATACGATTTTCTAAAGTTTTAAATCAATTTTATAATTAACTAAATTAAATTAATATAAATGATTTATGACATCAGCATGACGTCAGTGGTCAATCTAGCCGTTGACTAGTCAAACTGACAGTCGGGTCCCGTTTGTCATTGACTGAGATTAACTAAACAGGTTAATTAGCTTAATTACCCGATTAGGTTAACTAATTTTAATTAGTTTAGTTAAATAGAATTAAATTAATTAATTAATTGACTAATTAATTAATTAATTTTATTAAATTCATTTTTTAAACTTTCTAGGGTGGGCCCCAGCTGTCATGGGCACATAGGCCAAACCGGGCGCGGGCGCTAGCGGTAACGGGCGCGTGGGCGCCCGACTGGGGCGAGCCCGGGCGCTGGCTCGGGCGAGGCCATCGGCGCTGGTTCGGGCGAGGCCATCGGCGCCGGCCGGGGAGCGGACTGGGCAACTGCAGCGGCCGCGGAGCAGCGCAGCGGCGAGCGGCTGTAGGAGCGAGCGCGGTGGGACGAGGCGGGGCGGCAGCGCCGGCCAGCAAGCAGAGGCGGCACGGGACGGCTGCCGGCGCGCGCGGCTGAAGGCGGATGCGGTCGGGCGTAGGCGGGCTCGGGCAGCGGCGGGGCACAGCGGAGCGCGGCGAGCAGCGATACCGGTGCGAGCGGGTGGCGGGCACAGGGATGCAGTGGCGCGGCGACCACGGGCGAGGACGGCGCCGTGGGCACGGGCTACGCGGCCGCGAGTGGGCGCGGCAAGCAGCAGAGGCGCACGGGGGTCGCGCACGAGCTTGCGCGGGGCGAGGCCGGAGCGAGCGGGCGCGCGGCCAGCGAGGGCGAGGCGCGGTGACCGCGGCGACTACGGGAGGGAGGAGGCAGAGGGGGGGTGTGGATCACGGACATGGCAGAGGCACATGGGCGGCGAGGCTCGGGGCAGGGGACGAGGAGGCGCGGGCGAAGACGGTGGTGCGGCGCCGGGCGGCCTCGAGGCGGCGGGGATCGGCGACGGGGTCAGGGCGCCGTGCCCCGATCCAGATCGGGGAGGGAGCGGGGGAGTGAGAGGGGATTGGGGGGGGGGGGGTTTCGGGGGTCTCTGGGGGGCGGGGGCGGGGGATTATAAGGAAGGCCTACCCCACACCAACGGGGGATCGGCCGGCCTGGTGTAGTGGCCAGCTGGGCCGGTTGGCCAAGGGGGGCGGTTTCTTTTGTTTTTATTTTTTTTCTTTTCTGCTTTGCAAATTCCTAAGCCACCAGATGACTTTTACAAAATATGTGACTTAGCCCATAATTCGTAGTGCATTATTACCTATCACCAAAAACTAGTTTGGGTAAAATATAATTTCACATTTAATTTAGATTAAATAAAAGGTTATTAAATGTTGTTGTTTGCTACTGTTTTAGGATGTTAGAGTCATTTAAATATTCTAAACATTGTTGCTGTTAATTTTATAAATGCCTCTAGATTATTTGCAACATGATGAACAATTTAGTTTTCAATTTGGAGCAACTTTTATTTCCACTTTAAATTAAACTGAAGTATGAATTAGGAGTTTGAAATGCAATGTGATGCAAATGATGGCTAGGCACTGTTAAATTTGCTGACATGGCATTAACTAAGGGTGATCACTGTGGCTAATTACAAGGGGTGTTACAATTCTCCTCATCTAACAAGAATTCTTGTCCCGAGAATTAAGATGTGGAGCAAGGGGGAAAGTGTTGGTTACGAAATTCTAACGAGTCTTCTCGGTCTTGGTTGTTCTTCTCGAGGAGGTCGATCCATTACATTGATGTCTTCATCTCTCTGCTTCAGGTCCCCATGATGAAGTCGGCATCCTTTCTTCGGGAATTCCATCGTACTTACGAAGGGCAAGGGGTAACTTCGGAAGAAAGGACCGCTACAATGTTGCTTATCTGGTAGATAACATCAGGAAAGGTGGCGGAAAGTAACTCTCAAATTGAAATGTAAGAAATTATCGAGAGCAAAGTAAGAAGGTGCAAAATAGAAGTTTCAAGCGCATAGGCAATCGTTCGTTGCCTGAAACGAAGTGTGAAAGGGGTTTAGAGCAATGGGAATAAGCATTGCGTCTGATACCAGAATAGTTCACTAGGCAGGTGGCCCGTGAATTACATATGAAGTCAAGCGTGAGGAATAACTTTGACAACAGGGTGTACAGGAGAGTCAGGTTTCGATCATGTGGAACTGTGGGTTATGGGCCCACCATGTGGGTTAAAAGTAGAAAAGGCGTTGACATCTTGCACGGTTATGATAGCAAGGCATGGCAGAGAACAACCTGTCAGTTATGTCGGCAACAACGTCGGTACCAAGGGCGAGGGACAAATAGAACCATCTTCTGCTCGTTAAACGAGGTGGACCAATAGGCAAAGTTCTCGTCCATCGATGGTTACCGGAATGTCATCAACAATAGTAACATGGTCTTACTGACAGAGTGGTACAACAAGGTGCTTACCTAAGCAGGGAATTATTGCTGCTCAGTTAAGTCAGATTACAAGCAACGTTAAACAAATCAATGGAAAGGAAATTATGTTTAAACACATATTTCAGGGGTATATCCTTCCCAAGGACAAGCAGAGCATGATATCCGTGACAGGATAGAAAGTCGAAAACCATCTAGGTAAGGGGAGAGGAATTTCCTGACATTACCCAAACAACGGTGTTAGAATAATTGATAAAGAAAATTTAGCATTGTGCTTCAAATGCTCTTATTGAAAATCCGAGTACCACAGACATGCTTCGAGATAGCATGGACATGGTCTTCAAGTAAAAGTCCAGCTTGGATACTCAATGGATCCATCAGGAACAACTCATAGAGTAAGTCTTATAATTTCCTCATGGAAGAATGGCTAAACTTGCTAAAAAGGAAACTATAACAATAGTCCTCCAGCCAGGTGTGCTAGGCATGACATCACCTTACCGGGTCATATAAGACCAACGTTATAACTCTTGGAAATATGTTTCAACCATCATATCTGACCGAGATTCAGATCCGATTGGTGTCAGGATACCTCAGACTCAGGATGCCTGAGAAGAAAAGCTGCAACACAAATTGACGAGATGACATTGTAAGATTCTCGGGAAATGAACTATGGAAGCAAGTTCCGAATCATGAGTTCATCATTAAACCAAAGAGAGAATGAGGAGGTGGCTGATGAACTCAGCGACAATTCAATGAGATTTCCAAAAGATGGATTTCCACAATTATGTGAACAACGAGATAACATTTGTCAGATCAAATGATATAATGAGGTATGCTCAGGAAAACATACTCGATTAAACATTGATTGAAAGGTGCACCCGAAATATGGGCTGGGTTGCACGATCAATGTTAGAATGGTGACTTAATGATCAAAAGAATTAGAATGAAACTATCGACCATTCACTTCAAAGCAATAGGGCTACTAGAAGTTTTGAATTCACACATCATAGTTCGATTGTCGGTATTCCAGTTAGAAACAACACGGGAACCAAGAAATGATGGTGATGGGGAGAAGTATCACTATACCAGGAATTTTTATGAGCTGGAGCAATTCTCACAACATCCTTGACATAACAGATGGTAATAATCCAAGGTAGAACATAACATAAGTTGGATAGCAAGGAACTCAAGGTACAACACAAAACAAAAACAAGTTTTGTGTTGGGAGGAATGCAATAATGTTGTTGATGATAACACAAATCATCGAGGGGCAAGGATGATATTTCTCATCATGAATTCAATAAATATCTTGGAAGAGCTCAGAATGTTGATGATGATCACGACACATTTGTCGAGAGATTTCATGAAGATGTAATCGATCGGCGAAGACATCAAGCCAAAGAAATGATGAAGCGAAAGGTTTTTGAAACCACGGGTACGACACAAACTCGGAATCAAGCTTGCTGTTCAAGGCAAAAAGATATGACGATGAAGATCGACGTAAGATTAACTCATCATCGAAACTGTGCTCCGAGAAGCAGTACTAGGTAGCATAGTTAAGATAACGATGTAGCCGATTAGGCTAAGAATGACATGAGTTGAAAGTTAAATTTCCCAGCAGTACATTACTAGGAGTATTGGATCACAGGGTGGATTCGACTCACTTATCGATGTTCTTAGTTGACAAACAACCCAAAACCCGCGGAATACTGAATCAGTGAGAAGGAATACTTGACGAAGTCTGATAAGAAGTATTGTAGTCCCGTGATATTATCGGGATACCAGGGGGTAATATTCGAAGGTAGATCAAAATAGAGATTGGGCAGACTTATAGATCTGCAGAAGACAAGTGCTTTAACTTGTCCGAGAAATGGAATCGAAGGGGAACAATATGGTCGAAACCACAGTTGTAAATGATCAAACCACAGATGCAAGATGAACTTATAACAAAGAGGGGTAATTATCTTTACGAGAAGCTTCCATGATAAGATCTACATCGTTTCCATGGGCATGAACACAAAGTTCAAGGTTGACTCCCACTTCTTCAATACATAACCTTTCATTCACTTCTCGCTTTCGATGAAGTTGTAGTGTTTGAAATTTTACCTGGCAAGACACCAGAAGAGTATGACTTGTGAAAATTCTCGGTTCCACACGGATTAGTGAAGGTATAGGTTCAACCCATCAGGGCATCTTAGGAACATATAACGCTTCAGGAGTAAATTATACAAGCTTGAAGGTAGAGTATGGTTGAGAACGCAGAGGATACAATTTACCAAAGGCATTATGTATCATGGAAGAACTCACAAGGTGATTGAATATGAAGGACGCTATCGGATAAAATCCAAACAAGGATCCGGTGGTCCACAAGGGATCTGATGTGAGCATCGGTACTCAACCAGAAAAAGAAAGAATGCAAAGGCATCGGATTATAGAACACCTGAATAATTTGATGCTTAGATAACAAAGGAATTATGAATTCCAATATGAAGGATCAGAAGCGGACGCTCTGATCAAGGATGGGTAGCTTGAATAGACTTAAGGGTACGATCGACGACAAATAGATTGGTCGAGAACCAGCTCCTGTTTAAAATGACGTCTGAGCCGGAAAGATAATTTAAAAGGATCAACTGATGATTGCGTGCATTCGTACTCATGTTGAATCAATAAGATCAAAAATGACAGTGTCAAAGGATACTAATGAATATTTCCAGACATATGGGAAGCATCCATAATGCAAGCAGACAAGTATTTACAGAGCAATAAGCTGCTAAGGACTTTCGGAAGATCGAATAGTATTCCAATGTATCTTGTGAATCATATGAACAAGGGGGAAGAACGAATACTCGGTAAGTGCGAGGAATTATCCATAGGGGGTATTCATGAGGCCAGGACTGCAAGGCAGTAAGCTCAAAGGATAGTCGGAACGATGAAGAGCAGTTCGGGGCATCTTGTAATAACAAGACCAAAGGGGGTTGAATATAAGAGTGTCAAGTGTATGTAGTTATCCATAAGGATATATCAGTGGTAGGGAATTTGCAAAGGCGGTGGACACAAGTGTCCTGGGAAAACATCGAATAGCATCTTCGGAACCTTCTGGTGAAGCAGTCGATCATCTGGAATGAAGGGGCTCTCCGGTTGGAAATGGTATCAAGAACCTAGAGTTATAATTAGTAAAATCATTTAACCCGAATAGAGGAGAGATCAGAATCCTAGAGTATAGGTCGAGGAGTAAAAGATCCTAATACCACCCAATTGGCGACGTGGGCCCATAAGCCACACAACCAAGTTAGTAAAATAGTTTTGGATGACTAGACTCAACTTCGGCCAAGGAATTGGAAGGGGGCTTCCTACAGGCAGTCGGCTCTGATACCAACTTGTGACGCCCCCGTCTCAATCGTGCACTAATCATACACGCAAACATGCACGATCAAGCACAGGGACTCACGGGAAGATATCACAACACAACTCTAACACAAATAAACGGAGATCCACAATATTACAGACCAGGGATCACGAGGATCCGAATACATAAGTTAGTCATACAAATAATATCTGGGTACAGACATAGTTAGTCAAGGTTTGCCTTAAGAAGGCTAGCACAAACAACGACTCTAAATCGAAAGGCGAAGGCCTCATGCAAGGGGCCTCCGATCGTACTCCTGGTCGGCTGGCTCAATCCAGTAGTACGTGCCGAATGGACCCTCCTGGTAGTAAGCTCCTGCGGGGACATCTGGCACCGGGGCTCCATCGTCTGAGGTAACATCAAATGGGGTATGGGGGAAAAAGAGGTAGCAAAGCAACCGTGAGTACTCATCCGAAGTACTCAGCAAGCAAGGATCTACACTACATATGCAACATTATCAAAGAAAGGCTGTATATGTGGACTAGGCTGCAGAAATGCCAGAATAGAGAGAAGACCTAGTCCTATTGAAGACTAGCATCTTCACGAAGCCACCATCTTGCAGCAATTAGAAGAGTATAGAAAAGCATTTTATTAAGCAAGCATATTGAGGCAAAGCCTAGAGATCCTTCCTCGACTCCCTGCGAGAAAGCGATCCCAGAGCTTCAATTAATTAAACAAGTATTCAGTTCAAGTAATAGATCGGGATACCAAACTGAGCGTCCTTTACCGTAGGACCGACTATCGATAGATGTTTTCTTCCCTGCAGGGGTGCACTACTGTTACCCAACACGCTCGATCACCTCTGGCCGGACACACTTGCTGGGTAATGCCCGGCCTCGGGAGATCAACACGAAGCAATACCCTACCTAGGCTCAGCAGATAGGTCAGCACGCCGGACTAACCTATGCACCCAGAGGTCTTGGGCCATCGCCCTGGGCACCCTGCGCGTTGCGAGACTGGTAGGGGAGCAGGCGCGACACTGAACTCGTCAGTGAAGTATCCAGCCCAACCCCAACAATCAGCCCGCACGGTGAACCGTGACGTCTGAAGAGCTTTCGGGAGAAACGTACGACGTAGAGGGCCCCATAAACCATTATCCCGCATGGTGGTAGTGCGTATAGGGCACGTCGGCCCACTCAGATCAAATACCCAAATCCGATAGGCTCATTTAATAACACGCGGAGACAATCAGAGTTTCTGAAGCTCCGCCACAATATCACACTCGGGCGCCCTTCCGGGCAAGCCCGACATCATAGATCTCCCTGCGGGTACCCCTCGGGGTCGACCCGCCTGTGACAAAGGTCAAAGTATCCGTGTGGTCACAACATCAAGGTGAACGTAGGAGGCATCACCCTCGAGGTTCACACTTGAGGGGTTGCACGACAGAGTCGTATCGGGAATGGTTAAGGAGGAATCACCCTCGATGACCATGACCGAATAGCTACACTGCAGAGTTATCGTCAGGAGTGCATTACGAGGTATCACCCTCGGCACTCGATAGTAACTATGCAGAGTCATACAACTAAGGGGGGGTGAGGTGATGTGTTGGTCTCTGGTCGTCGATCACGTTGATCGAGTAGTCGATGATGAAGCTGAGGTAACAAGGGTAAAGTGATGGGGTTCACTGATGGTTCATTACCAACCTATACTAAGCAGTTGAAAAAGGCAGGTAAGGTAACAATAAGCAGGTTACAAAAGCAGGCTATGCATCATAATAGGAGCAAACAGTAACAGTAGCAAAATCTAATGCTAGGAGGAGAAAATTGAATGGGCGATATCGGGATGCTCAAGGGGGGGGGAGGGGTGGCTTGCCTGGTTGCTCTGGTAAGGAGGAGTGGTCGTCGGAAGGCTGGTCGTCCGGAGCGTAGTCGTACTCTGCTGCGTCGGCGTCGGTCTCGGCGTCTATCGAGAGAGAGAAGGAGGGGGAAAGAAACAATAAATCCCCGGCAAAAATGCAAACAATATGCATGACATATCTAAATGATATGCAGAGGTGTTCTACTTCCTAACTAAATGATTTAGTTAAATTAGAAATTTATTCGGATTTATTTTATTAAAGGTGAGCACTATTTATTTATCGAAATCATTCTAAAAGTTCCATGTTCAGGTAGCTAGGGGCATCTGACAGATGAACGGACCACGTATTCAGATTCGTCTCGTCGTTCTGATCAACTTTCATGTACAAAGTATTTTCATATGAGCTACGGTTTATTTTATACGATTTTCTAAAGTTTTAAATCAATTTTATAATTAACAGAATTAAATTAATATAAATGATTTATGACATCAGCGGTCAATCTTACCGTTGACTAGTCAAACTGACAGTCGGGTCCCGTTTGTCATTGACTGAGATTAACTAAACAGGTTAATTAGCTTAATTACCCGATTAGGTTAACTAATTTTAATTAGTTTAGTTAAACAGAATTAATTAACTTAATTAATTGACTAATTAATTAATTAATTATTGATTTTATTAAATTCATTTTTTAAACGTTCTAGGGTGGGCCCCGGCTGTCATGAGCACATAGGCCAAACCGGGCGCGGGCGCTAGCGGCAACGGACGCGTGGGCGCCCGACTGGGGCGAGCCCGGGCGCTGGCTCGGGCAAGGCCATCGGTGCCGGCCGAGGAGCGGACTGGGCGGCTGCAGCGGCCGCGGAGTAGCGCAGCGGCGAGCGGCGGAAGGAGCGAGCGCGGTGGGACGAGGCGGGACGGCAGCGCCGGCCAGCAAGCAGAGGCAGCATGGGACGGCTACCGGCGCGCACGGCTGAAGGCGGATGCGGTCGGGCGTAGGCGGGCTCGGGCAGCGGCGGGGCATAACGGAGCGCGGCGAGCAGCGACGCCGGTGCGAGCGGGTGGCGGGCACAGGGATGCAGTGGCGCGGCGACCACGAGCGAGATGCGGCCCGGGCGCGCATGTGCGTGTGCGGCGAGGCGCAGGGACCAGGTGGGGCGCGAGCGGGCGAGGACGGCGCCGTGGCGACCGCGAGCGGGGCGGCGCGTGGGCGCGGGCTGCGCGGTCGCGAGCGGGCGCGGCAAGCAGCAGAGGCGCACGAGCTTGTGCGGGGCAAGGCCAGAGCGAGCGGGTGCGCGGCCAGCGAGGGCGAGGCGCGGTGACCGCGGCGACTACGGGAGGGAGGAGGCAGAGGGGGTGTGTGGCTCACGGACGTGCCAGGGGCACAAGGGCGGCGAGGCTCGAGGAAGCGGCTCGGGGCAGGGGACGAGGAGGCGCCGGCGAAGACGGTGGGGCGGCGCCGGGTGGCCTTGAGGTGGCGGGGATCGGCGACGGGGTCAGGGCGCCGTGCCCCGATCCAGAACGGGGAGGGAGCGGGGGAGTGAGAGGGGATCGGGGGGAGGGGGGTTAGGGTTTTCGGGCGGTGGTCTGCGGAGGCACGTCGGGCGGTCGTTCGGTTCGGATCGGTCGAGCGTTCGTGGGGTCTCCTGGGGGGGGGGCCTTATAGGCCAGCGGGATGGGCCGGCCTGGTGCAGTGGCCAGCTGGGCCGGTTGCCCATTGGGGGGGGGGCGGTTTTCTTTTTTTGTTTTTTTTTTTTATTTGTTTTTGCTTTCTGCTTTGCAAATTCCTAAGCCACCAGATGACTTTTACAAAATATGTGACTTAGCCCATAATTCGCAGTGCATTATTACCTATCACCAAAAACTAGTTTGGGTAAAATATAATTTCACATTTAATTTAGATTAAATAAAAGGTTATTAAATGTTGTTGTTTGCTACTGTTTTAGGATGTTAGAGTCATTTAAATATTCTAAACATTGTTGCTGTTAATTTTATAAATGCCTCTAGATTATTTGCAACATGATGAACAATTTAGTTTTCAATTTGGAGCAACTTTTATTTCCACTTTAAATTAATCTGAAGTATGAATTAGGAGTTTGAAATGCAATGTGATGCAAATGATGACTAGGCACTATTAAACTTGCTGACATGGCATTAACTAAGACTGATCACTGTGGCTAATTACATGGGGTGTTACATGGGTACTACAATCGCTGGAATCAAGTGGGAGTTAATCTTTCAGATAAGATAGTGATTGACAAGAGTTCTCTAGTCACTATCATCAAGCTACTAGAACTTCGTGATGAACTATAATATGCAAGGGATGACGAAAATGATTCCCGAGCTCTTCGCGATGCTGAAATCGACGAAGGTAGAAATCAAGAAAGAGCATCAAGTGTTGATGGTTAATAAAACCACTAGTTTCAAGAAAAAGGGCAAGGGACAGAAATGGAACTTCAAGAAGAACAGCAAACAAGTTGCCGCTCCCATGAAGAAGCCCAAAGTTAGACCCAAGCCTGAAACTGAGTGCTTCTACTGCAAGGGAAATAGTCACTGGAAGCGGAACTGACCCAAGTATTTGGCGGATAAGAATGATGGCAAAGTGAACAAAGGTATATTTGATATACATGTTATTGATGTGTACCTTACTAGGATTCATTGTAGCCCCTGGGTATTTGATACTGGTTTAGTTGATAAGATTAGTAACTCGAAACATGAGTTGCAGAATAAACAGATACTAGTTAAGGGCGAGGTGACAATGTGTGTTGGAAGTGATTCCATGGTTGATACTATCACCATCGCACACTCCCTCTACCTTCGGGATTAGTGTTGAACCTAAATAAAAGTTATTTGGTGTTTGCGTTGAGCATGAATATGATTGGATCATGTTTATTGCAATACGGTTATTCATTTAAGTCAGAGAATAATTGTTGTTCTGTTTACATGAATAAAACCTTCAATGGTCATACACCCAATGTGAATGGTTTATTGAATCTCGATCGTAGTGATACACATATTCATAATGTTGATGCCAAAAGATGCAAAGTTGATAATTATAGTGCAACATACTTGTGGCACTGCCGTTTAGGTCATATTGGTGTAAAGCGCATGAAGAAACTCCATGCGGATGGACTTTTGAAATCACTTGATTATGAATCATTTGATACATGCAAACCATGCCTCATGGGCAAGATGACTAAAATCTCCGTTCTCCCGAACAATGGAGCGAACTAATAACTTATTGGAAATAATACATACCGATGTATGCGGTCCGATGAGTGTTGATGCACGCGGCGGGTATCGTTATTTTCTGACCGTCACAGATGATTTGAGTAGGTATGGGTAGATCTACTTAATGAAACACAAGTCTGAAACATTTGAAAAGTTCAAAGAATTTCAGAGTGAAGTGGAGAATCATCGTTACAAGAAAATAAAATTTCTACAATCTGATCGCGGAGGCGAATATTTTAGTTACGAGTTTGGCCTTCATTTAAAACAATGTGGAATTGTTTCACAACTCACGCCACCTGGTACACCACAGCGTAATGGTGTGTCCGAACGTCGTAACCGTATGATGTCTCTTACCGATTTACCACTATCATTTTGGGGTTATGCATTAGAGACAGCTGCATTCACGTTAAATAGGGCACCGTCTAAATCCGTTGAGACGACACCGTATGAACTGTGGTTTGGCAAGAAACCTAAGTTGTCGTTTCTTAAAGTTTGGGGTTGCGACACTTATGTCAAAAGGCTTCATCCTGATAAGCTCGAACCCAAATCGGAGAAGTGCGTCTTCATAGGATACCCTAAGGAAACAATTGGGTACACCTTCTACCACAGATCCAAAGGCAAGATCTTTGTTGCCAAGAATGGAACCTTTGTAGAGAAGGAGTTTCTCTTGAAAGAAGTGAGTGGGAGGGAAGTAGAACTTGATGAGGTAATTGTACCTTCTCTCGAATTGGAAAGTAGCACATCAGAGAAAACCGTCTACACCAACTAGAGAGGAAGCTAATGATGATGATCATGAAACTTCGGATCAAGTTACTACTGAACCTGGTAGGTCGACCAGAGCACGATCCGCACCAGAGTGGTACGGTAATCCTGTCCTGGAAGTCATGTTATTAGACCATGGCGAACCTACGAACTATGAAGAAGCTATGATGAGTCCAGATTCCGATAAATGGCTTGAGGCCATGAAATCTGAGATAGGATCCATGTATGAGAACAAAGTGTGGACTTTGGTGGATTTGCCCGATGATCGGCAATCCATAGAGAATAAATGGATCTTCAAGAAAAAGACTGACACTGATAGTAATGTTACAGTCCACGAAGCTCGACTTGTCGCAAAAGGTTTTCGACAAGTTCAATGGGTTGACTACAATGAGACTTTCTCACCCGTAGCGATGCTTAAGTCTGTCCGAATCATGTTAGCAATTGCCACATTTTTATGAAATCTGGCAAATGGATGACAAAACTTCATTCCTTAATGGATATTGATACGTCCATTTTGCATCATGCTTTTATGTTGATATTTATTGCACTATGGGCTGTTATTACACATTATGGCACAATACTTATGCCTTTTCTCTATTATTTTACAAGGTTTACATGAAGAGGGAGAATGCGGTAGCTGGAATTCTGGGCTGGAAAAGGAGCAAATATTAGAGAGCTATTTTGCACAACTCCAAAAGTCCTGAAACTTCACGGATAGTCATTTTGGAATTAATAAAAAATATTGGGCGAAGAAAGCACCAGAGGGGGGCCACCAGCCATCCACAAGGGTGGACGGCGCGCCCCCCTGCCTTGTGGGCCACCTGGCAGGCCCCCGATGCCCATCTTCTGCTATATGGTGTGTTTTGACCTGGAAAAAAACAGAAGGAAGCTTACGGGATGAAGCGCCGCCGTCTCGAGGCGGAACTTGGGCAGAACCAATCTAGGGCTCCGGCGGAGCTGTTCTGCCGGGAAAACTTCCCTCCGGGAGGGGGAAATCGAAGCCATCGTCATCATCAACGATCCTCTCATCGAGAGGGGGTCAATCTCCATCAACCTCTTCACCAGCACCATCTCCTCTCAAACCCTAGTTCATCTCTTGTATCCGATCTTTGTCTCAAAATCACAGATTGGTACATGTGGGTTGCTAGTAGTGTTGATTACTCCTTGTAGTTGATGCTAGTTGGTTTATTCGGTGGAAGCTCATACGTTCAGATCCTTAATGATAATTAATACTCCTCTAATTATGAACATGAATATGCTTTGTGAGTAGTTACGTTTGTTCCTGAGGACATGGGAGAAGTCTTGTTATAAGTAATCATGTGAATTTGGTATTCGTTCGATATTTTGATGAGATGTATGTTGTTTTTCCTCTAGTGGTGTTATCTGAACATCGACTACATGACACTTCACCATGATTTGGGCCAAGGGGAAGGCATTGGGAAGTAATAAGTAGATGATGGGTTGCTAGAGTGACAGAAGCTTAAACCCTAGTTTATGCGTTGCTTCGTAAGGGGCTGATTTGGATCCACATGTTTCATGCTATGGTTACATTTATCTTAATTCTTCTTTCGTAGTTGCGGATGCTTGCGAGAGGGGTTAATCATAAGTGGGAGGCTTGTCCAAGGAAGGGCAGCACCCAAGCACTGCTCCACCCACATATCAAATTATCAAAGTAACGAACGCGAATCATATGAGCATGATGAAAACTAGCTTGACAACAATTCTCATGTGTCCTCGGGAGTGCTTTGCTTTATATAAGAGTTCGTCCAGGCTTGTCCTTTGCTACAAAAAGGATTGGGGCACCTTGCTGCACCTTAGTTACTTTTGTTACTTGTTACCCATTACGAATTATCTTATCACACAACTATCTGTTACCGATAATTCAGTGCTTGCAGAGAATACCTTGCTGAAAACCGCTTGTCATTTCCTTCTGCTCCTCGTTGGGTTCGATACTCTTACTTATCGAAAGGACTATGATAGATCCCCTATACTGGTGGGTGTTGGGGAACGTGCAATTTCAAAAAAATGCCTACGCTCACGCAAGATCTATCTAGGAGATGCATAGAAACGAGAGGGGGAGAGTGTGTCCACGTACCCTCGTAGACCGAAAGCGGAAGCGTTAGCTTAACGCGGTTGATGTAGTCGAATGTCTTCGCGATCAAACCGATCAAGCACCGAACGTACGGCACCTCCCAGTTCAGCACATGTTCAGCTCGATGATGTCCCTCGAACTCTTGATCCAGCAAAGTGTCGAGGGAGAGTTTCATCCGCACGACGGCGTGGTGACGGTGATGGTGATGTGATCCGCGCAGGGCTTCACCTAAGCACTAAGACGCTATGACCGGAGGAGTAAACTGTGGAGGGGGGCACCGCACACGGCTAAGAGAATATCCGATGTGCCTTTGGGGTGCCCCCACCCCCGTACATAAAGGAGGGGAGGAGGAGGCCGGCCCCCTAGGGGCGCGCCAAGTGTGGGGAGTCCTACTAGGACTCCCAAGTCCTAGTAGGATTCCCCTTTCCTTTCCGGAGTGGGAAAGAGGGAAAGGGAGAGGGAGTAGGAAAGGGCAAGAGGGGCGCCGCCCCCTCCCCTAGTCTAATTCGGACTCCATGGGGGGGCGCCACCTCCCCTTGGCCTGCCTCCTCTTCTCCCCTATGGCCCAATAAGGCCCATTACTTCCCCGGGGGGTTCCGGTAACCCCTCGGTACTCCGAAAAATACCCGAATCACTCCGGAACCATTCCGGTGTCCGAATATAACCTTCCAATATATCAATCTTTACCTCTCGACCATTTCGAGACTCCTCTTCATGTCCGTGATCTCATCCCGGACTCCGAACAAACTTCGGTCACCAAAACACATAACTCATAATACAAATCATCATCGAACATTAAGCGTGCAGACCCTACGGGTTCGAGAACTATGTAGACATGACCGAGACACATCTCCGATCAATAACCAATAGCGGAACCTGGATGCTCATATTGGCTCCTACATATTCTACGAAGATCTTTATCGGTCAAACCGCATAACAATATACGTCATTCCCTTTGTCATCGGTATGTTACTTGCCCGAGATTCGATCGTCGGTATCATCATACCTAGTTCAATCTCGTTACCGGCAAGTCTCTTTACTCGTTCCATAATGCATCATCCCGTAACTAACTCATTAGTCACATTGCTTGCAAGGCTTATAGTGATGTACATTACCGAGAGGGCCCAGAGATACCTCTCCGATACACGGAGTGACAAATCCTAATCTTGATCTATGCCAACCCAACAAACACCTTCGGAGACACCTGTAGAGCATCTTTACAATCACCCAGTTACGTTGTGACATTTGATAGCACACAAAGTGTTCCTCCGGTATTCGGGAGTTGCATAATCTCATAGTCAGAGGGACATGTAAAAGTCATGAAGAAAGCAATAGCAATAAAACTAAACGATCAATATGCTAAGCTAACGGATGGGCCTTGTCCATCACATCATTCTCTAATGATGTGATCCTGTTCATCAAATGACAACACATGTCTATGGTTAGGAAACATAACCATCTTTGATAAACAAGCTAGTCAAGTAGAGGCTTACTAGGGACACTCTGTTTGTCTATGTATTCACACACGTACTAAGTTTCCGGGTAATACAATTCTAGCATGAATAATAAACATTTATCATGATATAAGGAAATAGAAATAACAACTTTATTATTGCCTCTAGGGCATATTTCCTTCAGTTTCCCACTTGCACTAGAGTCAATAATCTAGATTACATAGTAATGATTCTAACACCCATGGAGTCTTGGTGCTGATCATGTTTTGCTCGTGGAAGAGGCTTAGTCAACGGGTCTGCAACATTCAAATCCGTATGTATTTTGCAAATCTCTATGTCTCCCTCCTTGACTTGATCTGGATTCCTTGGCTAAGGCAATTGCTCCAGTATTGTCACAAAAGATTTTCATTGGACCCGATGCACTAGGTATTACACCTAGATCGGATATGAACTCCTTCATCCAGACTCCTTCATTTGCTGCTTCCGAAGAAGCTATGTACTCCGCTTCACACGTAGATCCCGCCACGACGCTCTGCTTGGAACTGCACCAACTGACAGCTCCACCATTCAATATAAATACGTATCCGGTTTGCGACTTAGAGTCATCTGGATCAGTGTCAAAGCTTGCATCGACGTAACCATTTACGACAAGCTCTTTGTCACCTCCATAAATGAGAAACATATCCTTAGTCCTTTTCAGGCATTTCAGGATGTTCTTGACTGCTGTCTAGTGATCCACTCTTGGATTACTTTGGTACCTCCCTGCTAAACTTATATCAAGGCACACATCAGGTTTGGTACACAGCATTGCATACATGATAGAACCTATGGCTGAAGCATAGGGAATGACTTTCATTTTCTCTCTATCTTCTGTAGTGGTCGGGCATTGAGTCTGACTCAACTTCACACCTTGTAACACATGTAAGAACCCTTTCTTTGACTGATCCATTTTGAACTTCTTCAAAATTTTATCAAGGTATGTGCTTTGTGAAAGTCCAATTAAGCATCTTGATCTATCTCTATAGATCTTGATGCCTAATATATAAGCAGCTTCACCGAGGTCTTTCATTGAAAAATTCTTATTCAAGTATCCTTTTATGCTATCCAGAAATTCCGTATCATTTCCAATCAACAATATGTCATCCACATATAATATCTGAAATGCTACAGAGCTCCCACTCACTTTCTTGTAAATACAGGCTTCCCCAAAAGTCTGTATAAAACCATATGCTTTGATCACACTATCAAAGTGAATATTCCAACTCCAAGAGGCTTGCACCAGTCCATAAATGGATCGCTGGAGCTTGCACACTTTGTTAGCACCCTTAGGATCGACAAAACCTTCTGGTTGCATCATATACAACTCTTCTTTAAGAAATCCATTAAGGAATGCAGTTTTGACATCCATTTGCCAGATTTCATAATCATAAAATGCGGCAATTGCTAACATGATTCGGACAGACTTAAGCATCGCTACAGGTGAGAAGGTCTCATCGTAGTCAACTCCTTGAACTTGTCGAAAACCTTTCGCAACAAGTCGAGCTTTGTAGACAGTAACATTACCGTCAGCGTCAGTCTTCTTCTTGAAGATCCATTTATTCTCTATGGCTTGCCGATCATCGGGCAAATCCACCAAAGTCCACACTTTGTTCTCATACATGGATCCCATCTCAGATTTCATGGCCTCAAGCCATTTTGCGGAATCTGGGCTCATCATCGCTTCCGCATAGTTCGTAGGTTCGTCATGGTCTAATAACATGACTTCCAGAACAGGATTACCGTACCACTCTGGTGCGGAACGTACTCTGGTTGACCTACGAGGTTCGGTAGTAACTTGATCCAAAGTTTCATGATCATCATCATTAACTTCCTCACTAATTGGTGTAGGCATCACTGGAACTGATTTCTGTGATGAACTACTTTCCAATTCAGGAGAAGGTACAATTACCTCATCAAGTTCTACTTTCCTCCCACTCACTTCTTTCGAGAGAAACTCCTTCTCTAGAAAGGATCCATTCTTAGCAACGAATATCTTGCCTTCGGATCTGTGATAGAAGGTGTACCCAACAGTCTCCTTTGGGTATCCTATGAAGACACATTTCTCCGATTTGGGTTCGAGCTTATCAGGTTGAAGCTTTTTCACCTAAGCATCGCAGCCCCAAACTTTAAGAAACGACAGTTTAGGTTTCTTGCCAAACCACAGTTCATATGGTGTCGTCTCAACGGATTTAGATGGTGCCCTATTTAACGTGAATGCAGCTGTCTCTAATGCATAACCCCAAAATGATAGTGGTAAATCGGTAAGAGACATCATAGATCGCACCATATCTAATAAAGTACGGTTACGACGTTCGGACACACCATTACGCTGTGGTGTTCCAGGTGGCGTGAGTTGTGAAACTATTCCACATTGTTTCAAATGAAGACCAAACTCATAACTCAAATATTCACCTCCACGATCAGATCGTAGAAACTTTATTTTCTTGTTACGATGATTTTCCACTTCACTCTGAAATTCTTTGAACTTTTCAAATGTTTCAGACTTATGTTTCATTAAGTAGATATACCCATATCTGCTCAAATCATCTGTGAAGGTCAGAAAATAACGATACCCGCCGCGAGCCTCAACACTCATCGGACCGCATACATCAGTATGTATTATTTCCAATAAGTTAGTTGCTCGCTCCATTGTTCCGGAGAACGGAGTCTTAGTCATCTTGCCCATGAGGCATGGTTCGCAAGTATCAAGTGATTCATAATCAAGTGATTCCAAAAGCCCATCAGCATGGAGTTTCTTCATGCGCTTTACACCAATATGACCTAAACGGCAGTGCCACAAATAAGTTGCACTATCATTATTAACTTTGCATCTTTTGGCTTCAATATTATGAATATGTGTATCACTACAATGGAGATTCAACAAAAATAGACCACTCCTCAAGGGTGCATGACCATAAAAGATATTACTCATATAAATAGAACAACCATTATTCTCTGATTTAAATGAATAACCGTCTCGCATCAAACAAGATCCAGATATAATGTTCATGCTCAACGCTGGCACCAAATAACAATTATTCAGGTCTAAAACTAATCCCGAAGGTAGATGTAGAGGTAGCGTGCCGACGGCGATCACATCAACTTTGGAACCATTTCCCACGCGCATCGTCACCTCATCCTTAGCCAATCTTCGTTTAATCCGTAGCCCCTGTTTCGAGTTGCAAATATGAGCAACAGAACCAGTATCAAATACCCAGGCGCTACTACGAGCATTAGTAAGGTACACATCAATAACATGTATATCAAATATACCTTTCACTTTGGCATCTTCTTATCCGCCAAATACTTGGGGCAGTTCCGCTTCCAGTGGCCAGTCCCTTTGCAGTAGAAGCACTCAGTTTCAGGCTTAGGTCCAGACTTGGGCTTCTTCCCGGGAGTAGCAACTTGCTTGCTATTCTTCTTGAAGTTCCCCTTCTTCCCTTTGCCCTTTTTCTTGAAACTAGTGGTCTTGTTAACCATCAACACTTGATGCTCCTTCTTGATTTCTACCTCCGGAGCCTTTTAGCATCGCTAAGAGCTCGGGAATTGTCTTTTCCATCCCTTGCATATTATAGTTCATCACGAAGCCTTTATAGCTTGGTGGCAGTGATTGAAGAACTCTGTCAATGACACTATCATCAGGAAGATTAACTCCCAGCTGAGTCAAGTGGTTATGGTACCCAGACATTGTGAGTATATGTTCACTGACAGAACTATTCTCCTCCATCTTGCAGCTATAGAACTTGTTGGAGACTTTATATCTCTCAACTCGGGCATTTGCTTGAAATATTAACTTCAACTCTTGGAACATCTCATATGCTCCATGACGTTCAAAACGTCTTTGAAGTCCCGATTCTAAGTCGTAGAGCATGGCACGCTGAACTATAGAGTAGTCATCAGACCGCGTTTGCCAGACGTTCATAGCGTCTACATTAGCGGGAGGGGGCTTGTCACCTTGCGGTGCATCAATGACATAATTCTTCTGTGCAGCAATGAGGATAATCCTCAAGTTACAGACCCAGTCCGTGTAGTTGTTACCATCATCTTTCAACTTAGCTTTCTCTAGGAACGCATTAAAATTCAAGGGAACGGTAGCACGAGATTGATCTACAACAACATAGATATGCAAAAACTATCAGGTACTAAGTTCATGATAAATTAAAGTTCAATTAATCATATTACTTAAGAACTCCCACTTAGATAGACATCCCTCTAGTCATCTAAATGATCACGTGATCCATATCAACTAATCCATGTCCGATCATCACGTGAGATGGAGTAGTTTTCAATGGTGAACATCTCTATGTTGGTCATATCTACTATATGATTCACGTTCGACCTTTCGGTCTCAGTGTTCCGAGGCCATATCTGCATATGCTAGGCTCGTCAAGTTTAACCCAAGTATTCTGCATGTGCAAAACTGGCTTGCACCCGTTGTATATGAACGTAGAGCTTATCACACCCGATCATCATGTGGTGTCTCGGCACGACGAACTGTAGTAATGGTGCATACTCAGGGAGAACACTTATACCTTGAAATTTAGTGAGATATCATCTTATAATGCTACCGCCGTACTAAGCAAAAATAAGATGCATAAAAGATAAACATCACATGCAATCAAAATATGTGACATGATATGGCCATCATCATCTTGTGCCTTTGATCTCCATCTCCAAAGCACCGTCATGATCTCCATTGTCACCGGCTTGACACCTTGATCTCCATCGTAGCGTCGTTGTCGTCTCGCCAACTATTGCTTCTATGACTATCGCTACCGCATAGTGATAAAGTAAAGCAATTACATGGCGATTGCATTTCATACAATAAAGCGACAACCATAAGGCTCCTGTCAGTTGCTGATAACTTTTACAAAACATGATCATCTCATACAATAACGTATATCACATCATGTCTTGACCATATCACATCACAGCATGCCCTGCAAAAACAAGTTAGACGTCCTCTACTTTGTTGTTGCAAGTTTTACGTGGCTGCTACGGCCTTCTAGCAAGAACCGTTCTTACCTACGCATCAAAACCACAGTGATTTTTCGTCAAGTGTGCTGTTTTAACCTTCAACAAGGACCGACCGTAGTCAAACTCGATTCAACTAAAGTTGGAGAAACAGACACCCGCCAGCCACCTGTGTGCAAAGCACGTTGGTAGAACCAGTCTCATGAACGCGGTCATGTAATGTCGGTCCGGGCTGCTTCATCCAACAATACCGCCAAATCAAAGTAAGACGTTGGTGGTAAGCTGTATGACTATTATCGGCCACAACTCTTTGTGTTCTACTCGTGCATATCATCTACGCATAGACCTGGCTCGGATGCCACTGTTGGGGAACGTGCAATTTCAAAAAAATTCCTACGCTCACGCAAGATCTATCTAGGAGATGCATAGCAACGAGAGGGGGAGAGTGTGTCCACGTACCCTCGTAGACCGAAAGCGGAAGCGTTAGCTTAACGCGGTTGATGTAGTCGAACGTCTTCGCGATCAAACCGATCAAGCACCGAATGTATGGCACCTCCGAGTTCAGCACATGTTCAGCTCGATGACGTCCCTCGAACTCTTGATCCAGCAAAGTGTCGAGGGAGAGTTTCGTCAGCACGACGGTGTGGTGACGGTGATGGTGATGTGATCCGCGCAGGGCTTCGCCTAATCACTACGACGCTATGACCGGAGGAGTAAACTGTGGAGGGGGGCACCGCACACGGCTAAGAGAATATCTGATGTGCCTTTGGGGTGCCCTCGCCTGTAGGGGAACGCAGCAAAAAACAAAAAAAATTCGACCTACGCACCAGCCAAGGACCACTATGGAGACAGCATACAAGGTTTGATCATTTTCGTTACCGACTCGTAGCGCAGCGGAAGTAGAGTCGATGACGATCGTCGGTGCAGATCCCCGCAGCTAGGATTTACAACCTCCCAACCGCGAGGATGTATACCCTCATCTTCCCTTCGGACAGCCCTCCGGGAGGCGGTCGGACAGTCCCCCAGACGGTGTCGCGGATAGCCCTTCGGGAGGACTCACAGAACTCGGACCGTCACTTGGACAGCCCTTCGGGAGGCACTCTCAAAATAGCCCCTCGGGCACAAAGATCGAAACTACGACCTCTCTACGGGGTTGCACACATACGGTGTCATCTATCCGGCAGGGCTTCGCCGTCCAGAACTAGTTCCCACCGGAACCCAGACAGCCTTTCGGCACTACGAAACTATTTCGTGGGAGGGAGAGAAGAAAGGCAGATCATGCATGCCATGTGTGAGAGAGTTGGAATGGGGATGGAGAGCTCCTCTCCACCTCCTTATATAGTGGTGGACGCGGTGAGGGGGGGCTGAAATTCAGCCCACAAAACATGCACCCACCAAACAAGGAAAACATGTTCCCACCAAACATGGAGAAAACATGTTCCCTTGTCCATGGTGTTCCCCCATGGGGCCCCACCTTCCTCCCAACACTCTCCACCATTTGTGGGGGCTGCCCCCCACCATGGGGGTCCCCCCCAACATCTTTGTCCAGCCACAAGGGGCTGCCCCCTCAAGGGGGGGCGCCCCCAAAACAGCCCCCACGATCCGTGGGATCTTGTCCCCTCATGCTGGGACAACATGTTTTCCGCGACTATTACTTCTGAAAAATTCCGGAAGGTCCCAGAACATTTCCGACATCCTCTAAAATTATCTGGACACATTCTGGAACATTTCCAGTATGGTGGTTTAATTTAAAACCATCTTCGTTTACCCGGTAAACAATTCCGGCAGCTCCGAAACTTTTTTTTCCGATTTTTTCTCTGGAAAAATTCCAGAAATTACCAGACCAATCTGGCAACCTCCAAAACATTCGCGGTGCTTGCCGAAACCTTTTTGGATCAATGGTTTTATCCAAAACAACTTTTCGGTTTTACCAAAACTTTTCCTGTCTTCTCTCTCCGGAACTCTTCCGTTGTCTCCGAAACTTTTTCGGTGATTTTCTCTCAGACTCCCTGTCTAGAATTCAGCAGATAGATGACCCTTAAGCGTGTGACCCTATAGGTTCGGTGAAGTATAGACATGACCGGAACACTTTCCGATCAATGATCAACATCGGAGCCGTGGACACCCATATTGACCCCTATACCCACACGAATGAATATTCGAGTGAACCTCCAGTTGCCGTGTGCTATTCCTGTTGCTTCGTGATATGTTACAAATACCCGAGGTGAGACATGTTGGCATTCCCGTGGATCAACAACTTGTCCACTATGCCAGTTACCTCGTTACCGGTATTGTTCTCTTTTCTCGTTACCGTGTTCCGGCATCCCTGTGATCAAATCACCCTGTGTCTGGCCAGACGATGATGGATACCGTAACACCGAGAGGGCCCAGAGATATCTCTCCACCGTCGGAGGAGCAAATCCCAATCTTGAGCTATCAAGTTACTTGACATACTTTCCCATGAACCCGTAAGCCGCCGTAATAGCCATCCATTTACGGATGATGTTTAACAAACCCCAAAGTTCATGAATCAAGCATGAAGAAACTCGATACTCTCATGGTCTGAGGAATCATGCAAACATTAACCATCTCTGTGTTATTAACCATTAACTTGTGACGAATGTATCTCATAGCATAACATCAATTTGGGTCGATTCAACACAAATGTTCTTCTAACATTGTGCCCTCAAAGCTGCTGGCATAGACATGCCCATGATTGGGAAAACATAATCATCATGCAACACTTGAGCTAGTCTTAGAGGCATGACTAGGAATACATTTTACCGTTTATTATTCCACACGTGCACATGGGTTTTCCCTAGAGCCTTTATGGATATACGGGCTCAGTTACCACAACAGTTATAGCATGGAACATAAACATAATTATGAGCATGGAGATAAATAATAACATTTATTATTGCCTCTAGGGCATATCTCCTACAGACTCCCACTTGCACTAGAGTCAATAATCTAGTTAATGCTAATGCACTTCACACCTGTGGCACACCGGTGTAAATATGTTTGCTTGTGGTATAGCCTGATGTCCAATGGATCTGACGACTTTAGCTCCGTGTGTATCTTTGCATATCCTCGCGTTTTCACGCTTTCACAAAATTCATATTTTGTGTGGACTTGGCTTTGTATGTATGTGAATCACAGGTCGAACCTGGATTCCTCAGACTGAGTTATGGAGCAACTACCTGTAGTAGTGTCCCATTGACAAAAGCCATCTTGGAACCATACTAAGTTCATGAATGAACTATATGATTCAACATCTTCTTTGTCGCTTTTAAAAGCGGTAACATACTTCGCCTCTGTTATAGAATTCGCCACAGTAACTTGTTTGGAACAATTTCCAACTACCGTGCCACCATATTGTGTATTACACAAAACCCTTAACTTAAATCGAAAATCGCATGGAGAAAAGATGAAGACTGTATCGATGTAACATTTTACAATGAACTCTTCATGATCTTCGCTTGCAAGAAAACATGTCATCAGTGCTACTCTAGCACTCAATGACACTTTTCACTGTTGTCCTATGATCAGTACTTTTGATCACTTTGGTATCTATGCTCGCAACAACTTTGGAGTATTGGACATATCTGGTTGTTTTTACATACCATGGAATACATGATTAATCCAAACACAAGAGTTTGTGGAATCTCCATCATGTATTTTGCTCATCAGTGTTTTGGGACACCGAGTCTTGCAAAAACTCTTTCCATGTGACTTCGGCAAGAAACACTCCTTGGCGTTTTAAATGCGAAAAGGTTTTAGCATCTTGTCAATATGTATTCATTGCTTATCCCCATTAGGTAAATCTATCTCCATAGATCATCATGCCTAATATGGAGGCTATTTAGCCTAAGTACTTCATGGAAAACTATTTTCAAATGAAGTCCTAATTTGTGTCAAGAAATTTATTTCCAATTTAACAATGTGTCAAGCACACAAGGTTAATAGAAATATTATTATGCTCCCACTTACTTTCTTGAATCACAAGCATCTTCGTTACCCATTGATGAAGTCAAAACCCTTTTTGACCATTTCATCAAAACACGAAGATTCCAACGCCATTTTGCTCTCTTCTATCCATCGCTGGAACTCTGAAGTTTGCACACTCACTAGCATCCTCTGGAATGACAAAATACCTTGGACTGTAACACATGCAAGTCCTTGGTTTCATTTCCATCATATGGAAATCCTATTGTCATCCATGTTTCATATCTCATGACTGAAATATGTATTAATTGCTAGTTCAACCCGAACCGACTTTAAGCATCGCTACGGTGAAACAACCTCACCGTAGTCAACTCCTTGAACTTGTTATTGCAACAAGTCGAGCTTTATGGATTAAACATTTTTATCCGTATCAGTTTTAGTTCCATAAATATTCGTCAGACTCTAAGTCTTCTGAAAGGTGTATCAAGATTTTAATCTTGAATCACTTATAGGGAAACTATCTCGGATTGTATTGGCATTTAGCCAATTCCGGAGTCAGGGTCCATCAACGCTTCCTTGTGTATTGTAGGTATACTGTTGTCTAACAACAATATCTCGTTTGCGCACCTGAGAATTTTGCACGAGCCTTGCCTACGTGGTTCAGCTGCAAGTTCGACCGAAGTCCATACATTTTATTGTAGAGACTTCCGTATCAGTCGCAGTAGGAAACTCCGGAATCACTTCCAAGGTTCCTTTCCTTTGATCTGATGACGAAGATACTGGTTATCTCGTCGAGTTGCACTGTTCTCCCACTCACCTTTTTGAAAGAACCATTTTCTTCAAAAAGCATACCGTTCTTTGTGGCAAACCTATTTGCCTCGGTACAGTGGTGGGGAGTACCCAATTACTTGGGATAACCTACAAAGTAGCACTTGTCTGATTTGGAATAGGTTTGTAACCTTTTACACAAGCCCCATATTCCAAATGGTAAGAAAAGATATAACATGGTTGGGCGTACCATACCATGGCGTCATTTCAACGGACCCGATGGAGCTCTTTTCAGTGTAAAAGCCGTAGTCTCTAAAGCATCACTCTTTAAAAGGGATAATGGCAAATTTATTTATGTCATCTTTGATCTTACCATGTCATAAATGGTTCGATTACATCTTCACGAACTTTCCACTTGCAGTGGTGTTCCGGGAGGTGCAAGTTATGAAACCCCTTTCACAACTCATCAGACATTCGCTAAACTTGTAACTCAAATATTCCTTTCTGCAATCTAATTGTAGAAACATAATTTTCTTGTTATAATAACTTCTACATCATTCTTGAAAACCTTTTGAATGAATTCAAAAGATCTAGACTTATGTCTCATCAAGTAAATATCCATATATCTACTTGAGTCATTTCTGAAGATATATAAATCCACTACTAACAACATTTATCGGACTACACACATCAAATGTATGATCACCAATAAGTTTGTTGTCCATTCCTTATGGCGTGTGAATGGTATTTCAATTACTTCACTTTTTGGAGAAAAGTTGCAAGTGTCAGATGATTCAAAATCAAACGACTTCAAAATCCATCATAATGGAATTTTCCATGAGGGTTTCTCCAATGTGACCAAATGCAGTGCCACACTTGTGTGGTATTCTTTTTAGTCTTGCGACATTTAGCGTCAGTGTTATGGATGTATCATATTACCATCAATATTCATAACATACATCCCATCTTGGATGGAAGCATGGCCCTTCATGTTATTCATAATACTGAACGACAATTGTTGCTTTTATGAACAACCCTTTTGCAACAACATTGTGCAAGGGGCTAGAGTGTAAAACTCTAAAATGAATTATGAAAGTAAATCCAGAAGTAATATATTATTATCATAACATATGTCTCATTCTCAATGAAAGTATGGCCCTTATGTTATTCATAAAATCGAACATAAAAAAGTTCTCTTATGAACAACCTTCTTGCAAGATACCTTATGCAATGGGCTAGAGTTTGTGAAACTCTAAATGAATTATGAAAATAAATACAGACGGTAATACACCAATGGAAGGTATAGTAACATTTACTATGTTCCCTGTGTATACCTAAACCTCATTCCTGGCTAGTCTTTCAGGCCATGGTAGTTCTTACATCGAGTTGCAACAGAAAGCAATCGAGCGGGTATCTTTGTGATTTTCTCACAATACCCAAGAATTAGTGATTAACATGTTTAACCATAATTCCCAAGAACTATATCTTTGACCAGCCTTCTATACATCAAAAACTTGTATGACATTCATACATGAGCTGGATATTCCAGTCTTCTTTCTTTTTGCCTTTATACTTCTAACAGTTTAACTTTTAGCATTTCTCCTACTCTCAGAAGAAGCACCCAACTTAAGAGTGGCGTTAGCCCCGGACTTCCTAGGCGTGAAAATTTCACTAACACCCTTCGGACACTTCCTTTCTCATTAAGTTGTTGTTTTATTCACCTTTCATCATATGACAGGCGTTCTTCTGGATCCCTCTCTTATCAGTCTAATGCATAGTAAACTCCTTTACTAATAGTTTGCAAACAAACATTGCTTTGGATATCACATATCTTTTAGCCCTTGTTTGTCCCTGAAAATGATTTTCAGATTCCATGAATATCACATAACTATCCAAACTTTCGAAGTTCAGGTCTCATGGAAGCAAACATATTGTACTTGACTGAAACGGAATTCTAGCTTTTGGATCGAAGGACGAGAGTCACATGATCCATAGCATAAGCGAGAGAATACCGAAAGTATGCGATAGGACAAAGTCCTTCTCTGCACTCTTGAGGACAATCCTCACATTACGTTACCAACCGTAAAGTTATAACCAGATATTTAACAGCTATTCAATTTTAATAGGGAAGGTGGAAACACGAGCCATTATTCTACAACTATTATGCAAATCATACTTAGACAGTGTTCATAATTAATTGCACTGAGAATTAAACAAGTTAATTCTACAGTGCGCTCCCACTCAAATCAATATCTCTCATAATTGATTGTGAGCGATTCAAGATCCATATTACAATTCAACGCCAAGGATGTATCCATCTCAAGTGACGAGAATTGCAATCGGTAGGCCA
This sequence comes from Thinopyrum elongatum, assembly GCA_011799875.1. NCBI lineage: Eukaryota > Viridiplantae > Streptophyta > Magnoliopsida > Poales > Poaceae > Thinopyrum > Thinopyrum elongatum. Next base: position 117,093,791 of record CM022303.1, on the reverse strand, counting down.
ACTTGCCAATCACATCTCTATGTGTCTCTTGTTCATCTTTGGATGGGCGTGTTCCGAGCTCAGGACGCTCCTCCAGAACATCAAGACAACCAAGTGATCTCGCTGCGAGGTCTCAACTCACCCGCCTCACACTTCCCTAATCGTTCGCACCCATGTGTCCATGTGATGCCCCGAAAAGTTAGGTGCCATGACGGTGCTACACTTGGGAGAACACTAACTACTTGATATTTTTTTTGAGAGATCACCCTAATAAAAAGTGACTGCCGCGCAATCAAGAAGGGTGCAACATAAGGGATAAACATCTCAGGCAATTCATAATAGCATGATATGGTATAGCCCTTTCTGACGGAGAAGTCTTGCATTTCTTCGTCTTCGGCATTCGCGTCGGTGTCCACATTCGCAAAGATTGCCACCACCTTGTCGATGCACCAGATAGTATTGCTATCTCTATAGCTAATAAAATAATGCATTACACAAGGTCGACATGCAGGTCATTTAAAGTGCAATCATATGGCTCCAGCCATCATGCCAAATCATGACACGCAGGTCATGTTAATCAATTTACATCATATAGTCATCTCATACATAATCAAATTATTATGAGCACTGCTATACCACATCACATGCACATGAAAACCCTCCTGCAAAACCAAGTTAGAAGCCTCTAATCAGTTCATGCAAAAAATTGTTTTTCGTGGCTTCTAAGGTTTCGAAACAAACCAAAGCTACCAACGTCCATCATCAAGTATGATTATTCAAGTCACTAGATTAACTTCGCGGGGTGTATGAAACACGAGATAATAAAATCTCGAGCCCCATACTGAACTTCGTCATACGCATGACCCCCGTGCAGATCATATCTGCATTGCCCTTTCGTTTGCGAAACATCCATCTTTCTTTAACTATGGTGGAACCCAAAGAACTGTTAGCACTTCGTTGATCTGTCAATCAGCATACTCAGGAGCAGCATGAAAGGATCGCGGATTGCCAGAACTTTGTGAGATTCCACCATGCCGTCAAGATCAGGATTATGCAAATTCTAGGGAAGCAACAAGAACATCGGGTAACAGATTTCATCTGCTACCCGCACAAATAATTTTCAGCAATAGATCTCATCTACTACCTAATTATATTGTGCAACACCCATACATCTCCATGTATTCTAGATCGCAACTTGCATCTACGCATAGCATGGCTCATGATGCCACTGTAGGGGAATACAGCAGAAAACAAAAAAATTCTGACCTACGCACCAGCCCAGGACCACTATGGAGACTGCATACAAGGTTTGATCATTTTCGTTACCGACTCGTAGCGCAGCGGAACTAGAGTCGATGACGATCATCGGTGCAGATCCCCGCAGCTAGGATTTACAACCTCCCAACCACGAGGATGTATACCCTCATCTTCCCTTCGGACAGCCCTCCGGGAGGCGGTCGGACAGTCCCCCGGACGGTGTCGCGGACAGCCCTTCGGGAGGACTCACAGAACTCGGACCGTCACTTGGACAGCCCTTCAGGTGGCACTCTCAAAACAGCCCCTCGGGCACAAAGATCGAAACTACGACCTCTCTACGGGGTTGCACACATACGGTGTCATCTATCCGGCAGGGCTTCGCCGTCCAGAACTAGTTCCCACCAGAACCCAGACAGCCTTTCGGCACTACGAAACTATTTCGTGGGAGGGAGAGAAGAAAGGCAGATCATGCATGCCATGTGTGAGAGAGTTGGAGTGGGGATGGAGAGCTCCTCTCCATCTCCTTATATAGTGGTGGAAGGGGTGAGGGGGGGCTGAAATTCAGCCCACAAAACATGCACCCACCAAACAAGGAAAACATGTTCCCACCAAACATGGAGAAAACATGTTCCCTTGTCCATGGTGTTCCCCCATGGGGCCCCACCTTCCTCCCAACACTCTCCACCATTTGTGGGGGCTGCCCCCCACCATGGGCCCCCCCCCCCCCAACATCTTCGTCCAGCCACAAGGGGCTGCCCCCTCAAGGGGGGCGCCCCCAAAACAGCTCCCATGATCCGTGGGATCTTGTCCCCTCACGCTGGGACAACATGTTTTCCGCGACTATTACTTCTGAAAAATTCCGGAAGGTCCCAGAACATTTTCGACACCCTCTAAAATTATCAGGACACATTCTGGAACATTTCCAGTATGGTGGTTTAATAAAAAACCATCTTCGTTTACCTGGTAAACAATTCCGGCAGCTCCGAAACTTTTTTTCCGGTTTTTTCTCTGGAAAAATTCCAGAAATTACCAGACCAATCTGGCAACCTCCAAAACATTCCTAGTGCTTGCCGAAACCTTTTTGGATCAATGGTTTTATCCGAAACAACTTTTCGGTTTTACTGAAACTTTTCCAGTCTTCTCTCTCCGGAACTCTTCCGTTGTCTCCGAAACTTTTTCGGTGATTTTCTCTCAGACTCCCTGTCTAGAATTCAGCGGATAGATGACCCTTAAGCGTGTGACCCTATAGGTTCGGTGAAGTATAGACATGACCAGAACACTTTCCGATCAATGATCAACATCGGAGCCGTGGACACCCATATTGACCCCTATACCCACATGAATGAATATTCGAGTGAACCTCCAGTTGCCGTGTGCTATTCCTGTTGCTTCGCGATATGTTACAAATACCCAAGGTGAGACATGTTGGCATTCCCGTGGATCAACAACTTGTCCACTATGCCAGTTACCTCGTTACCGGTATTGTTCTCTTTTCTCGTTACCGTGTTCCAGCATCCCTATGATCAAATAACCCTGTGTCTGGCCAGACGATGATGGATACCGTAACACCGAGAGGGCCCAGAGACATCTCTCCACCGTCGGAGGAGCAAATCCCAATCTTTAGTTATCAAGTTACTTGACATACTTTCCAATGAACCCGTCAGCCGCCATAATAGCCATCCATTTACGGATGACGTTTAACAAACCCCAAAGTTCATGAATCAAGCATGAAGAAACTCGATACTCTCATGGTCTGAGGAATCATGCAAACATTAACCATCTCTGTGTTATTAACCATTAACTTGTGATGAATGTATCTCATAGCATAACATCAATTTGGGTCGATTCAACACAAATGTTCTTCTAACATTGTGCCCTCAAAGCTGCTGGCATGGACATGCCCATGATTGGGAAAACATAATCATCATGCAACACTTGAGCTAGTCTTAGAGGCATGACTAGGAATACATTTTACCGTTTATTATTCCACACGTGCATGTGGGTTTTCCCCAGAGCCTTTATGGATATACGGGCTCAGGAACCACAACAGTTATAGCATGGAACATAAACATAATCATGAGCATGGAGATAAATAATAACATTTATTATTGCCTCTAGGGCATATGTCCTACACCGCCCCCGTATATAAAGGAGGGGAGGAGGAGGCCGGCCCCCTAGGGGCGCGCCAAGTGTGGGGAGTCCAACTAGGACTCCCAAGTCCTAGTAGGATTCCCCTTTCCTTTCCGGAGTGGGAAAGAGGGAAAGGGAGAGGGAGTAGGAAAGGGCAAGGGGGGCGCCGCCCCCTCCCTAGTCCAATTCGGATTCCATGGGGGGGGGGGCGCCACCTCCCCTTGGCCTGCCTCCTCTTCTCCCCTATGGCCCAATAAGGCCCATTACTTCCCCGGGGGGTTCCGGTAACCCCTCGGTACTCTGAAAAATACCCGAATCACTCCGGAACCATTCCGGTGTCCGAATATAACCTTCCAATATATCAATCTTTACCTCTCGACCATTTCGAGACTCCTCGTAATGTCCGTGATCTCATCCGGGACTCCGAACAAACTTCGGTCACCAAAACACATAACTCATAATACAAATCGTCATCGAACGTTAAGCGTGCGGACCCTACGGGATCGAGAACTATGTAGACATGACCAAGACACATCTCCGATCAATAACCAATAGCGGAACCTGGATGCTCATATTGGCTCCTACATATTCTACGAAGATCTTTATCGATCAAACCGCATAACAATGTACGTCATTCCCTTTGTCATCGGTATGTTACTTGCCCGAGATTCGATCGTCGGTATCATCATACCTAGTTCAATCTTGTTACCGGCAAGTCTCTTTACTCGTTCCGTAATGCATCATCCCGTAACTAACTCATTAGTCACATTGCTTGCAAGGCTTATAGTGACGTACATTACCGAGAGGGCCCAGAGATACCTCTCCGATACACGGAGTGACAAATCCTAATCTTGATCTATGCCAACCCAACAAACACCTTCGGAGACACCTGTAGAGCATCTTTATAATCACCCAGTTACGTTGTGACGTTTGATAGCACACAAAGTGTTCCTCTGGTATTCGGGAGTTGCATAATCTCATAGTCAGAGGAACATGTATAAGTCAAGAAGAAAGCAATAGCAATAAAACTAAACGATCAATATGCTAAGCTAACGGATGGGTCTTGTCCATCACATCATTTCTAATGATGTGATCCTGTTCATCAAATGACAACACATGTCTATGGTTAGGAAACATAACCATCTTTGATAAACAAGCTAGTCAAGTAGAGGCATACTAGGGACACTCTGTTTGTCTATGTATTCACACATGTACTAAGTTTCTGGTTAATACTATTCTAGCATGAATAATAAACATTTATCATGATATAAGGAAATATAAATAACAACTTTATTATTACCTCTAGGGCATATTTCCTTCAGTGGGTCATCAAGACTCTTTTCTGGCCCCGTTGCCGGGGAGTGAAGCGCCTTTGGTAAGGAAACATTAATATAGTGTGCTGAAATTTACTGTTACTTTTTACTATGGAAAATAATCCTTTGAGGGGTTTGTTCGGGGTATGTTCACCCCGACCGAAAGAGCAAAGAGTTGCCCCTCAACCTACTGCACCTACTGAAAATATTTATTATGAAATTCCTTCGGGTATGATAGAGAAACTGCTAGCTAATCCTTATACAGGAGATGGAACACTACATCCTAATATGCATCTAATCTATGTGGATGAAGTTCGTGGATTATTTAAGCTTGCAGGTTTGCCCGAGGATGAAGTCAAGAAGAAGGTCTTCCCTTTATCTTTGAAGGATAAGGCATTGACATGGTATAGGCTATGCGATGATATTGGATCATTGAACTACAACTGATTGAAATTGGAATTTCATCAGAAGTTTTATCCTATGCATCTGGTTCATCGTGATCGGAATTATATTTATAATTTTTGGCCTCGTAAAGGAGAAAGTATCGCTCAAGATTGGGGAAGGCTTAAGTCAATGTTATATTCATGCCCCAATCATGAGCTCTCAAGAGAAATTATTATTCAAAATTTTTATGCTCGGCTTTCTCATAATGATCGGTCCATGCTCGATACTTTTTGTACTGGTTCTTTTATGAAGAAGGATATTGAATTCAAATGGGATTTATTGGAAAGAATTAAACGCAACTCTGAAGATTGGGAACTCGACAAAGGTAATGAGTCAGGTATAAACCTTAAGTTTGATTGTGTTAAATCTGTTATGGATACAGATGCTTTTCGTGATTTTAGCACTAAATATGGACTTGACTCTGAGATAGTAGCTTCTTTCTGTGAATCATTTGCCACTTATGTTGATCTCCCTAAGGAGAAGTGGTTTGAATATCATCCTCCCATTGAAGCTAAAGTAGTTGAACGTATTAAAGTTGAAGAAGAAACTATTACTTATAATGTTGATCCTATTGTTCCTACTACTTATATTGAGAAACCACCTTTTCTTGTTAGAATAAAGGATCATGCTAAAGCTTCAACTGTGGTTCGTAAGAGTTATACTAGAACACCTACATCCCCTGAACAAATTAAAGTTGAACCTAGTATTGCTATGATTAAACATCTCTTGGTTGATAATATTGATGGGCATGTTATTTATTTCTGTGATGAAGCTGCTAGAATTGCTAAACCCGATATTAAAGATAAACATAGACCTGTTGTTGGCATGCCGGTTGTTTCTGTTAAAATAGGAGATCATTGTTATCATGGCTTATATGATGTGGGTGCTAGTGTGAGTGCAATTCCTTTTACTTTATATAAAGAAATTATGAATGATATTGCACCTGCTGAGATAGAGGATATTGATGTTACTATTAAGCTTGCCAATAGAGATACTATATCACCAATTGGGATTGTTAGAGATGTTGAAGTCTTGTGTGGGAAAATAAAATACCCTACTGATTTTCTTGTTCTTGCTTCCCCATAAGATGACTTTTGTCCCATTATATTTGGTAGACCTTTCTTGAATACTGTTAATGCTAAGATAGACTGTGAGAAACATATTGTTACTGTTGGTTTAGGGGATATGTCTCATGATTTTAATTTCTCTAAATTTCGTAGACAACCCCATGATAAAGAATTGCCTAGTAAGGATGAAATTATTGGTCTTGCTTCTATTGCTGTGCCTCCTACTGATCCTTTAGAACAATATTTGCTAGACCAAGAAAATGATATGTTTATGAATGAAAGAAGGGAAATAGATGAAATATTCTTTAATCAAGGGCCTGTTTTGAAACATAACTTGCCTGTTGAAATCCTTGGGGATCCTCCTCCACCCAAGGGAGATCTCGTGTTTGAGCTTAAACAATTACCTGATACTTTGAAATATGCTTATCTTGATGAAAAGAAGATATATCCTGTTATTATTAGTGCTAACCTTTCAGAGCATGAAGAAAAAAAATTATTGAAAACTCTGAAAAAGCACCGTGCCGCTATTGGTCTTAAGGGCATTAGTCCCACTCTATGTCAGCACAAAATTAATTTGTAGCATGATGCTAAACCAGTTGTTGATCACCAACGACGGTTAAATCCTAAGATGAAAGAAGTGGTAAGAAATGAAATACTAAAGCTTTTGTAGGCAAGTATAATTTATCCTATTGCTGATAGTAGATGGGTAATTCCCGTTCATTGTGTCCCTAAGAAGGGAGGTATTACTGTTGTTCCAAATGATTAGAATGAATTGATTCCACAAAGAATTGTTACAGGTTATAGAATGGTAATTGATTTTCGCAAATTAAATAAAGTTGCTAGAAAAGATCATTACCCTCTACCTTTTATTGATCAAATGCTAGAAAGACTATCCAAACATACACGTTTTTTCTTTCTAGATGGTTACTCTGGTTTTTCTCAAATACCTGTGTCAAAAGATGATCAGGAAAATACCACTTTTACTTGCCCTTTCGGTACCTTTGCTTATAGACGTATGCCTTTTGGTTTATGCAATGCACCTGCTACCTTTAAAAGATGTATGACTGCTATATTCTCTGATTTTTGTGAAAAGATTGTTGAGGTTTTCATGGATGATTTCTCCATTTACAGAACTTCTTTTGATGATTGCTTAAGCAACCTTGATCAAGTTTTGTAGAGATGTGAAGAAACTAATCTTGTCTTGAATTGGGAGAAGTAGCACTTTATGGTTAATGAAGGTATTGTCTTGGGGCATAAAATCTCCGAAAGAGGTATTGAAGTTGATAAAGCTAAAGTTGATGCTATTGAAAAGATGTCGTGTCCTAAAGATATCAAAGGTATAAGAAGTTTCCTTGGTCATGCTGGTTTCTATAGGAGATTTATTAAAGACTTCTCTAAAATTTCTAGGCCTCTCACCAATCTCTTGCAAAAAGATGTTCCATTTGTTTTTTATGATGATTGTGTAGAAGCATTTGAAATACTTAAGAAAGCCTTGATCTCTGCACCTATTGTTCAACCACCTGATTGGAACCTACCCTTTGAAATTATGTGTGATGCTAGTGATTATGTTGTTGGTGATGTTCTAGGACAAAGAGTTGATAAGAAATTAAATGTTATCCATTATGCTAGTAAAACTCTAGACAATGCTCAAAGAAATTATGCTACTACTGAAAAAGAATTTTTAGCGGTTGTAGTTGCTTGTGATAAGTTCAGATCTTATATTGTTGATTCCAAAGTAACTGTTCACACCGATCATGCTGCTATTAAATACCTTATGGAAAAGAAGGATGCTAAATCTAGACTTATTAGATGGGTTCTCTTGCTACAAGAATTTGATTTGCATATTATTGATAGAAAGGGGGCTGAGAACCCCGTAGCAGACAACTTGTCCAGGTTAGAGAATGTTCTTGATGACCCACTACCTATTGATGATAGCTTTCCTGATGAACAATTGGCTGCCATAAATGCTTCTCGTAGTGCTCCATGGTATGCTGATTATGCTAATTACATTGTTGCAAAATTTATACCACCTAGTTTCACATACCAACAAAAGAAAAAGTTTTTCTATGATTTAAGACATTACTTTTGGGATGACCCACACCTTTATAAAGAAGGAATAGATGGTGTTATTAGACGTTGTGTACCTGAGCATGAACAGGAACAGATCCTACGCAAGTGCCACTCCGAGTCTTACGGAGGACACCACGCTGGAGATAGAACTGCACACAAGGTATTACAGTTTGGTTTTTATTGGCCTACTCTCTTTAAGGATGCTCGTAAGTTTGTCTTGTCTTGTGATAAATGTCAAAGAATTGGTAATATTAGTAGACGTCAGGAAATGCCTATGAATTATTCACTTGTTATTGAACCATTCGATGTTTGGGGCTTTGATTATATGGGACCTTTTCCTTCCTCTCATGGGTATACACATATTTTAGTTGCTGTTGCTTACGTTACTAAGTGGGTAGAAGCTATTCCAACTAGTAGTGCTGATCATAACACCTCTATTAAGATGCTTAAAGAAGTTATTTTTCCAAGGTTTGGAGTCCCTAGATATTTGATGACTGATGGTGGTTCATATTTTTTTCATGGTGCTTTTCGTAAAATGCTTGCTAAGTATGATGTTAACCATAGAATTGCATCTCCATATCATCCTCAGTCTAGCGGTCAAGTAGAATTGAGCAATAGAGAGATTAAATTGATTTTGCAAAAGACTGTTAATAGGACTAGAAAGAATTGGTCTAAGAAACTCGATGATGCATTATGGGCTTATAGAACTGCTTATAAAAACCCAATGGGTATGTCTCCATATAAAATGGTTTATGCAAAGGCTTGTCACTTAGCTCTTGAACTAGAACACAAAGCTTATTGGGCAATCAAAGAGCTCAACTATGATTTCAAACTTGCCGGTGAGAAGAGGTTATTTGACATAAGCTCGCTTGATGAATGGACAACCCAAGCCTATGAGAATGCCAAGTTGTTTAAAGAAAAAGTTAAAAGATGGCATGACAAAAGGATACAAAAGCGTGAGTTTAATGTAGGTGATCATGTTTTGCTATACAACTCTCGTTTAAGATTTTTTGCAGGGAAGCTTCTCTCTAAATGGGAAGGTCCTTACATTATCGAGGAGGTCTATCGTTCCGGTGCCATAAAAATCAATAACGCCGAAGGCACAAACCCGAAGGTGGTAAACGGTCAAAGAATCAAACATTATATCTCAGGTAGTCCCATAAATGTTGAGACCAATATAATTGACACCGTAACACCGGAGGAGTACATAAGGGACACTTTCCAGAACGTTTCAAACTCCGAAAAGGAATAGGTGTGTGGTGCGGTAAGTAAACCGACTCTAAAACGTTTCCAATGATAATTTTTCTCCGTTTTGGAATATTTAAAAAATTAGGAAAATTAAAAGTAGTGCGAAAGTTGCACGAGGAGACCACAAGGGTGGAGGGCGTGCCCCCTACCTTGTGGCCACCTCATGTGCCCTCCGGACTCTGTTTTCTTGCACAATACTTCTTTTGGTCGGTAAAAATTCATTATATAACTACCGAAGGTTTTGACCGCCGTACCACGGCAATATCTCCTGTTTTTGTTTTGAGCTGTTTTCGGCCAGAGTTTTCAAGGCCAGGCATCATGACTTCCTCCTCCTCCAACAATGTGGACGACGATGCTTGGTTGTTGCAGATGGAACTCAGGAGGGCGGAGACCGAGGAAGCCACGATGGAAGAAGATCAAGGGAATTCGCTTGAGGTCCACCCTATGGCTTCGGAGAGGGGCACTCTGGCTGGCATCTCCACTATTCCCAATCCCCATCAAGCCGTAGGGACTATGAGTAACCATGAAGGCCAACAAATACAAGGAGGGCTTCCCCCTAGGAGGCCCTTACACAGGTTACATCGAAACAACTTTCATAATTTGGTTCATAATTACGGAGTGGAGAACACCCCTCGTACACATATACCCTCCAATTGGGACAAATCCCGTCCAAGTGAAAGCAATGCAGGAAAAGGCTCTTGGTGGCCTGAAAATAAGCATCTTTTGGAGGAAATCCAGAAGAATGCAAATATGCTCCAACGTGTGCTCCAAGAATTGCAAGTCCTGAAAGATGCCTTAATAAAGCTGACGAATATATCATCAACTCCATCATCATCACCTCCGAAGAAAGAGACATAAATACATGGGTATGGGCACTCCCCTTGGCAACTGCCAAGCTTGGGGGAGGTGCCCCGGTATTGTATCACCATCACACCTTTACTTCTATCGTTTTTTTCTTAGTTCGATCCTTTTGGTTATATCTTGATCTAGTAGAATAAAGTTTTAGTATGATCTAGCTTTGAGTTTTGTTTTGATATTTATCTATGTAATCGAGTCCGTGAGCTATATATAATAAAGAGTAGTTTTGAGTTGAGGGCTTTACTTTCTTGCTATGATCTTAAGGGAATAAAAATAAGAGAAAGAAATAAAAGGAAATAAAGAGATCACATATTGATCTTATGGAGAGTAATGACTTCACATATAAAGAGTATGATGAATACAATTTATTGGGAGTTGACAAACATAGTTTTGGTCATTGTTGCAATTAATAGGAAGTAATAAAGAAAGAGAGGTTTCACATACAAATATAGTATCTTGGACATCTTTTGTGATTGTGACATCATTAAAATATAACATGCTAAAAAGTTGATGTTGGACAAGGAAGACAACATAATGGGTTATGTTTTCTTATATCCTGGATCCTCCAACATGTTGAGCTTGCTTTTCTCTCTTATGCTAGCCAAATCCTTTGCACCAAGTAGAGATACTACTTGTGCATCCAAACATCCCTAAACCCGGTTTTGCCATGAGAGTCCACCATACCTACCTATGGATTGAGTAAGATCCTTCAAGTAAGTTGTCATCGATGCAAGCAACAAAAATTGCTCTCTAAATATGTATGATCTATTAGTGTGAAGAAAATAAGCTTTATACAAACTTGTGATATGGAAGAAATAAAAGCGACAGACTTCATAATAAAGTTCTTTATCACAAGCGGCAATATAAAGTGACGTTCTTTTGCATTAAGATTTTGTACATCCACCCATAAAAGCGCATGACAACCTCTGCTTCCCTCTGCGAAGGGTCTATCTTTTACTTTTATCTTCTACCCTTATACAAGAGTCATGGTGATCTTCACCTTTTCTTTTTACACTTTTTCCTTTTGGCAAGCACTATGTGTTGGAGAGATCGAGATATATATACCCACTCGAATATTGGTTATCATAAAGTATTATTGTTGACATTACCCTTGAGGTAAAAGGTTGGGAGGCAAAACTATAAGCCCCTATCTTTCTCTGTGTCTGATTGAAGCTTTGAACCCGTAAGTATCGCGTGAGTGTTAGCAATTGTGAAAGACTAGATGATAGTTGAGTATGTGGACTGCTGAAAAGCTATTAAATTGACTCTTTCCGATGTTATGATAAATTGCAATTGCTTCAATGACTGAGATCATAGTTTGTTGGTTTTGAATGAAGTTCTTGATTCATACTTTACCTTGTGAATGAATTGTTACTTTGGCATAAGAAATTATATGACAATATATGTTGCTGTTCTAAAGATGATCATGATGCCCTCATGTCCGTATTTTATTTTATCGACACCTTTATCTCTAAACATGCGGACATATTTTTCGATTCCGGCTTTCGCTTGAGGACAAGCGAGGTCTAAGCTTAGGGGAGTTGATACGTCCATTTTGCATCATGCTTTTATGTTCATATTTGTTGCATTATGGGCTATTATTACACATTACGGCACAATACTTATGCCTTTTCTCTCTTATTTTACAAGGTTTACATGAAGAGCGAGAATGCCGGCAGCTGGAATTCTGGGCTGGAAAAGAAGCAAATATTAGAGACCTATTCTGCACAACTCCAAAAGTCCTGAAACTTCACGGAGAGTCATTTTGGAATTAATAAAAAATATTGGGTGAAGAAAGCACCAGAGGGGGGCCACCAGCCATCCACAAGGGTGGAGGGCGCGCCCTACCCCCCTGGGCGCGCCCCCTGCCTTGTGGGCCACCTGGCAGGCCCCCGATGCCCATCTTCTACTATATGGTGTGTTTTGACCTAGAAAAAAATCAGAAGGAAGCTTTTGGGATGAAGCGCCGCCGTCTCGAGGCGGAACTTGGGCAGAACCAATCTAGGGCTCCGGCGGAGCTGTTCTGCCGGGGAACTTCCCTCTGGGAGGGGGAAATCGAAGGCATCGTCATCACCAACGATCCTCTCATCGAGAGGGGGTCAATCTCCATCAACATCTTCACCAGCACCATCTTGTCTCAAACCCTAGTTCATCTCTTGTATCCGATCTTTGTCTCAAAACCTCAGATTGGTACCTGTGGGTTGCTAGTAGTGTTGATTACTCCTTGTAGTTGATGCTAGTTGGTTTATTCGGTGGAAGCTCATACGTTCAGATCCTTAATGATAATTAATACTCTCTGATTATGAACATGAATATGCTTTGTGAGTAGTTACGTTTGTTCCTGAGGACATGGGAGAAGTTTTGTTATAAGTAATCATATGAATTTGGTATTCGTTCGACATTTCGATGAGATGTATGTTGTCTTTCCTCTAGTGGTGTAATGTGAATGTCGACTACATGACACTTCACCATGATTTGGGCCTAGGGGAAGGCATTGGGAAGTAATAAGTAGATGATGGGTTGCTAGAGTGACAGAAGCTTAAACCCTAGTTTATGCGTTGCTTCGTAAGGGGCTGATTTGGATCCATATGTTTCATGCTATGGTTAGATTTATCTTAATTCTTCTTTCATAGTTGCGGATGCTTGCGAGAGGGGTTAATCATAAGTGGGAGGCTTGTCCAAGGAAGGGCAGCACCCTAGCACCGGTCCACCCACATATCAAATTATCAAAGTAACGAACGCGAATCATATGAGCATGATGAAAACTAGCTTGACAACAATTCCCATGTGTCCTCGGGAGCGCTTTGCTTTATATAAGAGTTCATCCAGGCTTGTCCATTTCTACAAAAAGGATTGGGCCACCTTGCTGCACCTTAGTTACTTTTGTTACTTGTTACCCGTTACGAATTATCTTATCACACAACTATCTGTTACCGATAATTTCAGTGCTTGCAGAGAATACCTTGCTGAAAACCGCTTGTCATTTCCTTCTGCTCCTGTTGGGTTCGACACTCTTACTTATCGAAAGGACTACGATAGATCCCCTATACTTGTGGGTCATCTGATATCTTAAAGAAGAGTTGTATATGATGCAACCAGAAGGTTTTTGTCGATCCTAAAGGTGCTAACAAAGTGTGCAAGCTCCAGCGATCCATCTATGGATTGGTGCAAGCATCTCGGAGTTGGAATGTATGCTTTGATGAGGTGATCAAAGCATATGGTTTTATACAGACTTACGGTGAAGCCTATATTTACAAGAAAGTGAGTGGGAGCTCTGTAGCATTTCTGATATTATATGTGGATGACATATTGTTGATTGGAAATGATATAGAATTTCAGGATAGCATGAAAGGATACTTGAATAAGAATTTTTCAATGAAAGACCTCGGTAAAGCTGCTTATATATTGGGCATCAAGATCTATAGGGATAGATCGAGACGCTTAATAGGACTTTCACAAAGCACATACCTTGATAAAGTTTTGAAGAAGTTCAAAATGGATCAGGCAAAGAAAGGGTTCTTGCCTGTATTACAAGGTGTGAAGTTGAGTCAGACTCAAAGCCCGACCACTGCAGAAGATAGAGAGAAAATGAAAGTCATTCCCTATGCCTCAGCCATATGTTCTATTATGTATGCTATGCTGTGTACCAGACCTGATGTGTGCCTTGCCATAAGTCTGACAGGGAGGTACCAAAGTAATCCAGGAGTGGATCACTGGACAATGGTCAAGAACATCCTGAAGTACCTGAAAAGGACCAATGATATGTTTCTCGTTTATGGAGGTGACAAAGAGCTCGTCGTAAAGTATGCCATGCTGTGAAGTTGAGTCAGACTCAATGCCCCGACCACTGCAGAAGATAGAGAGAGAATGAAAGTCATTCCCTATGCCTCAGCCATAGGTTCTATAGAGTATGCCATGCTGTGTACCAGACCTGTTGTGTGCCATACCATGAGTTTGGCGAGGGGGTACAATGGTGATCCAGGAGTAGATCTTTGGACAGCGGTCAAAATTATCCTTAGTTACCTAAGAGTACTAAGAAAATGTTTCTCGGTTATGGAAGTGATAACGAGTTCGTCGTAAAGGGTTACGTCGATGCAAGCTTTAACACCGATCCGGATGACTCTGAGTCTCAATCTGGATATGTATTGAAAGTGGGAGCAATTAGCTAGAGTAGCTCCATGCAGAGCATTGTAGACATAGAAATTTGCAAAATACATACAGATCTGAGTGTGGCAGACCCGTTGACTAAACTTCTCTCACAAGCAAAACATGATCACACCTTAGTGCTCTTTGGGTATTAAATACATGGCGATGTGAACTAGATTATTGACTCTAGTAAACTCTTTGGGTATTAGTCACATGGCGATGTGAACTATGAGTATTAATCACATGATGGTGTGAACTAGATTATTGACTCTAGTAAACTCTTTGGGTATTAGTCACATGGCGATGTGAACTATGAGTGTTAATCACATGGCGATATGAACTAGATTATTGACTCTAGTGCAAGTGGGAAACTGAAGGAAATATGCCCTAGAGGCAATAATAAAGTTGTTATTTTATATTTCCTTATTCATGATAAAGGTTTATTATTCATGCTAGAATTGTATTGATCGGAAACCTAAATACATGTGTGAATACATAAACAAACACCATGTCCCTAGTGAGCCTCTACTTGACTAGCTCGTTGATCAAAGATGGTTATGGTTTCCTAACCATGGACATGAGTTGTCATTTGATAACGGTATCACATCATTAGGAGAATGATGTGATGGACAAGACCCATCCGTTAGCTTAGCATAATGATCGTTCAGTTTTATTACTATTGCTTTCTTCATGTCAAATACATATTCCTTCGACTATGAGATTATGCAACTCCCAGATACCGGAGGAATGCCTTGTGTGTTATCAAACATCACAACGTAACTGCGTGATTATAAAGATGCTCTACAGGTATCTCCGAAGGTGTTTGTTGAGTTGGCATAGATCAAGATTACGATTTGTCACTCCAAGTTTCGAAGAGGTATCTCTGGGCCCTCTCGGTAATACACATCATAAGCTTGCAAGAAAATGACTAAGGAGTTAGTCACGAGGTGATGTATTACGGAACGAGTAAAGAGACTTGCCGGTAATGAGATTGAACTAGGTATGAAGATACCGACGATCGAATCTCGGGCAAGTAACATACCGATGGACAAAGATCTTCCTAGAATATGTAGGAGCCAATATGGGCATCCAGGCTCCGCTATTGGTTATTGACCGAAGAGGTGTCTCGGTCATGTCTACATAGTTCTCGAACCCGTAGCGTCCGCACGCTTAACGTTCAATGACGATATAGTATTATATGAGTTATGTGATTTGGTGACCGAATTTTGTTCTGAGTCCCGGATGAGATCACGGACATGACAAGGAGTCTCGAAATGGTCGAGAGGTAAAGATTGATATATAGGATGATGGTATTCGGACACCGGAAGTGTTTCGGGGGGTACCGGGTACTTATCGGATCACCGGAAGGGGTTCCGGGCACCCCCGGCAAAAGATATGGGCCTTATGGGCCAAGAGGGGAAACGCACCAGCCACAAGGGGCTGGTGCGCCCCCCATATGGGCCGTCCTAAGGAGGAGAAGGAAATGGGAGAAGGGAAAGGTAAGTGTGGATTAGGATTCCCACTTCCTTCCCTCTCCCCCCTCTTTCCTTCCCCCTCCGACAAACATGGCAGGGGGGCGCGGCCAAGGGCAGGAGCCCAAGTAGGATTTGGACCTACTTGGGGCGCCCCTTGGCCTCTCCCCTCTCCCTCCCACCTATATATATGAGGAGGGGAGGCGCCTAGCACACCCCAGACAATTGCCTAGCCGTGTGCGGCGCCCCCCTCCACCGTTTACACCCCCGGTCATATTTTCGTAGTGCTTACGTGAAGCCCTGCGGAGATCACTTCACCATCACCATCACCATGCCGTCGTGCTGACGGAACTCATCTACTACCTCGACGTCTTGCTGGATCAAGAAGGCGAGGAACGTCACCGAGCTGAACGTGTGCAGAACGCAGAGGTGCCGTGCGTTCGGTACTTGATCGGTTGAAGCGCGAAGAAGTTCGACTACATCAACAGCGTTGTGAAACGCTTCCGCTTACGGTCTACGAGGGTACGTAGACACACTCTCCCCCTCATTGCTATGCATCTCCATGAATAGATCATTGCGTGTGCGTAGAGTTTTTTTTTTGTTTTCCATGTAACGATTCCCAACAGTGGTGGCAGGAGATAGACAGTTTGATAGAACGGGCGCGCGGTGTAGTGGTGGGCCCGCATCCTTAATTTGCAGGCGAAACCGCCCACTCGCCTTGTTCAAACTGCTCCCCCCTCCCCATTTTTGAAACCTCCTCTGCTTTCTCCGCTCCTATCACAACGACGACCTGCGCGGGGTTGCGGTCATGGGTTCGCCGAGGATTCGCCGGGGTGGGAGCACTAGTAGAAAAAGGGCCTAATGTGAAGCACATTAGTCCCGGTTTGTAACTGAACCGGCACTAATGTGCTCATTAGTGCCGGTTCCAACGGCTAGGCGGGCGGCGATCATTAGTACCGGTTCGTGGCGAACCTTTAGTACTGGTTCGTGCCATGAACCGGTACTAAAGACGTGGTGGCAGGCTTGTGTCAGGCTGGGGCCCACCAGCACCTTTAGTACCGGTTGGTTATACGAACCGGGACTAGAGATGCACCTTTAGTCCCGGTTCGTATAACCAACCGGTACTAAAGGTCATCCTATATAAACCCCTTCATCGAGCCCGAGCGCTCTGTTCTTCCCCTTTCCCCTCTCCTCTGTTTTCTTCCTCTTCCTCTCGAGCTCACACTCCATTTTTGCCAAAATTTGTGAAGATTTGAAGGCACCCCATCCATCCAAGTGATCACAAAGGTTAGCAACTTTGTCCTTTCATCTCTCATTGCTAGATTAGCTCTTGCGATGCTCTATAAGTATAGTGATTTGTGTGTTTTATTTTGGGAGGAATTATATGTGGTAGTATTTGATTTATATGCAATTTGAGGTCAAAATAACTCTTAGTTTGCATATGTAGGTGTGGTTTACTTAGTGCCTTCCCGTCTCCGTCCTAACCACCGTCGATCGCCCGCACCGTCCCGTCGCCGGCACCACCTTGTGGTGAGCCTCTTTTTCTTATATATTTTATATAAAAAAAATCATGTTTGTGTGATTTAGATATATAGTTACTCGTATAATTATCTTACCCGTACGTTGTTTGTTATACATAGTGCCATGGTTTTGATATCCGTCCCCGTCGGCCCTCATCCGGGTTATGATTCGGATGTGGTATATTCTCTTTTATAACTATTTGTTGCATTTCGTGTTTATGACAAATTATGCCCATCAAGTTGACATAGATATTTTTATCTAGGAGGTATGTGAACCGGAAATTCCAACCGACCCTATTGTCGAGAGGTTAAATTTAGTTGAAAGAGAAAACGAGTATTTGAAAGAAAAATTGAAAAGAATTGAGGGGAGAAGATGGAATTGGAGTTGCATGTTGCCGATGTCGTCGATGATCACAAGATCAAGATGGAGAAAATGCGCTTGAAGATTAGAAAATATGCCATTGATAGTGAGGCTTGGTATCATTATGCTGTTGGATCAATTGTTACCTTAGTTGCGATCTTGATCGCATTTGTTGTTGCATTTAAATGCTTTAGCTAGAGAGTTATTTGTATGTTTGTTTTATGAGAATAAGTGTTGTATGAACTTGTATTAATTTGGTCTATTCGGTATTGTGTAATGAAGATGAGTCGGCAATGGATGTACGATGACCGATGCTCTCCCCAGTTCGTTAATGGCGTGCATACTTTTCTGCTTGCGGCTGAGGCAAACAAGCGGGCGGATGGTTTTATTTCTTGTCCATGTGCCGGCTGTAAGAATGATCAGAATTACTCTAAGTTAAGAACCATTCACGTCCACCTGTTTGAGTCCAGTTTCATGCCCCACTATAATGTTTGGACCAAGCACGGAGAAAGAGGGGTTATGATGGAAGACAATGAAGAAGAAGAGGACGACGACAGCTATCCTGGCCATGGGTTCCCTGAATACGATGGTACAACAATGGGGGAAGAAGCTGAGCCGGCAATGCGGGAAGAAGCTGAAGAAGAGGCATCAGATGAGCCCGCTGATGATCTAGGTCGGGCCATTGCTGATGCAAAGAGAAACTGCGCAAGTGAAAAGGAGAAGAAGAAGTTGCAGCGCATGTTAGAGGATCACAAGAAATTGTTGTACCCGAATTGGGAAGCTGACAAGAAAAAGCTGGGCACCACACTGGAATTGCTGCAATGGAAGGCAGAGAATGGTGTATCTGACAAGGGATTTGGAAAGTTGCTGATAATGTTAAAGAAGATGCTTCCAAAGGACAACGAATTGCCCGAGAGTACGTACGAAGCAAAGAAGGCTGTCTGCCCTCTAGGGTTAGAGGTGAAGAAGATACATGCATGCCCTAATGACTGCATCCTCTACTGCGGTGAGTACGAGGATTTGAACGCGTGCCCGGTATGCGGTGCATTGCGCTATAAGATCAGCCGCGATGACCCTGGTGATGTCGAGGGCGAGCGCCCCAGGAAGAAGATTCCTGCCAAGGTGGTGTGGTATGCTCCTATAATATCACGGTTGAAACATTTGTTCCAAAACAAAGAGCATGCCAAGGCGATGCGATGGCACAGGACCGTAAGAAAGACGGGAAGTTGAGAGTACCCGCTGACGGGTCACAGTGGAGAAAAATCGAGAGAAAGTACAGGGAGGACTTTGCAGGTGACGCAAGGAACGTATGGTTTGGTCTAAGTGCAGATGGCATTAATCCTTTTGGGGAGCAGAGCAGCAACCATAGCACCTGGCCTGTGACTCTATGTATGTATAACCTTCCTCCTTGGTTGTGCATGAAGCGAAAGTTCATTATGATGCCAGTGCTCATCCAAGGCCCTAAGCAACCCGGCAACGACATTGATGTCTACCTAAGGCCATTAGTTGAAGAACTCTTACAGCTGTGGAATGGAAAAGGTGTACGTGCATGGGATGAGCACAAACAGGAAGAATTTGACCTACATGCGTTGCTGTTCGTGACCATCAATGATTGGCCTGCTCTCAGTAACCTTTCAGGACAGACAAACAAGGGATACCGCGCATGCACGCACTGTTTGGATGATACCGACAGTATATATTTGGATAATTGTGGGAAGAATGTGTACCTGGGAGATCGTCAATTTCTTCCGAGCAGGCATCCCGTAAGAAAGGAAGGCAAGCATTTCAAAGGTGAGGCAGATCACCGGACGAAGCCTCGCCACCGTACTGGTGATGATGTACATGATATGGTGAAGGATTTGAAGGTAATCTTTGGAAAGGGTCCTGGCGGACAATCTGTTCCGAATGAAGCTGACGGACGCGCACCCATGTGGAAGAAGAAATCTATATTTTGGGACCTGCCCTATTGGAAAGACCTAGAGGTCCGCTCTGCAATCGACGTGATGCACGTGATGAAGAATCTTTGTGTGACCCTGCTTGGCTTCTTGGGCGTGTATGGGAAGACAAAAGATACACCGGAGGCACGGGAGGACTAGCAACGTATGCACGGAAAAGACGACATACATCAGGGTCATGCCAGCTACGCTCTTACCAAAGAAGAGAAGGAAAACTTCTTAGAATGCCTGCTCAGTATGAAGGTACCGTCTGGCTTCTCGTCGAATATAAAGGGAATAATAAATATGGCAGAGAAAAAGTTCCAGAACCTAAAGTCTTATGACTGCCACGTGATTATGACGCAACTGCTTCCGGTTGCATTGAGGGGGCTTCTACCGAAAAACGTTCGATTAGCCATTGTGAAGCTATGTGCATTCCTTAATGCAATCTCTCAGAAGGTAATCGATCCAGAAATCATACCAAGGTTAGAGAATGATTTGGTGCAATGTCTTGTCAGTTTTGAGTTGGTGTTCCCACCATCCTTCTTCAACATCATGATGCGCGTCCTAGTTCACCTATGCGAAGAGATTAACGTTCTGGGTCCTGTATTTCTACACAATATATTCCCCTTTGAGAGGTTCATGGGAGTCTTAAAGAAATATGTTCATAACCGTGCTAGGACAGAAGGAAGCATCTCCAAGGGCCATGAAAATGAGGAGGTCATTGAGTTTTGTATTGACTTTATTCCTGACCTTAAGCCGATTGGTATTCCTAAATCGCGGCATAAGGGCAGACTGGGTGGAAATGGCATGCTAGGACCGAAACAAATAATATGTATGGACGGGCATTCTCTCACTCAAGCACACTACACAGTTCTACAAAATTGCGCCTTGGTGGCTCCGTATATGGAGGAACACAAGAATTTTCTACACTCCAAACACCCGGAGCAGTCTGACGACTGGATTACACATGAACAAATGGGGACTTTCGCCGGTTGGTTGCAGACACATGCCATGCATGACGCCGCTGTTGAAGATGACCTGTACTTGCTGTCCCAGTTACCATCTTCGAATATAATGACTTTCAAAGGGTACGAGATAAATGGGAATACATTTTACACGATCGCCCAAGATAAGAAGAGCACCAACCAAAACAGTGGTGTCCGCTTTGATGCAGCAACCAAGAGGGGAAATGACACATATTATGGTTACATAGAGGACATATGGGAACTTGACTATGGACGTGGTTTGAAGGTCCTTTTGTTTCGGTGCAAATGGGTCAATATGACACGAGGCGGGGTAACGGCAGACCCGCAGTACGGAATGACAACAGTGGATCTCAACAATCTTGCGTACGCAGACGAACCATTCGTCCTAGCCAATGATGTGGCGCAGGTTTTCTATGTGAAGGACATGTCTACCAAGCCGAGAAAAAAAAAAGATAAGGAAGCGAATACATCATACGAGGAGCCAAAGCGCCACATAGTTTTTCAGGGAAAAGAAACATCGTGGGAGTGGATGACAAGACAGACATGTCAGAAGATTATGAAAAGTTTGATGAAATTCCTCCATTCACAGTGAATATTGACCCGAGCATCCAGTTAAATGATGAAAATTGTCCATGGTTACGGCACAAAGGGACACACGCGAAGAAAAAGTTTCACACCCAAAGATCCCACTCTGGGATGTGATCGGCTTCACTGTCATCACATTCTTCTCTAGTGAGTTTCCAGACTTGTATATCTGGAAAGTCCCACTTTGGACAAACCGTAGGGAATCTTTGTAATAGTTAGGGTGCTTATGTGTTTTGGCATTTGAAACGTGTACTTTTGTGCTTCGGACAAACGTGTACCTTTCTGACTTCATTTGCTATTTTTCAGCTCATTTACTGATTTTTTTTAGAGCTAAATGACCCTGAAATTGAAAAGCAGTATAAATGAACTCTGAAAAGGTTGAAAGTTGGCATGGTATCATCATTTCACTCACATAGCATGTGCAAAAAAGTTGAGAGGGTTACGGCAAAAACTGGATGCACTTCGTGTACAAAATGGACAATCTCTTTCGAAGTATCAGGGTTTCGCACGAAAACTCATCTGTTACAAAGGCAATTCATTTTTTTAACTTATTACAACTCCAGACTTTTTGTGCGTTCAGTATGCACCATTCAAAGCCACGCCATCAACTTTCAACCCTTTCTGACATCATTTGCTATTTTTCATGCATTTACTGATTTTTTTTGAGCTAAATGACCCTGAAATTGAAAAGCAGTACAAATGAACTCTGAAAAGGTTGAAATTTGGTGTGGTATCATCATTTCACCCACATAGCATGTGCAAAAAAGTTGAGAGCGTTACGGCAAAAACTGGATGCACTTCGTGTACAAAATGGACAATCTCTTTCAAAGTATAAGGGTTTCGGACGAAAATTCATCTGTTACAAAGGCATTTCATTTTCTAAATAACCTAAGTATTACCAAATTGAATATAATGATAAAATACACTAATATTAAACATAAGAAAAAAGAATCACTGAAAAATCTATTTTTAAAGTTAAGTTATTCACAAACTAGTGATTCACACAAATTTCAAATAATTCAAATTTAAACTATTCAAATTTGAAAACTACTGGCACTAACAGAAAGTTTGTAATTTTTTGTACCTAAAGCAAAAATATTCTCAAAGAAACTCTAAATACAGCAAAAAACAACTCAGAAATAAATAAAAGAAAAAAAATAAATCAGAAAAGAAAAAAAACTAAATAAAAAAAAGCCCGCCTACTGGGCCACAGCGGCCTGCATACGACTAGAAACCCAACCTGGGGTTGGGCCAGGATGCAGGCCCGCAAGGCCCAGTAGGCCCACAGGGCAGCGCGGCAGAGTTAGGCCCAGAAGCCTGCTATGGAGAGGAGTTCGAGACAGCAGCCACGCCGGGGCTTTTAAACCAGTACGGACACCCCTCGGCTAGCGAGGTGGGACTAAACTTGCCGCACCGCACCTGCGCCAGCGCACCCCCTTTAGTATCGGGTCGTGGCTCCAACCGGTACTTAGTACCGGTTGGAGTCACGACCCGATACTAAAGGGGTGCGCTTCCCGCCGCTTGGCCTGGCCAAAACAGACCTTTAGTACCGGTTGGTGGCTCCAACCGGTACTAAAAGTCCAACCTATATATACAACACTTGAAAAAATTTCAGTTTCCCTCTGTTCTTCCTCTGTTTCTTCCTCTCCGTTGACGACGCACCGCCTGCCCGGCCCGATCGACGCCGTCGCCGCACCCGACGCGCCGCCCACGCCGTCCCCCGACGCGCCGCCCACGCCGTCCCCCGTCGCGCCGCCCGCCGCCCCCGACGCGCCGCCCACCGCCCCCGTCGCGCGCCGGCCCTCCCTCGAGCTCGCACGCCGTCGCCGTCGCCATAGTTTTAGTTATAGAAATGTTAGATGAATTTTAGATATAGAAATGTTAGTTAGATGAATTTTGACATTTTCTTTCACTAGATGATTAGATGTATATAGAAAAAAGTTAAGGAATTTGATACTTTTAGTTATATATATATATATATAAATGTTAGATGAATTAGATATATAAATGTTAGATGCATGTTTTTTTTAGTTTTTTTATACTTTTAGTTATAGAAATGTTAGATGAATTTTAGATATATAAATGTTAATTAGAAATGTTATATTGTTAGTTTTTTATACGTGAACGATGCCCGGCCCGCATCCTCGCCGTCGACCCGTTCGCGACGACGTCCTGCTTCAGAGGAGCCATGTCTGGGACTTGGCTCCGCCGGGCTGGCACTGGGAGGTGCTACCTTCAGGGGCGCGCCGGTTGGTGAGGAACCCGGCCTCGGGTCCCGTCGTCGACCCGGAGCTCCTTTGGTGGCGTTCACGTGGGCCACTTTCGGTGCGGAGGGAGCCGGCCCCGCCGGAGGTGGTACGTCGCCGTGTCAGGGAGGAGGACGAGCACGTCCGTCGCTACATGGCTGCTATGGACGTCAGGTTCTCCAATACCTGGCAGGTTCTTCGGGGATCTCACCCGAGCTATGATCCTGTGATGGTTCCTTCTCTTTGGGTGTCCACCACCCGCGCCTCAGGAACCGCGAGTGAACTAGATTATTCGATAGTATTCGATCTATATTAGCTAGCTAGCTAGTGATGTATTCGATATATAATATTCGAGACGATGTATTCAAGATTATATATATTATTCGATAATATTCGAGACGATGTATTCGAAATTATATTCGATGATGCATATTATGTACTATGATTCAGTTTTTCCTTATTGATTGCATGCATGCATTGTAATTTGAATACTAAATTGTTTTATATTTCTTCTGGATTAGTTAAATAAAAGCTATGGCGAACAATACCGGCAGAGAAGGAGAAGAGGCCCTGTTCGAGATCATACGCTCCCCTCGCCGGCCAGATGATCAGAATGAAGAAGATGACGGGTCCCAATATCTGAACAATACCGGGGAGGGTGATATGATATTCGATCAAGACGACCGAATTGATGAAGTCCAGAACTATGATTATGATGACGAAGAAAATGTTGATCTTGAAATAACAGAGTCCGGCGAGGTATATTTATATAAGCAGGCATCTGGTGATCATCACATGTTTTAAATGATTTGAAGATATATTAACGAATCGATCTTTCTTCTTTCAGCCCTCCGGATTGAGCAAATCTTCTACAGGCAGCAGGACAGTGCGAGGCCCGGCCAAAAAGTTGAAGAAGGGCGTAAAGTACAACATCGATGCCATCAAACCTAATGGCGAACCAAGCGAGCCTAAGAAGAATGCGAACAAGTTCATTCGTCAGTGTGGAGTTCTTGTGAAGGACCAAATCCCGATCTCCATGTAAGAATAGAAAAAGCCAGCAAAGGAACATCCAGATCTTACTTTTGTCGACCAAAGAGCAAAAGATCGGCTTTAGGAATCTCTCATGGAACATTTCACCCTACCAGATCATTTCACAGATGCAGATGTGCAGAAAGTCAAGGACGCTGCTCTTAGGAAGATGGCAATTGCATTCAGCACCCACAAGAAAACTATATGGGCCAAGTACGTCGAAGGAGAAAAGAAGACTCCAGAATTCACGGGAACACTAGAGAAGCAAAGAGATCACTGGCCCGCTTTCGTGAAATTCAAGGAATAGGAATTATCTAAGGAACGGTCGAGAATAAACAAGATCAATGCCGCAAAAAAGGAGCATTTCCATACGCTGGGGCCAGGTGGCTACGCGGTGGCCCGGCCTAAGTGGGATAAGTCTGAGCAATAGATGCTGGATGCAGGGGTCACTCCAGTTACATTGAGCTGGCCGGAAAGGTGCAGGACTTGGTTCTATGCGCATGGCGGGGCGTTGGACCCGAAGACAGGCCAGGTTTTGAAGAAGGCAAGTCTTAAAGGAGCTGACGACAAGTTACTTGTTGCAATAGAAGAGGCTTGAACGGGGGTGTTCATGCCCAACAGAGAGAACAACGAGCTTACGCGCGCCCTGGGAAATCCTGAACACCCGGGAAGAACACGAGGCAAAGGCGTTGTTCCGTGGTATGAGGGGTTTGCGGATTGGAACGCCGACTACAGAAGCCGTGCGAGAAAGAAGATGGAGGAGGAGAAGAAGAGGAAGCTGGAGGAGGAGCAGAGGAAGCAGGAAGCAGAACGCCTTAAAGGCCTAGAATCAGCGCACGCGGAGTTGGCACTCCAATTCCAGCGGCAGCAGCAGCAGATCGACTCACTTAGGCAAGAAAGGGGGTCTCAGCAGCGGCAGCAGCTAGCGGATGGTCCAGCATTGGATAGCACCGTCCCATCCATGCCGAGAAGCAGCGTGGGTTCCGCCCTGGGCGAGGCACTGCTGGATACATACCCTGTGGATGACATCATGGAGAACACTAATTGTGAGCTACACTTCAAAATGAAGAACATATCCATGAAGGTGGCGGACGCCGTTGCTTATACAAATCCCCCCGAAGCAACCTTCCATTGCAACCCAATTCCAGCTGGCTATGCTCGTGTCATGGTTGATGAAGTGGTGGCACAATATTCGGGGCTAGAGCTTGACATTCCTGGAGGTGACGACGAGCACACACTGGGAGAGGCCATACATCGTATCATCCTATGGAGAAAGGATTGCATCATCTTTCCAAGGCCACCGACACCGCATCAGTCGACTCCTCCTCGAAGTCCGCCACCGCGTCAGCAGACTCCCGCTCCTCCAAGTCACCAGCCACCGCCTCAGCAGAGTCCTGCTCCTTCAAGTCCGCAAACGCGTCAGGCCACTCCTCCTCCTCCAAGTCCGGCACCGCGTGAGCCCACTCCTCCTCCTCCAAGTCCGGCAACGCGTCAGCCCAATCCTCTTCCTCCAAGTCAGGCACCGCATCAGCCGTCTCTGCCGCCTCAGCGGGCTACGCCGCCTAAGCAACAGTGGAAGAGAGCCACCGCAGCTATGGTGGCTAGCGGTACAAGTACAGGTACATGAGGCAAGAGATTCCAATTTGGTCCAAGCCTCACGTCTCTTCCGAAGAGGCCTTACGACCTAACTGTGGAGGAAAACGAAGCAGAAGTGCAAGCCCAAGTGAGGGCCCATTTTGGACCGAAACCGCCACCGCCGCCAAAGGAGAAAGTATCTGAGCATGTCATTGACCACTTTATTCGTATGGCTGAACCACCAGCTCCCAAGCCTATTGACTCAGACTATGAGCGCCAAATCAGGAAGGCATATCAAGCACAAAAAAAGAAGGAGTCGAGCTCGAGCTCGAGCTCCAGCCAAGCAGCTGCCAAAATAAGCGGGAAAACTGTTCCCCAGCTGGGAGAACAGGCGGTGCAATCGACCCCCCCCCCCCCCCCCCGCTCATTGTACCAACACATGCGAGTACCGGCGCCGATCAGCTGGTAATAACCGACGAGCATAGAAGGCAGGCTGCAGAGCTCGGTATCATTGTTTATCAACTCCTAGAGATCGAGCCCATGGATACGCTTAGAGAGGAGGACATAAAACGAAAATATGCCCACGGCGAACCTTTGGTCAAGCCTGAGGAGGTCAAGAAGCTCCCAACGAGAATGTATGAATTGCATGAATGGTACATGAAAATTGCCAAGATTACCAATCGAGAGTCCCTCATGGTGAAAGTCAAGGCAGAGCATTACTTCAATGAGACAGCTCTATATGTAAGTTTACAGAACTGTTTCAGTTATTCAATCAAGACGCACTCGACAAATCTATCTTCAGTTGCTATTGTCTGTAAGTGATTTCTTTCTGTAATTTAAGTCTCAAGCTAGCTGTAGTGCTCGTTGATCATTACCTGTAATTATCCTCACTATATTCTTTTCTATGGTATTATGCAGGATGAAGATCTATGAAATGAAAAAAGCTGGACGCTATGGCATTGGGTTCATTGACCCAAATACCATTAATCAAGAGACATGGACATATGAATGGTATCGAGAAGAAGTAAAGAAAAACATGCTAGAGTTCTTGAAGCAACTCAACAGCAATCGAGATATACTACTTCCTTACAACTTCGGGTGAGTCACACTGTCTTGTACTACAAATTCTGTTTTTGCTTACTAGCTAGATGTTAATAAGTGTATAGGGTTTAGGGTAGTTGATGAGTGTTATGCACATGCCCGCTTAATTTATACATGCAAATGTGTGCGCATGCAGTTTCCACTGGATCTTGTTAGTCATTCAAGTTGAAGAAGGAAAAGTTGAAGTACTGGACTCACTACTTAAACCAGTTACTGACTACGAATTCGTGAAGGGGATAGTCAACAGGTAATTTCAATAATTATTAAACTATATGTCGGCCTCTTTAGTTCGTCATTTCCTGATATCAACTAATTAATAACTCCTTTATTCATTTTCTTTGCCGGCGGGCAAGGCTTGGCAAAAGTTCATCAAAGAGGTTCCAGGCGAATGGAAACAAAAGCTGTATTGGTATCGACCCAAGGTAATTAATTAAGTAGTACTAGCTAGCTACCATCTCTTTAATTCTAGTTTCAATACCATTAATTATCATGCTTGATTAATTATTATCTGATTGAATTCTATTCTCGTAAAGGCCATGCTGCAGGCGCCGGGAACTGATTTATGTGCATACTATGTTTGCGAGAACATTCGCATGATGGCGTCCGAAAGGAGCAGATCTTCTAGACAGCTATGGGTACGTTTGCTAGAACACTATTCACAATTTTTACATCATTATCGATATCTAATCACACAACTAATACATGCATATTGATCTCCTTCTTAAAAGTTCAATGAGGTGCGGGATAAGCTCCTACCAACGGATCGCGTACGAGCAATTCAAGAGGAAATAGCGGGATTTTTGCTCGACCAGGTCATAGATCCCGGCATCACCTCACCCTGTCCCATTGTCAGAGATTTCATTGCCATGGTGAGGTTAGGGTTGAGCTGATGTGCCGGGGCGATAGGGTTGTCTCCGTCGCGCGCAAGGAGGGGCGAGCACGGGGCTTGTCCATGGCATCCGCGGGGCACGGCGTTGCCACGACGGTCTTGTCGCTTGGGGTTGGGGTCGGGGTTGAGGTTGGCGGTTGAGATTGGGCCCGAGATTTGGGGTACGGCGGGGGTTGGGGGTTGGGTGTTCGGGAGGAGGGTAGAGGCGTGGTTTACGGCGATGCGTCTAGACGAATCCCTGGCGGTGTGGGTGTCGTGGAGTTGCTTGGATCTCCAAGAGCAGTTGTGTAGGTATGTGACAGTAGTTGCTCAATTTTGGGGGGTACGGCGGGGGTTGGGGTTCGGGAGGAGGGTAGATGCGAGGTTTTACGGCGATACGTCTGAACTAATCCATGTCCGTTTGGGTGTCATGGAGTTGCCTGGATCTCCATGGCCGTTTGGGTGTCATGGAGTTGCCTGGATTTCCATGGGCAGTTGTATAGGTATATGACAGTAGTTGCTCAATTTTTTCTCACCCATCTGCAAGGAAATAGAACAAATAGTTACTTTTTTTTACGCAGACTCATCACCCAGATGGAGGGGTAATGAGACCTCTTCTTCTCTGGGAGTTGAAAGGAAATAGAGCAATATTGCTTTTCTTTTTCTACACCCAGTAGCACTTTCGGAAGACGTTTTTGTGTCGGTGCCATCATGTGTCCGCACATGTGCTTTTGTTTATGATTTTCCGACGGCATACTTTTTTCTGAAGTTTCGTGATGAAAGAGGAATTGTATTTTGTCAATTTTTGGTGCTGGTGCCATCATAGTAGTGTCCATGTGCAATACTTTATTTTTGTTTTATGATTTTTGATGGTACACTTTTCTGTAAGCTGTGATCAAGAGAAATTCATTTACGAGATAGTTGTACCGCTTTTTTGTGTGTGCCGGTGCCAGCATGTCCCAGTCATTTTAGTGAAGATGTTTATTTATTTTGTTCTTATAAGTTGCCTACAAAACACTCTGTAGTTGCCTAGATTCACCACCAAGTTGCCCCAATAGCAGATGAGGTGTCATCACGAATTATAGGCATTTTTATAGTACTAATGGTGATGAAGTTAGGAGATGTTAAACAGGGACACATTTTTTTACCCCACCAATGATAGTGAATTAACAAATTTTTAGCCATCGGACGCGGAATTTGTGCTTTTAGGTCTGTATTTTTTCCACCAACATGATATATTGTTTGTTCTTGTGTA
Organism: Thinopyrum elongatum; assembly: GCA_011799875.1. Taxonomy (NCBI): domain Eukaryota; kingdom Viridiplantae; phylum Streptophyta; class Magnoliopsida; order Poales; family Poaceae; genus Thinopyrum; species Thinopyrum elongatum. The sequence goes on along the minus strand of CM022303.1, from coordinate 117,064,344 downwards.
TTTTGTTTTATAGAATGGCCCGAAAAGGCAAAAGGACTGCGGAAAGAACTGATAATGAAGGTGGAAATGAGGGAAAAGAGGAGCTGGCTCAAACGACAAGCAATGTAGGACGCAAGCGTGGGCGGACGAATCAGAATCCTGTCCAGGGTGGACGGGTGGGGAAATGGGCCACCGATTCCGCCCTCGTGAAGAAGAAGGGACGCACCCAAAACGTGCGAAGAAAGGCGGACTGAGGTATTTTTGAAAAAAACTTGAAATCGGTAAGGGGGAATGGTTTGTTGTAGTTTATCTGAATATATGTGGGGTTGTTCAAGGCAGGGACATTATGTGCTTTTTTATATATAATGCTAAACGTTTTGCTAGGTTTTGATACTGGTTTTGCTGTTTGTTTTTGTCTTCATTTATGCTTCTTGGAAAATCATCATGTTATTTTGTATTCACCTTATTCGGGACAAGGAGCAGAATAGCAGTGTAGAAGTTGCCTAGTATATTAGTAGCAGTTGCTCATTAATGTAGTTGCAGTTGCTCAGTTTACCACATCAGCCTGTTCTTTTTTTTTAATTTGAATTCTTCTGTATATTTATGCAGGTTGGTAGCAGTGCGCCGCCACCAAGGAACAGGGCATCACCTTCAAGACTATTCATCCTAAACAGTTCTCTCGAGTACGCCGCAAAAGGATGCCCTCGGTGATATAAGTTTTGGCGGCGTGCTTGATATCGGCACAAGAACAATGAAAGGAGATCTTGTGAAGTTTGTCATGGAGTGTTATTCCCCAGAGTTATCGCAGCTTGTCATCCCTAAGAGGGGGAAGATCCCAGTCGAGGCAGCCAGTGTTCAAAGGATATGGGGATTGCCAAGGGGGCGGAAGAAGGTTGTGTCCGATGTGGACCCAGACATAGTTAGGTTTTTCAATGAAATGTACAACATCCCTTCAGGGCATGCGCCAACAGTGACCAAGTGGTGCGATATGATAAAAGAGATGGGAGTTGCTGCCGATGAGAAGTTTTTAAACGCCTGGCTTGTCGTTGTTTTCAGTTGTTTTCTTGCACCGACAACCAGCTTGAAGGTTTCTCCGCGTGCCTATGCAGCTGCATTGAACCCATGCGACATCGTGAATTCAGATGTTTGCTAGTTCGTTGTCGACCAACTTAGGGTTGCTTTCATGGGGCTAGGAGACAAGAAGAATACTATATGTTGTTGCCTCTTCCACCTGGTGGTAAAATGATCTAGATCCCCCGTTTTCCGGTTCATTGCCTATCTTTTCATTCTTTTTTATAGTTCTTTTGCAAACTGACATGTGTCCCCCTTTTTCTTTGTTGTTTTTGGTCTGTGAAACTGCTCCTTTACCTTGACTCGCTAGATGTGGACTATAGGTCTATCTCCAAGGATTTTGTGGACGAGAGCACACCGAATATTCTTCCGAGGGTCAAAGCATGGAACGAGGGTCTCATAAAGGCAGTTATCAAGAAGGACAGGATCAGAAAGGATGTATATGGAAAATTGCGAGTAAGTTTTTTGCTTTTCTTTTTCATGGTTGTTCAGCATGTATAGCCTCTTGTTTATCAAGCAGGCATGTAGTTTTGGTCAAATTCATCTTTGGAAATCATCCACGAAACCTTTTTTTAATTATATAGTTGCCCATAATCAGAGTTGCAGTTGCCCACCATCAGGTTTGTAGTTGCCCTAATTAGAGTTGGAGTTGCACAACACCAGAGTTGTAGTTGCCCTATTTTTTAGGCCATCATGATTCATTGGAGCTGTCTGTTGTTCAGTCCAAACAGTTATGGTTTTTTCAGTATTCATGCAGGTTGGCATGTAGTGTGTTTGTCCATGTACCAAGTTTTTTGAGTTGCCCATCATATGTGTGTTGTTGCCCTAATATAGGCAGGCAGTTGCTAAACCTCTAAATTAAGCATCATTTTGGGCTTTTTTCCATACGTTTTTTCTCTCTCCTTTTTTGGATGTTGATTTCTCCCACTTTCCCATAAAAAACAGTTGAAATCCGAGTTCTCAAGGTGCGTGGAAGATAGCCTCTTTGGGAGCATGGATCATATCCAGAAGTTCGTTGTTGCGAAGCTGCACCAGAATTGCGACATCAATGTATATTCAGAATTTTTTGAAATGTTTTTCTATTTATTTATGTTACTGTTCACATCAGGAGCATTTGAGCTCAAGCGTAGAAATTACTTTCGCCCACACCAACACCCACGCCGACGTCGCCTGGCTAATCTTTAATGCATGTTTCTGTGTTAGTTTGCCTCTCAAAGTACTGTACTAATCTTTCCCCGTAATTATACTCATACTAAGAAAATGTACTTGCACTGGTTGATTAATTGGCATATTCTCGCAAATTTGCAATGAACATATCAACGGCATGGCGTCGATAGTTGTACTATACGTGAATGTGGCCACCACATATGCATGCATGTCGCTGTGGATCTCGGTTACTTAATTACTTTCTATGTTTAAATTTGAACTAAACATACGTATTTTGAAACGGAGAGGGTAATAGACAAGTCGAGCCTGCACCCGCACGTTGTTTGGCTAAACATACGTACGCGCAGTGGGGCACATGGGGTTTCTAGAAGTATTAGTACCCCCTCATTTCGTCTTTTTACTGTCGTCATTTGTACATCCGATCTGTACTATCATAACTTCAAAAAAAAAAAAGATGTCCCTCCACGACAAGAAAAACGGGAGGGAGTGAGTACTATCTTTTCAGAAAACCTCTATATAGACTATCATATTTCTTTTTTTTTTGCGAGTAAACTTCTGATCTATTCATTTTTCAATCATGGCAGTACAACGAATACCAGAAATAATAAAAATTATATCCAGATCCATAGACTACCTAGCGATGACTACAAACAATGAAGCGAGATGAAGGCGCGCCGCCATCATGCCGGAGCCGGGCAAAACTTGTTGTAGTAGACAGTCGGGAAGTCGTCGTGATAAGGCCCCGTAGGACCAGCGCAGCAGAACATCAACCGCCGCCGATGAAGAGTAGCGTAGATCAGAAGGACCCAACCTGAAGACACATGAATGCAGACGAACTACGACCAGAACCGAGCAAATCCACCAGGGACAGATCCACCAGAGACACACCTTCACACGTCCACCGACGATGCTAGACACACCATCGGCATGGGGGCTAGGCGGGGAGAACCTTATTCCATTTTCAGAGAGCCGCCGCCGTCTCGTCTTCCTGAGCAGGATACAAACCCTAACAAAACACGAAGGAGCAACTGAAAACAGAGCCCTGCCCAAGATCCACGGCGCCGCCATGGCCCTAAGCCACCGGAGACGTAGCGGACCGACAACGCGGCGCTGGCGGAAGGTAGGGAACCCTAGACTTTTCTCGGGGAGGAGGCGGCACCAAGTCGCTAGGTACTATTTTCCCCGGTTTGACCTTCCAACGTGACGAGATCAAAAATTAATTAGTAGCAAAGATCGGATCAATCAACGTTATAGAGTATCATATTCTGAAAGTGAAGAATGTCATTTTCCACTAGGCGATCAAACGACAACATTTTTAGTTATCTCTATATGCTAGTAGAAGTCAGATCCTCGCCAGGTAAAGCTGTGATCCACTGTCATCACGGCATGATCTCCCAGTTGCCGCTCGAGCGACGTAGAATACACATTTGTTTTATCTGTCCCAATCTTATCCGGATATTAAATTTTACGCAGCAGAGGCTAATCTAGTTCCTTAGTAGCGATTGAGTATCTTTATCTTCATGCATGGATGGCATCAATTGTTCTAATTAAAAGGCAAGCTACAACGGAAAATTGATTTTGGAGGCCTTCAAATGCAAAATTCAAAATTCATATTTTTACATTTCAAAAAATTCTGAAAAATACAGATATACATGAAGGCATAATGCACAAGTGCGTAAATTTTCAGGATGAAATAAGTTGAAATGCGGACCATGAAAAAAAATCTGAAGCTTTTCTAATACATGATACCATTCATCTTCGTAGGCTATGAATTTATCTTTTTTGTATAGGTTGCATTTCAACATTCATCCCGAAATCTTACACACATACACCTAACATCCTTCTTTTACCAAAAAATTCAGATTTTTTTGACACTTAAATTTTTTAATCTTCAATTTTCCAAAAATTCAGCCTCCACGGAGGCCTAGATCCAAAACGCCCTGCTCAGCTACAACTTCCAAATAAATAAATACTCCCTCCGTAAACTAATATAAGAGCGTTTAGAACACTACTTTAGTGATCTAAACGCTCTTATATTAGTTTACAGAGGGAGTAAAAGGTAATTTTTGCCGCTGAAGCAAAATGAAGTATGAACGGTCCAAAATGGTTTGGAAGCGTCCCAAAAGCATCATTCAGATCACGTTGAGTATAACACTTGGAAGCCAGCAGAGCTAGGTTCCAGTAGCACCTATAGCAAGCAAGCAAGCGCTTTACCCTTTTTCTCTTTCTCCATTCCGAGCAAGGTGCATGCATACACAGCTGCACATGCTTGACTTCGCCGCCCGTCTCCGTGCCGCACGCGGCGCCGGCCACAAAGTCCTCCGGCCGATGATGGATCGACCGCGGGCCGCCTCGTATCCCATCCTCTGGACGCGCTTTGCGCTTTTGCTCGCAGGAAACGCGTCGCCTGAAACCCACTGATGATCCCAGCAAGCATCCATCCGCAGTTGCAGAATATTTCCGGCTGATGGAATGGCATGGCATGGCATGGAGAATTGGGCATCTGCGGGTGCTTTTGAGCTTTGGTTCTTAAACGGATAAACCGCGCGACGAAAGCCGGGGCGCAACCGTGCAGCCACTAGATCAGTACTGCAGCAGAGTGATTCGTCGTCGCATTTGTTCTTTGCCCTGCAGGTAGGTCACCAGCCTAGCTTCCACGGCGACCTGGCAACGCATTCAGCAGGGTAAGAACAAGTCATTAGCACGTCAAGTTCACATGCAGAGTAGAGTACCACGGCGCCTAGAGGAAATACAATGAGGTGGAAATGCCCCTGGGGTCGCAAAAAATGTGGGTGAAAATGGCTCCAAAGAGTCCCATACAAGTCTACAACATTTCGCAGTTCTATGACAGGCATATTCTATTTCTACATGATGGGAAGTTTCGGTTACAAATTCAGTCTGTGGATCTCAATATAAAAAGGACGAATAATTTGTAATGCTAACTGAATATGAGATGAGATACTCCATCCAGCCCCTTTCTGCCCAATGCCGACCAGTTGCTTAAACCACAGGCAACCAGGCGGTGCATGTGTGCGTCTTTGTCACACACACACAAAGGCCAATCATGTGACGAAGCAGCCCTCGACGTGGCACATGCAGGCAAGAGGAAGAAAGAAAAGAGGAAGCTTCTGCTCTACCAAATCGATCTGGCCCTTCTAGACGCCAGCCAGCCAGCTTTGCATAGAATTCTCTATACAGCACCAGCATCCTCCTCCTCCACTAAGACGCCTCCAGCTAAGTACTTAACCCAGAAAGATGGCATTACTATTAGCGCACGCGCTGCACGCACGTTAGATTAGGACAAACAGAGACCTCTCGGTCACCAAGAGTACGCAGGGCTGTGCTTTGGTGCTTGTCTGGGTCGGTGCCTTTCCCTCCAATGGCATGGCATGCGCCCAAAGAGGAGAAAGAATCATTGGGATTTCGCTTTGACAAAACGCACCTGGGATCGGAACTTGGGAAGGGCGCGCGTCCATACGAGATCTTGTGCAATATGTTCCGATGCCCGACCTTGTTCCGCGGCTCGCCTGTCCTCCTTGTCATGCTGCGATTTGCGGAACCACTCCTCAGTTCGGGGCCTTTGGGTTAACAAGTATTGGCAAATTGTGGGAGTCTGCTCTGATGATGGGCCTTGCAGAAGCTTCTTTGATATTTGATGCCTGCATCAAAAACAAGAAAGTTAATTTCAGCATCCTGTAGGCAGGTCAGATGGAACTCTTGATGGCGGGTGAACTTTCTTGTGCCAGGTGTTAGAAGTTCATCTCATGTCAGTGCTCAGGAGCAGCTTGTAAAGCCTGTTTGCCATGCAGTTTGAACTTATGGTCAACCCTGTCTGATGCAAGGCAAAGTAAGCACATTGACAAATAAAATGCTGTAGCTTCCAAGGCAAAGGAAAGTGACAGTAGTAAGCACATTGACAAATCATACTGTAGCTTCCAATGCTGTTACTATATGTACACATCAGTTTGTCCATTCGTATAATTAGCCAGCAAATTTTGGAGTGATACCACCTTCACAATGATGAAATATGGCAACAAGCGCATGTGACAAGCAAGTGACTGCCAAATTTTTCTGATGTTTACAGAGCTCAAACATTACAATTTACCAGAATAATAACAGCAATTTCTCTTGCTGCAGTTCAACTGAGGTCAGCTTGAAAATAAATTAAAAACTTTTTCCCTTGACAAAATTCCCTCAAATGCTAACTTATCATTGTGCCTCCTGCAAATATGTGAACTCTGAGCCTCTCTCTTATTACACCAGAAAAAGAAAAAGGAATGCAAATAAAGATTCGATACCACTGTCACTTGATCAGGCATTGTCTTCTACTCTTATCATCAATGGACTGAGCAATTCCAGTTACTACACCAATCATCGCAAGCAAACCACCCATACTGGAGCAGCACTCTGGGTGACTAAACCAGAGCAAGGGCTCTCTGTGTTGATGTATTCAACCTCGAATCACTGTCATGGTGCACCCAATTCAGCATCAATCAGGAATTTGCCGAAATTGCCGGTTGTTCAGCTGCTGCTCGAACCGGAGACAAGATTCAGCCCGCATCTCTGTGATCATCATGTCGTTCTCCGGTGCGGGATAGTAGTCCTCCCTTAGCTGCACGTCCCGCAAGTTCGGCATTTTCTGGAAGAAGCTCATGAAGTGCTCGTGTGTGGTGCCATGGATGAAGAGCTTCCTGAGTCCGATGGAGTGCTGGAAAAGTGCGACCGCTGGCAGTGACAGGCTCCGGTGGTTCACATCCTTGTCTTGGGGCGGCCAGTAGTCCAGCTCATACAAACTTAATAATGATTCGATACCACTCAAATAAAATCGCTCCCACTGTGAAAGATCCATATGCCCCGTTGGCGCGGTGAGTGCATAACCCACCGCCTCGCTGAGGTCCAACTTCATCTTGGCTAGTGACTGGAAGGCTCCAAGGTCGCTTAAGCCAAAAGCTGACCCATGGAATGGGCGCGGACAAGTCCGAAGATCGCCTTCCACCTTAATCGAGATCTTCTCAAGCACAGGGCAGCTATCGAGCCCGGCAGAAATGAGCGGGGAGAGCAGCTGACCAGCAGGGCACCAAAGGGATAGTGAGCGGAGCAATTCCCAGCTATCATAATTATCCATATCCAAGTAGGAGAACCTGCATTTCTTGGGCGCGGACTGGTACGCCATTTCGCTAGGCTCGTCGTCCTCATGATCACTTCCGGTCGTGCCATTGGCCACGCAGCTGGAGCTGGGCTGTTCAACCTCCTCCCAGTCACAATTGATCTCAAGGCTCTCAATCCGATCGCGGATCGGATTCAGAGCAGCAAGGCAGGCTGCGGTGTGCAGGAACCGGCAGTGCAGCACACTGACCTCCTTCAATGTAGGCCGAAGCGCCACAGCTAGCCTCCTAATCCCATCTGACGTGACAAGGTTACATCCTTGTATGGCAAACTTGGCAAGCCTCCCACAGCCACGGCCGATCGCCCCAAGGCTGGCGTCGGTGAGATCCTCGCAATTCTTGATGCAGAGCGACTCCAGCCCACCGCACACGGCGACGCCGTCGAGATGCAACCACGCGGCCTTGCAGAGCCCCTGGAAGCACCCCAGCGTCAAGAACTTGATCCGCGGGCACCTGCGTGCGAGCACCTCCATTGCCGGAGCTGCCTCGAGCACATTGTGCTGGAGGTCCAGCGTGAGGTCCTCCAGCCCAGGGAGCGCGGCAAAGAAGGCGACGAGCCCCACGGCGGTAATGCCCGCCTCCTCCCGCTGGCTGGTGGACGCCGGCTCGAAGGGCTCGCTGAGGCGCAGGACGGTGAGCCGGGGGCAGCTGGAGGCGAGCGAGAGCAGCGCGTCGTTGCCGACGTGGTCGACGTAGCGGGGGTTGAAGACGCAGGGCGCGACGAGCCTCCGGAGGCCGGGGCAGGCGGCGGCGATGGCCCCGAGCTCGGCGGCGTGGAAGCCGTTGGAGGCGCCGGCGAGGCCGAGGTCGAGGTCGGTGAGCCTGGCGGCGGCGGCGGGGTGCGCGTCGAGCGCCGGCAGGACGTCCTCCGTCCAGCAGTAGAACTCGGAGAGGTCGAGCGCGGCGAGCCTGGGGCAGGACCCGAGCAGCGGGTCGAGATCCGCGCCGCCGGGGAGGTCGAGCGGCCGCTGGTGCCAGCGCACGAGCTTGACGGCCCGGAGCGTGGCCCGCCAGCAGGGCGCGAGGCTGGCGAGCGTGGAGGGGTCGCGGCAGTAGACGGCGAGGCGGGCCACGGCGGGGAAGTATGCGGCGAGGCGCGCCGCCACGAAGGCGTTGCGCTCGGCGGCCTCCTCCGGGCTGAGCGGGAGGTGGTTGGAGGAGGCGGAGGCCGGCGCCCCCGCGACGCGCGAGGCGGACGAGAGCAGCGGGTGGCCCCAGGGCGAGGCGAGGGACAGGTCGAGCCGCTCCAGCGCCGGGAAGCAGAAGGTCGGCGGGAGGAGGAGGAAGTCGGGCGTCCTCGGGTCCCCGCGGAGCGCCATCGCGGCCCGCGTCGCCCGCTCCGCCGCCAGCAGCCTGCGGCACGCCAAGGAGGCCCGGTGCCGCGACCGCGGGTCGTGGAGGGAGCCCAGGATGAACAGCAGCAGCGGCTCCGGCAGGTCCAGCAGCGCCGACGCCGCCCCCGCCGCCGCCTCCGCCATGCCGCCCCGTGCGCAAAGCTGCCGGCTTTCCTCTCCTGCCGCCGCGGGGGCTCGTCGCCGCGGGCGGATTTGGGCGTGGGCGAAGGAGGGAGGGGGGGAGGAAACGGGACGGAGGCGTGCGCACAGCAGGGAAGTGATATACTCGACAGCTCCGGCCCGGCTTTCCTTTTCTTCCCCGCTTTAGCCTTTCTTTTTTCTCCCCTCCCTCGCCGGTTTTATCCTCTTATCCCCTTCGTATATCGTACTCCTCCGCCTCCTATTGTTTTATCTTTTTCCGGCCGCATTTGTCGCCGCAAAGCGCGAAGCTTTCTCGCTCGCGCTCTCTCGGCTCGACAGCGCGCTGCCGTCTGGCCGCGCCGTCGGATGCGCCGCGTGCTGCCGTCTGGCCGCGGCGTCCACCGGGTCGTCTCCCGCGGCGCGCGGGTGGCGGCGATGGGGTCGTCGGCGGCGGGGGCGGGGGCGAGGGACCCGGGCGGGAACCCGACGGTGGGGAGGCTGCGGGAGATCTTCCGGGGCGGCGGCGACGCGGCAGGTGAGTGAGGCCGCTCGATCTCTGGATTGATTGGTTGGCTGCTGCGGGTCGCTGTTGGGTGGGTGGGGGAGTTGAATGAATGAATGAATGAGGTGTGCTGCTGGTGGTTTCTCGTCCTCGTCGAGGTCGGGCGATCTCGTCTCGATCTCGTATCTGGTGGTTGACGCGAGCGGCTAGCTGTGTCTGTGTGGGGTGGATGGATCGCGGCGAGCGGACGGACGAGTAGTTGGGGAATTTTCCGCGGCTAGTTGGTTGGAGGCGATGACCTATGCATGTTTGGTAGCCGACTAGGCAGGCGTCAATGGGTGAACTGGATTATGGTTGGAGAGTTTCTCAGATGGGGGTCGCAGGTTAGGGGAGAATCTTCTCCCATTCCGCCGGGAAGCAATTCCAGAAATATGGAAATAATACGGTAGAGCGATCGATGGAGGAATTATTAGGCAGTAACAGGCCGCCAGATGCTTCACCAAATGAAGTATGAAACCAGGCTAACCCATAACAGAATGAGGGGATTTCATCCCTAGAGGGTAAAGGGTGTATGATTGAGATGCTACGTATAGTGGATCATTGCAAAGCAGAGAAATGCACTGTCGGCTTAATGTGTCATGGTGCCTCATGCCGTTGCTTGATTCGTTTTTCGGCTCGGCATTGTGTTAGTTTTCTGCCTTGTGGACTCATTTCCCTTACTATTTTTAGCTGCTCATTCTTGGCTGCTGCTGGTCAGATGGCTGGGAGAAGTCCTGGGAGACTGGCGTAACCCCGTGGGATCTGGGGAAGCCGACGCCTATCATCGAGCATCTCGTTAAATCAGGAACTCTCCCTAAAGGAAGAGCGTTGGTCCCGGGATGCGGCATGGTATGTTAAGCAGAGGCCATTTATCATCTGCTTCTGTCTGAACACTTATGCCTCCCCTTCAGCGTATGCAATTTTCTGACCACACCTACGGACCTAAGTAATATTTGTTATGGAATGAGTCTTTCAAGTGTTTACAAGATTTGTTAAAAAGAAATCCAATGGTAATCCCAAGTTTCTTGCAAAGGAAAAAAGTTTAATAATAGTGTGGTGATCGATTCATTAAAAAAATGTGGCCATCAATTAAACATTCAGCTCTTTCACCATTTGACAAAAAAAAAGTCATCACTTCCCGTAACAATGTGATCTACTTCTTTAGCCTACTAAACATATCAAAATTTGTTTACACAGAGAGCAATTGTCATGTGTATGAACTAGTGTGGAGAATATATATTTTTTCTATGGGCCTGGATGCGTGAATTATGTGGCAACTAAACTATTTTTTAAAAGAATATGAAAACTAAACCAAAATTTACAACTTGAGATGCAAAATACATAAAGTGGTTACCTGGTTCTTGTCTATCTATAAGACCATTTTGCAAATTGATACTAGTAGGAGGGTTCTGCTCCAATTTTCCTTGCAACAACTTGCCATCAATCTTTTCTGATTGAGGTGCTGTATAACAGGGTTATGATGTGGTTGCTCTGGCAAGCCCTGAGAGATTTGTCGTTGGCTTAGAGATTTCTAATATAGCTGCTGAGAAGGCTAAGCAGGTGAGATGTAACTGAGTAAGAGCTTGATTGGCAGCTAAGGTGAGTTTATAACACAATGTTAGTTGCTTCTTTTAATATATTTTTTTGGTAAATTCTTCTGTGCAGAATGATGATTTATCATGTAAACATGCTTGATACCTTATCTAGAAAAAAAAAAGTTATTTCCAAAGTGGTCCAGGTTCATTTTGTGCTGGGAAAGATTAACAGTGTTTCTTGGAAGCAAAAGCTTATATGCGGAGCGTGGTTATGTTTGATTTATGTGACGGGGCAAACTTAGGAAAAGGAAACCACGTGTGAAGCTGATTACAGCAGGCAACCATATATCTTCTAAAATGATGACTTTGTGACCAAGGATGCTACCTCTAATTTTTACATTTTTACATGTGTACTCATGAATTCTAATGCAGTATTGATTATAATGGCAACTGAACCCAGCTCTTGGTATTTGGATTGAATTGGTGTTTTCATAAGTAATAATCATAACTGGAATAAATTTAATGTACTAATACCATTTATCTGAAAAAACATCTTGTTATCCTAGGTACCCTTTGTGGTGCTAAAACTTCTATACATTTAATCGTTTTCCTTGTTGATGTACCAGTGGTCATCATCTTTGCCAAATGCAGATTGGTTTTCTTTTCTGGTTGCTGATTTCTTCAAGTGGAGACCAAGTGAACCATTTGACCTCATTTTCGATTATACGTACGTGTCAATTTATCTTGCTTATTTGTTGTTCTGGAGGCAGTTTAGGTCACCTTTATTAATTCACACAGGTTCTTTTGTGCACTTGATCCGAGCATGAGGCTGGCTTGGGCAGAGACAGTTAGTCGCCTTCTGAAACCAGATGGAGAGCTTATCACCTTGATATATTTGGTGAGGACAGAATCTCTCTATGCTTCACGTTTAGTTTTGCATTGGAGATGTTATTCTACTTATCATATGATGTTATGATAATACTAAACTGAACTCTAAAAATGTGAACCGTTTGATTTACCTTTAAGATTTCTATGCTGTTCTATGTTATAAGAATAGCCTAATCCTGGAGGATTGTGGTGGTATTGCTGTCCTTCTATCAAGGATCATGAGTAGACAGAGTAGTCATAGGTAACAACTGGAACTCGCTACTAAATTCACAGCAACTATGACTGCAGCAAGTTCTGAACTCCGAAGAAAGCAAATAGAATCTAGGTATCTTAGTAGAGTCAAATTCTTATGAATAATTACCTGTATAGTTTCCTGGACCTATGCTCCGGAGAACTGCAACATGCATCAATAGGTATCACAGGACATTGGATGAATTGATTAATGTGGGGTCCATAGCTTGGTGTGAATCAGCGGGACTTTGCAGCCAAGTCTGAGCACTTGACGCGCAAATCCACCAACCATCTTATCGCAGTTTCCTCATTTCCTATCCTTATGTAGCCACATGTTTTCAGGACCTTTGGTGCATGACACCCTTTAAAAGAATCAGTATGCTTATACTCTTCTTAAAGCTAATGCTGACATTTGATAAAGACATGCTAAAACCTCCCACGCTGTTGTTCCAATGTATTTTGCTTCAACACTTTGGAGTCAGACAGACGCTCAGTGCTCTAATAGAAAACACTAAAAAATTCCAGGTGCCTACTCAATGCCCATCCTTGATTGAAACAAGGGGAAGTTGATGCACATATTAAATCACTAGTTAGCACCAAAATTAATCTGGATAGGTGCATGAACGTGACCGGCTTCTTTGGATGCCATCACATTACTTTGTTCACAACTGGAGGGCACTGCATATAATATTTCTTCTTACAGATCAGCGATCAAGAAGGGGGGCCACCCTACAATAATACAGTTGCTGAGTAAGTATGCATCTTTCGTCGCTATCGCGAAAGAATTAATTTCCAGTTGAAAAGCTCGGGTTTTTCTCGGTGATGACGCAGCTTCGTGTAGGACAGAAATCGAAATGTTATCCTGCCTTCATTATTGACCTGATAGCTGTTCTTTTGTGAAACTGCAGCTATCAGAAGGTGCTGGAGCCGCTGGGTTTCAAGGCTGTTTGTATGGAAGACAACGAGCTAGCTATTAAACCGCGCAAGGTACATCCTACACGCTATTGTTGCTTTTCCTATACCGAGTTATCTCCTGAAAAAAAAAAAAGAGTTATCTCGTGAACGCTCGCTCCTCTTGTCGGCAGCTATATTTGAGCTATGGCCCCCTTCTGTTCATGTCTTTGATCATTCACATGCTTTCCATTCCAGGGCTTCGAGAAACTTGGAAGGTGGAAGAGAAGCGGCAGGCCGCAATCTTCTTTGTGAGCATATATGAAGACCTTGCTGTATAGTTATTGTGTTAGCTTCTGTGCTCAGTTCATGATGTGCACTTCCTGAACGTTGCATGCGTGATGTGCCATTTACTGCTTCCATCGGAGATGAATCGGGCATGTGAAATTTCCGTGTGCTCTAAATGAGCATCGTATGGTATGGTGAGATGATGTGTGTGTTTTAAGTATGCTGTCAACTTGGAGATCATTTTGTTATTGAAAGGGTGTGACTAGGTCCCAGTCGACTGAGATTTAACCAAGTAAGTCTTAATCAAGTGACATAACATGCTAGAGAAAGAAAGAAAAACTACAATGGAAATTTTGCGCAGATCTCAATGTAAGATCTCACGGATATAACATTGATTGAGACTTCATTAATGAAGTCTTAATCACGTAGGAAGACTCTATCTGAAAAGGAAAATCAAAACAAATCAAAGAGCTCACGAAATGGTGATGGTAAATTATTTTTCTTCAGGGCTTCTTGAGAAGATTTTGTTGTTGAGGGGAGCCAATTTTACCTCTCATGTTCTCTCTCCTCCTTTCACCCTTGAGAGTCACCCAGAGATTTCTGCCTTCTCTCCCCTCTTCCTATGGTGGCTTCGTAGGACGGAGTGGGGATGGGAGAGGATGGCCGCTCGTTCTACATAGTAGTAGTGTGCTAAGTTCTACTCCCTTCGTCCCAAAATAAGTGTCTCAACTTTGTACTAGCTATAATACAAATTTGTACTAAGTTCAAGACACTTATTTTAGAACGGAGGGAGTAGATTTCTAAGGTTTGTCCCCCTTTGGCCTTTGGTAGTGTTTGGCTATATGTCAAAGTTTGGCGAGCTGGCTTCTGGCGCTGGAAGGCGGAGGCCATACCGGTGTTGTGAGTGGAGCGCTAGGTAGGATGGTCCCACTTGTCCCTGACCAAGGCCCATCGGGACTGGTTATTGGAGCCGGTTAATCCCACCTGTTGGATCTAGATCCAATTGCGTGCTCGTTCGCGCTCTCACCGGTTTGTCCGTTCTGTGCGTCGCTTCCCTTCTCCCTACCTCTCTCGTGCACGTTCGTCGCCGCCGTCATGACACGGGATGTCGGTGCCAGCGGATTCTGGCCGAAGCGGGCGTCCGATAGCGCCAATCGCTTGCATTCTTTCGCCCCCACAAGCGGCCCTCCTCTTGGTCCTGAGGGCGGGGAAGAGGTCAAGCATGAGATTCGACTTGGGCTTTCCACTTCCATATGCAATGGAGATGTGACCCTCTTCTAGCTTGACCTTTGGCTGTGCAGATCCCCACTTTTGCGCCGAGTGACCAGACCTTCTTGATGTCTGTTCGGATCTGATGTTGTTGGTTGCCTCGGTCGTCCACAATGGGTATTGGAAGGTTTCGTTTCGATGAACATTTCGGCCCCGAGGAAACCATAGCTTGGCCTGAACTTCGGGCGGCCCTTCCGCTGATGCGTCTGATAAAAAGACTATATGGGGGTCATATCTTGGCGTTTGGCCCCATCGGGGATCTTGTATGTCGTCTCGGCATATCGCGCTCTATATCGTGCACCGACTCTCAAGTGGACCACGCCTTGAGGAAAGCACCTCTTCCTTTGAAGATCAAGATCTTTGTGTGGTAGCTTCTACGTGATCGTCTCCCATCAGGGACGGAGGTTGTCAAGCAGCACGGGCCTGACGGTGAGTTGTGCACTCTTTGTGGTGTCTCGACACTGGGGCCCACATCTACTTCGTCTGCCCCGCTCCCCGTTTCTTTGGTACGCCAGCTACTCTGACTAGCATTCTTTATTTTGCATATAGAGGTGGTGTCCCTTATTTTGCAAGAGAGACTTGGAGTTTATATATTTGCTGGAGGTAAGATGATAAGTTAGCCTTTCATGAAATTTTGTGAAGGGAAAATGTTTATTTATTTATTTATTTTCAAGCTTTGTTCAGTTGAACCGCGGCAAGAGAAATTGGTATTATTATTCTGGTGAGTTGTAATGTTTGATATCTGTAAACGTTATAAAAATGGCCGTCACTTGTATTTCACATGCCCTTGTTCATGTAACACCTGACCCAAGAAAGTCACCCACAAAGGCATTAAGAATTCAGTCTGATCTGACTACAGAATGCTGAAATTAACTTTCTTCCTTGTTGATGCAGGCATCAAAGATCAAAGAACCTTCTGCAAGGTCCAAGCAAGCAGCCCATCATCAGAGCAGGCTCCCATAATTTGCCGAAACATGTTAACCCAAAGGCCCCTAACTGAGGAGGACAGGACGGACAGGTGTGCCGCGGAACAAGATCGGCATCGGAACATATTGCAGAAGATCTCGCGTGGACGCGCGCCCTTCCAAGTTCCGATCCCAGGTGCGTTTTGTCAAAGCGAAATCCCAACGATTCTTTCTCCTCTTTGGGTGCATGCCATTGGAGGGGAAGGCACCCAGCCAAGCACCAAAGCACGGCCCTGCGTACTCTTGCCTCTTGGTGACCGAGAGGTCTCTGTTTGTCGTAATCTAATGTGCGAGCAGCGCGTGCGCTAATAGTAATGCCTTCTTTTGGGGGGTTAAGTACGTAGCTGGAGGCCTCTCAGTGGAGGAGAAGGATGCTGGTGCTCAATAGAGAACTTAACGCGAAGCTGGTTGGCGTCTAGAAGGGCCAGATCGATTAGGTAGAGCAGAAGCTTCCTCTTTTCTTTCTTCCTCTCGCATCCATGCGCCACGTCGAGGGCTTGTTGTCACAGGATTGGCCCTTTGTGTGTGTGTGTGTGTGTGTGACAAAGACGCACACATGCATCGTCCCGTTGCCTATCGTTTAAGCAACTGGTCGGCATTGGGCGGAAATGGGTTGGATGGAGCTCAAAAGGTCTTGCTAGGTCTCAGTCGAATGAGGCTTCGTTAAGTCTCAGTCGATGCTATATTCATAAAATTTACATTGAGATTCGTGCAAGATTTTCTTTTCAGTTTTTCTTTTTCTTTATTTATTGCTTGTTTTTTTACTTGACTGAGACTTGGTTAAATCTCAGTCGACTGAGACCTAGCCACACCCTTTATCTTTTGCTATCTCATCTCATATTCAGTTAGCATTATTACCTACATAGTACAATTAGAAACCATTCGTCCTTTTAATATTAAGATCCACGGACTGAATTTATAACCGAAACTTCCCATCATGTAGAATATGCCCGTCGTAGAACGGCAAAATGTTGTAGGCTTGTATGGGACTCTTGCAACCATTTTTACCCACATATTTATATTTCCTCTAGGCGCCGTGGTACTCTACTCTACAATGTGAACTTGACGTGCTAATGACTTCTTCTTACCTTTTGTTGAACGGCAGGTGGCCGTGGTAGGTAGGCTGGTGAGCTACCTGCAGGGAGAAGAACAAACGTCGCGACGAGTCATTCTGCCTCTGGCGGTCGCACGCTGCAGTACTGATCTAGTGGTTGCGCCGTCAGTCGGAAATATCTGCAAGTACCTGGCGAGAAGTGATTCCGAGGTCAGATCGCCGATGGATGGATGGATGCTTGCTCGATCGTGGGCTTCAGGCGATGCGCTTCGTGCGAGCAAAAGCGCAAAGCGCGGAGGATATGATACGAGGCGGCCGGCGGTCGATCGGCCGGAGGACTTTGTGGCCGTCGTCGCCGCGTGCGGTACGGAGACGGGCAGCGAAGTCAAGCATGCATGTGCAGGTGTGTATGCATGCATGCACCTTGCTCGGAAAGGAGAAAGGGAAAAGGGTAAAGCGTTTGCTTGCTTGCTGTAGGTGCTACTAGTAGCTAGCTCTGCTGGCTTCCTTCCTTGGTTTTCTGAAAGTGTTATCCACGGCGTGATGTGAATTAAAAAAAAAATTGAGACCAATCCAAAGGCTAACCCCATTGGCATATTTTTATAGGAGAAACTCCGCGAGCGCTGCGTGCCATAGCCAAGGCTCGAACGCGGGCGGGCTGGCAGCTACCTCAGCTGGTTGAGTTGGATCGGTTGCTTTTGCCACGCTTCCAGATCAATTTGGAACGTTCATAGCTATTTCATTTGGCAAATTTTAATATGCTCCCTTTTACCTCTCATGTGAAAATAGAAGGTAAAGGGAGCATGTTAAAACTGCTCATTTCATTTTGATTCAAGGGCCAACATAACCTAGCTTGCTTTTATATTCTTTTTGAGCTGCGGCTTGCATTTTCATTAGAAGAAAAGTAAACCCGCGTGATATTATTTATCAATAACAACGTCATCCATGCATGAAGATAAGGCAAAAGTGATTTGGAACACTCGCTTAGCCATGTTGACATACACTACACCTAGGATTCATTTGGTAAACTGCATTAGATCCAGCCAGGCCCGCGCAGGAAAAAATCAGCCCGTTTGGTTGCCTGAGCTGCATCTAAAACCTGGCCTGCACAACCCTCAAAGCAGGTCTAGGCCTACCTTTGGAGGAACGGCCGAATCGGCTGTTTTTTGCGAGCCAGGCTCGCTCGAGCCACGCGTGGGGAAGCGCGCGAGATGACGGGACGTCTCATAACTCCCCTCGCTCCTTCCCGTCACCACCCTCGACAGTTCACACGCACTCTCTCCTCCTCCTCATCGCCCGTTCGGTTTCTCCGATGGCAGAGTCGTCGTCTCGCCGCGCCCCACCCACTCCGGTCATCACCGGGCAGCAATCGCAACCAGGAGAGGTGGATTGCTGGCCTCTCCGCCTCCGGACGGGATCTCGCGACAGCAATTTGTGCACCCTCTCTGTTCTGCACCATGCCGCCGCTCGCTCCAGCTCCACCACCGGAGCCAGAGCTCCTCTTCTTGGGCTAAACGACGATGGGTATTCAATACCCGCCGGCTCCGTCATTTGCTGGCCCCTCTTATGGGGGCATTTTTTACCCCCATTCGAGGGTTTTCTCCCCTACGTCTGGTGCAAGGGAAGGGGAGCTCGAGGACGCCGGGCTCCTCGTCCAGCGCGCGACGAGGTCAACGGCACCGGCCATATGAACGGCCGGTTCTTCTTCTTCGACGGCGGCGACTGCACCCCTCTTCCCGCCGGGGTTTTCTCCACGGCCGGCGTACGCTCCACCGGCACCCCCCATGGTAAGCTCCTCTAATCTCCCCCTTGCTTCGTAGTTAGGGTTCTTAAGGTAGATTAGATTGTGGACACGCGGATTCGATCCGAATCCACTATTTTAGGAATGAATCGGTGTGCATGCCTATCGCGTTGATGATGTTCTTGTTGTTTGTGTTGAATGCTATTGTTAGATTAGATTGATGACGGTGAATGCTAGTTTGTTCACTCCAAATGCTACTATTGATGATGTTCTTGCTATTCTTAGCATTGTTCTTGATGGTGTTAGTGTTGTTCTTAGCATTAATCTTGCTGGTGTGAGCGATGTTCTTAGCATTGTTCTTGCTGTTCTTAGCATTGATCTTGATGTTGTTGTTGCTACATTGTTAGTTTGTTCACTCCACATTGTTGATGTTGTTGTTCTTAGCATTGCTCTTGTTGTGTAGTGATGTTCTTCATAGGGTGTTGGATGTTGCTCTTGCTGTTGTTAGGCTACGTGAATGCATGATCAACATAGGACATTGCATGTGCATGGTAGTAGGACATACCTGAATGCCAAAAATAGTAGTAGGACACACATGATCAGAGTATGACAATGCATGTGCATTTGGAATGATATGATAGCGTTGATCATTGCTTGCTCTGGTCTTGCTCTAATCATTGTTTGCTCTGACCATTGTTAGCTTTGATCACTGTTAGCATTGATCATTGCTAGCACTGATCAGTGAGCACTGATGATTGCTAGCTCTGATCATTGACATTTGCACTGCCAATGATCATCTTTCATTGTTGCTAACTGCCGTCCACCTTGCTGACAAGATAATAAAGACGGAGTGGGACAGAGCCGACGGAGGAGCGCAGGTCATCGTCGGCGCAGAGGGTGCGGAGGATCTCATCCCCACGAACCGGTGGCTAAAGAGGGCGGTGGTGCCCGGAAGGGTGGAGTACATGAGCATGTCGCTCGGCGCTGGCAGGAGGCCAAGGATGGACCATGAGGAGGGTGCACGGGAACCTATCAAGTTCTACGTGCAGATCCATGACTAGGAGGACATCGCCATGCTCCTCATCCCGCCTGCCTTCATGCCGGTGATGAAGCAATGGCTGGTCACTAGCCCTCCTCGAGTTGTCAGCCTCTCCGCCAACAAGTGGTGCGAGTTCTGGGTCCAGGTGCAAATGTTCAAGGGGCACATGGTGCTCAGGCGCGGCTGGAGTACTTCTGCCGCCGGCACAAGATCGTCCCCAGCGACCTCCTAGTCTTCAGGCTCTCCGGACTGGGCCCGAAGGTGCAGATCTTCAATGCCAACACCTCGAACATATGCAGGGTCCGGTGCCCCAAGCACAGGTGCGTCGGCGACATCACTCATGCCATGTAGTTCGTCTGTCAAGTCTGAACTGAAGTAGTTTAGGTCTGAACTTAAATTTGAATTTATCTTTTGCTGTGAATGTTCATACTTTGCCTAGGGACCAGCACCCTGGGGTCCAGCAGGGGCATGGGATGCCCTGCTGTTTAAACTTATGTTAGTAGTGTTCTTATGTGCTGCTTATGCCTAGCTTATCTGTCTGTTTTCAAGTTTTTGCTCTATTCTTCCTGTTCTTTCGCTGTTGTTCTTGATTGTGTGTGTTGTGTGCTGTCAAATGGATGGTAAGTTCACCACATTTGAAAGGGGTGAGTAGACCAAGTACTTGCACACAGCCAAACAGTTGTGCTTTGCATTTGTGCACACCAGAAGCATAAACACAGACAACCAAACAACTTGCACCCATTTGAGCCTTGATGCAATGCAGACAACCAATCAACATGCAGATGTTGGTTTTTTTGACTGCATATGCTCAGTCAGGTCCAAATGAAAACATGCAAAGTGGTAAAAAACGATGCAGGTAACCAAACGCATCTCTAATCTTGCTCATTATGTTGAAATACACAATCGCCAATGCGATTGCTAACTAGATCAGCCTCTTCTTACGTAAAATGTAATATCCAGATCCCGCAAAAAAAAAAGTAATATTCAGATAAGATCGGGGCAGAGAGAAACAAATGTGGCTTCTACGTCACTCTCTTTCCTTTTTCTTTTTGCATGGAGAGCTTCTACGTCACTCGATCCTTGATGACAGTGGATAACAGCTGACACTGACGAGGATCTGACTTGTGTCAGCATATAGAAAATGGCTAAACGTGTTGTGTTTCATCACTTGGTGCAAAATGACATTCTTCGATAGTTGACAATATGATGCTCCCAAAGTTTCCTGCTAAAATCTATACCTCTGTACACTAATATAAAGGGAAATATATGCAGGTGGGAGAGCTCTACCCCTGTGATTCCTAAAAAATACTCCCTCCGTCCGGAAAAGCTTGTCTCAAGATTGTTCTTCAAATGGATGTATCTAGCACTAACTTGGTGCTAGATATATCCATTCGAGGGACAAGTTTTTTTGAAGCGGAGGGAGTACTTTCAAAGGGAAATTAGCACAGGTGGTGCTGGTCACACATACGTACGCACTACTAGCAGTTAAACATGAAAGCGAAAGGGAACGACATGTACGTACGTTCGTTGGATCGATGACAGACAACGGATCATGACGGGTCGAGATTGATGAGACTGATCGATACTGCCACATGTACGTCCGTCCGTCCGTTCGTTTTCCCTCCGCTGCTGGCCGCGGCGTGACCGTTCCCGTTGGTCTTGGTGGATCGCCAGACGTACAACATGTACTGCAAGAATGCATGCATGGTGGAGGGCGCACGTCGACTAGTCTGCGTGCGCGTCGCCGTATGCAGTGACGTCACCATACTACGTACGTGCTGTCCACTGATCACTGATGGATCGACACAGGTGCATGCAACCCGCCCGGCTGAGCTGTGGTGTGTTTTTTCATGGTAATACATGTCACATTTTTAGGGAAGTAGAGTAAAAGTTATGTACACTTCGACCTGACATAATTGAAAAGACAGCAGAAAGACACCAATGCTCGTCATGTGCCTCTGGCACCATCACAGGAGCCACAAAATAAAATGATAGATCGCCTCCTCGCCTGAGCTCGATGTGACTTCATCGCTGATATACAGCTTTGTGGACCTTTAAAATGGCTCATCAAAGTCGAAACCATTAATGCCAAACCGGGGCAGTCATCAAACTCACACCCCCGCAAGACTAAACCGTCGAAGGAGAAAACCATGCTGTCATCCACAAACAAAGCAGACAATCCACCATCTTACAGATGCCGCCGATGCAGACAGCAATCTGCATCCGCTTCTGAACTACCTCCCAAACTCCGCGTCGGCGTCGGAGCAAACGTTGTTGCAACGGCGGAGCTCGAAGACACAGGTTCACCACGAGTATGTCGCCGCCGCCACGTCATCCTTACTTGAACAGACTGGTTTCCAAATTTATCCCCAACCATAGGACCGATGACACGTCGGGATAGGATCTGAAGAATTTTTATTCAGCACCGCCACCACCATCGCCGAAGCCAAGACAATGAACCACGCAAAATCTAATCTAGTTAAGCTTAAAATGATCCACACGTGTGTATCTAGCAACCCCCCTCACCACCGAGGATTGAGGTCGTCGGCGGAGAGGAGCCGCTGGAGGGCGGCGTCGGCGGCAGAAGAGATGGCTTTCTTTCTACCTCTCGAAGAAAGAAACGACACGCGTGTGAAGAGACGTATTAGTTGCAGTTTACGCTGACATGAGCTATTCTGTCTGCCACGCAGGATTTCCACTCTACGGATGGTGCCGTTTTTATCCCCGTTTTCATCTACAGAAGTAGCTAGACTCCTTTCCACCCGGACAGCCGCTGATCTGTCGAACGATCAATTGACCAGCTAGCTCAGCCACGCACGGCATGCAGCGATCCGATCGCCTCATCCGCGCCGACAACGACCGGCCGGCGACGGACACGTGATCGCTCCGTCCTCATCCGTGCCGATAAGACGGCGACCGGCCCCGTACGTCGCTCTCTCCCTCGCTCCGTGTGGCGGGCCGCCGGTCCTGCTCCAACGTCGATACCCAGCGCGCGGGGTGATCTTTTCCACGGCGCCAACGCCATCCACCGCGACGATCCATGCCCCTCGCGCGCGAGTTCGAGTAGTCGCTTGCGCCGCCTGAGTGCAGTTTTCAGCCTTAGCTTTCGCCGGAGGTCGGGGCCGGCCGGCGGGCTAGGGGCCAAGCTAGCCGATGCAAGATACCACACAAGCTGTAGCTAGCTAGCTAGCTACTATCAACTCAAACAGGGGCCAAGGAGTAGATAGGAGTATCAACTCAAACAGGGGTGCTGCCAGCTTCGATCTGCAACTCGGACCCACTTGTACGATCGGACAAGACAAAGGCATCATACTTTGCTGTCGGCATATATATCTAGGTACTCAAAGTCACGCGCTTGCTTCTTTCTTTGTTGGCCTTCTCATGACGTGTTGTTTGCTTTGTGGTCTTGATTAGGGAGTTAGCATTCAGAGAATATATAGCTTTCTCATTTCTAAATTATGTGCTGTACATTTTGGACGATATATAGCTGCCCAAGATATATATCGTTGTGTGTACTATGTTACATCTCTTCTTATTTTCCTCTTTGCGCAATTATTCGTGTGGATTACACCGTCCTAGATGGGGTCGTTCGTGGTGACGTGAAGACATACTTAATTAACGAGTAAACAAAACGGGGTATCTTCTCCGCCTCATCCGGCCGGAGCATCCACTGAGAGGGACGTCCATGTGATCAACCCAGTCACCTACCCTGCCCTACTAGTACCCCTGTGGATCCACCCATGCGACGACAGCACGGAGGGAGGAAACACAAATCTAATCCGAAACCTCCGGCCGGGAGAAGTGGAGATAGACATGCATGGACATGGATGTGGGTTTCGTCGTTGGCTTTGCGCGTGCCACGCACCATCTATCCAGTTCCAGCTGACTTGACCAGCGGCAGAAGCAGCTAGAGTACGTACGAAGCACTATACTATACCTAACTAAATTTGCAATCCAGTTGATGCAGACTGCTCCTGCGTACGTGCACAACCACCTTCCGATCGAAGGCCAGAAACACGCACATTGTGGTTCTGGATACGATCGAGCCGCTGTGCTTTAGTGGACGGACAGCAGTACCACACCATGGGCTTCTCCGGGAGAGCCAGGGGAACATTGTATGGTGGTGGTGGGTGCCTCTCCCGAGTGGATGGATGTGGATCGCAGATGCGGCGTCAGGTCTCGGCGTCGCGGCACAGTGCTGGTTGTCTTTTTTCCTTTTCTTTGCGGGTGCATGCATGGCAGGACGAGGATGAGTGGAAGCCATGGACAAGGAGGAGGATGGCAGCTTCCAGCGGCGAACCAAGGGCTATACCTGGCCATCTGTTGGGCCGGGCCGGGCCTACCAAAGCCCGAAGCAAAAAATCCATGCCCGAGCCCGGCCCGGCCCGGCCGTCGGGCCTAAAAATCAGGCCCGAGCCCGGCCCATCACGCTAAAATCCCGCCTGGCCTCGGGCCTCGGGCCGGGCCTTTTCGTTAACGCGCGAATACGATGGGCCCAGGCCCGGCCGTCGGGCTTGAAATCTAGGCCCGAGCCCGGCCCATGGACAAGGTCGGGCCGGGCCGGGTCGGGCTTTTTTGGCCGACCGGGCCGGGCTGCCCATGGCCAGTTCTACCAAGGGCCACGTAGAGGGGAGGTCTATTCTTCCTTTTTCGTCGTTGCTAGAACCAAGGAACAGCACGCGGTTCTGGATGGCAGCTGTTTCGCCTTTGGATGGAATGGACACCACGACCATGCACCATCAACTTTACTTTTGCACATTATCTAAATGTCAGTCGACTAACTTCGGGTTGGGGTCAGTCGATTTCGAGAGTTCGCCGGAGACTATCTATTTTAGGGTTGGGGGTGGGGGCAGCAGGACGGTGGTGGTGCAAGGTCGTCGGGGAAGGAGCACGCACGCACACACGCATGTTACTCTTCTCGACCATCCCGTTGCCGTTTAATGACAACAGTGGTACTACATGCATGCATGTAGGTGGATCCACGTATCTCTAGTGAGTGTTTGATTTTGATTATTACCTGTAGTCATTTCGGCCATATTGCATCTGTCGATCGCTGGAGCCTGGCTTGGCTAATGCAATCTCTATCTGCACTTCATTTAGTAGCGCACAAAACTCCAAGCTGTATTACAGCATAAATACTAACATGACGATTTTTTTTCTTTGGTGGCTGCTGTGGTGGTGCCGGAGGTAGGTGACGGACATTGGTGTCAAGCTTAGCGATGTTCTGCTATCTTTTCAGTTTTGTCATGTCGGTCTTTACGTGACTTGTAATTTGACCTTTACGATATAAATGAAACACGTATTACCATGCAAAAATAATGCAACGTGCAGTTGTTCGGTTACATGCAAAACATGCATGTGCCAACTTTTCAAGTGATGAAGTTACCAGACACTGATAGGCACAACACCAATGAACATACACGGTCTAGCGAATCATGCATAATAGTATCACATGGACGACCACACGTGAACAAACATGACAATAGAACACAAAAAGACATATAGTTTAGGACCGACACACCGACGAACAGGCATCAATCTTTGATCATTGAAGGGTTGGGTCGTGCTTGTCGCACTTGACCACCACCTCAAAGCCGAAAAGGTCGAACACAGTCGCGTTGAAAGTCACAACCTTAAGGGTGGGCATGTTGCCAATCTTTAGCTGGTGAGCGATGGCGAAGCCGGCCACCCTTGATCAATGGCAAGCCTCCCGTTGACATCCCAAACCGTCACTCTCCAGTTGTAGCCGGTTTTCGTCCTAATGACAATCTTCGGAGTGAGCTTAGGAAAACCATTAGAGATCAAAAGTAACGACAACACGGTGTTAAATTTATCTTGCATAAGTGGGTTGGACCTACTCTCTCGTGGAAATGGCTGACATTCGTCGGTCTTCCCCGACACCTCTTCGAGGCAGTGCCCTCTGCTACCTCCTTGCCCTTGGTGCACTGAATGACTATGACATGAGTGCACAATGTTCAGTCAAGACCAGTCTACACATGCTATGACCTTGAAGGTGAGCATGTACCAGGACTACAATGTGTATGATCACAGTGTTCAGTCTACACATCACTGCACAATGTATCCTAACAATCAGCCTCAACACTCGTGGACTTAACGTGCTAAGTGCTTCTTCTTGCCATGCCAAGTCGCCGTGGAAGCCAAGTTGGTGAGCTGCACGGAGAACCAAGCCTCCATTTCGTTGGGTTTGTGAACCAAGGCTCAAAAGCAGCCACAGATTCCCAATTTCCCATCAGTCGAAACATATTCTGCAAGCGCCTGGTGAGAAGTGATCCTGAGGTCAGATCGTCGATCCCATGGTGGGATCATCATCTGTGGGTTTCAGACGAAGCGGCTCCTGCGAGCAGAAGCACAAATCCCAGAGGATGAGATACGTGGCGGCCGGCGATCCATCGATCGGCCGTCCGGAGGTTTTGTGGTCACCGCCGCGTGCGGTACGGAGATGGGCAGCGAAGTCAAGGCATGTGCAGAGCTGTGTATGCATGCCCCTGCACCTAAGCTCAGAAAATTTGTGGAAAGGAAAGGGTAAAAGCGTTTGCTTGCTGGTGGTAGCTGCTAGCTTTGGCTGGCTTCCTTCTTGTTTTTCTGGAAGTGTGATCCTCGGCGTGATGTGAATTTTATAGTTGGTTGGACTGGAGTAGTAGTTTGGACCGTTCATAATTCTTTTTGATCCAAGGTCTTGTCCGTGATGACAGTGGAGAACAGCTTACACTGACGAGGATCTGACTTGTATTAGCATATAGGAGTAGAAAAGAGATGGCTAAACATGTTGTGTTTGATCACTTAGGCCGCGCTTGGGAGCCCACGAACGGCCGCGGGCAGCCGCTCGTACCCTACACCCTGTGCTAGGGTTTCTTCTGCCTTCCACCGGCGGCATCGCCGGTCTATTTCGTCTCCTGTGGTCTTAGGACCACGAAGGCGCGGTGGATTCCGGCCCTTGCTGGCGGGAGGGCTCCGTTTTCTGATGTGTTTTTGAGTTTTGTTAGGGTTTATGTCCTACTCAGAGATGCAAGGTGGAGGCGGCTCTCTGCAGATGAAATAAGGTCCTCTCCGCTTAGGCCCCCGTTTCGGTGGTGTTTCTAGCATCGTCGAAGGGCGTGTGGAGGTTTGTCTCCGGCGGATCACATGGGATTCGGTCGGCGTTTGTCTTCGGTGGATCCACGTGGATCCGGTCTTCGTTCGTCTGTGTCCGTGTGTCTACAAGTTGGATACTTCCGATCTACGCTTCTCTTCATCCGCGGCGGTTGCTATTCTGCTGTGCTGGTCCTATGGGGCCTTAGCACGACGACTTCCCAACTGTCTACTACAACAAGGTTTGTCCGGCTCCGAAGAGGGAGGGGCGATGATGGCGGCGCGCCTTCGGCTCGCTCTAGTGCTTGTAGTCGTCGCTAGGTTGTCTACGGACCTGGATGTAATTTTTACTTCTGGTGTTCTTTGTACTATCTTGACAGTTGACGAATAGATTGGAAGTTTTCCTCGAAAAAAAATACAAGTGTTATTTACTCGTCACTGGAAACAACAAGATAAAATATAGGTGTATTGAAACCGACGGGCCGAGGTCTGTAACGATAAACGGGAGTTAAGCGTGTAATCTAAAACACAAGTGTATATTTTACCAGTGGAAAACGACCAACCAATCACTTCACTAAAGACCATCTGCTTTTAGAGTACATATCTAGTGGAAACCATACGTTCAGCGAAAACATGGAAACTTGGTCTTGTGCCATTGGATAGAAAATGTGCGCTGCGAGATGGAAGGATGTACAAATTGCAAATTAAATCCCGCAAGAATTCTTGACCTCGGTACAGAACCTGAGCCGTTCTGTACCTTTCCCCGTAGCGGTATGCCAATCCCCATTCTATTTTCTACCGTGAGAAGCTAGGGTTAGGAGACGAGCCGACAAGACCCTCTCGTTCCGCGCTGGACAGCGAGCGGTGAGCAACGCCGGTGATTCCTCTCTGGTGATTGTCCCGCTAATAGTGGCAGCCCACCTCCGAGCGTTCCGTGCTGGGCCGGCGGTCAGCGAGCGGCGCGGCTGATTCCTCTCCGGCGATTGTCCAGCCAATCGTGCTCAATCCCCAACTGGATTTAGGTCCCCAGGTATGAGGATTTGTACCCTTCATATTTTCTGCTTTGCCCCGTTCTCCTTTGTCCCAATGACTCATCTAGTGGTTCCCTCTTCTCTAGACTGGGCTAGATTTGCAAAGCAAACAAAGGAGGCGACTAGCTCGTGGCTCATTGTAGGACTTGCTCATTTGGTTGTCTCCTCCAAGTTCAGCACATCCTAGGAAATAGGAGAGGGGACGAGGTAGTGGCATCTTGCCCGCAGCTGCTTATTTTCCTACAGGTTACTGTCCAGATTTTTGTCTTGAAGAAATTGGCGAGGTATAATTTACTTGCTCCTCGTTAAGTGTTATATACATCTATGACTATACGTGTGTCGCTGCCTGGCATGTGTGCTGTGTGTGACCGTAGTCTAATAAAAATTGATATCTGTATAAGTTACTACTGCTACTGTCTAGATGGAATTTAGATAATGACAAGTATGTGAACTGAAATTATGTCTAGATGAAAGTTACCAAAGAGAAAGCTTGAGCGGTGTGTAAGGCTTGTACAGGTTAATTTATGTGTGTGTGGTACTGCTAATAGTGTGACTGACAGTGAGAAAACCATCCTACACTATTTGTACTAGTATGTGGGTGCATCCGTGCAAAGTTCAATTTAGCAGAGCATGCACATGAACGGTAAGAAGAAATACAGATGGTCTCTTCAGAAGTCTGAAAACTCAACCGTTCTGTATTATTTGTACATAGAAATGTACATGGTTAACTGAATGCTTAGAATTAGTATCTTGCTTGCCAGATGGTTCTGGAAACCAATAGTACATCCACGGGCTATAGATGTTACTGTAGATGTGTGTGCGCCATTGTTACTTGCTGACAGTGAACAAGGTGATGTTAGTTTCTATTGCAATTGATTGGTGAAGTGAGCTATTAGGTAATGTTAACACTTGAATGTTCCTTGTACCGTTTATTGTATTGTATGCTATTCTGGAAGACATATATTGACTGGTTCCTATGATTCCACTTACAAGCTGTGTATCTTGTCTTGTGCAGTAAATATGGAATGCCAAAGTGAAGTGAGCAAGGCTCCTTCTTGGCTATTTTTTATGTCCAGTCTGATGTAGAATCAGCCGTCCACACTAGGCCAAGTCCGGACATTGGGTTTACCACACCACAGAAATCGTATAGTACACCTTTCTATGTAAGTACTTGCCTAACTAATATGTAAATCTCTTTGACGAGGATGGCACTCTATTGGAAGGCAATGAGAGCAGTTCAATTGATCAGGAGATACAAAAATTAGTTGCAAAAACATGTAAGAAGATGGAAGACCTTTTAGTACAAGCGAAGCAATCTCAGGTCGGCATACAATTCTTGAGAGATCACATTTTCGCACTTGGAGAGCAATTGTCTACCCAAGTTCCAGCGAAAGAACAAACTCAAAAGAAAAATTTGAGGAATTTCTAGGTTGTTGCATTCCAAGTGAGGTTGATATCCATCCTCCAAACGATATTCGATCAAGGGGTAGAATCAAAAGACTAAAGGGATATAAGGATAAGGGTGGAAAGCAAAGACAGAAAGAGAAGAACAAGAACAAGGAAAAGGAAATCCAGCAGACATGATTACGGTACATTCCTCTGGACTTAGTTTAGAGAATAGTTCTAAAATTTTGCTTGCTAATAAATACAACATGCACTGATGTATCTATATTCATAAATTAGTATTAAAAAGTTTGTTTAAAAAGAACGGGTATAATTTCTTGCGATTTTTCCTACTGCTTGACCAATTTAACTTTTTTTGTTTCGGGTGCTTGGTGGCCCTACAGACTTCTGCAAGTTATTAGGACTAATAGTATTCCATTGGTTTGTTCTTGTCTAGTGTAATGGAGCCTAACGGCCGCCGCCCGACTAAACATACCAATAGTCACCAAGCTATTAGCTATTGGCGCAGGACTAATAGTATTCCATTGGTATGTTCTTGTCTAGTGTAATGGAGCTATGAGCTATTGGCGCTAGACTTCTGCAAGTTATTAGGACTAATAGTATTCCATTGGTATGTTCTTGTCTAGTGTAATGGAGTTATTAGCTATTGGCGCCAGATTTGTGCAAGTTATTAGCTAGTGTACTGGAACCATGTGCTCAATGACTGATGTATAAAGGTGTAGATTTGCCATCAATGTTAATGATGCGTCCATTTTGTAACTATTTATTGTGACTGAATCAGATTGATGCCGCATAATCACACTGTGTAGCTGTACTGTTTGCTTTACCTAAACCTATTCTAGGCAATGGTTTCAATTGCTGGAATGTGCCATGTGAAGTGCAAGTGTTCTTGAACTGGGCAATGGTTTGGTTGTGGT
Source organism: Thinopyrum elongatum (assembly GCA_011799875.1). Lineage (NCBI taxonomy): Eukaryota > Viridiplantae > Streptophyta > Magnoliopsida > Poales > Poaceae > Thinopyrum > Thinopyrum elongatum. The sequence continues at coordinate 117,034,604 of CM022303.1, read as the reverse complement.
TTCGTCATTGATCTGGGCAATGGTTTTATGTGATCTTGTACTGTTCGTTCTACTTAAATTTACAAGGAACTGGGCATGCTTTATTATTTTTGGGCAGAGTTTGTTGAGCTAGCTTGATTTGAGGTACATACATGGAGAAGCACAGACGCAATCAAAGGACATGTGACGTGGAAGCTAGTTGTGATACTTGTAAGCATTAGGAGGTTATGTGCAAAATAGCATCGCTGGGAGTGGGCGTTTTTTCTGCAAAAGTGCGTGTAGCAGTTATGGATGAATCTGGTCCATGTATACAAGATCCAACAGCCTGTGGTAAAGTTTCCACGCTTCCACTGAATATGGGGCTTTAACCTGATATTGTCTCCTACTTTTATTTACAAGCGTCGACGATCCAATCACGGCCTTACTGTAAAATGACATTCTTCGATTTGTCGACAATATGATACTCCCAAAGTTTCCTGGTAAAATAATACTTCTAGTATTTTGAGAGGGAAATTAACACAGGAGCATGCATGCACGAAGGATTTGCCACACTACTAGGAAAAAACTTATAGGTAGTCGCTTACTAGTAGCGCGCTATATTGACACGCGCTACTGCTACTTATTAGTAGCGCGCTGTATCAATCCACACTACTAGTAAATATTACTTGTAGCGCGTGGCTAAAAAAACTCACTACTGGTAAATATCATCGATCGTGCCCGGCGGACAGATTATAGTAGCAGCGAGGATTTGCGAGGACGCGCTAGCACTAAAACGTGGTCGTAGCGCGGCTCACGACATGCGCTACAACTAACCCAGCCCAGCGATAGTTTCAAAAAAAGAAAAAGACCCAGCCAAGGCCAAGCGACACAACTAACCCAGCCCAGCGAACAGCCTCCATCGTTCTCATTTTCTCCTCTGCCTCCCGCGAACCCTCGCCACCGCCGCCAACGCCGGGCTATTCCGGCTACTTCCGGCGGCACTCGTCGGAGCGCAGCACACCCACGAGCTCCCCTCGCGACGGTGCTTCCTTCCCTCCGGCCAGATCCGCTCCTCGCGGCCGCAAGCGCTCGCGCGCGACCCCTCCCTGCGGCTAGGGTTTCGGATACCTCCAACTCCGGCGCGGTGAGCTCTCCTCTTCCCTCGATTCATGCCCTCTCCTCTGCCCTTCTTCCTTCTCTCCCCGCCCCCTCACTTATCTCTTCGATTCGGTGCAGTAGCCACCCTCCTCCATGGACGAGGACGACCACCACGGCCCGCACATGGTCGAGCTCGCCGTCGTCTGCTCCGGTGCGGTGCTGGGCCAACGACCTCCACCTCCACGGCTCCTAGCTTGGGTAAGCACTTCCTGTCGGCGGGGTGCATCATGCCCAAGCAGAAAGCGCTGCAGGCGTACCAATTGTCTCTGCGGCAACACCTAACAATGTGAGGCCATCGCTTACTGAATATTGCGCAGGCTGCTGAACGCAATAGCACTATGGTGGGGATTAATAGCCGGCGCTGTACAGGGAGGCGCCTGATGTCAGGTCCCAGTCTCTGAAACTCTGAAGAATTGATACCTTCAGGTAACTGTCTCACTGAAAGTTCTTAGTAAAGCATAATTGACAGCAGTGAGTAAATCAGACAACTATAGCAATATGGTTTATGAGTAGTTTGTACACTATATTTAGATGGAGTTCCTTGATGTGCGAGATGCAAAGATTTTAGAACAGTTCAAAAAAATTACTGCAGTAAGAAAAATCAGGCAGCTCTATTTGTCTTCGTTGGGAGGAGTAAGTTCACTGCATTCACATGCTGGAGAGTAAAATAATGAAAAGCTTCCTTGAGTGATGACTGATCACAAGATTTTAGTACATAAAAAAAATGACAAAACTAGCTTCAGGACGAACAGCAGGTTTGCTAACCATTTGATCTATTTTGTGCATTGCAGGTTTGCTACTTAATTCTCAAAAAAATCGTGCGTTCGCATCACCATCCTGTGGAACCACGAGGCCTGATCCAGTGATTTCAGAGAACATTTACTATGTTTATGGATCACTACATGTTCTGCTGGAACAAGGTAAGATCATTTTTTAGTAACCATTTCATTTGAACACGCATCATGCTTTTCCGTATATAACTGAACATCTGAAGCAGCCATGGTGTATATATTTTTAAATTGCAAGTCAGCACCTCCCCGTTTGATTGCTATGGACTTCCTTATAAGAATTACAAGGGATTTTCTTAAATACTCCAAAGCAAAGACTGAATCTCTTGAAATATAACTTTATATGTATTTATTAGCAAATGTGGTAATATGTATAGAATTAGTTCCTTTCTAAGGCCCTCATATCATCACATTGATGAGTTGATAGAAGCATCTACTGGGAATCAAGTATTTTTTTTTTTTTGCGAGTGTACTGGGAATCAAGTGTTACATGGCTGCAGGAGATAGGGCCTGCTAAGGCCACGTGGATGTGGTGACTGAAGCAACTACATTATGACTCCAGGGTCTGCTAAGGTTCTATTTAAATCATACGATGAGCAAGGGGTCTGCAACATACTCACATAGTTACAAATCTGAAGCACCGTTTAGTTTGTTGGCTAGCAGTATGGGTACTTTTATCTGTTGCGAATAATTTAAATATATTTTTAGTGATCGTGTGTGCATTTATAAAAATCTGAAGGTGGTCATGATTAGGCTGACCAGTAGGCTTTTCTTCTGTGTGAACAGAAGAAGGAAGATGGTACCTATAGAACCAAAGTAATCGATTCTTTATATACATTTGTAGAAATAAAACAGAATAGATATAAGACGTTTTTGCACTTGTCAAATCTATATGCATTCTTATATAACTATTCTCTACACTTTTCATAGCTACTGAAGCACCAGAACAGCTCTCTTTGATGGCATTGAACAAGGTGGAATACGAGCACCAGCTTATTCTTCACATGACATAGATGAACATGAGAATGAGCGAGCTATGGATTGATTCTATGATCGAGTCAACATTCTCAAGAGGGTGAGTGCCACATAATGATTGAATATTCGAATGCTCCATCTTCGTTTTATGTAAATAGTTGGTGTTTTCACATATTGATTGTGCGTGTTTATATTCTCAAAAAAAAAAAAGATTGTGCGTGTTTATCTTTTGACTGTATCGCTTAGCTAAGATCATAAGAAGACATTTGTTGTTGTACGCTTTCTAAAAAGGAACATCTTTTCCTCGCAAAACTAAGAGATGATCAACTTTAGGAATTGCAACTTTATAGACAGTACTAATCTAGACTGGTATCCATGGTAACCATGTGCAAAAGTAAGAGACGATCAACTTTAGGAATTGCAACTTTATAGACAGTACTAATCTAGACTGGTATCCATGGTAACCATGTGCATTCCTGGACCATTTAGTTTGAATAGAAAGTGAGCAATTAAGCATATATTTTTGGCATGAGCCCCTTTAAATTGCTAAATGAAAAGGAATCTTAACTTAATGGGTCTTGTGAATTGTAATATACTATTTGGTTGAACTGATGCAATTTTCGTACTAACAAGTTTTCACTTTCTCGACGTGGGCGCAGGGGTGATCGACGCTGACTAGCGTGGCCGATGGGCGCTGTGCTCTTCAACCACTCGGAGGCGGACTTCGTCGTGAAGCCCGGTGGCCACGTCGCATGGATGGTTGTCCAGGTGATTTTGACGCCGGGGGTCGCCGAGGTGGAGGACCTCGACGCCACCATCTGGGGGGAGGGAGGATTCGGGTCCACCAGCGTCTAAACTCCGAGACTTGGTAGATACATCTAAAGGAGTGGTCTGTTTAGGTTGGTGATGGAACACCAGTGAATGTACCCACCTTTTGATGATGGTTGTGTGTGTCTGATGTTAAATGGAATCTTGAGATGGTTCTGTGACGTTGGTTTGGTTTGCACTGGACGTATTACCATCCATGACTCCTTTCCACCGGACAGCTGCTGTTCTGTCGATCGATTAATTGGCCAGCTAGCTCAGCCACGCACTACGTGCAACGGATCCGATCGCCTCATCCATGCCGATCGACAACGACCGGCCGGGGACGGGCGTGGCGCGCGAGCCCCACCTCCACGTGATCGGTCCGCCCTCATCCGCGCCGATAAGACGCGACCGGCCGAGTTCCCGGCTCCGTACGTCGCTCTCTCGCGCTCCGTGTGGCTAGCCGCCGGTCCTGCTCCAACGTCGAAACCCGGCGGGGCGATCTTTTCCACGGCGCCAACGCCATCCACCGCGACGATCCATGCTCCTCGCGCGGGCGGGACCGATCGACAGATGTGAGCAGGTGATCGGCCCCTGGCCTGGCATGGCTCTTTCGCTGCATGCCGCAGGCCCATCGTCTCCAATCACGGCGCTCTTTGTCATCCATCCACAGAGAATCGCGGAGAGCGATGGCGTGTGGTAGCACTGCAGATGGGTTCGCGCCCGTTAGAGTAGTCGCTTGCGCACGGGTCAAGGGTGAGCCTTTGCTTTCACCGGAGGTCGGCGAAGGAAAAGGGCCGACGGCCGACCGGCTAGGGGCCAATCTAGGCCAAAACCCAAGGTGTAGTAGCTACGTAGGAGTACAATAGTAGGAGTATCGATTCAAACAGGAGTACGTATCAACTGATTCTCAAGAAAAAAAAAGTACGTAGCGATTTGATCTGCAACTCGACCGGATAAGGCAAACGCATCATCGTCGGCATTTCCGCCGATCAAGCTAGGCAAGGTACTACATATGCTATGCATGCACGAGCTAGCTAGGAACAGTATATGCTTGCATATCATATGTACCCAGCCGGGTGGTCAGCCCGCGGGAAAGAACTGAAAAAAAAGGCAGAAAACGCATCAACCAGTTGCCTAACAGCATGTGCATCCAGGCACCCAAACCCGCATTAAACGTCCGAGCGGACGGCCCGGTCAGTGACTAGTCCAGAAAGCCGACCCAAACGGGTGCCTCAAACGTCTGGGCTGATCGGCACCCCTCATATGCACCCCAAATATGGGACGGATATGGGATGCCCGGCCGCGATGGGGCGCGGCCGCCATGTCGAACCCGACAGGCCTACCCCACCACAAATTGCAGCAAATTCATCAAACCCTTTCCCCCTCCTCCCTCCTCCATCCACCCTCTCTCGCGTTCGAGCCCTCGCCATCCACAACCCTTGCTCCCCATCCTCGCCGCCGGTCCCGATCCACCACCCTAGATGTCGTCCAGCCCGTCCCCGGCAGTTGCGACAGAGGTTGCGTCCACCTCGTCGGCATTCCATCCACGGCTTCGTCCTGCAAGGCGGAGAACGTCGCCCGGAGGACCGTCGACGGAGGCAGCGAGAGAGGGAAGCGTTGGCGCCACAGGGAGCGGATGCGGACATGGATAAGCAGATGTCCCCGCCGCCGCACCCGGACCCGGCACCCCATCCATCCAGCCACCAACAAGGATTCACTAGTAGAAAACAGGGCTTTGGTCCAGACCAGATAAGGGCATTAATCCCGGTTCTCTTACGAACCGGGACCAAATGGTGCATCAGTCCCGGTTCGTGAGGCCAGGGCGCCGACCGGGCCTCGGGGGCCATTGGTCCCGGTTCGTCTGACCCCTTTGGTCTCGGTTCCAGACACGAACCGGGACCAATGGGCCTCGCTCCTGGTGCAGCACCTTTAGTCCCGGTTGGTGGCTGGAACCGGGACTAAAGGTCAGTCTTCTGTCCCGGTTCTGGCCACCAACCGGGACTAAAGAGATGCCTATATATACCCTCGCCCCTGCCGACCCTCTCCTCTGTTTTTTGGCCGTGTGGGAGGTGTGCATGCGCTGCTCTGTTCTCCCTTCTATGCATGCACGTGAGGTGTTCGATGAAATGCCCGAGCCACACTTAAGCTTTCTCCTCTACAAGCTCGACCTCCAAGCTCCATTTTCCTTAAGATTTGTCTAGGTTTGGCGGTCCGTCCCGTCCCGTCCCCGCCCTCACCGCCGTCGATCGCCCGTGCCGATCTCGTCGCCGGCACCACCGTGGTGAGCCTCTTATTCTTATCTTCTTTCTAAAAGAAAAAAAAATCTTACTTGTATGATTTAGATAGATACTTGTATAATTTTCTTACTTTTATTATTGTTTGTTATTATATAGTGCCATGGTTTTGGTATCCGCCCCCGTCGGCCCTCGTCCTGTCTATGATTCGAATGTGGTATATTATCTTTTATAACTATTTGTTTCATTTAGTGTTTATGACAATTATGCCGACCAACGTGGCATAGATGTTTTTATCTAGGAGGTATGTGAATCGGAAATTCCAACCGACCCTCTTGTCGAGAGGTTAAATTTAGTTGAAAAAGAAAACAATTACTTGAAGAAAAAATTGAAAAGAATTGAGGAGGGAGAAGGTGGAATTAGAGTTGCATGTTGCGGATGTCGTCGATGATCACAAGATCAAGATGGATGCAATGCGCTTGAAGATTATAAAGATTAGAAAATATGCCATTGATACTGAGACTTGATATCATTATGCCGTTGGATCAATTGTTACCTTAGTTGTGATTATGATCGCATTTGTTGTTGCATTGAAATGTTTTACATAGTTTCAATGTATGTTTTAATTAGATGCTCTAAAGAGCTATATGTTGTTCAATGAAAACTATGTATGAACTTTATGTATTTATTTTTTCAGTAATAACAATTGATCACTACTGTACTTTGGTTTTAATGTGATGATGAACTTGTATTAATTTGGTCACTTCTCTATTCATGGTGTTTTGTAATGATTTTTGATACATCTAATTATATAATGCATGCAGATGAACCGGCAATGGATGTACGGTGACAGATGCACTTCCGAGTACATTGAGGGACTGCATAATTTTCTCGAAGTGGCTGAGGCAAACAAGCAGAATGATTTTATGTATTGTCCATGCCGTGTCTGTGGGAATACGAAGGATTACTCTGACTCGAAAACCCTTCACGTCCACCTGCTTGAGAAGGGTTTCATGCCACACTATAATGTTTGGACCAAGCACGGAGAAAGAGGGGTTATGATGGAAGACAACGAAGAAGAAGAGGATGATGACAACTATCCCCCTGAATACGGTGATACTGCAATGGGGGAAGCTGAAGATCAAGAGGAATCAGACGATGTGCCCGATGATGATCTTCGCCGGGTCATTGTTGATGCAAAGAGACAATGCCAAAGTGAAAGGGAGAAGTTGAAGGTCGATCGCATGTTAGAGGATCATAAAAAAGGGTTGTACCCAAAGTACGTGTGTGGGATGAGCACAATCAGGAGGAATTTGACCTACATGTGTTGCTGTTTGTAACCATCAATGATTGGCCTGCTCTCAGTAACCTTTCAGGACAGACAAACAAGAGATATCAGGCATGTACGCACTATTTAGATGACACCGAAAGTATATATTTAGACAAATACAGGAAGAATGTGTACCTGGGACATCGTCGATTTCATCCGACCAACCATCAATGTCGAAAGAAAGGCAAGCATTTAAAAGGTGAGGCAGATCACGGAAGAAGCCCGCCCTCCGTACTGGTGATCACATACTTGATATGGTCAATGATTTACAAGTAATCTTTGGAAAGGGTCCCGGCGGACTATCTGTTCCGAATGACGCTGAGGGACGCGCACCCATGTGGAAGAAGAAATCTATATTTTGGGACCTACCCTATTGGAAAGAGCTAGAGGTCCGCTCTGCAATCGACGTGATGCACGTGACGAAGAACCTTTGTGTGAACCTGCTAGGCTTCTTGGGTGTGTATGGGAAGACAAAAGATACACCGGAGGCACGGGAGGACCAGCAACGTGTGCACGAAAAATACGGCATGCATCCAAAGCAGTATCAAGGTCCCGCCAGCTACGCTCTTACCAAAGAAGAGAAGGAAATCTTCTTTGAATGCCTGCTCAGTATGAAGGTCCCGTCTGGCTTCTCGTCCAATATAAAGGGAATAATCAATATCCCAGAGAAAAAGTTCAAGAACCTAAAGTCTCATGACTGCCACATGATTATGACGCAACTGCTTCCGGTTGCATTGAGGGGGCTTCTACCGGAAAACGTTTGATTAGCCATTGTGAAGCTATGTGCATTCCTCAATGCAATCTATCAGAAGGTAATCGATCCAGAAATCCTATCAAGGTTAAAAGAATGATTTGGTGCAATGTCTTGTTAGTTTCGAGCTGGTGTTCCCACCATCCTTCTTCAATATCATGACGCACGTCCTAGTTCATCTAGTCGACAAGATTGCCATTATGGGCCCTATATTTCTACACAATATGTTCCTCTTTGGGAGGTTCATGGGAGTCTTAAAAAAATATGTTCGTAACCGTGCTAGGCCAGAAGGAAGCATCTCCACGGGCCATCAAACAGAGTAGGTCATTGGGTTTTGTGTTGACTTCATTCCTGACCTTAAGCAGATTGGTCTCCCTCAATCGCGGTATGAGGGGAGACTGACTGGAAAATGCACGCTAGGAGCGGACTCAATAATATGTAGGGACGGGCATTCTTGGGCTCAAGCACACTACACAGTTCTACAGAATTCTACCTTGGTGACCCCGTATGTCAATGAACACAAGAATATTCTGCACTCCAAACACCCGGAGCAGTGTGACGACTGGATTACATGTGAACACATCAGGATTTTCGGCAGTTGGTGGCAAACACATCTCATGGGTAACAACACTGTTGGAGATGAGTTGTACTCGTTGGCCAGGACACCATCTTCGACTGTATTGACTTACAAAGGGTACGAGATAAATGCTAATACATTTTACACGATCGCCCAAGATCAAAAGAGCACCAACCAAAACAGTGGTGTCCGCTTTGATGCAGCAACCAACAGGGGAAAGGACACATATTATGGTTATATAGTGGACATATGGGAACTTGACTATGAACATGATTTTAAGGTCCCTTTGTTTCGGTGCAAATGGGTCAATCTGTCAGGAGGCGGGGTACAGGTAGACCCACAGTACGGAATGACAACAGTGGATCTCAACAATCTTGGGTACACAGACAAACCATTCGTCCTAGCCAATGATGTGCCACAGGTTTTCTATGTGAAGGACACGTCTACCAAACCGAGAAAAAGAAAAGATAAGGAAGCGAATACATCATACGATGAGCCAAAGCACCACATAGTTCTTTCAGGGAAAAGAGACATCATGGGAGTGGAGGGCAAGACAGACATGTCTGAAGATTATGAAAAGTTTCATGAAATTCCTCCCTTCAAAGTGAAGGCTTACCCAAGCACCAAGTTAAACGATGAAAATTATCCATGGTTACGAGGCAATAAGCAAGGGACACACGCGAAGAAAAAGTGAAGAGTTTCTCTCCGCAACTATTCTGATGATGGATTTGATTACGCGAAGAAAAAATGGAATCCCTTTGTAGTAGATGAGTTTTCATCCGAAACCCTGATACTTCGAAATAGATTGTCCAGTTTGTACGCGAAGTGCATCCAGTTTTTTCCGTAACCCTCTCAACTTTTTAGCACATGCTATGTGGTTGAAATGATGATACCATACCAACTTTCAATCTTTTTAGAGTTCATTTGTAGTGCTTTTGAATTTCAGGGTCATTTAGCTAAAAAAAATCAGTAAATGCATGAAAAATACCAAATGAAGTCAGAAAGGGTTGAAAATTGATGATGTGGCTTTGAATGATGCATGTTGAACGCACAAAAAGTCTGGAGTTGAAATAAGTTCAAAAAAATGAAATCCCTTTGTAACAGATGAGTTTTCGTCCGAAACCGAGATTCTTCGAAAGAGATTGTCCATGTTGTACACGAAGTGCATCCAGTTTTTGTTGTAACCCTCTCAACTTTTTAGCACATGCTATGTGGGTGAAATTATGATACCATGCCAACTTTCAAACTTTTCAGAGTTCATTTGTAGTGCTTTTCAATTTCAGGGTCATTTAGCTCAAAGAATGAACTAATAGCAAAAAGAATGAACTAAAAAGCTTTTATAAAACTCTAATAGCAAAAAGAATGAACTAAAAAAATCAATTAAATATAATATTCTTCAATAGAAAAAAAAAATCAACTAAAAAGAATCAAATAATATTAGCTAAAATTATCAAAGTTTTTATTTGTTAAAAAGAATGAACTAAAATATTAACTAAAAGAATGAACTAAAAGAATCAAAATAATAGTAACTAAAATTATCAAAGTATTTATTTTTTTAAAAAAGAATGAACTAAAAAGAATCAACTAAAACATTAACTAAAAAGAATCAAATAAAATATTTTGTTATGATCCACTAAAACAAAACTATAATATTCTTCAATAGCAAAAAGAATCAACTAAAAAGCTTTTATAAACCTCTAGTTATTCTTAAAATAATATTAAGTTAAAATTATATAAAATTTATGCAACTAAAATTATCAAAGTCTTTTTTGTTAAAAACTTTAGTATCAAAAAGAATTTTCATAAAGTTTTTTTATTAAAATCTTTAATAGCAAACTAAAATAATAGAAAAAAATTGCCCGCCTACTAGGCCACAACGGCCTGCATACGACTAGAAACCCAACTACTAGTTGGGCCAGGATGCAGGCCCGCTGGGCAAGTAGGCCCCACAGGGAGTAACAGGTTCGTTCAGCCCACACAGGCCTGCTTTAGAGAGGAGCTCGAAACCGTAGCCCCGGCGGGGCTTATAAACAGGTGCGAGCGCCTCTCAACTAGCGAGGTGGGACTAAACTTTCGACACCGCTGTGCCAGGCTATTGGTCCCGGTTGGTGGCTCGAACCGGGACGAATGCCCCCCTTTCGTCCCGGTTCGAGCCACCAACCGGGACCAAAGGTCTCTGCTTCCCGCCCTTTGGGCTGCTGAAATTGACCTTTAGTCCCGGTTGGTGTTACCAACCGGGACGAAAGGGGGGCCTTTCGTCCCGGTTGGTGACACCAACCGGGACCAATGCTTTTTTATATAAGCAGCACTTAGCAGTTTCTTGAAAGATCAGTTCTTTCTTCCCCGACGCCCCCAGGCTACTCCTCGTCACCGTCGCTCCCATCGCCATCGAGCCCTGCCCCACCGTCGCCGCACCCGTGCCCCGCCGTCGCTGCCCCCGAGCCCGCGCCGCCCCCGAGCCCGCGCCGCCCCCGCTGTGAGCCGCCGCCGCTCCGGCCCGCTGTTTTTTTATTATGTTTATGTATATATGTATGTATATGTATGTATGATATGATGATAGATGATAGATGTATGTATGTATGTATATGTTTTTTTTTTGCAGGCATGTATATGTTTATTAATTATGTTTATGTTTATGTAGATGCATAGTGTATATATAATGTAGATGTATACGTAGATGCTTAGTGTATATATAATGTAGATGTATATGTATGTATGGATGGATGGATGGATGTATATAGAAAATATTGGTAAAACTTTAGAAATTCGTACAAAATTAACCGTAGAGTTAAATGCACTAGAGGTCTTATAAGTTTCGCCGTTGTGTCACTTTAGTCCTATTTCTTTGAAAATGCACCTTTAGGTCCCAATTCTTTAGTAAGTGGTTCACTGGAGGTCCTTTTTTTCATTAGCGCTCGCTGACCTGCCCGCATGGCGCGTTGACCCACGCCACGTCGACAGCGGGCCCAACCGCTGGGCGAGAAACTTTGCAATTAGCCCCCCCCCCCCGAATCTATTCCCGTCTCATTGGCGCCCCATCTCCTCTTTTGGGGCTACTCTGGCGACGACACTGGAGGCGATCCACGGAGGCGCCGGCGACGATTTCCTCCGCGCGGCGACGATTTCCTCCGTGCGGCGACGACCGAAGGTGATCTGGAGGCCAATCCGAGCAGGTACCCGTGAAGATGCCCCTCTGCGGCGGCCAGTGGGCGATCCTCCTCCATGTTATGGTAAGAACCCTAATCTTGTCGTTCCTCTTCTCTTGTAGTGCTTCTAATCTGCGATAACTGTGCCATGGTCATTGATTTACTTCGATTTGCACTGTCACATTTAGGATTCCAAAACCGCATGCTCTGATTTGATGTTAGGGTTAGGGTTTCAGTTCTAAATCCCAAAAGACCACTGTTTTTGTAATTTTTTCGCTGCAATACATCAATTGAAATTTGACAAATTATTTCCATTGTAATGATAGGACCAAATGAATGACCAGAGCTACCTCCAGATCTTCCTGTTCATGCAATAGATAAGTGGCCATTCCTAACCAGAAAATCAAAATAGTTATCTGGGCCATCTTCCCAGTAGTAGTGTTGGCATGGATTCGGTCCAACCTGAACGAATTTGAGAGATTCAGAAAAAGAGAAATGTGATCGAATCAAAGATAAAGGCTTCAAAACATCAAACTCTTGGTTCTTACATGATGGTTGGGGCACTTGTAGAACACCCGTTCAGGGTTGGTAGTAGATCTCGAACGGAGCACAATGGTGTCACAGACATGGCAGCAAGGACAAGCCACCAGTGGCAACATACCAGACGAAGTTGGAGCTTGCGCCGGCGGCGGCGGCGACGCTAACGACGACGCTACCATGCTCCTCTTCTTCAACTGCTTCCCCGCCGAGGAGCTTGAAGTGCCGGCCATGGCTAGGGTTAGGGTACAGGAGAGAGAGAGAGGGGGGATTTGGGGAAGAATAGAGCCAGGGACCGGGGAATGTGAAGAAGAGTGTTTCTAAGGGGGTTTCTGTAAAAAAAAGAGTAGCCTCCGCAGCCTCGCTATCGACGTGGCGTGGGTCAACGCGCCACGCGGGCAGGTCAGCGAGCGCTAGTTAAGAAAAGGACCTCGGGTGAACCACTTACTAAAGAATTGGGACCTAAAGGTGCATTTTCAAAGAAATAGGACTAAAGTGACACAACGACGAAACTTTTAGGACCTCCAGTGCATTTAACTCTTAACCGTAACTCCGATGAAAATAATTTATATATGAAAATCGATCAGAAAAATATGACGAATCCAAATATGCCCTCCATTCATCTGTCACAAGCAGCTAGCATATCGAACCTGGAACCGTCCCCCTCCGGTTCATCTGTCCGAAAATGCAGACTTCGGGAAAACATTCCCGGATGTTATCCCCCTTCACCTAGCTATATCGTGTAGTGCCGCGTTAGAACACCCCTAACTCTCTCGGGAATTCAACATATCCCCGATAACTTCGACGTGAGGGGGGGGGGGGTCCGCAAGTATCCTCGACGACCATGAGAGAGGCAGTCCGCAAAGTATCCTCTCTCGAAAGATAGGATGACTCATCAGACATGAAGGGGGAGGAGTCCTCGACGATCGTCTGAAATGTTTGGCACTAATCCATTGCTCGTGTGCATATGATTCCTTGTTGTGATATTAAGTCCATGTTTGCCACTAATCCATCTCTCATGTTTGTATATTGCCATGTTGTAATATTTGCAAAAACTATGGACAGAGACTTAGAAAAAGAAGAGTTGTTGGGGGATATAATCCGCGACGGAGGTGATATCACCTTGTCGTTTCTCAATGACACCGATGGTCAGGAAAGAGAGGATGACGGCTCCGGTGATCCAATGGAGGAGGAAGGAGATCATGACGGCTCCAGTGATCCAATGGAGGAGGAAGGAGATCATGACGGCTCCGGTGACCAAATGGCAGAGGAAGGAGATCATGACAGCTCCGGTGACCGAACAGAGGAGGGAGCCTTAACTGTTGCAAAGTCCGGCGAGGTATATATATATTAATTAAGCCTGTGCTTACTTGATGCATTAATTGTTTTGTATGTACATATATTAATGCTTCTTTCTTCTTTTAGCCCTCTGGATCGAGCCAAACTTTCGTAAGGAGACGAGGCCCGAAGAAAAGGTTGCGCCAGGATGAAAGGTTCACGATCATAGAAGTCGCGAAAGATGGCCAACCGATTGCTCCCAAGCGGACCAAGGACACATTTGTACATCAGTGCGGAGTTGTTGTTAGGGACAGCGTCCCGATCAGCATCCAAGAATGGAATAAGAAGAAGGACCCTAAAGTTTCTTATGTCCAGGATAGACTGAAAGATGATCTTTGGACCTCGCTGATGACAAATTTTAAACTACCACCAGAGGAGGATCCGAATAACCTAGCTATAGAGCGAAAGGTCAAGGCATTTGCTCTTAAGAAGATGGCAAAACTATTCAAGAACTGGAAGAAAGAGTTGAACAAAAAGTTTGTCGAGAAAGATGAGACTTCAGAATTCATCGGTCAATATGAGAAGATAAGAGATCACTGGCCCGCATTTGTGGCCTACAAGAAAACGGACAAGGGTAACCAAAGGTCACTGACAAACAAGCAAAATGCTGCAAAGAAGAAGTATCACCATACCACGGGGTCAGGTGGCTACAGCAAAGCCCGGCCGTTGTGTGACAAAGCTAAGCAAGACCTGCTTGCTAAACGGGTCCAACCAGCGACATTGCACTGGCCAGATCGGGCAAGGACTTGGTTCTTCAGGGTTGGGGGAACTTTGGACCCAGAATCAGGGAAGTGTGTTTGGACGAACGATCAACTTTACCCGTCACGAAGCTTGAGGAAGCAATCAAGGCAGCGCAGGAAGGGACGTTCATTCCCGACAGAGAGAAGGATGAGCTGACAGAGGCCCTCGGGAATCCTGAACACCCTGGACGAACACGGGGCACATCAGGCTCCGTTTCGTGGGTGCATGGGTTTCCCGACAGCAGTGGTTATAGAAGCCGAGAGAGAAAGAAGAGAGAGGAAGCAAGCGAAATGCAGAAGCTCAGTGCAAGATTAGCGAAACTAGAGGAACTTGAGAGCCAACGAGCTATCGGCCAACCATCTCAGCGGCACGAAGATCCTTCCTTCGACACTGCCCCAGAAGCTACCCCACCATCTCAGCGGAGAAGCAGCGTGGCTTCCACGGAGCTCGTTCAGCCTGATTTTACGGCTCCTCGCTACCCCGTGCATAGTATCACGGGGACTGAACATTGTGTGCTAATGGCGAAATGCCAGAACCTGACCTTGAAGGCGGCGGTCGGCTCTGTTTTACCTCCTCGAGCTGAGGGAACTTTCCATTGCCGTCCGATTCCACATGGCTATGCTATTGTCACAGTGGATGAAATAATGGAGGGATTTGAGGGGCTAGAGCTTGACTACCCTACAGGTGAAGGGGATATTCTTCTGGAAAATGCTTTAAGGAGTACCTGTGTATGGACAAAGGAGAACATCAAGCTTCCAAACTGGACGCCGCCTCAGCAGACTCAGCTGGATCCTCAGCGGACTCCTCCTCACAGTCCAGCTCTGCTATCTCCGCTGCCTGAGTCGTCTCCGGCGTGTCTGCCGTCTCCGCCGCCTCAGCGGACTCTAACGGAGGAGGGCCCTCAGCAGAATCCTCCTTCGCCTCAGCTGTCTCCGTCCCCGCAGCCGTCTTCGGCGCGTCAGCGGGCTCCACCGCTTCAGCAGGCTCCGGCGCGTCAGCGGACTCCGCCGCCACAGCAACAGCGGAAGAGAGGCGCCGTCGCTCCGGCGGCTAGCAGCACAAAAGGCAAGAAATTCAAAGCTGGTCCAAGCCTCAAGCCTCTTCCAAAGTTACCATATGAGAGGACTGAGGAGGAAACCAATGACATCGTGCATGCCGAAGTGCAGGCCCATTTTGAACGGAAACGTCCACCTCCGAAGGAAACTATAGATCCGGTGAAATCGAAGCGCACTATGGATGCCCTTAAGCGACCACCACCGCCTCCGCCGCAATCTACCTATGACCGCTGTATTGAAAGGACATATGATGAAGCGCGGCGGTCGGGAAGTACTACCTGTGCTGCAAGACGAAGAAGTGGGAAAACAATTCCCCAGCTCGGCGAACAGGAGAAGCAATCGTGCCCCCCGCTCAAGGTGTCTAGCGATATCGCTAATCATCCGTGGCTACTGCCCGATATCACACTTGATGATTACATGGGCGATGATGTACAATTTGAAATGGCTGAGGTAGTAGAGATCTTTAGATACGAGCACGGGAAGCCTCTCGTCAAACCTGATCATCCTCCTCTAACAACGATGATGCAAAGATTGCATGACTAGTACTTGGAAAGCTGCAGGAAGAATGGGACCGATAGTTTGATGGTGAGAATTAAAGATGAGCACGATCTCATTGGAGTCGACCTGATGCCTGTTGAATTTATGGAATTATTTCAGTTATTCAATCAAGACGCCCTCGACAAACAACTCATGACTTGCTACTGTCTGTAAGTATTACTTCTGTAATTAAGTCTCTAGCTCAGCTCGTTCATTGCATGTATATATAATTATCCTCACTATATTATGCAGATTGAAGATCGTCGAATGCAAAAGAGGACAAATCTATGACATTGGGTTCATTAGCCCAAATACCATAAATGAATGGACGGTAGAAAATAGAGTTGAAGATACTGAGGAAAACTTGCTAAAAGTGTTCCTTCGACATCAAAACAAAAGGGAAATACTCTTTCCTTACAACTTTAAGTGAGTGTTACTGTCTTGTGCATATTCGGTTTCGCTTACTCGAGGTTAAGTAATGTAATTGATGAGTTATGCGTGCACAGGTTCCACTTTATTCTGCTATCCATTAAGCTTGACGGGGGAGTAGTAACTGTCTTAGACTCGAGACGTAAAGATCCCAAGGATTATGCGGACATGACTGCAATGCTCCAAAAGTAAGTTCAATCATTATCACACCATATCGGCAACTTTCGTTCATTTCCTGATATCAAGTAATCATTTTCTTTGCCTGGCAGGGTTTGGAAAAAATTCACCGGAATGGTTTCGGGTCTGAAGAATGAGTTGCGATTTACACACCCCAAAGTAAGTAGTACTAGCTAGTTCCGCGCATCTCTCATTGATTCTAGTTTCATCAATACCATTATCATGCTTGATTATCAGTTTGATTGAACTCTATTCTCGTAAAGTGCTTGTTGCAGCCACCCGGGACTAATTTATGTGGATACTACGTTTGCGAGTTCATGCGCCACTCGACCTGTGAGCAGGGCATCTCTGACCAACAATTTGAAGTACGTAAACAATATTCACAATTTTATTTTATTACCATCAATTGTGTTGAGTTTCATTCATATATATGTATTGACCCCCTTCTTTAAATTAGATGCAGGATAAACTCCTACCACATGATCGCATACGAGCAATTCAAGAGGAATTGGCGGGATTCTTTCTTGACCACGTCATACATGAAAAGGGAGAATACCATACGGAAACTCAATGGGAGTTTGGCGCTTGATTATGTCAGGGATGTTATATTGTATATATGTAGTAGCGTCGGATAGATATACGAAAACGTTTTGTTCGACCAATCATGGAGAAAGAGAGGTCACTTCTCTCTATATATGTTCATGATGATGTTGTGTAATTAATGGTTCTTTCATTTGCTTACTAGCTAGCGTCGAGTTCTCTCTATATGTAGTAGCTACCGTCGACCAAACACGGAGAAAGAGAGGTCAGTTCTCTCTATATGTAGTAGCTAGCTAACACAATATGAAACCCCTAAACCCTCCAAAACCCCTAACCCCCCCCCCCTTTAAAAAAAACAAAAACCACAGCGCCTGGGAGCTGCTGACGCGTGGCTGCCTTTTAGTCCCGATTGGTGTTACCAACCGGGACTAAAGGTCCTCCTGGCTGGGCGCCCCACAGCGGCCACGTGGAGCTCCTTTAGTCTCGGTTCGTAAGCCAACCGGGACTAAAAGGTTGTGGGCATTAGTCCCGACCTTTTGTCCCGGTTCCAGAACCGGGACTAAAGGCCCTCTGGAACCGGGACTAGTGCCGTGTTTTCTACTAGTGATTGCATCGCTGGACCAGGTTGGGACAGAGGAGGATCTGACGGCCGGTTGGGGCATTCCGGAGGCTTTCCGCCCATGAGATGCCGGCGGTGGACATCTGTCACTCACCACAACTGGTTCGGGCGCGGACAGAACGCAAGGGCCTCCCGTGACACCGTGGCTACAAAACTGTCCTCCACATGGACGGGCATTTTTTCGGTGAGGGAAAACAAGAAAGAGGAGAGGAACAAGCTCATGTTGGATGCGCAAAAGAAGAGGATGGATTGGAACCGGAAGAGGACAGAGAAGAAGCTGGAAATTGAGCGGGAAAATATCAAGTTGGAGAAGCAAGAGACGATGATCAAATGGGCACTCGAGAAGGCCAAGACATTTGGAAAGATTGGGCTTGAGAAGAAGAGGTTGCAACTCACACGGGATGTGGAGGATGTGAAGATCATGTTGACGGACGAAAGCCTTTTGGATGAGTATGCAAAGAAGTGGCTTGCGGAGAAGAAGAAGGAGATCAATGGCCGTAGGGAGTACGAGGCGGGGAAGGCGGCTACGATAGCAGCAGAGCATGTGGCCCAGATGCAGGCGAAGCAGGACGCAAGGATGGCGTCCACACTAGTAGAAAACAGGGCTTTGGTCCAGGCCTAAAAAGGGCATTAATCCCGGTTCACCTACGAACCGGGACCAAAGGGGGCATCAGTCCCGGTTCGTGAGGCCAGGGCGCCAGCCGGGCCTCGGGGGCCATTGGTCCCGGTTCGTCTGACCCCTTTGGTCCCGGTTCCAGACACGAACCGGGACCAATGGGCCTCGCTCTTGGCCCACAACCTTTAGTCCCGGTTGGTGGCTGGAACCGGACCAAATGTGGTCCTTTAGTCCAGGTTTCAGCCACCAACTGGGACTAAAGAGAGGCCTATATATACCCCCTGCCCGCGAGCAGAGCAGTGCACTGCTCCGTTTTTTTGGCCGGCCGTGGGAGAGCTTTGTGGTGCTCTAGCTCACCTCCTATGCACATGAGGTGTTCGATGAAATGCCCGAGCCACACTTAAGCTTTCTCCTCTCGAAGCTCTTTGTCCAAACTCCATTTTCCTCAAGATTTGTCTAGGTTTGGCGGTCCGTCCTGTCCCGTCCCCGTCCTCACCGCCGTCGATCGCCCGCGTCGATCTCGTCGCCGGCACCACCGTGGTGAGCCTTTTGTTCTTATCTTCTTTCTAAAAGAAAAAAAATTCTTACTTGTATGATTTAGATTGATACATGTATAATTTTCTTATTTTTATTATTGTTTGTTATTATATAGTCGATGGTTTTGGTATCCGCCCCCGTCGGCCCTCGTCCTGTCTATGATTCGGATGTGGTATATATTATCTTTTATAACTATTTGTTTCATTTAGTGTTTATGACAATTATGCCGACCAATGTGACATAGATGTTTTATCTAGGAGGTATGTGAACCGGAAATTCCAACCAACCCTCTTGTCGAGAGGTTAAATTTAGTTGAAAAAGAAAACGATTACTTGAAGAAAAAATTGAAAAGAATTGAGGAGGAGAAGATGGCATTGGAGTTGCATGTTGCGGATATCGTCGATGATCACAAGATCAAGATGAATAAAATGCGCTTGAAGATTAGAAAGATTAAAAAATATGCCATTCATACCGAGGCTTGGTATCATTAGGCCGTTGGATCAATTGTTACCTTAGTTGTGATTATGATCGCATTTGTTGTTGCATTGAAATGGTTTAATTAGATGCTCTAGAGAGCTATATGTTGTTCAATGAGAACTATGTATGAACTTTATGTATTTATTTTTTCAGTAATAACATTTGATCACTACTGTACTTTGGTTTTAATGTGATGATGAACTTCTATTAATTTGGTCACTTCTGTATTCATGATGTTCTGTAATAGTTTTTGACACACTTAATTATATATAATGCACGCAGATGAACTGGCAATGGATGTACGGTAACAGACGCACCTCCGAGTACATTAAGGGCGTGCATAATTTTCTCGAAGTGGCTAAGGCAAACAAGCAGAATTGTTTTATGTGCTGTCCATGCCCTGTCTGTTGGAATACGAAGTCTTACTCTAACTTAAAACCCTTCACATCCACCTGCTTGAGAAGGGTTTCATGCCACACTATAATGTTTGGACCAAGCACGGAGAAAGAGGGGTTATGATGGAAGACAGCGAAGAAGAAGAGGATGATGACAACTATGTGCCCCCTGAATACGGTGATGCTGCAACGGGGGAAGCTGAAGATCAAGAGGAACCAGACGATGTGCACGATGATGATCTTCACCGGGTCATTGTTGATGCAAAGAGACAATGTGAAAGTGAAAAGGAGAAGTTGAAGTTCGATCGCATGTTAGAGGATCACAAAAAGGGTTGTACCCAAATTGCGAAGATGGCAACACAAAGCTCGGTACCACACTAGAATTGCTGTAGTGGAAGGCAGACAATGGTGTATCTGACAACGGATTTGAGAAGCTACTGAAAATATTGAAGAAGAAGCTTCCAAAGGATAACGAATTGCCCGACAGTACGTACGGAGCAAAGAAGGTTCTATGCCCTCTAGGATTGGAGGTGCAGAAGATACATGCATGCCCTAATGACTGCATCCTCTACCACGGTTGCGTACGAGGATTTGAACGCATGCCCGGTATGTGGTGCATTGCGGTATAAGATCAGACGAGGTGACCCTGGTGATGTTGACGGCGAGTGCCCCGTGACTCTATGTATCTATAACCTTCCTCCTTGGCTGTGCATGAAGCGGAAGTTCATTATGATGCCAGTTCTCATCCAAGGCCCTAAGCAACCCGGCAACGACATTGATGTGTACCTAAGGCCATTAGTTGAAGAACTTTTATAGCTGTGGAATGGAAAAGGTGTACGTGTGTGGGATGAGCAAGACCAGCAGGAATTTGACCTACATGCGTTGTTGTTTGTAACCACCAATGATTGGCCTGCTCTCAGTAATCTTTCAGGACAGACAAATAAGGGATACCACGCATGCACGCACTATTTAGATGACACCGAAAGTATATATTTGGACAAATGCATGAAGAATGTGTACCTGGGGCATCGTCGATTTCTTCCGACCAACCATCAATGTCGAAAGAAAGGCAAGCATTTCAAAGGCGAGGCAGATCACCGGAGGAAGCCCGCCATCCGTACTGGTGATCACATACTTGCTATGGTTAATGATTTACAAGTAATCTTTGGAAAGGGTCCCGGCGGACTATCTGTTTCGAATGACGCTGAGGGACGTGCACCCATGTGGAAGAAGAAATCTATATTTTGGGACCTATCCTATTGGAAAGACCTAGAGGTCTGCTCTGCAATCGACGTGATGCACGTGACGAAGAATCTTTGCGTGAACCTGCTTGGCTTCTTGGGCGTGTATGGGAAGACAAAAGATACACCGGAGGCACGGGAGGACCAGCAACGTGTGCACGAAAAAGATGGCATGCCTCCAAAGCAATATGATGGTCCTGCCAGCTACGCTCTTACCAAAGAAGAGAAGGAAATCTTCTTTGAATGCCAGCTCAGTATGAAGGTCCCGTCTGGCTTCTCGTCTAATATAAAGGGAATAATAAATATCCCAGAGAAAAAGTTTCAGAACCTAAAGTCTCATGACTGCCACGTGATTATGACGCAACTGCTTCCGGTTGCATTGATGGGGCTTCTACCGAAAAACGTTCGACTAGCCATTGTGAAGCTATGTGCATTCCTCAATGCAATCTCTCAGAAGGTGATCGATCCAGAAATCCTACCAAGATTAAGGAGTGATTTGGCGCAATGTCTTGTCAGTTTCGAGATGGTGTTCCCACCATCCTTCTTCAATATCATGACGCACGTCCTAGTTCATCTAGTCGACGAGATTGCCATTCTGGGCCCTGTATTTCTACACAATATGTTCCCCTTTGAGAGGTTCATGGGAGTCTTAAAGAAATATGTTCGAAACCGTGCAAGGCCAGAAGGAAGCATCTCCACGGGCCATCAAACAGAGGAGGTCATTGGGTTTTGTGTTGACTTCATTCCTGGCCTTAAGAAGATTGGTTTCCCTCAATCGCGGTATGAGGGGAGACTGACTGGAAAAGACACGCTAGGAGCGGACTCAATAATATGTAGAGACGGGCATTCTTGGTCTCAAGCACACTACATAGTTCTACAGAATTCTACCTTGGTGACCCCGTATGTCAATGAACACAAGAATATTCTGCACTCCAAACACCCGGAGCAGTGTGACGACTGGATTACATGTGAACACATCAGGACTTTCGGCAGTTGGTTGCAAACACGTCTCATGGGTGAAAACACTGTTTCTGATGAGCTGTACTCGTTGGCAAGGGGGCCATCTTCGACTATATTGACTTACAAAGGGTACGAGATAAATGGGAATACATTTTACATGATCGCCCAAGATCAAAAGAGCACCAACCAAAACAGCGGTGTCCGCTTTGATGCAGCAACCAAGAGGGGAAAGGACACATGTTATGGTTACATAGTGGACATATGGGAACTTGACTATGGACATGATTTTAAGGTCCCTTTATTTCAGTGCAAATGGGTCAATCTGTCAGGAGGCGAGGTACAGGTAGACCCACAGTACAGAATGACAACAGTGGATCTGAACAATCTTGGGTACACAGACGAACCATTCATCCTAGTCAATGATGTGGCACAGATTTTCTATGTGAAGGACATGTCTACCAAACCGAGAAAAAGAAAAGATAAGGAAGCGAATACGTCATACGATGAGCCAAAGCGTCACATAGTTCTTTCAGGAAAAAGAGACATCGTGGGATTGGAGGGAAAGACAGACATGTCTGAAGATTATGAAAAGTTTCATGAAATTCCTCCCTTCAAAGTCAAGGCTGACCCAAGCAACCTGTTAAACGATGAAGATTATCCGTGGTTACGGCGCAATAAGCAAAGGACACAAGCGAAGAAAAAGTGAAGACTTTCTCTTCACAACTATTATGATGATGCCTTTGATCTAGAATATCACTGCAGTTACCTGTGAAGAAATGAAATGCCTTTTGTAACAGATGAGTTTCCGTCCGAAACCCTGATACTTCGAAAGAGATTGTCCATTTTGTACACGAAGTGCATCCAGTTTTTGTCGTAACCCTCTCAACTTTTTAGCACATGCTATGTGGGTGAAATGATGATACCATGCCAACTTTCAACCTTTTCACAGTTCATTTGAAGTGCTTTTCAATTTCAGAGTCATTTAGCTCAAAAAATCAGTAAATGCATGAAAAATACCAAATGAAGTCAGAAAGGGTTGAAAATTGATGATGTGGTTTTGAATGGTGCATTTTGAACACACAAAAAGTCTGGAGTTCAAATAAGTTCAAAAAAATGTAATCCCTTTGTAACAGATGAGTTTTCGTCCGAAACCCTGATACTTCGAAAGAGATTGTCCATTTTGTACACGAAGTGCATCCAGTTTTTGCCATAACTCTCTCAACTGTTTAGCACATGCTATGTGGGTGAGATAATGATACCATGCCAACCTTTAACCTTTTCACAGTTCATTTGAAGTGCTTTTCAATTTCAGGGTCATTTAAGTCAAAAAATCAGTAAATGCACGAAAAATACCAAATGAACTCAGAAAGGGTTGAAAATTGATGATGTGGCTTTGAATGGTGCAATTTGAACACACAAAAAGTCTGGAGTTCAAATAAGTTCAAAAAAATGAAATCCCTTTGTAACAGATGAGTTTTCGTCCGAAACCCTGATACTTCGAAAGAGATTGTCCATTTTGTACACGAAGTGCATCCAGTTTTTCCCATAACCCTCTCAACTTTTTAGCACATGCCAACTTTCAACCTTTTCACAGTTCATTTGAAGTGCTTTTCAATTTCAGGGTCATTTAGCTCAAAGAACGAACTAATAGCAAAAAGAATGAACTAGAAAACTTTTATGAAACTCTAATAGCAAAAGGAATCAACTAAAAAATCAATTAAAATATTCTGTTATGATCAACTAAAACAAAACTATAATATTCTTTAATAGCAAAAAGAATCAAC
The DNA here is from genome assembly GCA_011799875.1 of Thinopyrum elongatum. Classification (NCBI taxonomy): domain Eukaryota; kingdom Viridiplantae; phylum Streptophyta; class Magnoliopsida; order Poales; family Poaceae; genus Thinopyrum; species Thinopyrum elongatum. The sequence goes on along the minus strand of CM022303.1, from coordinate 117,010,894 downwards.
TAAAAAGCTTTTATAAAACTCTAATAGCAAAAGGAATCAACTAAAAACATTTTATAAACTTCTAGTATTTTTGAAACTAAAATTATAAAAAATGTATGCAACTAAAATTATCAAAGTCTTTTTGTTCAAAACCTATAATAGCAAAAAGAATATCATAAAGAATTTTTTTGTTAGAAACTTTAATAGCAAAAAGAATTATCATAAAGAATTTTTTTGTTAGAAACTAAAATAACAAAATCTGTTTTTGAATATAATGATAAAACACAGTAATATTAAATAGCAGGAAAAAGAATCACCCAAAAATCTATTTTTATAGTAAAGTTATTCACAAGCTAGTGATTCACACAAATTTCCAAGAATTCAAATTTGAAAACTAATGGCACTAATAGAAAGTTTATAATTTTTGTGACCTAACAGCAAAAAGAATTAAAAAAAGCAAAAGAAAATAAATAATGCAAAAAACAAAACAAAAAAACTGGAAAAAAAATAAAAAAATGCCGCCTACTGGGCCACCACGGCCTGAATATGACTAGAAACCCAACCAGCCAGGTGGGCCAGGATTCAGGCCCGCAGAAGGCCCAGTAGGCCCACAGGCATATACAGAGAGGTTAGGCCCGTAAGCCTGCTTTAGAGAGGAGCTTGAAGGCTCAGGTGCACCGCGCCTTTTAAATAGGTGCGCCACTCTCTCAACTAGCGAGGTGGGACTAAACTCCCACCACGCCGCTGTGCAAGCCCATTGGTCCCGGTTGGTGGCACGAACCGGGACCAATGCCCACCTTTGGTCCCGGTTCGTGGCACCAACCGGGACCAATGCCCCCCTTTGGTCCCGGTTCGTGCCATCAACCGGGACCAAAGGTCTCTGCTTCCCGCCCTTTGGGCTGACGAAAAGAGACCTTTGGTCCCGGTTGGTGGCACGAACCGGGACCAAAGGGTGGCATTGGTCCCGATTCGTGCCACAAACCGGGACCAAAGGTGTGGGTATATAACCCCACACTTAGAGAAATTTCCCCCCACCCCGCCATTCTTCTCTGAACGCCGCCAGGCTGCCCCTCCTTCCTCGACGCCGTCGCCGCCCCGTGGTCGCCGTCGCCGTCGCCGTTGCCGCCCGCTCCTTGACGCCGTCGCCGCCCGCTCCTCGTCGCCGTCGCCCCGCGCCCCTGCCCTGCCCCGACGCGCCGCCCGGCCCGCGCCCCCTGCCTCGACGTATGCCGGCCGCCCCGTGCTCCTTGCCTCGACGTCGGCCGCTCCGTGCCCCTGCCCCGACGCCACCCCGCGCCCCCGGCCTGCCCCGACCACGCCGCACATCTCCTCGCCGTTTGGTCCGGCCGGCCTCCTCCTCTTTGTTTTTGTTTTTTTTAATATGATGATTTTTTTTTCATAGATGATATATATGTAGTGTATATGATGATATGTATGTGTATATATATGATGATATGTCCTGTTTTTTCATTTTTTTAATAGAATTTTGTTCATATATGTAGTGTATATGATATATATGTATGTGTATATATATGTAGTGTATATGATGATTTTTTTTTGTTCATAGAAAGTTTTTTGTCAATTGATGTATATGTTCATATATATGTGCATTTTTAGAAAAAAATTGTGTATGTATGTTCATATATGCAAAAGTTACATTTAAGAAAAAAAGAAAATGTATGTATTATGTTCATATGCAAAGAATATGCAAAAGTTAGATTTTTTTTTTGTAGTAGATGATGATGATGATGATGATATGATGATATATGAAAAATTGGTCAATTTTTTTGTACTAGATGATGATGATATGATGGTATATGAAAACTTGGTCAATTTTTCTGTGGCTGGAGACTTGGTTCGAGTGTATTAAAAGTTTGTCATATTGAAAAAAGTTTGAATGTTGCATATTTCACGATGCAACATTTGATCCAATGTAACTAGATGCAATAATTTTGATCATATGTCAAAGTTTGATCATATGTCAAAGTTTGAATTTTGACATATGCAACATTTGATCATATATCAAAGTTTGATCATATGTCAAAGTTTGAATTTTGACATGTGCAACATTTGATCATATGTCAAAGTTTGATCATATGTCAAAGTTTGAATTTTGACATATGCAACATTTAATAAAGGATTTATCAAGAATGCCCCCATTAATAAGAGATTTATCAAGAATGCCCCCATTATGGATGTGCATAATTAAGTTTGACATTCATGAGAGAGGCGGTCCGGACGTCAGACATTCATGAGAGAGGCAGTCCGGTCCGGTCGCCGGACATGTCATGTGATAGGTAGTATTTTTTTTTTGTTCATAGAAAACTCCGGTAACTCTTCAACATGAGGGGGGACGTCGATCAACCCCCTCTCGCCCGACCAAACCCTAGAAGCGTCGAGGCCACCCCAAACCCTAGAAGCGTTGTCGAGGCCACCCCAAACCCTAGAAGCGTCGAGGCCACCCAAATTTACCAAGTTAAAAGAGCGTTGTCGAGGCCACCCCAAACCCTAGAAGCGTTGTCGAGGCCACCCCAAACCCTAAAAGCGTTGTCGAGGCCACCCCAAACCGTAGAAGCGTCGAGGCCACTAATATGATTCCTTGTTGTGATTAGCTACCTAGGTCTATGTTTGCCACTAATATATTCATCTCTCATGTTTGTATATTAATTGCCATGTTGTAATATTTGCAGAAACTATGGATCAAAGAGACTTAGAACAAGAAGAGTTGTTGGGGGACATAATCCGCGACGGACGTGATGTCTTGTCATTTCTCAACGACACCGATGGTCTGGAAGGAGAGGATGACGGCTCCGGTGATCGAACAATGGAGGAGGAAGGACATGATCATGACTGCTCCGGTGACCAAATGCCGGAGGAAGAAGGAGACCATGATGACAGCTCCGGTGACCGAACGGAGAAGGGAGCTGTTGCAAAGTCCGGCGAGGTATATATATTAATTAAGCATGTGCTGACTAATTGATGCATTAATTGTTTTGGTATGTACATATATTAACACTTCTTTCTTCTTTTATAGCCCTCCGGATCGAGCCAAACTTCGGTAACGAGACGAGGCCCAAAGAAAAGGTTGCGCCAGGATGAAAGGTTCACGATCACAGCAGTCGCGGACGATGGCCTACCGATTGAACCCAAGCGGACCAAGGACGCATTTGTTGCTTAGTACGGAGCTATTGTTAGGGACATCATCCCGATTAGCATCCAGAAATGGAATAAGCCGGCTAAGGACGACCTTGAAGTTTCTTATGTCACCGATAGACAGAAAGATGATCTTTGGACCTCACTGAAGGCAAATTTCATCCTACCGCCAGAGGAGGATCCGAATACGCCTGTTATAGAGCCAAAGGTCAAGGCATGTGCTCTTAAGAAGATGACAGATCTATTCAGGAGGTGGAAGAAAGAGTTGAACACAAAGTTTGTCGATAAAGGGAAGACTCCACAATTCACCGGCCGATATGAGAAGATAAGAGATCACTGGCCCGCATTTGTGGCCTACAAGACATCAGAGAAGGGTAAGAAAATGTCAGAGACAAATAAGAAAAATGCTGCAAAGAAGAAGTATCACCATCACACGGGGTCAGGTGACTACCACAAAGCCCGGCCGTTGTGGGACAAAGCTGAGCAAGACCTGCTTGCTAAAGGGGTCCAACCAGTGACATTGAACTGGCCAGACCGTTCAAGGACTTGGTTCTTCGGGGTTGGGAGAACTTTGGACCCAGAAATAGGGGAGTGCCGTTGGACGGACGAGCAACTTGCAATACCCGTCAAGAAGCTTCAGCAATATATCAGCGCAGCGCAGCAAGGGACGTTCATTCCCGACAGAGAGAAGGACGAGCTGACTGAGGCCCTCGGGAATCCTGAGCACCCTGGACGAACACGAGGCACACCAGGCTCCGTTCCTTGGGTGGTTGGGTTTGCCGGTGCAGGCGGTTACAGAAGCTGGGAGAGAAAGAGGAAAGCGGAGCTGAGCGAAATGCAGAAGCTCAATGCAAGACTAGTAAAGCTACAGGAACTTGCAGCTGCCGGCCAACCATCTCAGCGGCACGAAGCTACCCCAGAAGCTACCCCGCCATCTCAGCGGAGAAGCAGCGTGGCTTCCACGGAGCTCGTTCAGCCTGATTTCACGGCTCCTCGCTACCCCGTGGATACTATCACGGAGGCTCAACTTTGCCAGCTTATGACGAAATGGCAGAACCTCACTTTGAAGGCGGCTGTCGGCTCTGTTGCATATCCTCAACCCGACGGAACTTTTCACTGCCGTCCGATTCCACATGGCTATGCTGTTGTGACGGTGGATGAAATAATGGAGGGATTTGAGGAGCTCGAGCTTGACCACCCTACAGGTGAAGGGGAGAATCAGCTGCTTTATGCTTTGAGGAGTACATGTCTATGGAGGAAGGAGTACATCAAGCTTCCAAACTGGACGCCTCCTCCTCCTCCTCCTCCTCCGGCGAGTCAGGGCACTCCGCCTCCTTCTCTGGCTCCTCCGGCGAGTCAGAGCACTCCGCCTCCTCCTTCGCCTCCTCCGGCACATCGGAGCAGTCCGCCTCCTCCTCCGCCTCGTCAGCAACGGCGGAAGACAGACGCCACCGCTCCGGCTCCTCCGGCGCGTCGGAGCACTCCACCTCCTTCTCCGCCTCGTAAGCAACAGCGGAAGAGAGACGCCGCCGCTCCGGCGGCTAGCAGTACAAGCAGAGGCGGGAGGCAATTCAGATATGGTCCATCTCTCAAGGCTCCGAAAAAGTTACCATATGAGAGGACCGAGAAGGAAAACAAGGACATCTGTCGTGCCCAAGTGAGGGACTTTTTTGCAAAGAAACCTCCACCTCCGAAGGAGACGATAGATCCGGTGAAAGCGAAGCGCACTATCGATGCCATGAAGCGACCACCACCGCCTCCGCCGCAATTCAACTATGAGCGCATTATTGAAAGGACATATAAGGAAGCGGAGCGGTCGGGAAGTACTTGCAGTGATGCAAAGTTAGCAGAACGAAGAAGTGGAAAAAAAATTCCCCAGCTCAGCTCTTTCATTGCGTGTATATATAATTATCCTCACTATATTATGTAGATTGAAGATCGTCGAATGCAGAAAAGCACAAATCTATGACATTGGGTTCATTAACCCAAATATCATACATGAATGGACGGTTAAAAACAGAGTCATAGATACCGAGGACAACTTGCTACAATCGTTGCTTAAAAATCAAAACAAAGAGAAAATACTCTTTCCTTACAACTTCAAGTGAGTGTTACTGTCTTGTGCATATTCGGTTTCCCTTACTCGAGGTTATAGTAATGTAATTGATGAGTTATGCATGCATGCGTGCGCAGGTTCTACTTTATTCTGCTAGAGATTAAGCTTGAGCGGGGAGTAGTAACCGTCTTAAACTCAAGACGAAAAGATCCCCAGGAGTATGCGGACATGACTGAAATGCTCCAGAAGTAAGTTCAATCGATCATTATTGCACCATATCGGCAACTTTGTTCATTTCCTGATATCAAGTAATTATTTTCTTTGTCTGGCAGGGTTTGGAAAGAGTTCACCGGAATTGTTCCGGCACTGCCGAGGGAGCTGCGATTTACACACCCAAAAGTAAGTACTACTAGCTAGTTCCGCACATCTTCCATTGATTCTAGTTTCATCAATACCATTTATAATGCTTGATTATCAGTTTGATTGAACTCTATTTCTCGTAAAGTGCTTGTGGCAGGAAGCCGGGAATGATTTTTGTGGATACTACGTTTGCGAGTTCATCTACAACGCGACGACCTCTAAGCGGGGCTACTCTGAAAAACAATATGAAGTGCGTACGCAATAATATTCACAATTTTATTTTATTACCATCATTTGTGTTGAGTTTCATTCATATATATGTATTGACCCCCTTCTTCAAATTAGATGTGGCAGATGCGGGATGAACTCCTACCACATGATCGCATACGAGCAATGCAAGAGGATTTGGCGGGATTCTTTCTTGACCACGTCATACATAAAGCCGGAGAATACCATGTGGAATTTGACATTAGATGTTAGGGATTGTAAGAGATCTTATATTCTATATATGTAGCTAGTAGCGTCGGATAGATATACGAAAACTTGTTATTCGACCAATCTCTCGGAGAAAGAGAGGTCGATCGCTTCTCTCTGTATATGTTCATGACGATCTTGTGTACTTAATGTTTCCTTCATTTGCTTACTAGCTAGCGTGTCGAGTTCTCTCTATACGTATAGTAGCTAGCGTCGACCAAGCACGGAGAAAGAGAGGACACTTCTCTCTATTAGCTAGCTAGCATAATATGAAACCCCTAAATTAACCCTCCAAAAACCCCTAACCCCCCCCCTGTAGGGTAACGCAGCAGAAAACAAAAAATTTCCGACCTACGCACCAGCCCAGGACCACTATGGAGACGGCATACAAGGTTTGATCATTTTCGTTACCGACCCGTAGCGCAGCGAAAGTAGAGTCGATGACGATCGGTGGTGCAGATCCCCGCAGCTAGGATTTACAACCTCCCAACCGCGAGGATGTATACCCTTGTCTTCCCTTTGGACAGCCCTCCGGGAGGCGGTCGAACAGTCCCCCGGACGGTGTCGCGGACAGCCCTTCGGGAGGACCTTCGAAACTCGAACGGTCACTCGGACAGCCCTTCGGGAGGACTCACAGAACTCGGACCGTCACTTGGACAGCCCTTCGGGAGGCACTCACGAACAGCCCCTCGGGCACTAAGATCGAAACTACGACCTCTCTACAGAGTTGCACACATACGGTGTCAACTATCCGGCAGGGCTTCGCCGTCCAGAACTAGTTCCCACCGGAACCCAGACAGCCTTTCGGCTCTACGAAACTCTTTTCGTGGGAGGGAGAGAGAAGCCAGATCATTGCATGGCACTTGTATGTGAGAAGGAGTGAGTCTTTAGGCAGCCCCCTCCACCCCTATTTATAGGCCAAGCCCAAGGGTGGCTTCTCCAAGAAGCCAAGGGGAAAAATACCAAAGGACCCTCAAGGTGGCTTCTCCAAGAAGCCACCCAAAAAGCACTTTCACTATTCACGACGACATTTTTCAACGTCCGTTCAAACTGAAAATATTTATGTGGGCTTAGAACATTTCCAGTACCCACTAAAATAATTTTCAATGCGTTCTGGAACAATTCCAGTTTAGTGATTTCATCTGCGAAAAGCATCTGAAGCGGTTCCGGCAGCCCCGGAACATTTCCGGTTTTTCTTCCAGAAAATTCCCAGAAGTTTCCAGAATGATTCTGGCATCCTCCAAGAATTATCAGGCATGTGTCGAAACCATTTTGACTTAATGGTATCCCCTGAAACAACTTTTCAGTTTCACCGGAACTCATCCGGTGACCTCTCTCTGCGGAACTTTTCCGCTGTCCGAAACTTTTCGGTGTCCGAAACTTTTTCGGTGATTTTCTCTCAGACTCCCTGTCTAGTATTCAGCAGATAGATGACCCTTAAGCGTGTGACCCTATAGGTTCGGTGAAGTATAGACATGACCTGGAACCCCTTCCGATCAATGATCAACATCGGAGCCGTGGACACCCATATTGACCCCTATACCCACACGAATGAATATTCGAGTGAACCTCCAGTTGCCGTGTGCTATTCCTGTTGCTTCACGATATGTTACAAATACCCGAGGTTAGACATGTTGGCATCCCCGTGGATCAACAACTTGTCCACTATGCCAGTTACCCCGTTATCGGTATTGTTCTCTTTTCTCGTTACCGTGTTCCGGCATCCCAGTGATCAAATCACAAAGTGTCTGGCCAGACGATGATGGATACCGTAACACCGAGAGGGCCCAGAGATATCTCTCCATCGCCGGAGGAGCAAATCCCAATCTTGAGCTATCAAGTTACTTGACATACTTTCCCATGAACCCGTAAGCCGCCGTAATAGCCACCCATTTACGGATGACGTTTAACAAACCCCAAAGTTCATGAAGCAAGCATGAAGAAACTCGATACTCTCATGGTCTGAGGAATCATGCAAACGTTAACCATCTCTGTGCTATTAACCATTAACTTGTGACGAATGTATCTCATAGCATAACATCAATCGGGTCGATTCAACACAAATGTTCTTCTAACATTTGTGCCCTCAAAGTTGCTGGCATAGACATGCCTATGATTGGGAAAACATAATCATCATGCAACACTTGAGCTAGTCTTAGAGGCATGACTAGGAATACATTTTACCGTTTATTATTCCACACGTGCACATGGGTTTTCCCCAGAGCCTTTATGGATATACGGGCTCGGGAACCACAGCAGTTATAGCATGGAACATAAACCTAATTATGAACACGGAGATAAATAATAACATTTATTATTGCCTCTAGGGCATATCTCCTACAGACTCCCACTTGCACTAGAGTCAATTATCTAGTTAATGCTAATGCACTTTACACCTGTGGCACACCGGTGTAAATATGCTTCGCTTGTGGTATAGCCTGATGTCCAACGGATCTGACGACTTCAGCTCCGTGTGTATCTTTGCATATCCTCACGTTTTCACGCTTTCACAAAATTCATATTTTGTGTGGACTTGGCTTTGTATGTATGTGAATCACAGGTCGAACCTGGATTCCTCAGACAGAGTTATGGAGCAACTACCTGCAGTAGTGTCCTATTGACAAAAGCCATCTTGGAACCATACTAAGTTCATGAATGAACTATATGATTCAACATCTTCTTTGTCGCTTTTAAAAGCGGCAACATACTTCGCCTCTGTTATAGAATTCGCCACAGTAACTTGTTTGGAACAATTTCCAACTACCGTGCCACCATATTGTGTATTGCACAAAACCCTTAACTTAAATCGAAAATCGCTTGGAGCATGGATGAAGACTGTATCGATGTAACCTTTTACAACGAACTCTTCATGATCTCTGCTTGCGAGAAAACATGTCATCAGTGCTACTATAGTACTCAATGACCCTTTTTCACTGTTGTCCCATGATCAGTACTTTTGATCACTTTGGTATCTATACTCGCAACAACTTTGGGAGTATTGGACATATCTGGTTGTTTTTACATACCATGGAATACATGATTAATCCAAACACAAGAGTGTGTGGAATCTCCATCATGTATTTTGCTCATCAATGTTTTGGGACACCGAGTCTTGCAAAAACTCTTTCCATGTGACTTCGGCAAGAATCACTCCTTGACGTTTTTAATGCTAAAAGGTTTTAGCATCTTGTCAATATGTATCTTTTCTCAGCCCTATTAGGTAAATCTATCTCCATAGATCATCATGCCTAATATAAAGGCTATTTAGCCCAAGCACTTCATTGAAAAACTATTTTCAAATGAAGTCCTAATTCTTGTCAAGAATTTTAAGTCCAATTAACAATGTGTCAAGCACACAAGGTTTTTAGAAATTTTATTATGCTCCCACTTACTTTCTTGAATCACAAGCATCTTCGTTACCCATTGATGAAGTCAAACCCTTTTGACCATTTCATCAAAAACCCGAAGATTCCAACTCCATTTTGCTCTCTTCTGTTCATTGCTGGAACTCTGAAGTTTGCAAACTTACTAGCATCCTCTGGATCGACAAATTACTTTGGACTGTATCACATACAAGTCCTAGGTTTTATTTCCATCAGATAGAAATCCTTTTGTCATCCATGTTTCATATCTCATGATTGAAATATGTCTTAATTGCTAGTTCAACCCGAACCGACTTTAAGCATCGCTACGGTGAGACAATCTCATCGTAGTCAACTCCTTGAACTTGTTATTGCAACAAGTCGAGCTTTATGGATAAAACATTTTTATCCGTATCAGTTTTAAGTTCCATAAATATTCATTAGACTCTAAGTCTTCCGAAGGGTGTATCAAGGTTTTAATCTTGAATCACTTATATGGAAACTAACTCGGATTGTATTGGCATTTAGCCAATTATGGAGTCAGGGCCCATCAATGCTTCCTTGTGTATTGTAGGTATACTGTTGTCTAACAACAATATCTCGTTTGCGCACCTGAGAGGTTTGCACGAGCCTTGCCCACGTGGTTCAGCTGCAAGTTCGATCGAAGTCCATACATTTTATTGTAGAGACTTCCGTATCAGTCGCAGTAGGAAACTCTGGAATCACTTCCAAGGTCTCTTTCCTTTGAACTGATGATGAAGATACTATTTATCCCATCGAGTTGCATTGTTCTCCCACTCACCTTTTTGAAAGAACCATTTTCTTCAAAAAGCATACCGTTCTTTGTGGCAAACCTATTTGCCTCGGTATAGTGAGGGAGGAATACCCAATGACTTCGGATAACCTACAAAGTAGCACTTGTCTGATTTGGAATAGGTTTGTAACCTTTTACACAAGCCCCATATTCCAAATGTTAAGAAAAGATATGACATGGTTGGGCATACCATACCATGGTGTCATTTCAACAGACCCTGATGGAGCTCTTTTCAGTGTAAAAGCGGCAGTCTCTAAAGCATCACCTTTTAAAAGGGATAATGGCAAATTTATTTATGTCATCTTTGATCTTACCATGTCATAAATGGTTCGATTACATCTTCACGGACTTTCCACTCACAGTGGTGTTCCGGGAGGTGTAAGTTATGAAACTCTTTTCACAACTCATCAGACATTCGCTAAACTTGTAACTCAAATTTTTTTTTCTGCAATCGAATTGTAGAAACATAATTTTCTTGTTACAATAACTTCTACTTCATATTTGAAAACCTTTCGAATGATTTCAAAAGATCCAGACTTATGTCTCATCAAGTAAATATCCATATATCTACTTGAGTCATTTCTGAAGATAGATAAATCCACTACTTGCAACAACATTTATTGAACTACACACATCAAAATGTATGATCACCAATAAGTTTGTTGCTCATTCCTTATGGCCTGTGAACGGTATTTCAGTCACTTCACTTTTCGGAGGAAAGTTGCAAGTGTCAGATGATTCAAAATCAAATGACTTCAAAATCCATCATAATGGAATTTTCCATGCGGGTTTCTCCAATGTGACCAAATGCAGTGCCACACTTGTGTGGTATTCTTTTAGTCTTGCGACATTTAGCGTCAGTGTTTATGGATGTATCATATTACCATCAATATTCATAACATACGTCCCATCTGGATGGAAGCATGGCCCTTCATGTTATTCATAATACTGAACAACAATTGTTCTTTTATGAACAACCCTTTTGCAACAAACATTTTGCAATGGGCTAGAGTGTATGAAACTCTAAAATGAATTATGAAAGTAAATCTAGAGGTAATATATTAATATCATTATTCATAACATACATCTCATTCTCAATGAAAGTATGGCCCTTATGTTATTCATAACTTCGAACATCAAAAGTTCTCTTATGAACAACCTTCTTGCAAGATACCTTATGCAATGGGCTAGAGTTTGTGAAACTCCAAACGAATTATAAAAATAAATACAGACGGTAATACACCGATGGAAGGTATAGTAACATTTACTATGTTCCCTGTGTATACCTAAACCTCATTTCTGGCTAGTCTTTTAGGCCATAGTAGTTCTTACATCGAATTGCAACAGAATGCAATCGAGCGGGTATCTTTGTGATTGTCTCACAATACCCAAGAATTAGTGATTAACATGTTTAACCATAATTCCCAAGAACTATATCTTTTACCAGCCTTCTATACATCAAATACTTGTATGACATTCATACATGAGCTGGATATTCCAGTCTTCTTTCTTTTTGCCTTTATACTTCTAACAGTTTAACTTTCAGTATTTCTCCTACTCTCAGAAGAAGCATCCAACTTAAGAGTGGCGTTAGCCCCGGACTTCCTAGGCGTGAAAGTTTCACTAACACCCTTCGGACACTTCCATTCTCTTTAAGTTGTTTGTTTTATTCACCTTTCATCATATGACAGGCGTTCTACTGGATCCCTCTCTTATTAGTCTAATGCATAGTAAACTCCTTTACTAATAGTTTGCAAACAAACATTGCTTTGGATATCTCATATCTTTTAGCCTTTGTCTGTCTCTGAAAATGATTTTCAGATTCCATGAATATCACATAACTATCCAAACTTTCGAAGTTCGGGTCTCATGGAAGCAAACATATTGCACTTGACTAAAAATGGAATTCTAGCTTTTGGATCGAAGGACGAGAGTCACATGATCCATAGCATAAGCGAGAGAATACCAAAAGTATGCGATAGGACAAAGTCCTTCTTGGCACTCTTGAGGACAATCCTCACATTACGTTACCAACCGTAAAGTTTTAACCAGATATTTAACAGCTATTCAATTTTAATAGGGAAGGTGGAAACGCGAGCCATTATTCTACAACCATTAGCAAACCACACTTAGACAGCGTTCATAATTAATTGCACTGAGAATTAAACAAGTTAATTCAACAGTGCGCTCCCACTCAAATCAATATCTCTCATAATTGATTGTGAGTGATTCAAGATCCATATTACAATTCAACGCCAAGGATGTGTCCATCTCAAGTGACGAGAATTGCAATCGGTAGGCCAACTTGCCAATCACATCTCTATGTGACTCTTGTTCATCTTTCGATGGGCGTGTTCCGAGCTCAGGACGCTCCTCCAGAACGTCAAGACAACCAAGTGATCTCACTGCGAGGTCTCAACTCACCCGCCTCACACTTCCCTAATCGTTCGCACCCATGTGTCCATGTGATGCCCCGAAAAGTTAGGTGCCGTGACGGTGCTACACTTGGGAGAACACTAACTACTTGATATTTTTGTGAGAGATCACCCTAATAAAAGCGACTACCACGCAATCAAAAAGGGTGCATCATAAGGGATAAACATCTCAGGCAATTCATAATAGCATGATATGGTATAGCCCTTTCTGACGGAGAAGTCTTGTATTACTTCGTCTTTGGCATTCGCGTCGGTGTTCACCTTCGCGAAGATTTCCACCACCTTGTCGATGCACCAGATAATATTGCTATCTCTATAGCTAATAAAATAATGCATTACAACAAGGTTGACACGCAGGTCATTTAAAGTGCAATCATATGGCTCCAGCCATCATGCCGAATCATGACACACAGGTCATGTTAATTAATTTACATCATATAGTCATCTCATACATAATCAAATTATTATGAGCACTGCTATACCACATCAAATGCACATGCAAACCCTCCTGCAAAACCAAGTTAGACGCCTCTAATCGGTTCATGCAAAAAATTGTTTTACGTGGCTTCTAAGGTTTCGAAACAAACCGAAGCTACCAACGTCCATCATCAAGTATGATAATTCAAGTCGCTAGATTAACTTTCCAGGGTGTATGAAAACCGAGATAATAAAATCTTGAGCCCCATACTAAACTTCGTCATACGCATGACCCCCGTGCAGATCATATCTGCATTGCCCTTTCGTCTGCAAAATTTCATCTTTCTTTTTAACTAAGGTGGAATTCAATGAACTGTTAGCACTTCGTTGATCAATCAGGATCGCGGATTGCCAGAACTTTGAAACTCCACCATACTGTTATCAAGATCAGAAATATGCAAATTCTAGGGAAGTAACAAGAACATCGGGTAACAGATTTCATCTGCTACCCGCACAAATAATTTTCAGTAATAGAACTCATCTACTACCTAATTATATTGTGCAACACCCATACATCTCTATGTATTCTAGATCGCAACCTGCATCTACGCATAGCACGGCTCATGATGCCACTGTAGGGTAACGCAGCAGAAAACAAAAATTTTCCGACCTACGCACCAGCCTAGGACCACTATGGAGACTGCATACAAGGTTTGATCATTTTCGTTACCGACTCGTAGCGCAGCGAAAGTAGAGTCGATGACGATCGGTGGTGCAGATCCCCGCAGCTAGGATTTACAACCTCCCAACCGCGAGGATGTATACCCTCGTCTTCCCTTCGGACAGCCCTCCGGGAGGCGGTTGAACAGTCCCCTGGATGGTGTCGCGGACAGCCCTTCGGGAGGACCTTCGAAACTCGAACGGTCACTCGGACAGCCCTTCGGGAGGACTCACAGAACTCGGACCGTCACTTGGACAGCCCTTCGGGAGGCACTCACGAACAGCCCCTCGGGCACTAAGATCGAAACTACGACCTCTCTACAGAGTTGCACACATACGGTGTCAACTATCCGGCAGGGCTTCGCCGTCCAGAACTAGTTCCCACCGGAACCCAGACAGCCTTTCGGCTCTACGAAACTCTTTTCGTGGGAGGGAGAGAGAAGCCAGATCATTGCATGGCACTTGTATGTGAGAAGGAGTGAGTCTTTAGGCAGCCCCCTCCACCCCTATTTATAGGCCAAGCCCAAGGGTGGCTTCTCCAAGAAGCCAAGGGGAAAAATACCAAAGGACCCTCAAGGTGGCTTCTCCAAGAAGCCACCCAAAAAGCACTTTCACTATTCACGACGACATTTTTCAGCGTCCGTTCAAACTGAAAATATTTATGTGGGCTTAGAACGTTTCCAGTACCCACTAAAATAATTTTCAACGCGTTCTGGAACAATTCCAGTTTAGTGATTTCATCTGCGAAAAGCATCTGAAGCGGTTCCGGCAGCCCCGGAACATTTCCGGTTTTTCTTCCAGAAAATTCCCAGAAGTTTCCAGAATGATTCTGGCATCCTCCAAGAATTATCAGGCATGTGCCGAAACCATTTTGACTTAATGGTATCCCCTGAAACAACTTTTCAGTTTCACCGGAACTCATCCGGTGACCTCTCTCTGCGGAACTTTTCCGCTGTCCGAAACTTTTCGGTGTCCGAAACTTTTTCGGTGATTTTCTCTCAGACTCCCTGTCTAGTATTCAGCAGATAGATGACCCTTAAGCGTGTGACCCTATAGGTTCGGTGAAGTATAGACATGACCTGGAACCCCTTCCGATCAATGATCAACATCGGAGCCGTGGACACCCATATTGACCCCTATACTCACACGAATGAATATTCGAGTGAACCTCCAGTTGCCGTGTGCTATTCCTGTTGCTTCGCGATATGTTACAAATACCCGAGGTGAGACATGTAGGCATTCCCGTGGATCAACAACTTGTCCACTATGCTAGTTACCTCGTTACCGATATTGTTCTCTTTTCTCGTTACCGTGTTCCGGCATCCCCGTGATCAAATCACAAAGTGTCTGGCCAGACGATGATGGATACCGTAACACCGAGAGGGCCCAGAGATATCTCTCCATCGTCGGAGGAGCAAATCCCAATCTTGAGCTATCAAGTTACTTGACATACTTTCCCATGAACCCGTAAGCCGCCGTAATAGCCATCCATTTACGGATGACGTTTAACAAACCCCAAAGTTCATGAATCAAGCATGAAGAAACTCGATACTCTCATGGTCTGAGGAATTATGCAAACATTAACCATCTCTGTGTTATTAACCATAAACTTGTGACGAATGTATCTCATAGCATAACATCAATCGGGTCGATTCAACACAAATGTTCTGCTAACATTGTGCCCTCAAAATTGCTGGCATAGTCATGCCCATGATCAGGAAAACAGGATCATCATGCAATACTTGAGCCAGTCATAGAGGCTTGACTAGGAATACATTTTATCGTTTATTATTCCACACGTGCATATGAGTCTTCCTCCGAGCCTCGTTTTATTTGCAGACTCGAGAACCATAGCAGTTATAGCATGGAACATAAACCTAATTATGAACAGGGAGATAATCAATAACATTTATTATTGCCTCTAGGGCATATCTCCTACACAGCCCACCTAGCTCTCTCCCTCTCTCTCCGATGCCGTGTCAGCGCGTGCATGGCTGCGCCGGCACCGACCGGCCGAACGGCGACAGCGCGACCACCCCACTGCCGGGCGAGGAGATAAGGACGAGCCATCCATCTCCCCTGGTCGCCCGCGCACTCTTCCCCTCTTTCCCTCACTCGCCTCGCCTCCTCTTCCCTCCTCAGATCCGGTGGCCGAACGCCACCGTCGCCACGAATCGCCGCCGCCGTGGCCACTGGCCTCCCCACGCCGCCTCTCCGTGCCCCGCAGCTCCGCAGGCGACTGCTGCTTCGACTGGCACCGCCTGGAGGAGCTGGGTGCCTCAGCATCGAGCTCGCGCCGTCGTCTTCCTCGGTCGCCGCCATTCTTCGTCGTCTCCGGCGACGCCTCTGCAGCTCCAAAGCATCCACGGGTCTTACGTGACCGCGCGGTGAGCTCCTCCCTCCCTCCTCTTCTCTCCTCGCGCTGCGCTCTTCGCCGTAGCCACCTTATCACCATGGCCGCACCATGGTCGCCGCCGGCGAGCTCACAGCCTTCGCTGCAGTGCACCTCACACCGCGTTGGTGGCACCGCCGAGCTTCTGGTGGTCATGCGCGTCGCTTGCAAGCAGCAGCTTAGCTCGGGCGAGCCCCTATGCTCGAACCCGAGCACGACCGAGTTTCCATCGCCGCCGATGAGGACGCCGCCGTCACGTTAGGCCTCCCCGGTCCGTTCCGACACCATAGATGGACGCGGCGTCGAGTCCTCGTTCGAATGCTGTCAACCGCGCGCGAAATGGTGCGCTAAAACGCAAATCCGACGAACTCCGGCGAGCGGCCGCCGCGAAATTGGTTGCCGGAGCGATCTCCGGCGCCGGCGCCGACGTGGCCGCCACGTGTGTTGCCCTGGGTCACTGACCCGTGGGCCCAGGGGCCCGCGTTGACCTGTTGACCAAGTCAACCATGATGACGTGGCAACTACGGCCGCTGACATATGGGCCCCGCGCGGCTAATTAGTCTAATAGTGGTTTAATTAAATAAAAATTGATTAGTTAGCTAAATGGGTCTATGACATGTGGGGTCCACCCCCTTAATCAATCTAATTAAGTTAGTTTAAACTCTGTTAAAGCCACATAGGCTGACATGTGGGTCCCACTGGACCCACATGTCATATTTGACTGGTCAGCGGCGCTGTTGACCGCTGACGTCACAGTGACGTCATGCTGACGTCATAATTCATTTTCTGTAAATAAATAAATTCCAAAAATTCAAATAAACTTTAAAAATTAATAACTTTTAAACCGTAGCTCGGATCGAAAAAGTTAAAACATGAAAGTTGCTCAAAACGACGAGACGAGTCTGATCATGCCGTCTATTTCTCCATCGGAACCCCATACGTAGAAGAACTCGTAACTCCGGACCCGAATCCGGCAGATGAATAGTGTACACACGTCGGATATTAAATCCCAGAATAATTCTAAAAATAACTAAAATGACTTAGATGCATAATTAGGCAACCCTGCACTGCATCATAGCATCACACGCACCGTATTGCATTTGTTTGCATTATGTTTACCTGTTTCTTCCCCCTCTTCTCTCTCGGTAGACCCCCGACGTTGACGTAGCTCCCGAGGCAGACGCCGCACAGAAGTACGACTACGTCCCCGACGATACCACTGAAGACCTTGTCCTTGCCCCCGAGCAAACAGGCAAGCACCCCCATTTTGAGCATGCCTATATCGCCTATTCCCTTCTCTCTTATGCTTGCATTAGAACTGCTATTGCTACTGTTTTCCTATATCTGCTGCATAGCCTGATTATTGTACCCTGCTTTGTTACCTTACTGGTTATCCTAGACTGCTTAGTATAGGGTGGGTAGAGACACGACAGAGACCCCCACTTGATCCCGACTGCCCTGCTGGACATCAGAAGACCCGATCATCGGGATTGAAGACCAGACCCTGGCACCGCACATCACTACCCCTTAGTTGCCGACACTGCTGGGTTACCGTCGAGTGCCGAGGGTGATACCTCGTTAGCACTTCTGATGTTAACCTTGTAGGTTAGTTACTCGGTCGTGGTAAGCGATGGTGATTCCTCCTACACCACCCTCGATAACGACATCGTCGCGCAACCTCTCAAGTGTGGACCTCGAGGGTGATTCCTCCTTCGTTCACCTTGATGATAACATCGAGCGGGAACTCCATCGAGGGTGATTCCTCATGGTTCCCTTCGGTGTCAGACACACAGTTACCTTGGATATTATGACTTGACTATGAACCACGATACTAAAGACGGGTCGGCCCTAAGGGGTACCCGCGCGAGCTTATTGCGAAGTGATGTGGAGTCGGGTTGACCTGGATGGTGCCCGCGAGATAACTACGAGGCGTGGCCGGGCATTCTTAGCCCTTGCCGCAAGTCCTCGAGACGGGGCGACGGGGTCACATCGATCGTGAGTCTCTGCTCGTTTCCGCGCGCTCCTAATCCACTACGGTTTGGATATTTGATCCGAGGGGCCTCTGGCCCGATAGCACTAACCATCACGTGGGCATAGTATGGGTGTTCTGCGTCGTACACATCAGCCGAAGCTTGTTTGACGTCAGTAAGGAGCGGCGCACGCCGAGTTGGACTGGTAACGCAACCGCGCTTGTATAAGGGGTTGCTAGGTCTGCTCTCGGTGGCCCCGTAACGTGCAGGAGTTCCCGGGGCGATGGCCCAAGACCCCTGGGGGCATAGGTTTAGTCCGGCGTGCTGACCTCTCTTATAAGTCTAGGTCGGGTTGCGGCGTGTTGCTTAGCCGAGGCCGGGCATGACCCAGAAAAGTGTGTCCGGCCAGAGTTAAGTGAGCGTGGTGGGTAAGTTGGTGCACCCCTGCAGGGAAGAAACTTCTATCGATAGCCTGTCCTACGGTAACGGACACTCGGAGTTGTATCCCGATCGGTACAACTAGAACATGTGGTGAGAACTGGATAGTACGGCTTGTTCGAAATATGCCCTAGAGGCAATAATAAAATGGTTATTATTATATTTCCTTGTTCATGATAATTGTCTGTTATTCATGCTATAATTGTGTTATCCGGAAATCGTAATACATGTGTGAATACATAGACCACAACATGTCCCTAGTAAGCCTCTAGTTGACTAGCTCGTTGATCAATAGATGGTTACGGTTTCCTGACCATGGACATTGGATGTCATTGATAACGGGATCACATCATTAGGAGAATGATGTGATGGACAAGACCCAATCCTAAGCCTAGCACTAGATCGTGTAGTTCGTTTGCTAAAGCTTTTCCAATGTCAAGTAACTTTTCCTTAGACCATGAGATTGTGCAACTCCCGGATACCGTAGGAGTGCTTTGGGTGTACCAAACATCACAACGTAACTGGGTGGCTATAAAGGTGCACTACGGGTATCTCCGAAAGTGTCTGTTGGGTTGGCATGAATCGAGACTGGGATTTGTCACTCCGTGTGACGGAGAGGTACCTCTGGGCCCACTCGGTAGGACATCATCATAATGAGCTCAATGTGATCAAGGAGTTGTTCATAGGATGATGTGTTACGGAAACGAGTAAAGAGACTTGCCGGTAACGAGATTGAACAAGGTATCGGGATACCGACGATCGAATCTCGGGCAAGTATCGTACCGATAGACAAAGGGAATTGCGTACGGGATTGATTGAATCCTCGACATCGTGGTTCATCCGATGAGATCATCGAGGAGCATGTGGGAGCCAACATGGGTATCCAGATCCCGCTGTTGGTTATTGACCGGAGAGTTGTCTCGGTCATGTCTACGTGTCTCCCGAACCCGTAGGGTCTACACACTTAAGGTTCGGTGACGCTAGGGTTGTAGGGAAAGTTTGTACGTGGTTACCGAATGTTGTTCGGAGTCCCGGATGAGATCCCGGACGTCACGAGGAGTTCCGGAATGGTCCGGAGGTGAAGATTTATATATGGGAAGTTGTCATACGGTCACCGGAATAGTTTCGGGGGTTATCGGTATTGTACCGGGACCACCGAAAGGTGTCCGGAGGTCCACCGGGTGTGGCTGATTTACCCGGGAGGCCTAATGGGCTGTATATGGGAGGGAACAAGCCCCCTAGTGGGCTGGTGCGCCCCCCCAAGGGCCCATGGCGCCTAGGGTTGGGAAACCCTAGGGGAGGGAGCCTTCCACCTTGCTTGGGGGGCAAGTTTCCCTCCCCTGGCCGCCTCCCCTCCCCTCAGATTGGATCTGAGGGGGCCGGCCCCCTCTCCTCTTCCCCCTATAAATAGTGGAGGGGTGGGAGGGAGGCCATACCTCATCCCTGGCGCAGCCCCTCCCCTCTCCAACACCTCCTCCTCCTCCCGCGGTGCTTGGCGAAGCCCTGCAGGAATACCACGCAGCTCCAACTCCACCACGCCGTCGTGCTACTGCTGGAGCTGTCCTCCCCAACCTCTCCTCCCCCCTTGCTGGATCAAGAAGGAGGAGACGTCTCCGCTCCGTACGTGTGTTGAACACGGAGGTGCTGTCCGTTCGGCGCTCGGTCATCGGTGATTTGGATCACGACGAGTACAACTCCATCAACCCCGTTCTCTTGAACGCTTCCGCTCGCGATCTACAAAGGTATGTAGATGCACTCCCCTCTCTCTCGTTGCTAGATGACTCCATAGATTGATCTTGGTGATGCGTAGAAAATTGTAAAATTCTGCTACGATCCCCAACAGTGGCATCATGAGCTAGGTCTATGCGTAGTATCTTGCACGAGTAGAACACAAAGTAGTTGTGGGCGTCGATTTGTCAATCTTCTTGCCGTTACTAGTCTTATCTTGATTCGGCGGCACTGTGGGATGAAGCGGCCCGGACCGACCTTACACGTACGCTTATGTGAGACAGGTTCCACCGACTGACATGCACTAGTTGCATAAGGTGGCTAGCGGGTGTCTGTCTCTCCCACTTTAGTCGGATCGGATTCGATGAACAGGGTCCTTATGAAGGGTAAATAGAAATTGGCATATCACGTTGTGGTTTTGGCGTAGGTAAGAAACGTTCTTGCTAGAAACCTATAGCAGCCACGTAAAAACTTGCAACAACAATTAGAGGACGTCTAACTTGTTTTTGCAGCAAGTGCTTTGTGATGTGATATGGCCAAAGGATGTGATGAATGATATATGTGATGTATGAGATGATCATGTTCTTGTAATAGGAATCACGACTTGCATGTCGATGAGTATGACAACCGGCAGGAGCCATAGGAGTTGTCTTAATTTATTATATGACCTGCGTGTCATTGAAATTCGCCATGTAATTACTTTACTTTATTGCTAACCGTTAGCCGTAGTAGTAGAAGTAATAGTTGGCGAGACAACTTCATGAAGACACGATGATGGAGATCATGATGATGGAGATCATGTCGGAGATATGCCCTAGAGGAAATAATAAATGTTATTAATTATCTCCCTGTTCATAATTAAGTTTATATTCCATGCTATAACTGCTATGGTTCCCGAGCCCGTATATCCATAAAGGCTCTGGGGAAAACCCATGTGCACGTGTGGTATAATAAACGGTAAAATGTATTCCTAGTCGTGCCTCTAAGACTAGCTCAAGTGTTGCATGATGATTATGTTTTTCCAATCATGGGCATGTCTATGCCAGCAACTTTGAGGGCACAATGTCAGGAAGGACATTTGTGTTGAATCGACCCGAATTGATGTTATGCTATGAGATACATTCGTCATGAGTTAATGGTTAATAACACAGAGATGGTTAATGTTTGCATGATTCCTCAGACCATGAGAGTATCGAGTTTCTTCATGCTTGATTCATGAACTTTGGGGTTTGTTAAACGTCATCCGTAAATGGATGGCTATTACGGCGGCTTACGGGTTCATGGGAAAGTATGTCAAGTAACTTGATAGCTCAAGATTGGGATTTGCTCCTCCGACGATGGAGAGATATCTCTGGGCCCTCTCGGTGTTACGGTATCCATCATCGTCTGGCCAGACACTTTGTGATTTGATCACGGGGATGCCGGAACACGGTAACGAGAAAAGAGAACAATACCGATAACGGGGTAACTGGCATAGTGGACAAGTTGTTGATCCACAGGGATGCCAACATGTCTAACCTCGGGTATTTGTAACATATCGTGAAGCAACAGGAATAGCACACGGCAACTGGAGGTTCACTCGAATATTCATTCGTGTGGGTATAGGGGTCAATATGGGTGTCCACGGCTCCGATGTTGATCATTGATCGGAAGGGGTTCCAGGTCATGTCTATACTTCACCGAACCTATAGGGTCACACGCTTAAGGGTCATCTATCTGCTGAATACTAGACAGGGAGTCTGAGAGAAAATCACCGAAAAAGTTTCGGACACCGAAAAGTTTCGGACAGCGGAAAAGTTCCGCAGAGAGAGGTCACCGGATGAGTTCCGGTGAAACTGAAAAGTTGTTTCAGGGGATACCATTAAGTCAAAATGTTTTCGACACATGCCTGATAATTCTTGGAGGATGCCAGAATCATTCTGGAAACTTCTGGGAATTTTCTGGAAGAAAAACCGGAAATGTTCCGGGGCTGCCGGAACCGCTTCAGATGCTTTTCGCAGATGAAATCACTAAACTGGAATTGTTCCAGAACGCGTTGAAAATTATTTTAGTGGGTACTGGAAATGTTCTAAGCCCACATAAATATTTTCAGTTTGAACGGACGCTGAAAAATGTCGTCGTGAATAGTGAAAGTGCTTTTTGGGTGGCTTCTTGGAGAAGCCACCTTGAGGGTCCTTTGGTATTTTTCCCCTTGGCTTCTTGGAGAAGCCACCCTTGGGCTTGGCCTATAAATAGGGGTGGAGGGGGCTGCCTAAAGACTCACTCCTTCTCACATACAAGTGCCATGCAATGATCTGGCTTCTCTCTCCCTCCCACGAAAAGAGTTTCGTAGAGCCGAAAGGCTGTCTGGGTTCCGGTGGGAACTAGTTCTGGACGGCGAAGCCCTGCCGGATAGTTGACACCGTATGTGTGCAACTCTGTAGAGAGGTCGTAGTTTCGATCTTAGTGCCCGAGGGGCTGTTCGTGAGTGCCTCCCGAAGGGCTGTCCAAGTGACGGTCCGAGTTCTGTGAGTCCTCCCGAAGGGCTGTCCGAGTGACCGTTCGAGTTTCGAAGGTCCTCCCGAAGGGCTGTCCACGACACCGTCCAGGGGACTGTTCGACCGCCTCCCGGAGGGCTGTCCGAAGGGAAGACGAGGGTATACATCCTCGCGGTTGGGAGGTTGTAAATCCTAGCTGCGGGGATCTGCACCACCGATCGTCATCGACTCTACTTTCGCTGCGCTACGAGTCGGTAACGAAAATGATCAAACCTTGTATGCAGTCTCCATAGTGGTCCTGGGCTGGTGCGTAGGTCGGAAAATTTTCGTTTTCTGCTGCGTTACCCTAGAGTGGCATCATGAGCCGTGCTATGCGTAGATGCAGGTTGCGATCTAGAATACATAGAGATGTATGGGTGTTGCACAATATAATTAGGTAGTAGATGAGTTCTATTACTGAAAATTATTTGTGCGGGTAGCAGATGAAATCTGTTACCCGATGTTCTTGTTACTTCCCTAGAATTTGCATATTTCTGATCTTGATAACAGTATGGTGGAGTTTCAAAGTTCTGGCAATCCGCGATCCTGATTGATCAACGAAGTGCTAACAGTTCATTGAATTCCACCGTAGTTAAAAGGAAAGATGAAATTTCGCAGACAAAAGGGCAATGCAGATATGATCTGCACGGGTGTCATGCGTATGACGAAGTTTAGTATGGGGCTCGAGATTTTATTATCTCGGTTTTCATACACCCTGGAAAGTTAATCTAGCGACTTGAATTATCATACTTGATGATGGACGTTGGTAGTTTCGGTTTGTTTCGAAACCTTAGAAGCCACGTAAAAACAAGTTTTTGCATGAACCGATTAGAGGCGTCTAACTTGGTTTTGCAGGAGGGTTTGCATGTGCATATGATGTGGTATAGGAGTGCTCATATTTAATTTGATTATGTATGAGATGACTATATGATGTAAATTGATTAACATGACCTGTGTGTCATGATTCGGCATGATGGCTGGAGCCATATGATTGCACTTTAAATGACCTGCGTGTCAAACTTGTTGTATTGCATTATTTTATTAGCTATAGAGATAGCAATATTATCTGGTGCATCGACAAGGTGATGGAAATCTTCGCGAAGGTGAACACCGACGCGAATGCCAAAGACGAAGAAATACAAGACTTCTCCGTCAGAAAGGGCTATACCATATCATGCTATTATGAATTGCCTGAGATGTTTATCCCTTATGATGCACCCTTTTTGATTGCGTGGTAGTCGCTTTTATTAGGGTGATCTCTCACAAAAATATCAAGTAGTTAGTGTTCTCCCAAGTGTAGCACCGTCACGGCACCTAACTTTTCGGGGCATCACATGGACACATGGGTGCGAACGATTAGGGAAGTGTGAGGCGGGTGAGTTGAGACCTCGCAGTGAGATCACTTGGTTGTCTTGACGTTCTGGAGGAGCGTCCTGAGCTCGGAACACGCCCATCGAAAGATGAACAAGAGTCACATAGAGATGTGATTGGCAAGTTGGCCTACCGATTGCAATTCTCGTCACTTGAGATGGACACATCCTTGGCGTTGAATTGTAATATGGATCTTGAATCACTCACAATCAATTATGAGAGATATTGATTTGAGTGGGAGCGCACTGTTGAATTAACTTGTTTAATTCTCAGTGCAATTAATTATGAACACTGTCTAAGTGTGGTTTGCTAATAGTTGTAGAATAATGGCTCGCGTTTCCACCTTCCCTATTAAAATTGAATAGCTGTTAAATATCTGGTTAAAACTTTACGGTTGGTAATGTAATGTGAGGATTGTCCTCAAGAGTGCCAAGAAGGACTTTGTCCTATCGCATACTTTTGGTATTCTCTCGCTTATGCTATGGATCATGTGACTCTCGTCCTTCGATCCAAAAGCTAGAATTCCATTTTTAGTCAAGTGCAATATGTTTGCTTCCATGAGACCCGAACTTCGAAAGTTTGGATAGTTATGTGATATTCATGGAATCTGAAAATCATTTTCAGAGACAGACAAAGGCTAAAAGATATGAGATATCCAAAGCAATGTTTGTTTGCAAACTATTAGTAAAGGAGTTTACTATGCATTAGACTAATAAGAGAGGGATCCAGTAGAACGCCTGTCATATGATGAAAGGTGAATAAAACAAACAACTTAAAGAGAATGGAAGTGTCCGAAGGGTGTTAGTGAAACTTTCATGCCTAGGAAGTCCGGGGCTAACGCCACTCTTAAGTTGGATGCTTCTTCTGAGAGTAGGAGAAATACTGAAAGTTAAACTGTTAGAAGTATAAAGGCAAAAAGAAAGAAGACTGGAATATCCAGCTCATGTATGAATGTCATACAAGTTTTTGATGTAGAGAAGGCTGGTAAAAGATATAGTTCTTGGGAATTATGGTTAAACATGTTAATCACTAATTCTTGGGTATTGTGAGACAATCACAAAGATACCCGCTCGATTGCATTCTGTTGCAATTCGATGTAAGAACTACTATGGCCTAAAAGACTAGCCAGAAATGAGGTTTAGGTATACACAGGGAACATAGTAAATGTTACTATACCTTCCATCGGTGTATTACCGTCTGTATTTATTTTTATAATTCGTTTGGAGTTTCACAAACTCTAGCCCATTGCATAAGGTATCTTGCAAGAAGGTTGTTCATAAGAGAACTTTTGATGTTCGAAGTTATGAATAACATAAGGGCCATACTTTCATTGAGAATGAGATGTATGTTATGAATAATGATATTAATATATTACCTCTAGATTTACTTTCATAATTCATTTTAGAGTTTCATACACTCTAGCCCATTGCAAAATGTTTGTTGCAAAAGGGTTGTTCATAAAAGAACAATTGTTGTTCAGTATTATGAATAACATGAAGGGCCATGCTTCCATCCAGATGGGATGTATGTTATGAATATTGATGGTAATATGATACATCCATAACACTGACGCTAAATGTCGCAAGACTAAAAGAATACCACACAAGTGTGGCACTGCATTTGGTCACATTGGAGAAACCCGCATGGAAAATTCCATTATGATGGATTTTGAAGTCATTTGATTTTGAATCATCTGACACTTGCAACTTTCCTCCGAAAAGTGAAGTGACTGAAATACCGTTCACAGGCCATAAGGAATGAGCAACAAACTTATTGGTGATCATACATTTTGATGTGTGTAGTTCAATAAATGTTGTTGCAAGTAGTGGATTTATCTATCTTCAGAAATGACTCAAGTAGATATATGGATATTTACTTGATGAGACGTAAGTCTGGATCTTTTGAAATCATTCGAAAGGTTTTCAAATATGAAGTAGAAGTTATTGTAACAAGAAAATTATGTTTCTACAATTCGATTGTAGAAAAAAAAAATTGAGTTACAAGTTTAGCGAATGTCTGATGAGTTGTGAAAAGAGTTTCATAACTTACACCTCCCGGAACACCACTGTGAGTGGAAAGTCCGTGAAGATGTAATCGAACCATTTATGACATGGTAAGATCAAAGATGACATAAATAAATTTGCCATTATCCCTTTTAAAAGGTGATGCTTTAGAGACTGCCGCTTTTACACTGAAAAGAGCTCCATCAGGGTCTGTTGAAATGACACCATGGTATGGTATGCCCAACCATGTCATATCTTTTCTTAACATTTGGAATATGGGGCTTGTGTAAAAGGTTACAAACCTATTCCAAATCAGACAAGTGCTACTTTGTAGGTTATCCCAAGTCATTGGGTATTCCTCCCTCACTATACCGAGGCAAATAGGTTTGCCACAAAGAACGGTATGCTTTTTGAAGAAAATGGTTCTTTCAAAAAGGTGAGTGGGAGAACAATGCAACTCGATGGGATAAATAGTATCTTCGTCATCAGTTCAAAGGAAAGAGACCTTGGAAGTGATTCCAGAGTTTCCTACTGCGCCTGATACGGAAGTCTCTACAATAAAATGTATGGACTTCGATCGAACTTGCAGCTGAACCACGTGGGCAAGGCTCGTGCAAACCTCTCAGGTGCGCAAACGAGATATTGTTGTTAGACAACAGTATACCTACAATACACAAGGAAGCATTGATGGGCCCTGACTCCATAATTGGCTAAATGCCAATACAATCCGAGTTAGTTTCCATATAAGTGATTCAAGATTAAAACCTTGATACACCCTTCGGAAGACTTAGAGTCTAATGAATATTTATGGAACTTAAAACTGATACGGATAAAAATGTTTTATCCATAAAGCTCGACTTGTTGCAATAACAAGTTCAAGGAGTTGACTACGATGAGATTGTCTCACCGTAGCGATGCTTAAAGTCGCTTCGGGTTGAACTAGCAATTAAGACATATTTCAATCATGAGATATGAAACATGGATGACAAAAGGATTTCTATCTGATGGAAATAAAACCTAGGACTTGTATGTGATACAGTCCAAAGTAATTTGTCGATCCAGAGGATGCTAGTAAGTTTGCAAACTTCAGAGTTCCAGCAATGAACAGAAGAGAGCAAAATGGAGTTGGAATCTTCGTGTTTTGATGAAATGGTCAAAAGGGTTTGACTTCATCAATGGGTAACGAAGATGCTTGTGATTCAAGAAAGTAAGTGGGAGCATAATAAAATTTCTAAAAACCTTGTGTGCTTGACACATTGTTAATTGGACTTAAAATTCTTGACAAGAATTAGGACTTCATTTGAAAATAGTTTTTCAATGAAGTGCTTGGGCTAAATAGCTTTTATATTAGGCATGATGATCTATGGAGATAGATTTACCTAATAGGGCTGAGAAAAGATACATATTGACAAGATGCTAAAACCTTTTAGCATTAAAAACGTCAAGGAGTGATTCTTGCCGAAGTCACATGGAAAGAGTTTTTGCAAGACTCGGTGTCCCAAAACACTGATGAGCAAAATACATGATGGAGATTCCACACACTCTTGTGTTTGGATTAATCATGTATTCCATGGTATGTAAAAACAACCAGATATGTCCAATACTCCCAAAGTTGTTGCGAGTATAGATACCAAAGTGATCAAAAGTACTGATCATGGGACAACAGTGAAAAAGGGTCATTGAGTACTATAGTAGCACTGATGACATGTTTTCTCGCAAGCAGAGATCATGAAGAGTTCGTTGTAAAAGGTTACATCGATACAGTCTTCATCCATGCTCCAAGCGATTTTTGATTTAAGTTAAGGGTTTTGTGCAATACACAATATGGTGGCACGGTAGTTGGAAATTGTTCCAAACAAGTTACTGTGGCGAATTCTATAACAGAGGCGAAGTATGTTGCCGCTTTTAAAAGCGACAAAGAAGATGTTGAATCATATAGTTCATTCATGAACTTAGTATGGTTCCAAGATGGCTTTTGTCAATAGGACACTACTGCAGGTAGTTGCTCCATAACTCAGTCTGAGGAATCCAGGTTCGACCTATGATTCACATACATACAAAGCCAAGTCCACACAAAATATGAATTTTGTGAAAGCGTGAAAACGTGAGGATATGCAAAGATACACACGGAGCTGAAGTCGTCAGATCCGTTGGACATCAGGCTATACCACAAGCGAAGCATATTTACACCGGTGTGCCACAGGTGTAAAGTGCATTAGCATTAACTAGATTATTGACTCTAGTGCAAGTGGGAGTCTGTAGGAGATATGCCCTAGAGGCAATAATAAATGTTATTATTTATCTCCGTGTTCATAATTAGGTTTATGTTCCATGCTATAACTGCTGTGGTTCTCGAGCCCGTATATCCATAAAGGCTCTAGGGAAAACCCATGTGCACGTGTGGAATAATAAACGGTAAAATGCATTCCTAGTCATGCCTCTAAGACTAGCTCAAGTGTTGCATGATGATTATGTTTTCCCAATCATAGGCATGTCTATGCCAGCAACTTTGAGGGCACAAATGTTAGAAGAACATTTGTGTTGAATCGACCCGATTGATGTTATGCTATGAGATACATTCGTCACAAGTTAATGGTTAATAGCACAGAGATGGTTAACGTTTGCATGATTCCTC
Organism: Thinopyrum elongatum; assembly: GCA_011799875.1. Classification (NCBI taxonomy): domain Eukaryota; kingdom Viridiplantae; phylum Streptophyta; class Magnoliopsida; order Poales; family Poaceae; genus Thinopyrum; species Thinopyrum elongatum. The sequence goes on along the minus strand of CM022303.1, from coordinate 116,982,071 downwards.
AGACCATGAGAGTATCGAGTTTCTTCATGCTTGCTTCATGAACTTTGGGGTTTGTTAAACGTCATCCGTAAATGGGTGGCTATTACGGCGGCTTACGGGTTCATGGGAAAGTATGTCAAGTAACTTGATAGCTCAAGATTGGGATTTGCTCCTCCGGCGATGGAGAGATATCTCTGGGCCCTCTCGGTGTTACGGTATCCATCATCGTCTGGCCAGACACTTTGTGATTTGATCACGGGGATGCCGGAACACGGTAACGAGAAAAGAGAACAATACCGATAACGGGGTAACTGGCATAGTGGACAAGTTGTTGATCCACGGGGATGCCAACATTGTAGGTTAACGCAGCAGAAAACAAAAATTTCCGACCTACGCACCAGCCCAGGACCACTATGGAGACTGCATATAAGGTTTGATCATTTTCGTTACCGACTCGTAGCGCAGCGGAAGTAGAGTCGATGACGATCGGCGGTGCAGATCCCCGCAGCTAGGATTTACAACCTCCCAACCGCGAGGATGTATCCCCTCGTCTTCCCTTCAGACAGCCCTCCGGGAGGCGGTCGAACAGTCCCCCGGACGGTGTCGCGGACAGCCCTTCGGGAGGACCTTCGAAACTCGAACGGTCACTCGGACAGCCCTTCGGGAGGACTCACAGAACTCGGACCGTCACTTGGACAGCCCTTCGGGAGGCACTCTCGAACAGCCCCTCGGGCACTAAGATCGAAACTACGACCTCTCTACAGAGTTGCACACATACGGTGTCATCTATCCGGCAGGGCTTCGCCGTCCAGAACTAGTTCCCACCGGAACCCAGACAGCCTTTCGGCTCTACGAAACTCTTTTCGTGGGAGGGAGAGAGAAGCCAGATCATTGCATGGCACTTGTATGTGAGAAGGAGTGAAGGATTGAGCAGCCCCCTCTCCTCCTTATATAGGAAAACCAAGGGGTAGGATGGGCATTCAAGAAATACCAAAATACCCATGAAGGAAACTCTTTCCAAGGGCATAAGAGAGAAACCAAAGGAGGAGCTCCACATGTGGCCGGCCACCCCCTAGGGGTCCCCCTCAAAGGGGGCTCTCATCCATCCACATCACCTTCTAGAAGCCTTTAGCAAAAGCCCTAAAAGGTGGTTTTCCAAAAAATTCCAAAAAGCACTTTCACTATTCACGACGACATTTTTCAGCGTCCGTTCGAACTGAAAATATTTATGTGGGCTTAGAACATTTCCAGTACCCACTAAAATAATTTTCAACGCGTTCTGGAACAATTCCAGTTTAGTGATTTCATCTGCGAAAAGCATCTGAAGCGGTTCCGGCAGCCCCGGAACATTTCCGGTTTTTCTTCCAGAAAATTCCCAGAAGTTTCCAGAATGATTCTGGCATCCTCCAAGAATTATCAGGCATGTGCCGAAACCATTTTGACTTAATGGTATCCCCTGAAACAACTTTTCAGTTTCACCGGAACTCATCCGGTGACCTCTCTCTGTGGAACTTTTCCGCTGTCCGAAACTTTTCGGTGTCCGAAACTTTTTCGGTGATTTTCTCTCAGACTCCCTGTCTAGTATTCAGCAGATAGATGACCCTTAAGCGTGTGACCCTATAGGTTCGGTGAAGTATAGACATGACCTGGAACCCCTTCCGATCAATGATCAACATCGGAGCCGTGGACACCCATATTGACCCCTATACCCACACGAATGAATATTCGAGTGAACCTCCAGTTGCCGTGTGCTATTCCTGTTGCTTCACGATATGTTACAAATACCCGAGGTTAGACATGTTGGCATCCCCGTGGATCAACAACTTGTCCACTATGCCAGTTACCCCGTTATCGGTATTGTTCTCTTTTCTCGTTACCGTGTTCCGGCATCCCCGTGATCAAATCACAAAGTGTCTGGCCAGACGATGATGGATACCGTAACACCGAGAGGGTCCAGAGATATCTCTCCATCGCCGGAGGAGCAAATCCCAATCTTGAGCTATCAAGTTACTTGACATACTTTCCCATGAACCCGTAAGCCGCCGTAATAGCCACCCATTTACGGATGACGTTTAACAAACCCCAAAGTTCATGAAGCAAGCATGAAGAAACTCGATACTCTCATGGTCTGAGGAATCATGCAAACGTTAACCATCTCTGTGCTATTAACCATTAACTTGTGACGAATGTATCTCATAGCATAACATCAATCGGGTCGATTCAACACAAATGTTCTTCTAACATTTGTGCCCTCAAAGTTGCTGGCATAGACATGCCTATGATTGGGAAAACATAATCATCATGCAACACTTGAGCTAGTCTTAGAGGCATGACTAGGAATGCATTTTACCGTTTATTATTCCACACGTGCACATGGGTTTTCCCTAGAGCCTTTATGGATATACGGGCTCGAGAACCACAGCAGTTATAGCATGGAACATAAACCTAATTATGAACACGGAGATAAATAATAACATTTATTATTGCCTCTAGGGCATATCTCCTACAGACTCCCACTTGCACTAGAGTCAATAATCTAGTTAATGCTAATGCACTTTACACCTGTGGCACACCGGTGTAAATATGCTTCGCTTGTGGTATAGCCTGATGTCCAACGGATCTGACGACTTCAGCTCCGTGTGTATCTTTGCATATCCTCACGTTTTCACGCTTTCACAAAATTCATATTTTGTGTGGACTTGGCTTTGTATGTATGTGAATCATAGGTCGAACCTGGATTCCTCAGACTGAGTTATGGAGCAACTACCTGCAGTAGTGTCCTATTGACAAAAGCCATCTTGGAACCATACTAAGTTCATGAATGAACTATATGATTCAACATCTTCTTTGTCGCTTTTAAAAGCGGCAACATACTTCGCCTCTGTTATAGAATTCGCCACAGTAACTTGTTTGGAACAATTTCCAACTACCGTGCCACCATATTGTGTATTGCACAAAACCCTTAACTTAAATCGAAAATCGCTTGGAGCATGGATGAAGACTGTATCGATGTAACCTTTTACAACGAACTCTTCATGATCTCTGCTTGTGAGAAAACATGTCATCAGTGCTACTATAGTACTCAATGACCCTTTTTCACTGTTGTCCCATGATCAGTACTTTTGATCACTTTGGTATCTATACTCGCAACAACTTTGGGAGTATTGGACATATCTGGTTGTTTTTACATACCATGGAATACATGATTAATCCAAACACAAGAGTGTGTGGAATCTCCATCATGTATTTTGCTCATCAGTGTTTTGGGACACCGAGTCTTGCAAAAACTCTTTCCATGTGACTTCGGCAAGAATCACTCCTTGACGTTTTTAATGCTAAAAGGTTTTAGCATCTTGTCAATATGTATCTTTTCTCAGCCCTATTAGGTAAATCTATCTCCATAGATCATCATGCCTAATATAAAGGCTATTTAGCCCAAGCACTTCATTGAAAAACTATTTTCAAATGAAGTCCTAATTCTTGTCAAGAATTTTAAGTCCAATTAACAATGTGTCAAGCACACAAGGTTTTTAGAAATTTTATTATGCTCCCACTTACTTTCTTGAATCACAAGCATCTTCGTTACCCATTGATGAAGTCAAACCCTTTTGACCATTTCATCAAAAACCCGAAGATTCCAACTCCATTTTGCTCTCTTCTGTTCATTGCTGGAACTCTGAAGTTTGCAAACTTACTAGCATCCTCTGGATCGACAAATTACTTTGGACTGTATCACATACAAGTCCTAGGTTTTATTTCCATCAGATAGAAATCCTTTTGTCATCCATGTTTCATATCTCATGATTGAAATATGTCTTAATTGCTAGTTCAACCCGAACCGACTTTAAGCATCGCTACGGTGAGACAATCTCATCGTAGTCAACTCCTTGAACTTGTTATTGCAACAAGTCGAGCTTTATGGATAAAACATTTTTATCCGTATCAGTTTTAAGTTCCATAAATATTCATTAGACTCTAAGTCTTCCGAAGGGTGTATCAAGGTTTTAATCTTGAATCACTTATATGGAAACTAACTCGGATTGTATTGGCATTTAGCCAATTATGGAGTCAGGGCCCATCAATGCTTCCTTGTGTATTGTAGGTATACTGTTGTCTAACAACAATATCTCGTTTGTGCACCTGAGAGGTTTGCACGAGCCTTGCCCACGTGGTTCAGCTGCAAGTTCGATCGAAGTCCATACATTTTATTGTAGAGACTTCCGTATCAGTCGCAGTAGGAAACTCTGGAATCACTTCCAAGGTCTCTTTCCTTTGAACTGATGACGAAGATACTATTTATCCCATCGAGTTGCATTGTTCTCCCACTCACCTTTTTGAAAGAACCATTTTCTTCAAAAAGCATACCGTTCTTTGTGGCAAACCTATTTGCCTCGGTATAGTGAGGGAGGAATACCCAATGACTTGGGATAACCTACAAAGTAGCACTTGTCTGATTTGGAATAGGTTTGTAACCTTTTACACAAGCCCCATATTCCAAATGTTAAGAAAAGATATGACATGGTTGGGCATACCATACCATGGTGTCATTTCAACAGACCCTGATGGAGCTCTTTTCAGTGTAAAAGCGGCAGTCTCTAAAGCATCACCTTTTAAAAGGGATAATGGCAAATTTATTTATGTCATCTTTGATCTTACCATGTCATAAATGGTTCGATTACATCTTCACGGACTTTCCACTCACAGTGGTGTTCCGGGAGGTGTAAGTTATGAAACTCTTTTCACAACTCATCAGACATTCGCTAAACTTGTAACTCAATTTTTTTTTTCTACAATCGAATTGTAGAAACATAATTTTCTTGTTACAATAACTTCTACTTCATATTTGAAAACCTTTCGAATGATTTCAAAAGATCCAGACTTACGTCTCATCAAGTAAATATCCATATATCTACTTGAGTCATTTCTGAAGATAGATAAATCCACTACTTGCAACAACATTTATTGAACTACACACATCAAAATGTATGATCACCAATAAGTTTGTTGCTCATTCCTTATGGCCTGTGAACGGTATTTCAGTCACTTCACTTTTCGGAGGAAAGTTGCAAGTGTCAGATGATTCAAAATCAAATGACTTCAAAATCCATCATAATGGAATTTTCCATGCGGGTTTCTCCAATGTGACCAAATGCAGTGCCACACTTGTGTGGTATTCTTTTAGTCTTGCGACATTTAGCGTCAGTGTTATGGATGTATCATATTACCATCAATATTCATAACATACGTCCCATCTGGATGGAAGCATGGCCCTTCATGTTATTCATAATACTGAACAACAATTGTTCTTTTATGAACAACCCTTTTGCAACAAACATTTTGCAATGGGCTAGAGTGTATGAAACTCTAAAATGAATTATGAAATTAAATCTAGAGGTAATATATTAATATCATTATTCATAACATACATCTCATTCTCAATGAAAGTATGGCCCTTATGTTATTCATAACTTCGAACATCAAAAGTTCTCTTATGAACAACCTTCTTGCAAGATACCTTATGCAATGGGCTAGAGTTTGTGAAACTCCAAACGAATTATAAAAATAAATACAGACGGTAATACACCGATGGAAGGTATAGTAACATTTACTATGTTCCCTGTGTATACCTAAACCTCATTTCTGGCTAGTCTTTTAGGCCATAGTAGTTCTTACATCGAATTGCAACAGAATGCAATCGAGCGGGTATCTTTGTGATTGTCTCACAATACCCAAGAATTAGTGATTAACATGTTTAACCATAATTCCCAAGAACTATATCTTTTACCAGCCTTCTATACATCAAAAACTTGTATGACATTCATACATGAGCTGGATATTCCAGTCTTCTTTCTTTTTGCCTTTATACTTCTAACAGTTTAACTTTCAGTATTTCTCCTACTCTCAGAAGAAGCATCCAACTTAAGAGTGGTGTTAGCCCCGGACTTCCTAGGCATGAAAGTTTCACTAACACCCTTCGGACACTTCCATTCTCTTTAAGTTGTTTGTTTTATTCACCTTTCATCATATGACAGGCGTTCTACTGGATCCCTCTCTTATTAGTCTAATGCATAGTAAACTCCTTTACTAATAGTTTGCAAACAAACATTGCTTTGGATATCTCATATCTTTTAGCCTTTGTCTGTCTCTGAAAATGATTTTCAGATTCCATGAATATCACATAACTATCCAAACTTTCGAAGTTCGGGTCTCATGGAAGCAAACATATTGCACTTGACTAAAAATGGAATTCTAGCTTTTGGATCGAAGGACGAGAGTCACATGATCCATAGCATAAGCGAGAGAATACCAAAAGTATGCGATAGGACAAAGTCCTTCTTGGCACTCTTGAGGACAATCCTCACATTACATTACCAACCGTAAAGTTTTAACCAGATATTTAACAGCTATTCAATTTTAATAGGGAAGGTGGAAACGCGAGCCATTATTCTACAACTATTAGCAAACCACACTTAGACAGTGTTCATAATTAATTGCACTGAGAATTAAACAAGTTAATTCAACAGTGCGCTCCCACTCAAATCAATATCTCTCATAATTGATTGTGAGTGATTCAAGATCCATATTACAATTCAACGCCAAGGATGTGTCCATCTCAAGTGACGAGAATTGCAATCGGTAGGCCAACTTGCCAATCACATCTCTATGTGACTCTTGTTCATCTTTCGATGGGCGTGTTCCGAGCTCAGGACGCTCCTCCAGAACGTCAAGACAACCAAGTGATCTCACTGCGAGGTATCAACTCACCCGCCTCACACTTCCCTAATCGTTCGCACCCATGTGTCCATGTGATGCCCCGAAAAGTTAGGTGCCGTGACGGTGCTACACTTGGGAGAACACTAACTACTTGATATTTTTGTGAGAGATCACCCTAATAAAAGCGACTACCGCGCAATCAAAAAGGGTGCATCATAAGGGATAAACATCTCAGGCAATTCATAATAGCATGATATGGTATAGCCCTTTCTGACGGAGAAGTCTTGTATTTCTTCGTCTTCGGCATTCGCGTCGGTGTTCACCTTCGCGAAGATTTCCACCACCTTGTCGATGCACCAGATAATATTGCTATCTCTATAGCTAATAAAATAATGCATTACAACAAGGTTGACACGCAGGTCATTTAAAGTGCAATCATATGGCTCCAGCCATCATGCCGAATCATGACACACAGGTCATGTTAATTAATTTACATCATATAGTCATCTCATACATAATCAAATTATTATGAGCACTGCTATACCACATCAAATGCACATGCAAACCCTCCTGCAAAACCAAGTTAGACGCCTCTAATCGGTTCATGCAAAAGCTTGTTTTACGTGGCTTCTAAGGTTTCGAAACAAACCGAAGCTACCAACGTCCATCATCAAGTATGATAATTCAAGTCGCTAGATTAACTTTCCAGGGTGTATGAAAACCGAGATAATAAAATCTCGAGCCCCATACTAAACTTCGTCATACGCATGACCCCCGTGCAGATCATATCTGCATTGCCCTTTCGTCTGCAAAATTTCATCTTTCTTTTTAACTAAGGTGGAATTCAATGAACTGTTAGCACTTCGTTGATCAATCAGGATCGCGGATTGCCAGAACTTTGAAACTCCACCATACTGTTATCAAGATCAGAAATATGCAAATTCCAGGGAAGCAACAAGAACATCGGGTAACAGATTTCATCTGCTACCCGCACAAATAATTTTCAGTAATAGAACTCATCTACTACCTAATTATATTGTGCAACACCCATACATCTCTATGTATTCTAGATCGCAACCTGCATCTACGCATAGCACGGCTCATGATGCCACTGTAGGGTAACGCAGCAGAAAACAAAAATTTTCCGACCTACGCACCAGCCCAGGACCACTATGGAGACTGCATACAAGGTTTGATCATTTTCGTTACCGACCCGTAGCGCAGCGAAAGTAGAGTCGATGACGATCGGTGGTGCAGATCCCCGCAGCTAGGATTTACAACCTCCCAACCGCGAGGATGTATACCCTCGTCTTCCCTTTGGACAGCCCTCCGGGAGGCGGTCGAACAGTCCCCCGGACGGTGTCGCGGACAGCCCTTCGGGAGGACCTTCGAAACTCGAACGGTCACTCGGACAGCCCTTCGGGAGGACTCACAGAACTCGGACCGTCACTTGGACAGCCCTTCGGGAGGCACTCACGAACAGCCCCTCGGGCACTAAGATCGAAACTACGACCTCTCTACAGAGTTGCACACATACGGTGTCAACTATCCGGCAGGGCTTCGCCGTCCAGAACTAGTTCCCACCGGAACCCAGACAGCCTTTCGGCTCTACGAAACTCTTTTCGTGGGAGGGAGAGAGAAGCCAGATTATTGCATGGCACTTGTATGTGAGAAGGAGTGTGTCTTTAGGCAGCCCCCTCCACCCCTATTTATAGGCCAAGCCCAAGGGTGGCTTCTCCAAGAAGCCAAGGGGAAAAATACCAAAGGACCCTCAAGGTGGCTTCTCCAAGAAGCCACCCAAAAAGCACTTTCACTATTCACGACGACATTTTTCAGCGTCCGTTCAAACTGAAAATATTTATGTGGGCTTAGAACATTTCCAGTACCCACTAAAATAATTTTCAACGCGTTCTGGAACAATTCCAGTTTAGTGATTTCATCTGCGAAAAGCATCTGAAGCGGTTCCGGCAGCCCCGGAACATTTCCGGTTTTTCTTCCAGAAAATTCCCAGAAGTTTCCAGAATGATTCTGGCATCCTCCAAGAATTATCAGGCATGTGCCGAAACCATTTTGACTTAATGGTATCCCCTGAAACAACTTTTCAGTTTCACCGGAACTCATCCGGTGACCTCTCTCTGCGGAACTTTTTCGCTGTCCGAAACTTTTCGGTGTCCGAAACTTTTTCGGTGATTTTCTCTCAGACTCCCTGTCTAGTATTCAGCAGATAGATGACCCTTAAGCGTGTGACCCTATAGGTTCGGTGAAGTATAGACATGACCTGGAACCCCTTCCGATCAATGATCAACATCGGAGCCGTGGACACCCATATTGACCCCTATACCCACACGAATGAATATTCGAGTGAACCTCCAGTTGCCGTGTGCTATTCCTGTTGCTTCACGATATGTTACAAATACCCGAGGTTAGACATGTTGGCATCCCCGTGGATCAACAACTTGTCCACTATGCCAGTTACCCCGTTATCGGTATTGTTCTCTTTTCTCGTTACCGTGTTCCGGCATCCCCGTGATCAAATCACAAAGTGTCTGGCCAGACGATGATGGATACCGTAACACCGAGAGGGTCCAGAGATATCTCTCCATCGCCGGAGGAGCAAATCCCAATCTTGAGCTATCAAGTTACTTGACATACTTTCCCATGAACCCGTAAGCCGCCGTAATAGCCACCCATTTACGGATGACGTTTAACAAACCCCAAAGTTCATGAAGCAAGCATGAAGAAACTCGATACTCTCATGGTCTGAGGAATCATGCAAACGTTAACCATCTCTGTGCTATTAACCATTAACTTGTGACGAATGTATCTCATAGCATAACATCAATCGGGTCGATTCAACACAAATGTTCTTCTAACATTTGTGCCCTCAAAGTTGCTGGCATAGACATGCCTATGATTGGGAAAACATAATCATCATGCAACACTTGAGCTAGTCTTAGAGGCATGACTAGGAATGCATTTTACCGTTTATTATTCCACACGTGCACATGGGTTTTCCCTAGAGCCTTTATGGATATACGGGCTCGAGAACCACAGCAGTTATAGCATGGAACATAAACCTAATTATGAACACGGAGATAAATAATAACATTTATTATTGCCTCTAGGGCATATCTCCTACACCCCCCCCCCTAAAAAAAACAAAAATCCCAGCTCCTGCCAAATGCTGACGCGTGGATGCCTTATGGTCCCGGTTGGTGTTAACAACCGGGACTAAAGGTCCTCCTGCCTGGGCTCCCCGCAGCGGCCACGTGGAGCCCCTTCTGTCCCGGTTCGTAAGCGAATCGGGACTAAAGGTTTTGGGTCTTAGTCCCGACCCTTTAGTCCCGGTTCCAGAACCGGGGCTAATGGGCCTCTGGAACCGGGACAAATGGGCCGTTTTCTACTAGTGCCAGCGAGCGATCCGACCAGGCAGGGAGTGATCTGTCTCTCTTGGACATTGATTTCATTTTGGCATGTTCGAATTGTTGAACTACGATTTGTTTAATTTGCTTTATCCTATTTGTTTTGAACTGTTAAATTGGGACGATTTGTATTATATGATTCATGGACTGCAAGAATTTGAGGATCCATATTTCAGGTGTGTGGATGTGCGTGTGTGGATGTGTGGTAGCCCAAATGAGGGGCCGCCTGGCGCTGTCAGTAAGCGCGCCCGCGGGCGTATAAAGGACCGGATTTTGCAAGTCCGGCTGTAGATGTAGTTTAGGACCACCTACGCGTCAGTTGTCCGGTTTTCTTTCAAGCCAGTCAATTTTCAGACCTGTTTGATTTACATCCAATGGTTCTTGTTCTTCTTCCTCACCCCTTCTCCATCATGCCCCGGTCTAACCATCCGCCACCCCGCCCGCTATGCTGCCGCCCTGAACTCTAACGTCGATGACCTTCCAACAACCCCAACACCTGTCAACCTCCGACTCCTCTCCATAGGAGATGTTGTTCTCATGCCGTCCCTCGGCTCCCGGTCGCTCCTTGCTCGGCCTTGCTGCCGGTCTCCGCAGCATCCGTCCGAAATCGACCAAACTAAAAAGGTTTTTTCAGGCAAATAAGAAGAACAACTGTGATTAGTTTTGGGTTGGGTGCATATCTTCGAGCAAGTTTGTGCGCCCTAGGCCGTCCCCTTTACTCGTTTCCTTCCACCTTGCCGAGTCTTTTCTTCGTCAATCATCGTGGCTTGTGCTATTCGTCAATGCCATCTTTGGTTGGGTCCTATAATGAATTCATATTGGCAAGGCATGTGACATACATAATTGACAAAGTTTACAAGTAAACAAAAAAGGGTATCTTCTCCGCCTTATCCGACCGGAGCATCCATTGAGAGGGACGTCCATGTGATCAATCCAGTCACCTACCCTGGCCTACTATCCCTGAGCATCCACCCATGCAACGACAGCATACCGATGGAGGGAGAAAATACCACGTACGATGTACGCCAAAGCCGAAACCTCCGGGTCCCGACCGAGAACTGGAGATAGACGTGGACATGGGATTGGGTTGCGTTTCGTCGTTGGCTTTGCGTGTGGCATGCACTATCGATCTATGTAGCTGACTTGACTAGGAGGAGCAGGTACGTGCGTAGCGTACCTAACTAAAATCCCAATCCGAGTTGCCGCCTGCTGCGTGCGTGCACACTTTGGATCATGCGCCAGAAACACGCACGCATGCACGTTGTGGATATGATCGACATGGACTGGCTAGCTAGCTAGCTTTCGTGGACGGACACTACACCATCGACTTGTCCGGGAGAGCTAGCTAGTGGAACATCGAGAAATAAGGGAGACGGGCTCTCCCGAGCCTCCCCAAAGCTCAGGCGATTCTGGTCGTCCGATGCGTTTTCGGCCGTTGGATCGAGGTGCTGGACGACCTCGACCGTCGGATCGAGAACCCGGCACTGTCGCAATGAATAGTCCTGCTCGTTCGTGCCACTGCGTGTAGTTTCAGTGCCCCGCCGGGGGTAATTCGGTCTTTTCACCTGGTTGGAAAAGTCCCCAGTTCCGATGGGAACGAGACCGTGGAGAGCGAGCACCGGGTCGCGCCTTCCCCTCCCCGTCCCCAAACGCCGCTCCCGCGCTCAACCCTAACCCTAGCCCGCGCGCCCGCCCACCCCTGCTGCCTCGCGGCTTGAGCCCGCCCGCGCTATGGAGCCCAAGCAGCCGGCGGCCAACCTCGCCGCCACCGCCGCCGCCGAGCCGGAGGAGGACGAGGCGGACGAGGAGACGGAGGCGGTCGAGGACGAGGCGGACGAGGATGAGGAGGACGCGCTGCTGGACCACGCGCAGGCCCTCATCTCCCGCGTCGTCGAGTAGGAGGCCAACCCCAACCCGTACTTCATCCACACCCTCGCCACCATCGCTGAGGACCAGGAGGCCAGGTACCCCACCCGTCCCCTTCCTCCCTCCCTCTCCCCCACCCGTCCCGCTTCCGCCCAGATGATAATAAGCAGCCGGCCCGTCGTGATGGTATGAGGCTGCAGGGAAGAGGAAGTAGGCCGACGACGGGGTGAATGAGCAGGTTGGCCCTCATGGAGGCGGCGGCGCCAGCCAGGGGCGCTGTTGGCACACTGGGCGTCGTCCTTTCTGAACCCGTGCTCGCTTCCCCTCGCTTCTGGCGGCCAGGAGCTCGAGTAGGAAGAGGAGACCTCGATGGGCTGCTGCTCGCAGAGACAACCTCAACAAGATCAGGTCAGTTTGTTTTGTTCCTTTTTCCACACAGGTCCAGGCAGAGGTAACACAGTGGAGCAGGGATCAGACCAAGTTTAGAACGGACCAACCCTTCCTTTTGTAGAAATTTTGCCCCATAGTTAGTGTGTAGCGGCTGGAGACAAATGATGTTTTTCTTCATTTGAACTATGCTCCAATTACCAAACGAATGGGCAGGCAACGGCCATTTGATTAGTTATGTTTGATAGCACAGTATTATAGAAACCAAAGGAGTTACAAATTACAGTATTTAATCCTATATATGGGTACAAGATACCACAGTAATAATATACAAGAATATTTAGGAGTATTGGAAATACTGTAAACCTGTCTGACTTGAGCTTATTTGTAAAGTAAATTAGCAGCTGGCTGTTTATTAACAGTCTCAAGAGCAACTATGCACAAGAGCCAGCCCCAGCCACACGCACAGACTTGAACGGCTATGTATTAAACGGCCATACATAAAGCTAGCTTACAGTAAGAGGAGGCAGTTGAAATAGGTTGAGCTGCTGCTGTGTATGACCTGGAACGCTGGGCCATCTTCAGTGTCAGTCGTCGTGGGCACCACGGGAATGTCTTGGCCTTCTTCTGTGTCACCATCGAGAGGTAGCAGGAAATATGCGCCTAGAGGCACACGAATACGCGCGTGGATTGTTTTTCAGCGTCCTCAGTTTTTAAAAAAGAGCTCTGGGGTTCTTTTTCTAATGTAGATTAAAAACCATGGTTTTGCAAATACTACAATTGAAACCATAGTTTTTAGTGGTAGCCAAACAGCTCACTGCAATTAAACTGTAGTGATTTGAAAACTGATATATTCTCAAAATACATAGAAAATACTTTGCTATCAAACAAGGCTACAAGTGCAGATTTCCTTGGAAGATATATTTTATAACTGTATTGCTAACATGCTTCCATAGTTTTATGACCACAAAATAGTTCTAGCTGCTCATACAATTGGTTGTAGTGCAGTTTTGTTGATCTGCATGCATTTTCAGCATTATAGTGTTGACATACAATCTCAATAAAACAGTGAATACATATAATATATGCAAGCTACATTCATTTAGTTTTGGTACTAATCCCTTGATCCGTTGTTACATTTCAGGAGTTAGGGTACCGACGCCTAAATAAATTCAGGAGCACTGTGAAACAATTGCAATTCGGGTAGGAAATACACTTGGTGCGGTGTTGCTTTTTTTGAATTGTCAATATGCTTACTCCTACTTTGTTGTACTAAAATAACGATTTGAACTCAGGAATCTTGGGTTTAATTTCTCATCGCAAATTATTGATATTTTTTGCTTATTCATTATTTGCAGATGTGTTAGTCCTTTTGTTCTTGTGTATATCTCTTGTGCTATTAATCCAAATTATAACTTCGAATGCTACATATTGTATACGGACAGAGGGATTCAACGGTTAACAACTCTTTGTGCCCCGGATTACTCCCTACTGATTCATGGAGTATCTTGTGTCGCAGGATGTGCTATTAAAGAGGATTTCAATTTGGTTTTCCAGCCACTTCCCCTCTGACTTGGTAAGATGAATTGGTAATCTTCTGCTAGCTCAACAATACTTTAATCGTCCTTACATGTATTTCTTGCTGAAACTCTTGATTTCCAAGTTATGGCAGTACATATGTCTACCCACTTGCATTACTTTCCATATTGTCATTAGTTTGCTGCTCCTTAGCCTCCTTCTGTTAGTGCAGATATTTTTTTAAATAGCAAGGATAGAGTCCCATTAAACATGCCAGATTTATTTCTCTTATTGGTGTGTGGTTAATCAATTGGGTGGGCATATCAATGATATTAGTAGAACACATTTGTAGGAGATATCTGCAATTTAATTTTTTTGGAGAGCGTCGGTGAGGATATTAGTAAAATATATTTTTAAGTGATGTGTAGTTTAGTTTTTTTGAGAGCATCTGAGAATACTCAGATGCATGAGCTTTATCTTTGTGTATGAAATCATGTTCATCTGTCTCGGTTAGTGAAACTCACTAGGAAACATATATTGATATTTATATCAAAGCTTTACATCAGCATGGAGTCTTGGTGTGCATGAAAATAACACCCTTTACAGTTGGTAAACATGGCTGAACTATCTGGTGTCTTGAAAGTGCCTATGGCTACAAGCCTACTTCCTGGTGTGATGTTGAATGTTTTAACTCCAGACTCCAGTATTCATATCTTTGTTAATGTCCAGTAGGAAGCAAGATGCATGAATAGTTTCGTGTTCTCTTGCGAGACCTTGGTTTCTTAATAATGTTTTGATAGCATCCAAATGGTTGTTCATAAGCTTATATTGAAAAGGCAGAAAAATGTTTAGGGAGAATGGAATTAGTGAATATAAAGTTATATGCTCAGTTTATCAAATCTTATTTCTGAGCATTTTGGTTCGTATTGGTAAAAAGGTTCTTGGCTACCTCATTTGTACACATGCTTGTTATTACTCTTCAGAATTCAGTCGGTGAAATGGTTGATGATGTTTGCTATGGGTAGCCACTCGAATATTCTCCATATAGTTTAGTTTGTGATAGTTATTGACTGAAGGACTGTAGTATTTTAACTTTCCAAGTTATTCACGTACATAATTTCTTGATTAGCCTTCATTTATAGAACTTTACTTGCGCATGTTCCTATCTCTTTTCTTGGTCAAGTTTCATGCCGTCCCGCTTCCGCCCAGCGCGGCGGGGAATTCGGCTCCGCCCCTCCGCCGCCCGCTGTGTCAAATTGATCGATTGGTTGGTTTCTAGGGCTTCCATCCCCTCCCTGCGCCCCTGCCACCGCCTGTGCCGCTCGGCTAGCAGAACCGTCATGTTCTTGGGCGCCTTCTTGCAAAGTCTTGATAGTTATTGTTCTGTTCATACGACATTTATATACAATTTGCTCCCGGGCTAGGAAGCCGATGTACTGAAGAAAGGCATAAAAGATCACTTACTGGCTATGCAAGTCAAGTCCAGCGAGTGGAGTGGAGTGGAGTAGTTGATAAATAAAAAACAAAAATAATACTGTCGTGTGCTTGCCAGTGTGTCATCAAGCATACAAAGCAGTTGGGGTTGACCATGTATTTATTTGTATTTTGATCCTTATCTGTGGTTCAGAAGATATATGGTCAATGCAAGATTGAAGTTAATTATTTATTTGTATTAACAAAAAATTTAGTGATCATAATTTAATTATATGATTGCCTCTCAGTGTCTGTAATTCTGTATGAGATCTTCAAACTGTTTTTGTGCAGGTTAAGCAGTGGAGAAAATATGACTGGGACTGATATAGTGTACTGTTTATTTGCAGGTGTTTTTTCTCA
Source organism: Thinopyrum elongatum (assembly GCA_011799875.1). Classification (NCBI taxonomy): domain Eukaryota; kingdom Viridiplantae; phylum Streptophyta; class Magnoliopsida; order Poales; family Poaceae; genus Thinopyrum; species Thinopyrum elongatum. The sequence goes on along the minus strand of CM022303.1, from coordinate 116,966,352 downwards.
AGGGGAGGTTTATATTTGGACCCGATGCGAGATCCTTATTTGTCACCATGTTCCTCATTATCGCTCCAGTAACAGTCTTCTGTGTGTTCGTTGCGAAAGAATTGATGAATAGCTTCTCTTATGGCCTGGGGTTACCGGTGATGGTTGTGGCAGTTGTATTCACGGCATATGTGGGTACCATTCATACCCCTTTCAGATCACCTTCTTCCTTGATTTTCAGGTATGTCTTGCACTCAGTACATGCTATTGTTTGGGGATAGTTGGTGGGACCTTCATTAGTTACAAGCTGCTTTTCAAGTTCAGATAATGTACATGATGTGAATCCTTTTTTTATGAAAGAGAGGCCTCCCCCTCCAATTTCCATTAAAAGAACCAATATGGTTCGATTACAAGGCTGTGAATCTATTCTGGGTTTTATGTGATTACATGTCCAATCAATGGGAAGTCAGAAACATATGAGTTGAAGTACAGATTATACTACTATGAGTATGTGTCTTTATTTTAAATTGTTTGTTAATTAGCAGATTTGTTCCAGATAATACAGATCTGAACTATGATATTTGCTACTGAATTGCAATACCTTCCTTCATCATGCATGGCATGTTTATCGACCAATTGATCCTGATTGTGTAAATGCAATTGAGTTTGTGGATATCAAGGAAGGGAGCCATAGCTTGTTGTACCCTTGAACTTGCTGGCCAGTGGCACTAGCATATTTTGATGCTGCTATCCCCTCACATCTTGCAAATTGGATATAAATACAATGTTGTTGTCTTTGTTTGTGATTTTTCGTTTCCTTGTTGCTACATTTTTTTCATGCCAACCCTCCACCTCTCTCGCTGTCTAGGTATCTGTGGTGCTCACACTGGTCGCCTGGATGGAGATGGTAGCCCCTGGCCAGGGCACGGAGTTGATGCCATCGACACGCCCCCCCCCCCCCCCCCCCCCCCCGAGGTATCCGGATCCTTACTTCATGCGCTTCTATACTTCAGACGAAAGGATCCATGCTATATAAATAAATTGCTCTGATTCATGCTGTTTAGACGTATATGCAATCTTGGACTGTATGCCAAAATCCAGTCTTTAGTTTTTCACCCCTTACTTTTAACGTTCAATTTTGTTGGCCTTTCTTACGGATTTTCATAGTTTCTTCTCTTTATATGTTCAAATTGTAAAGGAGATTACAGAATAAGTGTTTACTCTCAAATTGTTTCTTCTCTTTACCTAACTGTGACAAATGCATGTTTCTCCCTACAGCCGCCACCGTGCTCGCGTCCGTCCACCGTAGCCGAGATCGGCACAGCCGCTGTTCTCCCCACGAGCTTGGCCCTTGCCATCGCTGGGAGTAGACTGTGGGCCGCCTCTCGCGTCACTGCTCTGCAGAGAGGAGCACGCCATCGAGACGGTCCAAGTTGGCCACTTAGCCGGTGGGGACCCCCAGGTTGCCGCCGACCGGATGCCAACACCGCTGCTGATGTCGTCATCGTCCTCGTCGCCGCACCACACGACACTATCGAACATGTCTGTATGCCTCAATCTCGCCCCATGCTTCTCTCACCTTGCTGGTTGGTTTGGTGACCTGCTCTGCCTCCCTCTTCCTCAGCCTTATGAAAAGCATGGCTGCTAGCACAAAATGGACGAGGAAGATGTGAGCCGCCGCGACATCGAAGCTCTCGCATCGCTGCTCCCCGTCGAGCTCGCGCGTGCACCAGATCTGTTAGCCAACACATCATGTCCGTCTGCCGCCACCTCCAAGCAACGCCTACAGGAGTAGGTGAGCCCCTACTCTGCAGTTTTTCTTTGCATCCTTTGAAACGAATCGACAGGCTGCTGAAATTTATATCTGCTGCAGTCCTGAAAAATAATACTATCTACAAAGATGGCTCTATCCAAAAGATCATCGAGATCCCAGATGATGTGAAAGCAATTTACAAGTATGTGAAATATGACCACCCCACGCTTTAGTTTCAAAAAGTGTCAGTTTTCACATGTGTCTATATTTTTCTATATCATTGAACCAGGAGTCCAGGACTCTTTAGGATATAAAGCAGAAAACTGTTGTTGACACGGCTGTCGATCGTGGCTGCTATATTGATCAAAGCCAGAGCATAATGTCAACATGGATCAAGCCAACTCCGGGAAGCTAACTTCATTGCACTACTACGCCGGGTCAAAGGTTTGCCTGTTGATTTAGTACTATTCTAGCACTCTGATTTTACTGAAACTTCAGCAGTCATGTGCTTGCAAATTAATTATCCTATTGATTTAGTATACTCAGCTTACCACACTTTTGGCATACTGTTTGCGGTCTATACTAAAATCAGTAGTCTTGCAAAAGTGTTGTAATTTCCTTTGGATGTACAAAACTTATACACGCTGGGTCACGGCGCTCAGACGGGCAATGTGCAGTTATGCTAAAGGATTAATCTCTCTCTTTTCTACAGTAAGCTCTTTGGTTATGTTATGTTCTTAATATGGTTTTTGAGAATGTGACTGACTAACTTAGTTAAGTACGTTCAAGAATTAATCTCTCTTTTCTATCTCTGGTTGTTTGCCCTTGCTGTGTAGTCTATAGTATATCTTTAATGGTTGTTGTACCATAAATTTGATTCATATAACAACAAAGACATTCCCAATGAAATATCCAAGATCAAAAGGAAAATTAGGGAACGTGAATTTTCTGTTCTGTCATTGACATGGGAGAACTGCTAAAGATTCAATAGTTATGTTCCTACTCAAATCAGCACTGTAGGTGGAAGATTGGGCCTAAATCTTGCTCTTTGGGTAGGTAAAGGTTGGACCCTTATGCTTTGAACTGTGCAAGTTGTTTTTTTTTCTGTTAAAAAAATAACTTGACACTACCTTGCCAAAATGTTTCATTAATTTCATCCATTGTGGACTCATCAGGTACTAACAAACTTCTTTTTGTATTACACAAATCATGATTTAATTACCTTTTCCACTGCATGTTTTGCATCTGCTTTCGTTAAATATTGTGTTTGCTCCAATGTTTGCTACCTGGTCTTCTTAGCAGTTATCACAGATTGAATGCTTATGAAGGATTTTGGTGGTGATTGTGGCGAATAACTAAATGCCCACATGTGTCCTCTTACTCTTATATTTTTTATTTATATTGAAGCAACTGCATAGTATATAGATTACTGAATATTATCAAAAGCGATTCTCCCTTAGATTGGCAAAATTGCTTTTACCCTATCCATGAGACACTATAAAAATAATTTGGCTAACATGATATGTTCTTCAGCAGATCGGTACGTCGCAACATGCAGTAAGCACCGACATGCAAGCTATATATCTAATAGTCAACCACATAGTTTACTACTGTACTATGCGGTTTGAAAGCAGTGTAAATAAATTAGCTGGGACAACCACTACCGCCTGCTTTTGGTATATTAACCTCGATACTTTAGGTGTTTGATGCTACATTATATGAACCTCTAATAGGAATCATCACTATGAAAAAGCTGCAAGGCCAGTGTGTCTACCTCTTCCTGAAGTGGCACATCAATATATGTCTTTCTTTAGGTATAGCATGCTACAGTTTCCGTGACATGCTCAAAATATGTAATCAACTGAACCATTAGTATTAGTAATTGTTGGCTTCCTCATGTTTCTTTGAGAAATCCTAATGTTGAAACAATGGTCTCAATAATTCCTTTTGTGATTGTTGTTACTCTACCTTTGCATCATGTGTATACTACCGGGTTGGATGGAACTGGACCTGGTGGGGGTGTTACAAGACAAGTCCGGATGATAATGGGTACGGACAAGAGGGCCACAATAACAAACAATTGATCAAGCTTTGTGAAGGCAGCAGGGCTCAAAGAGTTTCAGATATGTGTCTTCGCCTTTGAGGTTGAAAGGGGGGAACCAATCCTCACTGTCCATAGGCTTTAAGAAGGGTAAGGTAAAGTGCAGTCTATAGAAATCATGCTATGCCGTATATCTCACAAGTTAGCATCAGGATCGTGTGAAGTGGCGCCTATGAAGTTTATCGATAAGGCGGTTGAATGAAGACACCTATTAGTATGCTTAGTAGCTATGGCTTGGTAGTTGTCTTTCCTCTATTATGTTCCTACTCTTATTACTTCCTTTCCTATTACATCGCTTTTGGTATCGGACTTCATGTCGAGTGGTTGCGCTTTTGGTTTCGAACTTAATGTCGAGTGGCTATCTTTTGTGTTCTTATGAACGCACTGAAATTGACTCTGCTATTGAGAACCACTATGTCTTGCTCCTATCACAGTTGAATGTTTCCTCTTCATTTTATTGTTATCATGTATGAATGTATATGCTAAACCTGAGTTCCTACTGACTTAGCATTACCTGCTTGACCAAAACGTTGGGACCGGCACCCTCGCGCCAGTTGCTGCTTGGTTCCCAAGGTAACCCATATCTTGCTCTATTTACTCTTGCTTGTCATGTGTTTATTTATCTAATATTCTTATGTGTTCATCCCTTTGTCTGGTATGCGTTGGTGTCTTCTAGGTTATTCTTTCATTATTTTACAGGCATGTTTGTTGTACATTGGTCCTACGTGCCTCTGTCTGAGGCTGTTACGAGCTACTATCAGTTGCCATTCCATTCTTATGTTTGAGAGATGGCGCCTGATTGCTCTGTCCTTGGAGGGGTTTAGACTGATGTTTTTGTTAGTGATGGAGGCGTTCAGTCACAGATACATTTTTTCTGGGGCGGTTCTTTGGATGGTTTTTTTTGGTGTGGAAGTTCTTTCGATGGTCGTTGTTCTTTGTATGACCAGGCCGTTTCCAGGCGGTTCACATTTTTACAGGAGGCACATGCTTTTGTTCATCTTGCTTCTTGGTAATACATTATTTTTGTTTTGGCATGTACAAGATGTGAATTTATTAGTGTTGCTTCAGAGTAAGTCTGGACCATGCTGGTTCTAATAATGTGTTCTTTGATGCTTCTGCGGGTTGTATATTTTTCCATGCTCAGCGTGGGTAAACACATGGAGTTTTTCTATCTCTCTTGGCTTCTCACTTTAACTTTTCGGAACATCAACATTGAAGTTACTATAGCTACCATAAAAAGGCATATTATGACCTAATAAACTCTTAGTTGCATTATATATAGTAGTGATGATATGCTTTCTATCTGTCCTGATGTAATTCAGGAAATTGCTTTGCAAGGAAAAATATTATCTATAGTTAAAAGATACAATTCTTATTGTGGAGATCAACATGTTCTTGTTATATCATTTTGTGCACTAGCTACCTCTTGAAATACAAATGTAGTAGGGTCAATAAATTTCGGATGAAAAGTGTATGTTTAGAGTTGGTAAATAAGTTTACATACCATCGACTCTTCATAAATCAAGTGTATTGTTCCTTGATTTACTAGAATAAAATACAGTATATGTCATGGAGTCATCTTACTGAGACTTTTCTTCCCCAGATACTACAAATTCTTTGTGAGAGGATGCTTTTGCTGGAGACCTTGATCCAGTCCAATGATTTATCCGACAAAGAGGTGAGCTCACATGTAAACATGTGTTTGTTTAAGACACTAAGAAAAAACACCCATCTTCTGAAATGCTTTCCTCTATTGTCGTAATTGAAGGAAAAGTCTAATGTATTTCTAGACTTATTTATGCACGTATTGTCTAAAAAAGAATTTGTTAATGTGATCAAAATTATGAATAGGAAGTGTATTGCATCATTATTATAGAATGGAGTTCTGATTTTAATATACAAGGTAAGCTCATGGAAAGGTAAAAAATAATTCAACATTCAAATTATTCTTCATGCCAACCTGAAACTTGGAACACAACGGAGTTCACTGAACTCGCTCTAAACAAATTTTGTGATGGTGTCCGCATTCACTGGTCCCACAATGCAGGAGAAGCATTGTTGGGGTCCTCATTGTCACCAAGGGGATGCAACCTACATCAATCGTGTAGAGAGCCACTGATGTGTCCGTGCACATGTTGTGCTTCACCGAGCTTCAGGAAAAATAATCTATTTCTCGGATTAGTCCATGCTTACAAGTGAAGAATATGTGCTTTGATATGATCTGTAGCTACCGACTTTACATCGTTTGCTGTTAGGTGTTCTGCCCTTGGTTTTTTAGACTTTTGCGATCCTATGAACCTTTATATATATTTTTATCTATGTACTAAAAACTAACCCTCTGCGTATCGGTTCTCATAATGGGTTACTGGCCGTTTTTGCAGGCAACGCAGCACCATTTAAACATTGTGTAGATTCTTCCCTACAGCTGCGGCCTGTCATTACAATTATCACAGGGCAGACTTCTATGTTCTACTTAGCATAGACTATTTCATCGCATGCCCTTCGATTTTGGACACATGTAACATAAGAATTCAACCTTGATCTTGCTAGACCTGTCAATGTAATGCTAAACTGCATCCTGCTCTTCGTAGGTCCCTCTGTTAGATGTAAACCTGCATGCAGGTCAAACAAATATATGGAAACCTTCATTGTTAACATATTGTTCTCTTCTTATGAACATACTGAAATCAATTCTGACTTATGATCTCATGCCGATATTGAGCACCATTATGCTCGCTTCTCTCACAATTGAATATTTCTTCTTCACTTTATTATTATCCTATACGAATGCATATGCTAAACCTGCATTCCTACTAACTTAGCATTATCTATTTGACCGAGATGTTAGAACCGGCACCCTCGCGCCAAGGCGCGATTCCGATCTAGTGAACATGATGGTGGTGGGTGCCCGGCCCTCCCTCCCGAATGGATGGATGGATGTGGATCGGTAGGAGGTGTGACGTCAGGTCTCGGCGTCGCGGCACAGTGCTGTCTCTTTCTTTTTTTGTGAAAAAGAGGATAAACCTTTGGCCTCTGCATCTGAACGATGCATGCAGCCATCTTATTAATTATTCACAGAGACCATACGAAATAATACATCAATGAGCCTGAAACAGCGTTGTCTGGGCTCTTTCTCCTTTTCTCTGTGGGTGCGGTGGCCGGTCAATCGGGCTGGACGCAGCCTTCCGCGGTGAACCAAGGGCCACATAGAGGCTTTTTTTTAATATTATACTGCTCACAAACAGTATCTTTTTATTGCCTTTCGCGTGTCCGGTGCACTACCATACATCCTCCATACACGCGGCTGTGGAGAGATGCATGGAATCACTGCGCCCACCATGCGTACGTCTTCTTTTCTTCGCGAGCGCAAGTTGAACAGTGGTGGCGTGTGCCCCTCCCCCTCCCTCTCCAACTCACAATCCATCCAACTCTCGCGCCGTGCGGCGTCTTGTCTCATCGTCGCGCGGAATCGATCGAGCCCGGCTGAGCAGAGTGCACGGCGTGTGCTCGCACGCCACGCACGTTGCTCCTCTCGATCACCCCTTTGCCGTTTAAGAGCATGCCCAGCCGTTTGGCCCCAGAGGCTTTAAAAAGCGCCGTCTGGGGCGAGCCGGCGAAAATTTCGGCATGGGGCGGTCGGTTTCCCAACCGCCGACCCAAACCGAACCCAGACGCCGTTTCTTGAATTAAAAAGTCGGCCAAACACGACAAAGATCGGGCAAAATAGACGATTTTTCATTAATGTTTGTACATTAAAGTCTTAAAAACATAATAAAAAAACTAAAACATGCGCCCCCGCCCCCCGCCCGCCCTACAGGCCGAAGAACGCGCCGAAGGCGCTGTAGTCATCACCGCCGTCGTCGGCCTCCTCCTTCTTCAAGCCGCCGCCGTCCTTACTGCTCCCCTGCCCTGCGTCGCCTTGGCAGACGGGCTTCGGTGGCGCGTCCTCGTCACTGTCCTTGAGGACGATGACGCCGCCCTCGTCGCGGCCGCGGCGCCAGGCGGCGATCTCCTCGAGGGCGCGGCGCTGGCGTTCTATCTCCAGCTTTGTGTAGTCCTCGCGCGCCCACTTCAGGGCAGCCTCGTCGGCGGCGGCCAGGTCGTCGTACTCGTTCTTGACGGCGACGAGGCCCGGCTCCGTCTTGGGCTTGACGACGCGGGAGGAGGAGGAACCGCCACCGCCCTCGTTGATGACGATGCCGCGGGTGCGCCGCCCGAGCGGCGTCCCCATGGGCTCGACCTTCATGCTGGCGAGCGCCGGCGAGCCGGAGGAGAGGGAGGAGGAGGACGACGACGAACCCGCCGTACACCGCGGCAGCCAAATGCCACCGCTCCGGCGGGGGGTAGGCGCCGTGGCCGCCTGGTACTGGAGCGGCGGCTCGTTGCCGCCCTCGAGGTGCGACAGGACGTAATGGAGCGTCCGCCCGGGGACGCCCCACCACAGGCGACGGCGGTCGGCGTTGTGGCGCCCCCTCACCCGCGCGTTGTTGGTGGAGGCGAGCCGCTGCTCGTGGCGGCGTTGGAAGTACGCCGCCCAGCTCGCGTGGTTGTCGGCGGCGTACTCCGGGCGGCCGCGCACCTCCTCCGGCAGGGAGGCCCGAACGCGCTCGATCTCATCGTGGAAGTGGCCGGGGTGCTCGGGGTCGGGCCGCGGGGGGACTGGGACGCCTCCGGCGCTGAGCCTCCACCTCCCCGGCGCGCGCATGTTCGGCGACGCCGGGTAGTTGGCCTCGTGGAGGAGGTGCGCTTCCCAATCGTGCAGACTGCGGCGGCCGAAGCCGTTGGCCGCCGCAGCGTCGCCGGGGAACCGTTCACCCATCGGAGGTTGGTGGCGGGGGGAGAGAGAGACGAGAAGGGCGCCAGCGACGAGAGAGAGAAAGAGGGTGACGGAGTGTGCGTCCACCGGCGAGGAGGGTGGCTTTTTATAGCCGCCGAGGGGGCGGCAGGCGTGTGTGTACGCGTGGCGGGAGGGGAATCAGCGGAAGGCTGACCGGCGGCATTACTATGCCGCCCGTGGAGAATCAGCGGAAGGCTGACCGGCGGCAGACTTGGCATTGATTCCCCGCGGGAAAACGAGGCGACGAGGGAAGGACGACGATGCGCCGTGTGTCGCTGACTCGGCAGTCCCACCAGGCTTTCGCGCAAAAAACGCTTCCCCCGGCACCCCCGGGCGCCCCCCAACGCGCCAGGTTCGGCCTGGGTCCGCCGGCACCAATTTCGGGCCGAACCGGCGAAAATTGGGTTTCTGGGGGCACGGCTGGGCCGTTTTTTTAGTGCCGGTGCTAAAAAGGGCCTTGGGGGGCCTGTTGGGGGCGCGGCTAGAGATGCTCTAAAGGCAACGTTGCTCTCCTCGTCCGGTTTGCGCTGTGAGTATTCTTTGTTACACGTTTCAAGACATTCGATGTGAAGTATTCATGATAACTACATATATTGCTTGTGCGGGATTGGTATGAGTTGAGCAAAAATATTTTTATTATACTTGCTCAAATATCATGTGAATGAAACTAAAAGTAACATTTCTGGTATTGTGCGAGAATTTCTTAAGCTCACTAAATAGATCTTAATTTGTAACAGATCTCTTATGTATACATCGTTAAATTCCCCTTCTTTTATCAATTTACATTGCAAGTAAAGTGGATTTTAAATATTTTCTGATTATGCCCGTGCTTTCTTTTCTGTATATGTGAAATTTAACATGCACTAGGGCATCTCCAATGGCGACCTGTAAATTTCTTTCCGCATTCATTCGCGGACACGGATGCGGGAGGCCGCCATCCAACGCTGTCCGCATACATTTCAACTATCATATGAACTAATCGGACGAAATTTATGCAAACCGGCTAATATTCATCAAAGTTCGAAAAAAAGCACAAATCATCCATACATAGCATGCAAATAAGTCTAGTGTCTCAAATTCGATGTCCAACAAGTTTTTCAACGGATCATGTCGTCCCACACACACTGCCCCTGCAGCTTCATCCAACAGTGTGTACGTAAATGACAGTCTCTCTGTCCTGTGGTACATTACGACAGCGCGTGCGGGCCACACAAAGAGCAACATTGAGTGAATGAAGCAATCAACAAGTTGAGGAAGAAGAAGCAAAACTCATGATCTTCTCCTCTGCCTCATGCAATGGCCACCTTTGTGTAACGCCCAAGACGAAACTCTATCGCGATCTCGTGATGAATTCGAGGTCATGGCAGAATCCCGTTTTGGACGTTACAAGTTGATATTCAGAGCCATACCGACTATAGGAGCCTTTACTTGATCGAACCGCTGACGAGTCTAGAAGAAAACTATTTTGAGTCTAGTTATATCGGAGATTAGGAATTATTTTTACTCCTCATCCCCTTCATCGCTCTGGTGAGGAATCGTGACGTAGGTGTTTTTGTTTCCATTACTCTCCTTTTTCACTCAAATTTTTTTTATGATCACGCGGGTATTGTTGGAATCGTTGCGATATCGATGTGACAAGAATTCTGTCTTGGTGCCTCCTGACATTTAGGGGTTGTGGCAGTGTCCCGGGGAGTTGAGCTCCAAGGTGTTTTCGTCACAGTTGTTATTGTTTCAGTTCCGGAATACCAGAGGACGCCGACATCGAAAACGCTTCTATACTCTTTGTGGTGAGAGTAGTTTCGCGCCACCCAGTACTGGGGAGAGCGATCAGATGTATTGCTACAGCTAGTATATCGGATGTTTTTTTGAAGGTCTGAGGTACACGATTTTCGAGGTTCTTGGTTATGTGTTGAGGAGGCGGTACATTTGGAGCGTAGAATTCTGCTAGGAGTTGTGTGATATATTTGGCTCCTTGTACTTGTTGTACCGGATTGCATAACCAAGAATGTCGGGAGTTCATAGGTGGGAATTCAAGTAGTTACCCATGATTTCTTTCCGACAGATGCATGATTTGAGATTGGGGTCCAATGTCTAGTGGTTCGTTTTTCACCGATTTACAGTGGTCGTGAGGCATCTTAAAGAATCCTTGGCTATGCTGATTCGAGGACGTCTCGTTTGTCATTCATGATGTCCGATGTACATCATGCCCGTGGGGCCTCATCGCGAACGCGTTGGGCGAAATCTCTGTCATATGTTTGTATCCAGCTGTTACCTTGTTTGCTAATCCAATCATTCCAAGTGGCTTCTCATTCTAATGGTCGTATCATATTAACTTTGGAATGCATTCGTTCAATCTCCCTGTTCGGATGCTTATTGTGAAGGCTTCATTGCACCTGTCTAGCCTTTGATTCAGCTTATCTATCATTGCAATGGTGGTTCTAATGGATGTCATCTTCTTCAGGATGGCTCCCGCAACTCGTCTGAATCCGGACCGTAACGAGGGAGACCAGTCGGATCCTCCACCTCCACCTTCTCCTCCGCCTCCGGAGGCATGGCAAGCTTTGATGGCGGCCACCAACGCCAATACTCAGATGTTGATTCAGCTCATGCAAGAGCGCAACCAAGGCCAAGGCAACCAAGGTTATCAAGGCCAAGGGCATTTCAACAATCAACCTCAATTCACTTCACTCAATCAGTTTCTCGCAAACTAGCTTAAAGATCAAGGATGTCGCCTAGACGCGGGGGGGGGACGCGGGTCGTGGCGTGCTGGGGGGGGGGGGTGGGAGGGGGGGGGGGGGGGGGGGGTGGTGAATAGGCGCTTTAAAATAATTACGGTTTAGGCTTGAACAAATGCGGAATAAACCTAGCGGTTAATTTGTCAATCACAGAACCTACACAAACTAGGCTCACCTATGTGCACCAACAACTTATGCTAAGCAATATAAACAACTAAGTGATAGCAAGATATATGACAAGAAACAATATGGCTATCACAAAGTAAAGTGCATAAGTAAAGGGCTCGGGTAAGAGATAACTGAGGCACGCGGAGACGACGATGTATCCCGAAGTTCACACCCTTGCGGATGCTAATCTCCGTTTGGAGCGGTGTGGAGGCACAATGCTCCCCAAGAAGCCACTAGGGCCACCGTAATCTCCTCACGCCCTCGCACAATGCAAGATGCCGTGATTCCACTAAGGGACCCTTGAGGGCGGTCACCGAACCCGTACAAATGGCAACCCTTGGGGGCGGTCACCGGAACCCGTCAAATTGCTCGGGGCAATCTCCACAACCTAATTGGAGACCCCGATGCTTGCCCGGAGCTTTACACCACAATGATTAAGCTCCGAACACCAACAACCGTCTAGGGCGCCCAAGCACCCAAGAGGAACAAGCTCAAGGGTACCAAGCACCCAAGAGTAATAAGCTACTCAACTTCACTTCCACGTATCCCCGTGGAGAACTCAAACCGATGCACCAAATGCAATGGCAAGGGCACACGGAGTGCCCAAGTCCTTCTCTCCCAAATCCCACTGAAGCAACTAATGCTAGGGAGGAAAATGAGAGGAAGAACAAGAAGGAGAACACCAAGAACTCCAAGATCTAGATCCAAGGGGTTCCCCTCACATAGAGGAGAAAGTGATTGGTGGAAATGTGGATCTAGATCTCCTCTCTCTTTTCCCCCAAAAGCTAGCAAGAATCTATGGAGGGATTGAGAGAAAGCAAGCTCGAAGAAGGTCAACAATGGGGGAAGAACAAGAGCTCAAAGGATAAGGCTCAATGGGGAAGAAGGCCCCCTTTTATAGGAGGGGGAAAAATCCAACCGTTATCCCCTCACTCAGCCCGCGCGACGCGGTACTACCGCACACTGCCGCGGTACTACCGCACAGGGTTGCGGTACTACCGCTGCAGGGTGCGGTACTACCGCTTGCGCGGTAGTGACCAGATGAGGGCCTGTTGCACAGGGCAACGAGCGGTAGAACCGCCGGAGCGGTACTACCGCGCGCCCCTACGGTACTACCGTAAGGCAGGCATCAACTGGCACAGAAAATGCACGGAAGTAATTACTTCCGCTGAGGTTGGAGCGGTACAAGAATCCGGCACGGTACTACCGCTCACAGGGAGCGGTACTACCGCGTAGGGGCGGAAGTAAAAAATTACTTCCGTGCCTACTTCCGTGCGCGCCAGTGTTCTGGGCTAGATGGAGCGGTACTACCGCTCGCGAGGAGCAGTACTACCGCACATTGCGGTACTACCGCTTCCCTGAGCGGTACTACCGCGGACCCTTGCGGTACTACTGCTCCCTTGAGCAGTACTACCGCACGCCACAGAAGCTATAGCACTTGGAAGCCTTCATCTCGCAGCGAAAGACAACAGAAGGATACAATAAAACCAGAACTGCCATAACTTCTGCAAATGAGCTCCGAATTGAGCAAACTCAAGCTTGTTGGATAGAAGACAACGAGTAGCATCAAAACAGCGAAACTTCCAACAGAGAAGAACCGGCATAACCTCCAACATCGAAAACATCATAGAAGATGCAAGTGAACTCCGTTTTTGATGAACTCGAGCTTGTCATCAAGATGACCAAAAGCTCTAAGACACACAAGGAGAACCAAACAAGAACCAATAATGATGATGCAAGGATGCAATGGTTTGAGCTCTCTACGAACGATACGATCAAGCTACTCATCGAGAGCCCCCCCTTGATAGTATGGCAATCGATGCTATAACCCGGTCTCCCAACTACCACCATGAGACCGGTAAAAGAGAAAACCTATCAAGGGCAAACCTTTGCCTTGCACAAAGTCCACTTGAGCTAGATGATGATGATCTTGACTTCCTCAATTTGAACCACCTTTCTTGATTGCGTTGGCTCGGTGAAGACTAGTAGATTGCTCCCCCATACTCCACTATGGGTGAGCCACTCTTTGGCTCATCTTCACAAGTCCATTGCCACCACAATGGACGGCAAGCTTCAAGCATATGATCTCTTCGTGATGATCCACTTGAACTTGCACACCGCAACCTAACCCCACAAAGAACTCTCACGAAGACCATGGGTTAGTACACAAAGCGTAATTGACAATGCTTACCATACTATGGGATCGTTTGATCCCTCTCGGTACATCTTCTACGCTTTGTGTGTTGATCAACTTGATTCACTCTTGACTTAGTCTTGATCAATCTTGAACCTTGCCAACTCTCTTCATTTGGATGATGCCTTGAAGGTAAGCATGAACGATCACACAATCTTCTTCTTCAAGACATGCTTGCAATAAGCTCAACTCTCACATGACCAATCTTTGGATAATTCCTTAATAGCACCTTGTTCAACACATAAACTCCTTGAAACCAACACATGGACTTCAAGAAATGCCTATGGACAAATCCTTCAAATATAACTCAATGCAACCATTAGTCCATAGAGAATGTCATCAATTACCAAAACCACACATGGGGGCACCACATGTCCTTTCACTAGCCAAAGACGTTTAGTGCTTGTGTCGAGCCCATGGATGCCGATGATTGGCTCGTGGACATCAACAAGCATTTCGAGTGCAGCAATGTCAAACCTGAGGACTACGTCAAGTTCGCTTCTTTCCAGCTCAAGGACCAGGCAGCTTATTGGTGGCAGCAGTACAAAGACTCCAGAGCGGGTCGAGTGGTCACCTGGACCGACTTCTGCCGGGATTTTCGAGCTCATCACATTCCAGCTAGTGTTACCGAGGGCATGCGTGAGCAATTCCGCAATCTGAAGCAAGGAAGCATGTCTGTGTATCAGTATAACACAAAGTTCCAGAATCTTGCTTGCTATGCAAGGCAAGACGTCCCAGATGAGAAGAGCATGATCTATCACTTCAGGGGTGGCCTCAGAGAGGACCTTCAGCTCGCTCTCGTTCTTGTGGAGCCGACTCAGTTTGATCAGTCCTATAACATGGCTCTCAAGCAAGAAGCAGCCCAAGTCAAGTGTGAAGCTTCCAAGAAGAGACTCAAGGATGCAGTCCACTCTTCTTCCTCCTCTCAAGTTGTTTCTAAGCAACAGAAGTTTTGGCTACCTCCTCCTCCTCTGTTTCGTCCGCCCTATCAGCAAAAGCAGTCAGGAGGTCGTGGTTCTTCCCACCCACCCAACCCAGTGTACCAGCAGAGGCCTCAGGCTCCGAGGACAGGCGCTCCTCCTCCTCGCCCACTTTCAGAGGTCACTTGTCACAAGTGCGGTATAAAAGGCCATTACTCCAACAAGTGCTTCAACCAATGCAGTTGTCAAGCACAATCCCAAGTATGCAAGGGTGAACATGGTGAATTCAGCTCAAGCGGAAGAATCTTCTGTTGTGATCATGGGTAACCTCTTAGTTAACTCTTTTCCTGCTAGAGTGTTGTTCAATACTGGTGCATCACTTTCTTTCATATCAAGACCCTTTTCTGCAAAGCATGGTTTCTTAACTAAAGACTTGCTCAAGCCGTTGTCGATTGTTTCTCCGGGAAAGATTATGAACTCTAGTATGATGGTCCCGGATGTCACCGTCAAGATGAGTAATTATGAATTTCTGGCTTCCCCAATTATTCTCGGCAATTCCGATATTGATCTCATTCTTGGCATGGATTGGCTTTCTAAACACAAGGCTTATCTTGATTGTGCTGCCAAGGAAGTCAAATTGACCCATCCTTCTGAAGAGGTGATTATCTTTGTGGCTCATGATAACACCATTCGGCTATTCTCTCTCAATGAGCAAGGCGAGATTAATGCCATATCTCAAATTCCAGTGGTCTGTGATTATGAGGATGTATTTCCAGAAGAATTGCCAGGAATGCCTCCTCACCGAGTTGTTGAGTTTGTCATTGAACTCGAGCCCGGCACAGTACCCACTTGCAGACGTCCTTATAAGCTTGGGTCAGAAGAGCTGAAAGAATTGAAGAAGCAACTCGATGAACAAGAGCATCTGGGTCTGATCAGACCAAGTTCATCTCCTTGGGGATGTGGTGTTCTATTCGTCAAGAAAAAGGACGGCGCAGAAAGACTTTGTGTTGACTACAACCCTGTGAATAAGAAGACAATCAAGAATAAATATCCACTTCCCAATATCAATGAATTGTTCGAGCAACTCAAATGTGCAAAGGTGTTTTCCAAGCTTGATCTCCGTATGGGTTACCATCAAATTCGCATTCATGAAGAAGATATCCCAAAGACAGCTTTCAGAACAAGCTTTGGTTCTTATGAGTATACTGTCATGTCTTTTAGGCTTGCAAATGCCCCTCCAACTTTCTCCAGAATGATGAACTACATCTTCAACCCCTACACCAATGAGTTCGTCCTAGTGTATCTTGATGATATCCTGGTTTTCTCCAAGAATAAAGAGGATCATGCTAAACATTTGCGATTGGTGCTTGACAAGCTCAGAGAGCATCAATTCTACGCAAAATTCTCAAAGTGTGAATTCTGGCTTGATGAAGTTCTTTACCTTGGTCACATCATCTCTGCCAAAGGCATCTCAGTAAATCCCGAAAAGGTTGCTTCAATTGTCAACTGGCAGCCTCCTCAGAACGTCAAGCAGCTCCGAAGCTTCCTCGGGCTTGCAAGCTATTGTAGAAAATTCGTGGAGAACTTCTCCAAAATTGCTAAGCCGCTGTTTAACCTCCTCCAGAAGAATGTCAAATATTCTTGGACTCCTGAGTGTGACGTTGCCTTCAAGACACTCAAAGAGAAACTCATCTCAGCTCTGGTCCTTACTCCTCCTGATGAATCCAAGCCCTACCAAGTATTTTGTGCTGCATCGTTGCAAGGTCTTGGTGGTGTTCTTATGCAAGACAGAAAAGTTGTGGCTTATACTTCTCGGCAGTTGAAGCCAAATGAGAGGAACAACCCCACTCACGATCTTGAGTTGGCGGCAGTTGTCCATGCTTTGATCACCTGGAGACATCTTTTGTTGGGAAGAAAAGTTGAAGTCTATACCGACCACAAGAGCTTGAAATATATCTTCACTCAACCCAACCTCAACCTCCGGCAAACTCGTTTGGTCGAGATGATCCAAGAGTACAATCCAATCATCGAGTACACTCCATGCAAGGCAAATGTAATTGCAGATGCTTTGAGCAGAAAGGCATATTGCAAAATTCTTATTCTCAAGCCATTCCAGCCCAATCTTTGTGAAGCATTTCGCAAGCTAAACCTCCAAGTTGTTCCTCAAGGTTTTCTTGCCAACCTTCAAGTCACTCGAACTCTGGAAGACCAGATTCGTGAGGCACAACTCCTTGATATCATGGTCATGAAGGTGAAAGATGGTGTTGCCAAGGGCCTTTTTCAAATACAAGTGCTATAGCATTGATGACAAATACACCTTGTTCTTTGAGGACCGGTTAGTGGTTCCTAAGGGTGATCTAAGGAAGGTCATAATGGACGAAGCGCACAATTCTCTCCTTTCGATCCATCCAGGCAGTTCCAAGATGTACCACGACCTCAAGCAGACATTTTGGTGGACTCGCATGAAGCGGGAGATTGCCCAATTCGTGAATGAGTGTGATGTCTGTCGCAGAGTGAAAGCAGAACATCAGCGTCCAGCAGGACTCCTCCAGCCCCTACCTATTCCCGAGTGGAAGTTCGACCATATCGAAATGGACTTTGTCACCGGATTTCCCAAGTCCAAGCGAGGGAATGATGATATCTTCGTTGTCATTGACAATCTCACAAAAGTGGCTCATTTCCGTCCAGTCAAAGAATCTATCATAGCAGCTCAGTTGGCAGAGCTATACACCTCAAGAATAGTCTCGTTGCATGGAATTCCTCAATTGATCTCCTAAGATCGTGGAAGCATTTTCACTTCCAATTTTGGGACTCATTCCAGAAGGCCATGGGCACCAACATCCGTTTCAGCACGGCCTTTCATCCTCAAACAAGTGGCCAAGTTGAAAGAGTCAACCTTGAAGACATGCTAAGAGCGTGTGTCATCTCCTTCGGCATGAAGTGGGAAGATTGCCTCCCGTTTGCCGAGTTCTCCTACAACAACAGCTACCAAGCAAGTTCGGGCAAGGCCCCTTTCAAAATTCTATATTGCAGAAAGTGTCGTACTCCGCTCAACTGGACCGAGACCGGTGAGCGCCAACTCCTTGGCAATGACTTGATCACAGAAGCTGAAGATATGTGTAGAGTCATCCGTGAAACCCTCAAAGTTGCGCAATCGCGCCAGAAAAAGCTACTACGACAACAAGCACCGTGACATGGCTTTTGAGATTGGAGACCATGTCTATCTCCGAGTCTCTCCCATGAAGGGCACTCAATGCTTCGGTATCAAAGGGAAGCTTGCCCCAAGATATGTGGGTCCTTTCAAAATTGTTGGCAAAAGAGGCGACCTTGCCTACCAACTCGACCTCCCTTCCAACTTCGCAAATGTGCACGATGTGTTCCACGTGTCACAACTTAACAAATGCTTCAAGACGCCTGAGCGCACTATCGACTTCGAAGAGATTGATCTTAAAGAGGACTTATCTTATCATGAGCATCCCGTTGCCATTCTTGAAGAAACCGAGTGCAAAACTCGCAACAAGTCAATCAAGTTCCTTAAAGTTAAGTGGTCTCACCATTCCGACCGAGAAGCAACTTGGGAATGTGAGGATCATCTCCGTTCCGAATATCCTGATTTCTTCCGTTCCTAGATCTCGGGACGAGATCCTTTTGTAGTGGAGGAGAGTTGTAACACCCCAAGAGTGATGGGTCCCATCTTGTAATATATCCTACCTTTGTCATGATCAATTCCATGTGGGTTCTATCTTTTATGGCTTCGTCTTGTGTTGCTTTGTTGGTTTACTTATTGCATTGCCATGCTCATCATTGTTATGTTGCATCTGTGCCTCTTGTCATTTTGCATTCTTCATGCTCATCATGTGCATTGTGGTATTCATCTCGTTGTGCTTGCACCATGGTTGTAATGTTGCTTGCCTATGCTCTTGAACCATGCATCATCACCTCCTCCTTCCTTCTCCCTTATTCCATTTAATACACTAGTGACATTTTCCTTGTATTGATAAATGTTCATTCTTTCCCCACAAATCTTGCACCATGACTTATACCTCCCTATCAAATTTCATCCCATTTGGAGTTGTTTTGGTTGGGTTCAAAAATGACCCAAGTTTAAATTTTATTCAAACTTGTATTATTTTTCTACCTCTAAAAATGTCCGAATCAATTTTATCAAATGGTGCATATTTCCAGGAGCTCAGGTATATTTTACTTCCCTCAAATTCTTCCTGTAGCTCCCTAGCCTTTTCCTTTTCTATAACTGTGATTTAGAAAGCACATAATTGAAGAATAAGGAAAAGGGCCTCGCCTAGCCAGTACCCTGGGCCTTCCTGTGTTGCTCTTCCAGCCGCAGCCCACCTGAACCAAAAACCCACGCAGCAGCAGCCCATCCAGCCCACGTGCCAGACGGTCGTCCTCATCCAGAGGAGCCACGTCGGCCGCCTCGATGATTTGACGGCCGGAGTGCCTCCCCACGCTCTATAAACATGTCCCCGGTGCCCTAGGGTTCCTCCTTGACCGATCCCTTTCCTCTCCCTGCCTCGCCGCCGCCTAGGTGAGCCTCCACGCACATGCCGTCACCCTGCCCACCATGACCCGAGCGAGCTTCAGCTCGAGCTCGGGATAGCCCCTCGCCGCGCCTCCGACCACCTCGGCCACCGTGGAGAAGACCGCAAAGTTCCTCTTCGTCCCCTGCCACCACGCACGCACCTCTACAGCCTCTGGATCGACTACCCCGACCCATCTTCTTCCTCTTCTTCCCGGACCCGAAGACCGGCAAATTCAGCACTTCCTCGCGTCGTCTCCGTTGCGTTACTAGCCACTTCTTCATGTCCTAGGTGAGCTAGGTAACTCCCTCTTTGTGCCTGCTCTTTCTTGTCGCTGAACGATCCCCGTAGGAGTTGCTAGGGTCATGCCTTCGTCGTGTTCTCGGTGCTCCGGCAAAGTCTGCATTTTGTTGTTGTTGTGTAGTTGCTGTACTTGCTGTAGCGCGCCCGTGCGTCCCCGCTCCAGATCCCTGTTGCGCCTTGCCGCGCGCACGCACCCCTGTAGTGCCTCGCCGCTGCTCGCCGTGCGCTTTTCTTCTCTGCATGCCTAACCTCGCCGTGCCCGAGGCGAGCTTGAGCTCGTGCTCGAGCACCCGCGTGCGCACCTTCAGTAGCCACTCGTTCCCGCGCTCACATGCCAATCCCGCACCCCCGCCGGTGCTCTTCTGCTGTAGAAGTCGCCGTCTTTGCTTGCCGTCAACGTCGGAACTTTGCTGCGCGTACATGGTGATTTCCAGGACCGGGCCTCTACCCATTCAAAGGGAGACGTGCCCCTTCATGTTCACAAATCGGCCTCCTAGCCCACTGGTTACTCACGCACGCACACATGAAGGAGGTCTCGGATTTGAACCCCAGCCTGCACACATTTTCCGCTTGGCCTTTTTAATTTCAGTGTGTCACTGACAATAGGGCCCCACTGTCATACACACACACACACACACACACACCTCTTTTCTATTTCTTTTCCTTTAATCTTTTATTTCCAGCGATTTCCATTTCTGGAAAGGGCTCAGTTTCCACTTCGGGCACGTCCAGATCTGGACATTCCAAATCTGGTTATTTTCCATTTCTGTCTTTTTTCTTTTCTGGCAGTATTTTTGTAAATGCATTTGTGAGCATTATTCTACAGTAACATATACATGTTATATATCATTTTGCACTAGAAAAATCCATCTAATCCATCTATGGCATTATATTCATCATTTGAGCAAGTTTGCAAACATGTCATTTTTACAGCATATGCCATTTTGTCATTTTCGTATAATTTTGCGTGATTTTCATATGAGCATTCTTTGTAAATGAATGGGACTATAAACATGCCATCTTACTGTTAGAATTATGTTCATGCCAATATATACATGTTATATATCATTTTGCACTAGAAAAATCCACCTAATCCATCTATGGCATTATATTCATCATTTGAGCAAGTTTGCAAACATGTCATTTTTACTGCATATGCCATTTTGTCATTTTCGTATGATTTTGTGTGATTTTCATATAAGCATTCTTTGTAAATGAATGGGAGCATAAACATGCCATCTTACTGTTAGAATTATGTTCATGCCAATATATGTATTGTGGTGACTGCCACAAGCTTGTCAACATGCTAAGATGATATTGTTGTTTTCATACTTGTTGAAATCTGCTAAGTCTGAAACTGTCTGAATTAAAACTTGCCATATTGTCTTGTTGGTTACCACTAATCTATAACTATTTTCAACATGATCATTAATCACGTTTTGTTATGCATTACCAGTAAATTCATGCCATGCCTTTTGTTACCATGTAATACTACTGTAGCATGTTGTAAACTTGCCCTAAATATGCCATGTTGATGTTATGGACAGATTTGCATTGCATATTGTTTTGCTCACCGTTTGAGCTCCGTGCATCCGTTTTCGATGATCTTTATATCGATTTCAACCAAAAATTTTCAATATTTCCAGTGGCATACTTTGATCACCAAGATTCTGCCCATATACTTTTTGTCTTCACCGATTCCTTCCTGTTGACGTACCCTCGTTCCGGTAGAACCGTAGCCCCGTTCATAACATTCTTCATATGCATTCATGATAGAATTGTATGTAGAACATGTTCATTGCCATGCCATGGTTGTTTATTTGGATGTTTGTTCTTCTTTGGGTAGTACCGGGAGACGAGTTCGAGTCCGAGGACCCTGTTGAGTACGTTCACGAGGAGCAAGGTTTCGATACCACTGAGGACATTTCAGGCAAGATGATCATTACCCTCGATATCACTACTACCTTTGCTTGCTAGTTGTTTCGTTGCTATCGCTATGTCGCGCTACCTACTACTTGTATGTCAGCCTCCCAAATTGCCATGATAAGCCTCTAACCCACCTTTCTAGCAAACCGTTGTTTGGCTGTGTTACCGCTTGCTCAGCCCCTCTTATAGCGTTGCTAGTTGCAGGTGCAGTGCAGGTTGTTCCATGTTAGAACATGGATATCATGGGATATACAGTATCTCTTATTTAATTAATGCATCTATATACTTGGTAAAGGGTGGAAGGCTTGGCATTTTGCTTGCTATTTTGTTCCACTCTTGCCGCCTTAGTTTTCGTCATACCGGTGTTATATTCCTTGATTTTGTGTTCCTAATACGGTCGGGGTTTGTGGGCCCCCCTTGATTCTTCGCCTAAAGTAAAGCTTTCCTGAGGAGATCCAACCTTGGTTTTACCATTTGCCTAATAACAACTAAAATTTGCATAGGGAGTAATTAACCCGAGGATTCTTAATCAAAAACCCTCGGGCCAGTGCTCGACATGAGTGTTGGTCCACCTACCTAGCAGTCGGCGGTGCCGCCTTGGGGCAACTCGAGGTATTTTGGCTATCGTCCACTATGCATAGACGGATGAGCCCGTAGATAGAGAGCGCGCGGCTCTGGACACGGATCTGGCTCACCGGGAGATCTCCTTGGGATAGTTTTCCTTTCTACGAAGAACTTGTGCACCGGGATTCCGAGTGAAAGGACATGCGGTGCCCCCATGTGTGGTTTTGGTAATTGATGACATTCTCTATGGACTAATGGTTGCATTGAGTTATATTTGAAGGATTTGTCCATAGGCATTTCTTGAAGTCCATGTGTTGGTTTCAAGGAGTTTATGAGTTGACCAAGGTGCTATTAAGGAATTATCCAAAGATTGGTCATGTGAGTGTTGAGCTTATTGCAAGCATGTCTTGAAGAAGAAGATTGTGTGATCATTCATGTTTACCTTCAAGACATCATCCAAATGAAGAGAGTTGGAAAGATTCAAGGTTGATCAAGACTAAGTACAGAGAGTGATTCAAGTTGATCAACACACAAAGCATAGAAGATGTACCGAGAGGGATCATGTGATCCCATGGTATGGTAAGCATTGTCCATTACGCTTTGTGTACTAACCCATGGTATACGTGAGAGTTCTATGTGGGGTTAGGTATGTTTCCATGGGCTTGCGTCAAGAGGAAGATATCATAGAACCCATGGAGAGGATGACATCAAGTGGCGATCATCATCAAGATTGCGGTGTGCAAGGTCAAGTGGAGCATCACGAAGAGATCAAGTGCTTGAAGCTTGCCGTCCATTGTGGTGATAATGGACTTGTGAAGATGTGCCGAAGAGTGGCTCACCCATAGTGGAGTATGGGGGAGCAATCAACTAGTCTTCATCGAGCCAACGCAATCAAGATAGGTGGTTCAACTTGAGGAAGTCAAGATCGTCATCATCTAGCTCAAGTGGACTATGTGCAAGGTAAAGGTTTCCCCCTTGATAGGTTTTCTATTTTACCGGTCTCATGGTGGTAGTTGGGAGACCGGGTTATAGGATCGATTGCCGTACTATCAAGGGGGACTCTCAAGTTGGTAGCTTGATCGTATCGTTCGTAGAAAGTTCAAACCTTTGCATCCTTGCATCATCTTTCTTGGTTCTTATTTGGTATTTCTCTTTGTGAGTCTTAGAGCTGATGGTCATTTTGATGACAAGCTCGAGTTCATCGAAAACGGAGTTCACATGCATCTTCTATGATGTTTTCGATGTTGGAGGTTATGCCGGTTCCTCTCTGTTGGAGGTTTCACTCCTTGCTGTGGATAGTACTCGTCGTCATCTATCCAACAAGCTTGAGTTTGCTCAATTCGGAGCTCATTTGCAAAAGTTGTGGCAGTTCTGGTTTTCCTTGGAATATACTTGTTTTTGTGGAAGTGGCATTAGGAAGGCGCCAGCGGTAGTACCGCTGGGCCGGAGCGGCAGTACCGCTTATTGCCACAAGCGGTAGTACCGCTGTCTCATAGCGGCAATACCGCCCATGGCCATAAGCGGTCGTGGTAGTACCGCCTCGACTCGAGACCTGCGTTTCTCGTGTCGGGTTGAGCGGCAGTAGCAGGGGCAGTAGGAGCGGTAGTACCATTTATAAGCGGTAGTACCGCGCCTACCACCGCTGCTAGTACCGCTCAAGGGCCCTCCTCCCTGTCCCTTCTCCATGTGCTCGTGGTAGGTGCTGTGCACGGTCCCAGCGGCAGTACCGCTGCGGCCAACAGTAGTGCCGCTGGCTCCAGCGGTAGTGCCGCTCATGCGGCTCTGCCTCACCCTCTGTTTTGCTCTGCTCTCTGTGTTCTACCGCCCGGGCGGTAGTACCGCTCCCTTGAGCGGTAGTACCGCTCCCCTGAGCGGTAGTACCGCTCGTGTGCGGACTGAGCACATAACGGTTGGATTCGGGAGCTCCTATAAAAGGGGGTCTTCTTCCCCATTCAACCTCATCTCTTTAGCTCGTGTTCTTCCCCCATTGTTGACCTTCTTCGAGCTTGCTATCTCTCAATCCCTCCATGGATTCTTGCTAGTTTTGGGGGGAAAAGAGAGAGGAGATCTAGATCTACATTTCCACCAATCACTTTATCCTCTATGTGAGGGGAACCCCTTGGATCTAGATCTTGGAGTTCTTGGTGTTCTCCTTCTTGTTCTTCCTCTCATTTTCCTCCATAGCTTTCGTTGCTTTGGTGGAATTTGAGAGAGAGGGACTTGGGCACTCCGTGTGCCCTTGCCATTGCATTCGGTGCATCAGTTTGAGTTCTCCACGGTGATACATGGAAGTGAAGTTGAGTAGCTTATTACTCTTGGGTGCTTGGTACCCTTGAGCTTGTTCCTCTTGGGTGCTTGGGCGCCCTACACGGTTGGTGGTGTTCGGAGCTCAATCATTGTGGTGTAAAGCTTCGGGCAAGCGTCGGGGTCTCCAATTAGGTTGTGGAGATCGCCCCGAGCAATTTGACGGGTACCGGTGACCGCCCCCAAGGGTTGCCCAAGTGTACGGGTTCGGTGACCGCCCCCAAGGGTTGCCAAAGTGTACGGGTTCGGTGAGGGAGTCCTGGATTAAGGGGTCCTCGGACATCCGGGTTATGTGACATGGGCCGGACTGATGGGCCGTGAAGATATAAGGTAGAAGGCCTTTCCCCATGTCTGGATGGGACTCTCCTTTGCGTGGATGGCAAGATTGGCGTCCGGATGTGTAATTTCCTTCCTCTGTAAACCGACTCTATACAACCCTAGCCCCCTCCGGTGTCTATATAAACCGGAGGGTTTAGTCCGTAGAGGCCATCAGAATTTTCATAGGCTAGACAGCTAGGTTTAGCCATTACGATCTCGAGGTAGATCAACTCTTGTAACCCCCATACTCATCAAATACAATCAAGCAGGACGTAAGGTTTTACCTCCATTAAGAAGGCCTGAACCTGGGTAAACATCGTGTTCCCTTTGTCCCTTGTTACCTTCGATCCTCAGACGCACAGTTCGGGACCCCCCCACCCGAGATCGGCCGGTTTTGACACCGACATTGGTGCTTTCATTGAGAGTTCCTTTGTGTCATCGACGGAAGGATCGATGGCTCGCCTTGTCATCAATGACAACATCACCTCTGGAGGAGCCCTAGTCCCGGGACAGATCCTCCAACTCGGCGGTTTTGCCATGGGCGCCCGCTCAGCCATTAAGCCAAAGGCGGCCCCCCAAATCGCCAAACATCATCTCCGCATCGCCCTTGAACACTCCGAAAAGATGGATCTGGCAGATGTCTCGTCCTTGAACGAACTGCTAGATCGCATCGCCGCCCTAGGGGTCGCAACAGACTATGATCGGATTGGGCTCAAACCCGATCAGAGGGAAATCAAATCCCCGCCGATCACCCATCTGGAAGCGGTCGTGGAGGAACAAGCCGAGAATACTTCTCCCCCTAAGTTGATAACAAGCTATGTTTGGATTTCCGAGCCCTGTGAGCCTGGTATATCAAGTTGATAACAAGTGGTATCACCGCCGACTACCCCCGCCTCTATCCCTTCTGCATCATAAGTATTCAGAGGGCTCTTGAAAGGAAACCCTTATCTGCACTTTTGCTTATTATACCGTTCCGGATTTTTACAGGATCGGCGTTCTGCAGACCGTACCTCCTCGAGGGCAGCCCCTACGCAGGGCAGCCGTTAAAAACGAAAGGGGACCGGGAGTGCTGCAGAAATCCCACAGTCTTCCAAGAGGTATGTCCTCTTAGTACATGCCTGGGCATGAGTCCGGATTGTTTAAAGTCTCCTTCTTATCTTTGATGTCAGGAGAAACACTTGGCAGACGGTGGGAAAATGCCCTACTAGCCGAATGTCCGCCAATCCAGTGCCGGACTCGCCAACTAGGACGAGAACCGAGGCAATGCCAGATCCGAATCCTCATGAGGATTCGGACGACGTATCTGTCATGAATTCCGAAGTGGAGAGCGTGATGAATCACCGTCGATTAAAGGAAGCCATGCGTGCCCCGGCTTTTTCTGAGCAAGAGTTTACCGCACTCAGCACGGTGGATGCATATATCCGAGCCGCTCGAGACAGACTTGCCGGAGTCACTCAGTTGTTCTCAAAGGACATACAGGTAAGTGTTTATGCAATTTTGGATAGTCATATGCCAGTAGCCCCCGAGACTTGAAGCGGTGAGGCAAACCGATTTAAGGATCGATATACCCTGCATGTCCTTAAAGGAAAGAACACTGCGCTTGCCGAGGAGCTGAAAACAAACCAAATGTAGCTGAATGCTGTTACCGCCGAACTGGCGGAGTTAAAAAAGATCGCAATGATTGCGTCCAGGGAGAAAAATCTCAAGGAGGAAAAGGACAAACAATCCGAAGAGATAGAGAGCTTGAAGGCTCAGTTATTGGCCGCTCAGAGAGAAAATGAAAAAGTGAAGGGCGGCATATTCGGTATGTCTTCCTCTTTTATTCAGAACATCCCGAGGTGCTCATGCTTAATCCATAATTCGGAATATCATGACTCTGTTGCTGCAGGTCTATTAACTGGTAGGCCAGAAGAGGATGTATTCGGATTTCAAGGCGACGTGCTAAAGGAGCTGTCCGCGGTACATGCTCGGGCCCGGAAGGCCATGAAGAGTATGGTGAAGGCTTTATGGCCATCCGATACCCCTCCAGAGAGTATGGAGGGCTTGGCAAACCTGTTCAAAGGTGCCCGGCGCCAGTTTGAGCTATGGAAGACATCCACCTGCCGGGAAGGCGCACAAGAAGCCTGGGCCATGGTGAAAACACGCTTCACCAAGCTAGATCCAAATCATATGGCCCGAGTGGGACCACAGGGACCAGACGGGAAAGAGATTCCAGTGAGTTTGGTGTATGACCAAGTAATGATAGCTGCGAAGTATTCGCAGGAAGACTGTAGGTTAGACAGTCTTATAGATGGAATAGATAAGAAATAGGTATTTGATGCAATGTATTAGAGTACGTTATGATCAACCAGTGCCTTTATCCGAACATGTGAAAAGTTTTGTCATCGCAGGCTTTCGGCTTTAACCTCCGGACCAAAATGGTGGAGTGTTTCCGGATACTATTGGGAATGAAAAGAAACATTCACTATGTCCGGAAACCAGGCAACCCAGTCATTGTGCTCGAACAAACAAAAAATTGTAGTTCAGGATGTATGTTATATTACATATGTAAGAAACATCTTCCAAGGAGAATAGTTCCGTTAAGGGTTCCTTTCCTTGGGTTGGCATGCAGTAAGTATGCGTGCCGGGGCTTTGGTCCGTTATACGGAAAAACTATCCCACAGTATTTGTAGTGGTTACAAGAATGTAACAATCTGTCATTTGATTGCCGACCACCTATTCTCTTAAGAACGCTAGCTTTCAGCTTCACCCGTCTGAGGTACATGTCCGGTGACCCGGTTGTAACAATCACAGAGGTGCTCCCTTTATGCCCTAGCCGAACAATCGGGAATGTAGGGCATAAACACAGGAGCAAGGCAACCCAGCTTGGAAAAAACTTAAGTCATAGAGGTGCATATAATGGCAAAAAGGATGTATATGAGCAAACGACATTTATATTTTGAGCTCCAGGCCCGAAATAATAATAAGCTTCGGTTAAAGAAGCCCCCGGTTATGGTGGAGTATGTACATTTAAGGATGTGTACCCCTCAAGTGTTCGGCTTATCCAAACACTTCCTGGAAATCGTATAAAAACGAGGAAACAAGAAACAAAATAAAGAGGAGAAAAAGGGAACGAAAAAGAAGTATGGCCGAACTTTATGCGTAGAATCTTCGGGGCCGAGCAGCGTTCCATGGATTCGGCTCTAAGCGGTTATCCGATGCATTACGAAGGCGGTACGCTCCTCCAGTGAGAACTTCATCGATAATGAAGGGACCCTCCCATTTTGGTTTGAGCTTGTCCTTTTTCTTCTCTGGGAGGCGTAAGACGAGTTCACCGACATTATAAGTCTTTGCCCGCACTTCCCTGCTTTGATATCTCCGGGCTTGTTGTTGATAGAATGCGGAACGGGCTTTTGCAACATCGCGCTCCTCCTCTAGGCCATCTAGGTCGTCCTGCCGATCGAGCTCGGCTTCTCTCTCTTCATACATGCGCACTCGAAGTGAGTCATGAATAATATCGCAGGACAAAACAGCCTCTGCGCCGTACACCATAAAAAAGGGGGTGTATCCGGTCGTGCGATTGGGGGTGGTCCGCAGTCCCCAGAGTACGGAATCGAGTTCCTCGACCCAGTGCTTATCTGACTCCCGTAGGGATCGCACTAGTCTGGGTTTGATGCCGCTCATTATCAGGCCATTAGCCCGTTCGACCTGACCGTTTGTTTGAGGGTGATATACGGAGGCGTAATCGAGCTTGATGCCCAAGTTAGCACACCAAGTTTTCACCTCATCGGCTGTGAAGTTAGAGCCATTGTCAGTAATGATACTGTGAGGGACACCATAACGGTGTACAACGCCGGATATAAAGTCGATCACCGGTCCAGCTTCAGCCGTTTTTACTGGTTTGGCCTCTATCCACTTAGTGAATTTGTCCACCATAACCAGCAGATATTTCTTCTTGTGGCTTCCCCCTTTAAAGGGTCCGACCATATCCAGCCCCCAGACCGCAAAAGGCCAAGTAATGGGGATTGTTTTTAAGGCGGTGGGCGGCATGTGACTTTGATTGGCGAAAAGCTGGCATCCGACACAGCGCTGTACAAGAGCCTGTGCATCTGCTCGGGCCGTAGGCCAAAAGAAACCTGTATGGAAGGCCTTACTTACGAGGGCCCGAGCGGCGGCGTGATGGCCACCGAGACCAGCATGTATTTCGGCCAAGAGCTGCCGTCCCTCCTCTTCGGAGATACATCTTTGAAGAACTCCAGTAGTACTTTTCTTGTAGAGTTCTCCTTCATGAACCTTGTAGGCTTTCGAGCGTCGAACTATGCGACGGGCCTCATTCTGGTCCTCAGGGAGCTCCCGCCTATTAAGGTAGGCCAGGAAGGGTTCGGTCCATGGAGCAATGACAACCATGATTACATGGGTGGAAGGTGTCATTTCGGTGCCCGAGCCCCCGATGATATCAGAATTGTGTTCGGCATCTGGGGGTATGATCGGCTCCGGACTAGTGTTGCCGCTCTCGTCCTACCATACCACGGATGGCTTGAAGAGCCTTTCCACAAAGGTGTTAGGTGGGACGGGGTCGCGTTTAGCACCCATTCGAGCAAGGATGTCCGCTGCCTGATTACTGTCTCGAGCAACGTGATGAAACTCGAGCCCCTCGAACCGAGCTGATATTTTGAGTACGGCGTCGCGGTATGCCGTCATCTTTGGATCTATTGCATCAAAATCTCCATTTATTTGGGATATTGTGAGGTTCGAATCCCCACGCACCTCTAGGCATTGAATGCCCATAGAAACAGCTATCCGGAGACCGTGCAGTAGTGCCTCATATTCGGCTGCGTTGTTGGAGTCCGTGTACATTATTTGCAATACATAGCGGACTATGTCCCCAGTAGGGGAATTTAAGATGACACCGGCTCCCAACCCGGCTAACATTTTAGAGCCGTCGAAGTACATTACCCAGTTGGAGTATGTGATGTATTCTTTAGGGAGTTCGGCTTCCGTCCATTCGGCGACGAAGTCGGCCAACACCTGAGATTTAATAGCTCGGCGTGGTTTGTATGTTATTTCAAATGGTAAGAGCTCGATGGCCCATTTGGCTATGCGGCCAGTGGCGTCCTGATTATTTATGATATCATTGAGTGGTACTTCGGATGCCACCGTGATCGAACACTCTTCAAAAGTAGTGCCGCAGCTTCCGGGATGCCATGAAGACCGCATACGCAATCTTTTGGTAGTGTGGGTATCGAGATTTGCATGGTGTAAGGACCGCTAGGGGTGGAAAGTGGTAGCGGATAATCCGAAATATCCGATATTCGTATTCGAGAAAATGCCTATTCGTATCCGAAACATCCGCATCCGAACCAAAATGGAAATGGAAATTATCCGTATCCGAATTTATTTAACAAATAAAAAATAAAATATGGTATGAGATTTTGACACAAATATGGATATGGAAGTGGATATATCCGTATCCGAATAAAATTATGGAAGGTAATTATCAAAATTCTAGCCCCAATATTCCAATTATCCAACATAAAAGCCAAATAAGTGGTCAAAAATTACTCTTTTTATGATTAAACTTAGAAAATATTATGCATTACAATAGTATTTAATCATAAACCTGTTGACCATTGCCTTATTGTATGTCACAAGTTGATTATTTCATGTCACATAGCTATTGACTAATATTCATAAGCAATACTTCGCTATTATTCGTATCCGTTCCGAATCAAGAAAATATCCGTTACGTATCTGTATTCGGATAACATCCGAACCGCATCCGTATCCGATAACATCCGTATTCGCATTTGTATTCGTTTTGAAAATATGAAAATGGAAGTGGTAAGAGCACTATCCGATCCGCATCCGATCCGTTTCCACCCCTAAGGACCGCCGATACATAGTATACTGGTTTTTGGAGTGGGAATTTATGTCCCTCTTCCTCTTGTTTGTTTTTAGCTCCTGGGCTAGCGCAGTGTTCTTTCCTTTAAGGACATGCAGGGTATATCGATCCTTAAATCGGTTTGCCTCACCGCTTCAAGTCTCGGGGGCTACTGGCATATGACTATCCAAAATTGCATAAACGCTTACCTGTATGTCCTTTGAGAACAACTGAGTGACTCCGGCAAGTCCGTCTCGAGCGGCTCAGATATATGCATCCACCGTGCTGAGTGCGGTAAACTCTTGCTCGGAAAAAGCCGGGGCACGCATGGCTTCCTTTAATCGACGGTGATTCATCACGCACTCCACTTCGGAATTCACGATAGATACGTCGTCTGAATCCTCATGAGGATTTGGATCTAGCATTGCCTCGGTTCTCATCCTAGTTGGCGAGTCTGGCATCGGATTGGCGGACATTCGGCTAGCAGGGCATTTTCCCACCGTCTGCCGCATGTTTCTCCTGACATCAAAGATAAGGAGACTTTAAACAACCCGGACTCATGCCCAGGCATGTACTAAGCGGACATACCTCTTGGAAGACTGTGGGATTTCTGTAGCACTCCCGGTCCCCTTTCGTTTTGAACGGCTGCCCTGCGTAGGGGCCGCCCTCGAGGAGGTACGGTCTGCTGAACGCCGATCCTGTTAAAATACGGAATGGTATAATAAGCAAAAGTGCAGATAAGGGTTTCCTTTCAAGAGCCCTCCGAATACTGACAATGTAGAAGGGATAGAGGCGGGGGTAGTCGGCGGTGATAGCCACTTCCAAGCCGTCAGGGCTCGCCTGATAAAATACCACATCATCAAATCCTATGTATATATCCGGATCCTCGCGAAAGCCAGGATCCTCGTCGCGATTATGGTCCTCTGGCTGTGGGGCAGGGCAGTGAACGTCCTCGATCATCTTCCGCCATGACTGTTTTAACAGAGAACAAATTGGGTTAGCATACCGTGACAGCAATAAAACAACACGGATAATCGAAGCCTTACCCATTCGATGGGGTTGTACATGGAATAGCATTCCCGGCAGTTCAAGCGGAGGAAATCTTCTTTTTCACCCTTATACGGATCGGCCAAGATTGTGGCCAGTTCGGCAGGGGTATCCGGACCCTTCCGTCTGTAACGGGAAGCGTCATCTTCTCCATTATAGCACCATAAAGGAGTTACTCTAGATTGGAGAGGCTGGACGCACCTCTTTATTGCAATAGCCATGACCTCGACTATCGAGAGCTCGGTATGGGCTAGTAACCTGATCTTGCTAACCAATCTTTTTATTTCCGCACTGTCTTCCTCCTTGGGACTTCGGGGATGCCAGTTGAGACGCTTCTTTAAAGGAGCGCTGGAAAATTCAGGAAGGCCACGCCGAATGGGGTCCGGCAGTGGGACGTCGTCCATATAAAACCATTCCGAAGACCACTGTGGGTATACCTCCTTGGGAGTTCCTATAAGGTATCCGGATCCGGCTATACGCCATACTTCGGCACCGCCCACTTCAAATATGGAGCCTCCTCGATGATGGGGAACAAGGCAAAAGAACTTCCTCCATAGCTCGAAATGGGCCTCAATGCCTAAGAACAGTTCGCAGAGGGCAATGAAACCCGAGATGTGCAGAATCGAGCCTGGGGTAAGGTTGTGCAGTTGGATGCCATAAAATTCCAATAGTCCCCTGAAAAAGGGATGGATTGCAAACCCTAGGCCCCGCAGCAGGAATGGGACGAAGCACACCCTCTCCTCCTTATTGGGGTTGGGGAAATTCTCGGCCATCACATCGTTATCGATTGAGGCCAAGCCCGCTCGAACGGAGACTAGATCTGCGAGGGGAAGATAACCCTGCGTCTGGAGTCGACTCAGCTGAAGATGAGGCACTGAGCAACTCTGCCAATCACCCTCTTCAGGGCCGTGGGGCGCGAAGATGAACCTGGAGCACTGGCCATGTTGGAAAGCTTTGTTCGCGGCTAATCTTGATGGTTTTTCTTTTGCGCGATGTGGGATGGCATTTGGGGATCTAGATCTCCTTATATAGATGTCGTCCGAGCGTGGTGAGGGGCTTATTTGTAAAAAAATCACAGGCCATTCGTATTCACCTGGCGCGTGGAAATCGAGGTGACCACCAAAAAGAATCATAAAGGCAGCACATCGAGGTCAGAGCCGGACTGTCGTCAATCCGAGGTACAAATGAAGAACCCGCCTTGCAAAGCCAAAGACATAAGCCGGGTACTACGTCGTCATTGAAGGCAAGTTTGGGGGCTACTGAGGGAGTCCTGGATTAAGGGGTCCTCGGGCGTCCGGGTTATGTGACATGGGCCGGACTGATGGGCCATGAAGATATTAGGTAGAAGGCCTTTCCCCGTGTCTGGATGGGACTCTCCTTTGCGTGGATGGCAAGATTGGCGTCCGGATGTGTAATTTCCTTCCTCTGTAAACCGACTCTGTACAACCCTAGCCCCCTCCGGTGTCTATATAAACCGGAGGGTTTAGTCCGTACAGGCCATCAGAATTTTCATAGGCTAGACAGCTAGGGTTTAGCCATTACGATCTCGAGGTAGATCAACTCTTGTAACCCCCATACTCATCAAATACAATCAAGCAGGACGTAGGGTTTTACCTCCATTAAGAGGGCCCGAACCTGGGTAAACATCGTGTTCCCTTTGTCCCTTGTTACCTTCGATCCTCAGACGCACAGTTCGGGACCCCCTACCCGAGATCGGCCGGTTTTGACACCGACATTGGTGCTTTCATTGAGAGCTCCTTTGTGTCGTCGACGGAAGGATCGATGGCTCGCCTTGTCATCAATGACAACATCACCTCTGGAGGAGCCCTAGTCCTGGGACAGATCCTCCAACTCGGTGGTTTTGCCATGGGCGTCCGCTCGGCCATTAAGCCAAAGGCGGCCCCCCAAATCGCCAAACATCATCTCCGCATCGGCCTTGAACAGTCCGAAAAGATGGATCCGGCAGATGTCTCGTCCTTGAACGAACTGCTAGATCGCATCACCGCCCTGGGGATCGCATCGCCGAATACCGAACCAACACATAGCCTTCGGGCATGTTGGGTACTCCAGCAGGTGGCTAAGAGCGGCGAGGCCATCCTCACCAACACCACCCCGGAGAAGCACTCTTCGGAGGATGACGACCTCAATGTCTTTACGGTCTTTGAGACCTTTTATTCAAATAATCGGCGCAAAAGGGCGCTCCGCGACCTTGCCGAAGTTAACCAAGTAGCTGCAATAAATCCTTGGAATGATACGGCAATAACTTTTACTGCCGATGACGAACCAAGGGCCAGATCAGTCCGAGCACCTACCGCCTTGGTCTTAAACCCAATTGTAGACAGCTTTCGACTCACCAAGGTACTCATGGACGGCGGCAACGGACTAAACCTCATCTACGAAGACACGCTCAATAAAATGCAAATGGACAAGAGTCGCATCGAGCAAAGCATCACCACCTTTCGAGGGATTATCCCCAGTCGTGAAGCACGATGTTCGGGGAAAATTAAACTTGATGTAGTATTCGGCACGCCGGAGAACTATAGGTTCGAAGAGTTGCTCTTCCACGTGGCACCTTTCAATAGCGGATATCACGCCTTGTTGGGGCGAGACGCCTTCACACGCTTCCAAGCCATACCCCATTACGGGTATATGAAGCTCAAAATGCCAGGGCCCAACGGAGTTATCACCATCACCAGTGATCCGGATATAGCGCTCCGCGCCGAAAACAAAACGGCATCCTTGGCCCTCGAGGCACTATCTGAGGCCCTAGCGGCCGAGGAGCTAACCACTCTGTGTTCCACAGTGGACAAAGATGATGTAATCCTCGATAAGAGACCCAAGTCCACTTCTTTCAAACCAGCAGACGAAATAATAAAATTTCAAGTACACCCGACGGATCCCAACAAGACAGCCTCCATTGGAGCACAGCTGGATCCAACGATCGACGCCGCACTAAGAGCGTTCCTGCACGAAAATTGGGATATCTTCGCCTGGCACCCTTCAGACATGCCCGGTCCCACGCAGACTGGCCGAACATAGCCTCAATATTATAAAGGGGTTCAAACCAGTCAAGCAAACGTTGCGGCGATTTTCCGAACCCAAACGACAAGCTATTGGGGAGGAGCTAGCTAAACTTCTTGAAGCAGGGTTCATCAGGGAGATCAAACACCTGGACTGGCTAGCAAACCTGGTCATGGTACCGAAGAAGGATAAATCCTGGCGCCTTTGTGTCGATTTCAAAGACCTCAATAAAGCCTGCCCTAAGGACCCCCTTCCTGCTGCCCCGCATTGACCAAATCATTGACGCGACTGCAGGACACAATTCACTGTGTTTCCTCGACGCATGCTCCGGATACCATCAAATTAAAATGAAGGAGTCGGACCAGCCCGCAACGGCATTCATTACCCCGTACGGGCCTTTCTGCTTCAACACCATGCCATTCGGACTCAAAAACGCTAGCGCCACTTACCAACGCATGATTCAAACATGTCTGGAGAAACAAATTGGCAAGACAGTGGAGGCATACGTAGATGATGTAGTCATCAAGACTAAGCATGTCGAATCATTGGTGGACGATCTACGCCTCACATTCGACAACCTCCGAACATATGACATACGGCTCAATCCGGAAAAATGTGTCTTCGGCGTTCCAGCCGGAAAACTACTCGGGTTCATTGTTTCCAATAGAGGAATCGAAGCAAACCCAGCCAAAATCCGAGCCCTGTCACAATTGGCAACCCCAACAGACCTAAAGCAGGTCCAAAAACTAGCTGGGTGCGTGGCAGCTTTGAGCCGCTTTATCTCCAGATTGGGAGAAAAGGCACTGCCACTTTATCGCCTACTCCGACGAACCGACCACTTCGAGTGGACGGATGTGGCAACAGCCGGATTGGAAGAAATAAAAACTTTGTTAGCGAGCAACCCAATCCTCGCTGCACCAAATGTCGGCGAACCTATGTTGCTCTACATATCTGCAACTCACCAGGTGGTGAGCGCGGTGCTCGTCGTTGAACGAGAGGAAGAGGGACATAAATTCCCACTCCAAAAAACAGTATACTATGTATCGGCGGTCCTTACACCGTGCAAATCTCGATACCCACACTACCAAAAGATAGCGTATGCGGTCTTCATGGCATCTCGGAAGCTGCGGCACTACTTTCAAGAGTGTTCGATCACGGTGGCATCCGAAGTACCACTCAATGATATCATAAATAATCGGGACGCCACTGGCCGCATAGCCAAATGGGCCATCGAGCTCTTACCATTTGAAATAACATACAAACCACGCCGAGCTATTAAATCTCAGGTGTTGGTCGACTTCGTCGCCGAATGGACGGAAGATGAACTCCCTAAAGAATACAGCACATACTCCAACTGGATAATGTACTTCGACGGCTCTAAAATGTTAGCCGGGTTGGGAGCCGGTGTCATCTTAACTTCCCCTACTGGGGACACAGTCCGCTATGTATTGCAAATAATATACACGAACTCCAACAACGCAGCCGAATACGAGGCACTACTGCACGGTCTCCGGATAGTTGTTTCTATGGGCATTCAACGCCTAGAGGTGCGTGGGGATTCGAACCTCGCAATATCCCAAATAAATGGAGATTTCGATGCAAAAGATCCAAAGATGAAGGCATACCGCGACGCCGTACTCAAAATGTCAGCTCGGTTCGAGGGGCTCGAGTTTCATCATGTTGCTCGAGACAGTAATCAGGCAGCGGACATCCTTGCTCAAATGGGCGCTAAATGCGACCCCATCCCACCTAACACCTTTGTGGAAAGGCTCTTCAAGCCATCCGTGGTATGGCAGGACGAGAGCGGCAACACTAGTCCGGAGCCAATCATACCCCCAGATGCCGAACACAATTCTGATATCATCGGGGGCTCGGGCACCGAAATGACACCTTCCGCCCATGTAATCATGGCTGTCATTGCTCCATGGACCGAACCCTTCCTGGCCTACCTTAATAGGCGGGAGCTCCCTGAGGACCAGAATGAGGCCCGTCGCATAGTTCGACGCTCGAAAGCCTACAAGGTTCATGAAGGAGAACTCTACAAGAAAAGTACTACTGGAGTTCTTCAAAGATGTATCTCCGAAGAGGAGGGACGACAGCTCTTGGCCGAAATACATGCTGGTCTCGGTGGCCATCACGCCGCCGCTCGGGCCCTCGTAAGTAAGGCCTTCCGTACAGGTTTCTTTTGGCCTACGGCCCGAGCAGATGCACAGGCTCTTGTACAGCGTTGTGTCGGATGCCAGCTTTTCGCCAATCAAAGTCACATGCCACCCACCGCCTTAAAAACAATCCCCATTACTTGGACTTTTGCGGTCTGGGGGTTGGATATGGTCGAACCCCTTAAAGGGGGAAGCCACAAGAAGAAATATTTGCTGGTTATGGTGGACAAATTCACTAAGTGGATAGAGGCCAAACCAGTAAAAACGGCTGAAGCTGGACCGGTGATCGACTTTATATCCGGCGTTGTACACCATTATGGTGCCCCACAGTATCATTACTGACAATGGCTCTAACTTCACAGCCGATGAGGTGAAAACTTGGTGTGCTAACTTGGGCATCAAGCTCGATTACGCCTCCGTATATCACCCTCAAACAAATGGTCAGGTCGAACGGGCTAATGGCCTGATAATGAGTGGCATCAAACCCAGACTAGTGCGATCCCTACGGGAGTCAGATAAGCACTGGGTCGAGGAACTCGATTCCATACTCTGGGGACTGCGGACCACCCCCAATCGCATGAGCGGATACACCCCCTTTTTTATGGTGTAAGGCGCAGAGGCTGTTTTGCCCTGCGATATTATTCATGCCTCACCTCGAGTGCGCATGTATGAAGAGAGAGAAGCCGAGCTCGATCGGCAGGACGACCTAGATGGCCTAGAGGAGGAGCGCGATGTTGCAAAAGCCCGTTCCGCATTCTATCAACAACAGGCCCGGAGATATCAAAGCAGGGAAGTGCGGGCAAAGACTTATAATGTCGGTGAACTTGTCTTACGCCTCCCAGAGAAGAAAAAGGACAAGCTCAAACCAAAATGGGAGGGTCCCTTCATTATCGATGAAGTTCTCACTGGAGGAGCGTACCGCCTTCGTAATGCATCGGATAATCGCTTAGAGCCGAATCCATGGAACGCTGCTCGGCTCCGAAGATTCTACGCATAAAGTTCGGCCATACTTCTTTTTCGTTCCCTTTTTCTCCTCTTCATTTTGTTTCTTGTTTCCTCGTTTTTATACGATTTGCGGGAAGTGTTTGGATAAGCCGAACACTTGAGGGGTACACATCCTTAAATGTACATACTCCACCATAACCGGGGGCTTCTTTAACCGAAGCTTATTATTATTTCGGGCCTGGAGATCAAAATATAAATGCCGTTTGCTCATATACATCCTTTTTGCCATTATATGCACCTCTATGACTTAAGTTTTTGCCAAGCTGGGTTGCCTTGCTCCTGTGTTTATGCCCTACGTTCCCGATTGTTCGGCTAGGGCGTAAAGGGAGCACCTCTGCGATTGTTACAACCGGGTCACCGGACATGTACCTCAGACGGGTGAAGCCGAAAGCTAGCGTTCTTAAGACAATAGGTGGTCGGCAATCAAATGACAGATTGTTACATTCTTGTAACCACTCCAAATACTGTGGGATAGTTTTTTCGTATAACGGACCAAAGCCCCGGCACACATACTTACTGCATGCCAACCCAAGGAAAGGAACCCTTAACGGAACTATTCTCCTTGGAAGATGTTTCTTACATATGTAATATAACATACATCCTGAACTACAATTTTTTGTCTGTTCGAGCACAATGACTGGGTTGCCTGGTTTCCGGACATAGTGAATGTTTCTTTTCATTCCCAATAGTATCCGGAAACACTCCACCATTTTGGTCCGGAGGTTAAAGCCGAAAGCCTACGATGACAAAACTTTTCACATGTTCGGATAAAGGCACTGGTTGATCATAACGTACTCTAATACATTGCATCAAATACCTATTCCTTATCTATTCCATCTATAAGACTGTCTAACCTACAGTCTTCCTGCGAATACTTCGCAGCTATCATTACTTGGTCATACACCAAACTCGCTGGAATCTCTTTCCCGTCTGGTCCCTGTGGTCCCACTCGGGCCATATGATTTGGATCTAGCTTGGTGAAGCATGTTTTCACCATGGCCCAGGCTTCTCGTGCACCTTCCTGGCAGGCGGATGTCTTCCATAGCTCAAACTAGCGCCGGGCACCTTTGAATAAGTTTGCCAAGCCCTCCAAACTCTCTGGAGGGGTATCGGATGGCCATAAAGCCTTCACCATACTCTTCATGGCCTTCCGGGCCCGAGCATGTACCGCGGGCAGCTCCTTTAGCACATCGCCTTGAAATCCGGATACTTCCTCTTCCGGCCTACCAGTTAACAGACCTGCAGCAACAGAGTCATGATATTCCGAATTATGGATTAAGCATGAGCACCTCGGGAGGTTCTGAATAAAAGAGGAAGACATACCGAATATGCCGCCTTTCAGTTTTTCATTTTCTCTCTGAGCGACCGATAACTGAGCCTTCAAGCTCTCTATCTCTTCGGATTGTTTGTCCTTTTCCTCCTTGAGATTTTTCTCCCTGGACGCACCCGTTGTGATCTTTTTTAACTCCACCAGTTCGGCGGTAATAGCATTCAGCTGCATTTGGTTTGTTTTCAGCTCCTGGGCTAGCGCAGTGTTCTTTTCTTTAAGGACCTGCAGGGTATATCGATCCTTAAATCGGTTTGCCTCACCGCTTCAAGTCTCGGGGGCTACTGGCATATGACTATCCAAAATTGCATAAACGCTTACCTGTATGTCCTTTGAGAACAACTGAGTGACTCCGGCAAGTCCGTCTCAAGCGGCTCGGATATATGCATCCACCGTGCTGAGTGCGGTAAACTCTTGCTCGGAAAAAGCTGGGGCACGCATGGCTTCCTTTAATCGACGGTGATTCATCACGCTCTCCACTTCGGAATTCGTGACAGATACGTCGTCTGAATTCTCATGAGGATTCGGATCTGGCATTGCCTCGGTTCTCGTCCTAGTTGGCGAGTCCGGCACCGGATTGGCGGACATTCGGCTAGCAGGGCGTTTTCCCACCGTCTGCCGCGTGTTTCTCCTGACATCAAAGATAAGAAGGACACTTTAAACAAACCGGACTCATGCCCAGGCATGTACTAAGCGGACATACCTTTTGGAAGACTGTGGGATTTTTGCAGCACTCCCGGTCCCCTTTCGTTTTGAACGGCTGCCCTGCGTAGGGGCCGCCCTCGAGGAGGTACGGTCTGCCGCACGCCGGTCCTGTTAAAATACGGAATGGTATAATAAGCAAAAGTGTAGATAAGGGTTTCCTTTCAAGAGCCCTCCGAATACTGACGATGCAGAAGGGATAGAGGCGGGGGTAGTCGGCGGTGATAGCCACTTCCAAGCCGTCAGGGCTCGCCTGATAAAATACCCCATCATCAAATCCTATGTATATATCCGGATCCTCGCGAAAGCCAGGATCCTCGTCGCGATTATGGTCCTCTAGCTGTGGGGCAGGGCAGTGAACGTCCTCGATCATCTTCCGCCATGACTGTTTTAACAGAGAACAAATTGGGTTAGCATACCGTGACAGCAATAAAACAACACGAATAATCGAAGCCTTACCCATTCGATGGGGTTGTACATGGAATAGCATTCCCGGCAGTTCAAGCGGAGGAAATCTTCTTTTTCACCCTTATACAGATCGGCCAAGATTGTGGCCAGTTCGGCAGGGGTATCCGGACCCTTCCGTCTGTAACGGGAAGCGTCATCTTCTCCATTATAGCACCATAAAGGAGTTACTCTGGATTGGAGAGGCTGGACGCACCTCTTTATTGCAATAGCCATGACCTCGACTATCGAGAGCTCGGTATGGGCTAGTAACCTGATCTTGCTAACCAATCTTTTTATTTCCGCACTGTCTTCCTCCTTGGGACTTCGGGGACGCCAGTTGAGACGCTTCTTTAAAGGAGCGCTGGAAAATTCAGGAAGGCCGCGCCGAATGGGGTCCGGCAGTGGGACGTCGTCCATATAAAACCATTCCGAAGACCACTATGGGTATACCTCCTTGGGAGTTCCTATGAGGTATCCGGATCCGGCTATACGCCATACTTCGGCACCGCCCACTTCAAATATGGAGCCTCCTCGGTGACGGGGAACAAGGCAAAAGAACTTCCTCCATAGCTCGAAATGGGCCTCAATGCCTAAGAACAGTTCGCAGAGGGCAACGAAACCCGAGATGTGCAGAATCGAGCCTGGGGTAAGGTTGTGCAGTTGGATGCCGTAAAATTCCAATAGTCCCCTGAAAAAGGGATGGATTGCAAACCCTAGGCCCCGCAGCAGGAATGGGACGAAGCACACCCTCTCCTCCTTATTGGGGTTGGGGAAATTCTCGGCCATCACATCGTTATCGATTGAGGCCAAGCCCGCTCGAACGGAGACTAGATCTGCGAGGGGAAGATAACCCTGCGTCTGGAGTCGACTCAGCTGAAGATGAGGCACTGAGCAACTCTACCAATCACCCTCTTGAGGGCCGTGGGGGCGCGAAGATGAGCCTGGAGCACTGGCCATGTTGGAAAGCTTTGTTCGCGGCTAATCTTGATGGTTTTTCTTTTGCGCGATGTGGGATGGCATTTGGGGATCTAGATCTCCTTATATAGATGCCGTCCGAGCGTGGTGAGGGGCTTATTTGTAAAAAAATCACAGGCCATTCGTATTCACCTGGCGCGTGGAAATCGAGGTGACCACCGAAAAGAATCATAAAGGCAGCACATCGAGGTCAGAGCCAGACTGTCGTCAATCCGAGGTACAAATGAAGAACCCGCCTTGCAAAGCCAAAGACATAAGCCGGATACTACATCGTCATTGAAGGCAAGTTCGGGGGCTACTGAGGGAGTCCTGGATTAAGGGGTCCTCGGGCGTCCGGGTTATGTGACATGGGCCGGACTGATGGGCCATGAAGATATAAGGTAGAAGGCCTTTCCCCGTGTCTGGATGGGACTCTCCTTTGCGTGGATGGCAAGATTGGCGTCCGGATGTGTAATTTCCTTCCTCTGTAAACCGACTCTGTACAACCCTAGCCCCCTCCGGTGTCTATATAAACCGGAGGGTTTAGTCCGTAGAGGCCATCAGAATTTTCATAGGCTAGACAGCTAGGGTTTAGCCATTACGATCTCGAGGTAGATCAACTCTTGTAACCCCCATACTCATCAAATACAATCAAGCAGGACGTAGGGTTTTACCTCCATTAAGAGGGCCCGGACCTGGGTAAACATCGTGTTCCCTTTGTCCCCTGTTACCTTCGATCCTCAGACGCACAGTTCGGGACCCCCTACCCGAGATCGGCCGGTTTTGACACCGACATTTGACCGCCCTCAAGGGTCCCTTAGTGGAATCACGGCATCTTGCATTGTGCGAGGGCGTGAGGAGATTACGGTGGCCCTAGTGGCTTCTTGGGGAGCATTGTGCCTCCACACTGCTCCAAACGGAGATTAGCATCCGCAAGGGTATGAACTTTGGGATACATCGTCGTCTCCGCGTGCCTCGGTTATCTCTTACCCGAGCTCTTTACTTATGCACTTTACTTTGTGATAACCATATTGTTTCTTGTCATATATCTTGCTATCACCTAGTAGTTTATCTTGCTTAGCATAAATTGTTGGTGCACATAGGTGAGCCTAGTTGTTGTAGGTTTTGTGCATGACAAATTAACCGCTAGGTTTATTCCGCATTTGTTCAAGCCTAAACCGTAATTATTTTAAAGCGCCTATTCAACCCCCCCCCTCCTCTAGGCGACATCCACGATCTTTCACCGAGGACACTTCGGGCTATCTCGAGGTTGAGGTTTTTCAAAGCGGATTGTGAGAGCTTATTATGGGCTAAGTTGGGACACCCCTGCAGGGTCTAATCTTTTCGAGAACCGTGCCCACGGTTATGTGGCAGATGGGAAATTTATGATATCCGGTTGTAGCGAACTTGACACTAAACTCATTTAAAATACACCAACCGCGTGTGTAACCGTGATCGTCTCTTTTCGACGAAGTTCGGGAAGAGAACACGGTGGGGTTATGATTGGACGTAAGTAGTCCAGGATCATTTCTTGATCATTACTAGTTTGCGACCGTTATGCGTAGTCTCTCATCTTATTCTTGTACTCATAAGTTAGCCACCATACAAATGCTTAGTGCTTGCTGCAACCTCACCACTTAACCTTCCATACCCATTAAGCTTTGTCCCCGTGACTCACAGATTACTACAAACACAGCTGCAGGTACCACTGAGACAGACACAGGAGATGCCACCGAGCTCCAGTGGGAGTTTGACGAGGATCGTGGGCGTTTCTACGTCTCGTTTCCGGACGAACAGTAGTGGCCCTAGTCGGATTATCCGAGGACTGTAGCAGGGTGGTGTTTTCTCGTTTATCTTGTCTGTAGTCGGACACTATCTATATATTATGGATGATTTGTATGATGATTGTCATATTTATGCTAT
The DNA here is from genome assembly GCA_011799875.1 of Thinopyrum elongatum. Lineage (NCBI taxonomy): Eukaryota > Viridiplantae > Streptophyta > Magnoliopsida > Poales > Poaceae > Thinopyrum > Thinopyrum elongatum. The sequence goes on along the minus strand of CM022303.1, from coordinate 116,923,267 downwards.
TCTGGGGCAAGTGTATGCCTTGATCTCGTATTCTGTCTATTCTTCGGTTGTATGTATTTGTATGCCACCTTGCTAAGCGATCCAAAACGGGATTCTGCCGTGACCTCGAATTCATCACGAGATCGCGATAGAGTTTCGTCTTGGGCGTTACACTTTGCCTCCAACTGAGAAACTACGTGACAAAACTTAGCGACGATGGTCTGAATGGCATACCATCGATACGATAAATGACCTCACATTGCAATCATGGATGATGTGCACGTCGCAGGGCGCAATGTGATTTCGTGCGTGAAACAATTCATGCACTTGTTGCCAGAATGTCCCCTTCTGCTCCTTCCAACGAAATTCACAGGTACAACCAACCACGCATCGCACAACAGCTCGTCCTCCATGGTCGAGTATCCCGCCATCCTTCTTACTTTGAAAAAACGACATGGTGTCGGAAAATAAGCTCAATGGCATTTGACCAAACACCTTCTGGGTGTGGTGGCTGCCATGGAGGTCGTCAATAGGGCGACGGAGTGTACCTAGGTACAAACGGCTCCAGGGTGGACATCGCCGTCGTAAAAGGTGAGCAGGTGCGTCGGTGCTGGTTGTGAACGTCCGATAATGCCTGTGTGGCGGCCGGAGTGGTACAGCGGCGACGATGGAGGTGGAGGTTGCAGATGCAAAGTAAGGAGGAGAATGGGAAAAATGGGACCGGGAGAGCGGATTTAGAACCAGTTCTTTTGGTAACTTCTAGAATAAGCTAAAATAAGCTGCCCCTATCTAAACTTCTAAAATAAAAAAAAATTGGGTTTTTAGAATAAGCTGGGTATGGGGCAACTTATTCTGAAAGCTAAAAAAGCCAGCAAAAGAACTGGCCCTTGGTGGGCCTAGGGTGCCGGAGTACAACGTGGCTGCTGTCCGGACTCCCGGAACCCCCTGTCTCCACTTTGCGGGAGAAAGTGTGTTCGGACCGTCGAGCAGGCCGATACAGGATCGATACAAGACTGTGTTGGATGGCTTCCATGATCCAGATGTATGCGGGCGTTTTGAGGGTCGGCGTTGAAGATACCCTTATGTTTATATAACTCCACCAAAATATTTCAAAAGTCCGTACCAACGCACATGCATTCTACTTGTAGAAATAGGATGTGCGTGTGTGTATTCCTAGGGGTGCTTGTATGCGCGTGTATACGAGCAATTGCGTCCGTACTGTGTAAAAAAAAATCCGCGAAGAGTTGTCCGATGTAGAGCCGTTTGAGCCGCCGGCCGTCCGCGGCGAATCCAACGGACGGCGGCGGCGCCGTATCCCACCCGAGCGCCGAAACCGCCGCGTCGTCCGCACGCGCGTCAGCCCCTCGTCGGCCGCCGCATTTCCTCGATTCGCGAGCGTCGGCGGCGATAACTTCCGCTTACGCGCGCGCGGGATGGCGTCCACGCTTTGCTCTCCCCGCCACCAACACCCCTCACATATCCGCCGCCGCCTCCGCCCCTCCCCTCCCAGCCACGCCCGTCCCCGGAGCGGCGCCGGCTGCCCACCAGGTACGTTCTGCTCTCAGTATTCGTTTCACCAAGTTCCTGCCGTAGCCTTATCGCTCCGTTGAAGAAAAATCAGTCGCCTTGGTTCGGGATCGAATCGGGGGGAAATATGAGAGAATTTCGAAATTTGGGGTCGCGGGTGGGGTGTGCCGGATCATTTCGTAGCTGCGGTGCTAAAATTCGGCAGTTCTTCAAGTGCCCAAGCGACTGGTGGTCTGATGGGATTCGTTTCGATAGATTGTTCCTCACGAGCGCAGAGATTCTTGGATCCAACCCAAGGTGCCAACTTCGTTTCAGTCTGTCTGAATGAATGAAGCCGATGCCCGGGGCAAATTAATGGGGATGGAGTCTTTTGCTGAAACTCTGCTGTCAAAAAAAAGTGTGCTGAAATTCTGTCATTACTCTCTGTTATGCAGGATTGAACACCAAATACCTTTGTTCCCACCCAATGTCCACCGGCAGGGGTTCTCCTGTATCGTGCTCATCCGTGGAAGCATCCACAAGCAAGCCAGGACCAGAACATCTCATTGTTCTGGTTCATGGTATCATGGCAAGGTAATAGCCTAGTCCTACCATACTACTCCATCATGCATTCATGCAGCTAAGTATACCAGATAAAATTAGTCATTACTCTGTGCCTCTTGCTCGAGAACTTAATTTCATTGTTACCGGTTAGTTGGTTACAAATTTCTCAAGAACTTAATTTCATTAGTTAAATCACATGACATACATCTGTACTTAGCTGTCAGAACTCAAAGTACACACCTGTATTTGTAAAATCCATATAAGCAATAGTAAAAGCTTTGCAAAATGCTAAAGGTATATTTACGTTTGCCACAGTTTACTTAATAATGTTTTAGCTGTATTTATTGGCGGTTTTTACTGATAGTTTTTCTTCGTTCTCTGTTGATTATAGCCCCAGTGACTGGACATATGGGGAAGCAGTGCTGAAAAAGAGGCTTGGTGATAATTTCTTCATCTATGGTATTTGTGTATTTTAACTCTACATTCGTATAGTGAACTTCAAGTTTGTTATCACCCTAGTACCTACTCATGTTAGGAAGATGTGCAGAAATTGAATTGAATGCATACAGAAAGGACATTGTAGTTAAGAGATGAAATTAGCATCCACTGCTTTACTGCAGCACAAAAAATTGTCAGCCATAAAATAACAAACTATTTCCTTGCAGCTAGTTCATCAAACATCTACGCCAAATCTTTTGACGGGATCAATGTAGCTGGAAGGAGGTTAGCGAAAGAAGTATGTGGTAGAGACTGTTCTCTGCTGTTCATGTATTGATTGCTTAGAAGCTTGCATAATATTGCCCTGTGGAAGCAGGTCTCGGACGTGGTTCAGAAGATGGCCGGCTTGAAAAAGATTTCCTTCATAGCACATTCTTTGGGTGGTTTGTTTGCTAGATATGCTATTTCTATACTATATTCACAGCGAGCAAAAGAAACTGGAAGTGGTGCTAGTGTCATGCTGACAAGTGGAGGATCTGAAATATCACGCACTTCAGGATTAGGTGCCATTGCTGGGTTGGAGCCAACTAATTTTATTACATTGGCAACTCCACATCTTGGTGTTAGAGGAAAAAATCAGGTGGGTGTCCAACACACATTAAATTATATTTGTCAACCTTTTTTAACTTCCCATCTAATCTTGGTTGCCTTGGAAGCAAAAGCTTGGTTTTGGTGTTTGAGCAATTTTTAATGACCTATTAAGGATTTTGTGAGGTAGACCCATCACGTCGTGGTATATCACTAATCGGTGCCAAAGCCATCTAAGTAAACTTCTGGTGAAACATACAAGCTGTTGCTCACTAAGAAAATAGTGATACTACTGTGGCTTTTTAATATCAAGAATGCGTTGATTTCATGCGAATTTACCCCCTTTGGCAATTATCAGCTTCCATTTCTTCAAGGGTTGTCAATTCTAGAGAAACTTGCAGCCCCTTTGGCGCCCTTCATTGTGGGACGCACTGGTGCTCAACTCTTTCTCACTGATGGTGAACCTAGCAAGCCACCTCTCCTTCTACTAATGACATCTGACCATGAGGACAAAAAGTTCATGTAGGTGAGAAGGGCAGGTCATTTAGAGGCTAATATATTCTAGTAGAAAAATAATGTTTCTTCATCACTCAACAGATCTGCACTAGCAGCTTTTAAGAACCGCATTTTGTATGCTAATGTTTCATATGACCGTATCCTCCATTTAAAATTATTTCTTGAACTTGATCTGTAACATATGTGCAAACAGAATTTTTCTGTTTTCTGTTTTCTTGTTTTCCTGAGCCTCGAATGCCAGATATGGTTGGTTGGAAAACATCTTCAATAAGGAGAGAATTGGACCTTAGAAAGGTACCTTACTTCCACTAGGATTCAGTGGCAGCTGCTAAAGTGGGGTTCTGGGGTAGTGATATTTTGAGTAACTCCTTACTTGCTCCCTGTACACAGCCCTTGCGTCGTTCACTTGATGGCTACAAGTACATTGTAAATGTGGAATACTGTTCGCCTGTGCCGTCCGACGGTCCCCATTTTCCTTCGCGGGCTGCCAGAGCTAAAGAAGCTGCACAAAGTACACCGAACATGGAAAATACCAATGAATATCACCAGATGATGGAAGGCAAGTAGGAAATCTCTGCTACCTCGCTGCACTAGATTTATTCCCTTTTGCACATATGTAAATCAGTTCTTTGTTCCAAAACAGAGGAGATGATTCGTGGTTTGCAGAGAGTGGGTTGGAAGAAAGTAGATGTCAACTTCCATGCGTCACTGTGGCCTTACTCTGCTCACAACAACATGCATGTATGTAAATGTGCACCCCCAAGAGTCCCCTGAGGACATACAGTTTCTACTTGGATACACCATCTTCAAATTCATGGGAATACATGTTACGTATTGATGCAGGTTAAGAATGAGTGGCTTCACAACGCTGGTGCCGGCGTTATCGCCCACGTCGCGGACAGCATGAAACAGACATCTCTGCCTGCCAACTTGTAAGATCTGGACTTGGGGTTGTGGCATTCACCACGGTTAGTACTCTTATCAGTGAACCTTTGAGCTTGCCGGTTTTCCTCCTAAGCAACACAGAGGTTTTGCCAGTATTCGAAGATCCAGTAAGCCATAAATTTGTTGCTGAAGTTTAACTGCTTGTCAGCCTGTTGCTTCCATGCCTGTGTATGTTCTTCATCTCTCACGAAGAAATGTATTTGTGTGCTGCAGATCTACAGGAATCAGTGACACATTTTGTTGCAGACGGTTCGCAAATCAGATGTAGAGGCAGGTGCCAGCACAAATTGAAAATGAAGAAAAACCAAACGGGGGTGATATTTTTGTTTTCAGATGATTGCCTCGACTTGTGTTGGAAGCAAATGGTACTCACTTGAAATGTACCGCTCACATACCCTCAAGGCTACACGTGGTACTGAAATTAAATCTGTACACCAACTGAGGACAAGGGGAATACGAAAACCATTCAAATGTTGCCATTGTACTGAAATTGAATATGTTGTGTGGGTGCATACTCTTTATGGTATGATGCGCATGAAAAAACAGAACACCAATGGCTGGTATCAATGAACAGGGCATTGGTCTGTATGTTGCCTACTTTGTGCTTATTGACAACCTGAAGTAGTAAGCAGCATACAGTTTTATAGCCCATGCGTGTGAATATGTTAGAATTTCCAAAACATGAGATATATACAAAACAAAGGAATGCCACATGATACATGAAGTAATTTCCATTAAGTGTGAAAATTAATTGCCATGGTATATACAAATAATTTGTCATGGTTGAGTAAAGTTCCAAAAAACATGCAAAAGTAAAATTGCCGCACCTATTAAATATGCATGTAAGTGTGATAAAAAAAACTTGCCATGTTCTAAGGTCAAAACACCTCCTCCATCCGTTAGCACTATCAAAAATAGTTGCCATTTTTTGATGATTAATTTGCCACGGTGTATGTAATAAAACTACCACCAAACTATATAACTCATGCATAGAGCAAAACACATTAAAAACACAGAGAAAAATTGCCATGATTTACAGGAAAAATGTTCCAAAAAGTTTGCCATGTGGCAATTAGAAAAATAATTTAGTTTTGACATGATGTATCGTTTTGCCAAGACAAGGGCATTGAAAATATGAAGAAAAAAACTATTTTTTGCCATCATTGTAGAATGGGAAACTTTTCTTAAAAATAGTACAGAAGAGGCATGGCACCTTTTACAAAAGTGTTTTATGTGGCATGCCAAATGCAAGAAAAAATTCTATTGGTGACATGGCAAATGTATATGTGTAAAAAAGGGACACGTGGGCAACTTTAAAAAATGTTGTCATCTTAAAATTTGCCATGTCAATTGTAGAAAACAAAATTGTAAGTTTTGCCATGTGAGTAGACACACGCTGGCAAATACAGGAAAAAAAAGAAGTGACATGGGAAATTTTTAAATTTTTCTCTTACGTCATGGCAAATGTCAAAAAAAAAAACTATTGGTTACATGGCAAAATTTGTATAATTTATCTAAAAGTTCACATGGCAACTGTTCAAATTCTGGTGCTCGTATTTATTCCTGGATTTATTTCAGGATTTCCGGGGATGCGCATTCAGTGGGAGGAGACGTTCCCGTCAACGACGAGGCGCCTACGGTGACTTCGTAAATTTCAAGATGATATGCCGGCTCAGTCTTTCGAAGGAGCTCACAGGGGTAGGGTGTGCGTGTGTGCATTCATAGGGGTGAGTGTATGCGTGTGTATATGAGCGCTTGTGTCTGTACTGATGTTCAAAAAAAAAACTGTAGAAAAACAAAAGACATTAGTTTTTCCCATCTGACTATCACAAGTGGTGGCAGAATATTTAAAAATATATTGCAAGTGACATGACAAATTTTTGAAAAATGGATCTATAGATCATGGTAAAATGCAGAAAAATGTACCACGACAAGGCATTTAAAAAAAATGATATTGTGATCATGACAATTGTTGATTAATTTCTACCGGACACTTGGCAATTTAAATATCTAGAAAATTAATTGCGATGGTACATACAAATATTTTTTTCATGGTTGAGTACAATACCAAAAACATGCAAAAAGTAACCGAAGAGCTGCTCTGGGACTACCCTGCCGCTGGCAGGGTGGATTCCGACGGGTTCGGGGTTGCCATGGGTGGCGCCTCCGCCGCCGCCATCGCGAGGTGCCCTAGGGCTGTGTGACGCTTCCCCTGGCGGGCTTCTGCCTTCCAAGGCCGCACCGGTTCATGGGCTTGTTGTGGGCCACCCCAGCCCAGTTGGGTGGTGCTTCCCCTTCTCCTTGTGGTGCTCCATTGGTGGCGGGTTCCTATATGGCGCATAGGGCGCCGCCGAGCGACCTGGCGCGCACCCCCCTCGCGCGCTGGGCTTTCGTATGGGCCGGCCCATATCCCGTTTATAGTTCTTTTCGTTTTTTGGTTAGTTCTCTTTTTTTTTCCTTGTTATATTTTTCTTTTCTGTTTCCCTTTTTCTATTTCGATTTCTTTTTCTATTTCGATTTCTTTTTCTTATTTTCTTTGCTTTCCAAATTCTTGAACTTTTTTTGTATCAAATTCAAAAAATGTTCGTCAATGTGTCAAAATGCTCAACGATTCAAAAAATGTTCATAAAACTCCTTTTTTGTTCATCGATTGAAAAAATGTTCATCAAAATCCAAAAAAAATTCATTGCATTAAAAAAATGTTCATCAAATTGGAAAATTTACATCAGTTTCAAAAATTGTTCATCGATTTTAAAATTTGCTTACCAAATTCAAAATTTGTCGTCGATTTCAAAATTTGTTCATCAAATTCAAAATTTGTTCCTTTTCTTATCTTTCCAAATGTGTGAACATTTTTTTGTATCAAATTCAAAAAATGTTTGTCAATGTGTAAAAATGCTCAATGATTCAAAAAGTGTTCATAAAATTCCTTTTTTGTTCATCGGATTGAAAAACTGTTCGTCAAAAGTCAAAATTTGTTCATCGAATTCAAAAAATGTTCATCAAATTCGAATTTTTTATCGATTTCAAAAATAGTTCACCAATTCAAAATTTGTTCATCGTCGATTTCAAAAATTGGTCACCAAATTCAAAATTTTTTCATCAAATTAAGAATTTGTTCAATTAATTCAAAATTTGCTCATCCATTTTTTGAAAAAAATATTCTTCAATACAATTTTTTTCATCAAATTTAAAAAATGTTCATCGTATTCAAATTTTATTCATCAAATATAAAAAAAATGTTCGTCATTATTAGGAAAATGCTCATATAAATTTGTTTGTCAAAATAAATAAATTTTCATTAAAATTAAAAAAAATCATTATTTTTAAATCACGGACATTTGTTTTTTACAAAATTCACTTTTGTTGAAATTTGGAACTTTTCTAAATTACGAATTATTTTGAAGAAAAACGAAAAGCAAAATAGTAAAAAAATGAATTAAAAAAACTGGGGCGTTCAGCCCCGCTCATGGCCCGGCCCACCAAGGGCGCATGGGAGCGGAGGGGTGCATGCTGGCATGTTCGCCAGCGTGTCACGCGCCATATAGGAGCTCCCCCATTGGTGGGAAACAGAGGCAGAGGATGGCTGCTACGCTGCCACCCCCTTGAAGAAGCTTGCTGGATCCTGGGATCTAGCGCCTGGTTCGGTTCTCCTTGCTTTTTTTTCTTTGCATTGGTGGATGGGGGAAGGAGATGAGTTGGGATGGATCAAACACGCGATGAACTAGCCTTGTTAGTCCTTAGAACGCATCTCTTGCAGCTTTGGTTCCTTAGGATGGGCTGTAAAATCTTCTGGTCGAATGGCGAACAAGCGTAGTTCTGGCACTCATCGTTCAACTCCTTCTCTTCCTCCATGCCGCCACGCCAAATCATATGCAGTTTAGTGGCATCAGCTTGACCTTCCCAACATTTAACCTCTGATGACTCTCCTACCGGTGTTGTAGCCAACCCCCACCCCCACCAACCTCGTCCCTGGTGGGCTCGAGCAAGTGCTGAAGTTTTTTTCTAATACTGTATTGGTTTCTAGCTTTGTTTTTCTAGGTCTTGTTTGCATAATGTTTGGACCAGATTGTAAAATTCACTTTTTGATTGATGTGGGTCTTTTGGAACCCTCCTACCACCGTTAAAAAGAGAGGACATTTCCTTAGGGGCTTCATGAGAAGACATAGAGCATCTCCACTCGCCCCCCAGGGTGCCTTTTTTAGCGCCGACGGCGAAAAATCGGCCAAGTCGCGCCCTCAGGTCCTTGTTTATCGCCGGTTTGGGCCGAAATAACAGCCGGCGAACCCGAGCCGAACCCAGCCCCCCGGGGGGTGCCTGGGGGCGCCGGCCGAAGCGAAAAGGCGCGTGGGCCCGCTCTGTCGGCGACAGACAGGCCTTTTCCCACCGTTTTCCCCTATTTCCCTCCATTTCCTCATTGCTTCCCCCCTTCTGCCCCGCCACTCCCGCCATTCTCCTCCCGCTCCCCGCCATCCGGCCGCCATGCCGCCGAAGAAGTATTCGGCCCCTCGCTCCGCTGCCACTGCCGATTCCACCCAGCCGAAGCAGAGGAAGCCGAGGGTGCCGATGGCAAAACCATCGGGCGTGTCCAACGTCGAGTGGAGGGCGGAGGTTCAGCGCCGGGAAGCTGTCACCACTGACCAGCGGAACAGGCTCAACACCAAGAAGGCCAGGGATGCGGCGGCGGAGCAAGCAAAGGCATCTCGCGCGGGGATGATGAATCCGCCCGGCCACTGCCCGCAAGCTACGTGGAGCCAACAGAGCGTCGCGTCGCCGGCCAGCTTCTCGCCGCCGCCGCCATCCTAGGGGTACGCACCCTCGCCTGGCTACTCCGACGGCGGCGCGCATGGTGGATTCAACCCCAACATCACCTTCCCACATGGCGCGCCGCCACGTGCCTCGCCCTTTGGTTTGAACCCCGACCAGCGCACTCCCTCGCCCGGGTTCGCTGGCCTCCACATCCAGTACAACTACTCGCCGCCGGCGTACTCAGCCTCGCCGCCGCCGCCTCTGCGCCGGGGCGCCCTACCCTTCTCACAAGCCTCGGCGCCACATTTCGGCAACCCCGACGCGACCGACGCCAACATGGACGAGATCATCATGAGCGGCTCGGTCGCCGCCGCCTCCTACCCCAGGTTCCACATGCAAGACGACACAATGGACACCGCCGTCGACATGGACGACGAGCTCGACGATGCCGAGGAGGGGGAGGAGGAAGAGAAGAAGGAGGAGATGGAGCCGGCGCCGGCGGGGAAAGGGAGAAAGAAGAAGCGGGGGGCCAATGCCAGGCCAGGCGATCCGCGCGTCAAGTGGACATCCAAAGAAGATGAGTGCCTCGCCGAAGCATGGAAGACCATCAGCATCGACCCGATCACCGGCGCGAACCAGAACGCCGACACGTACTGGAGACAGATCAAGTCGGCGTTCGATGAGTGCAAGCTGGTCGACTCCTACTTCGCCACCATCCACATGCAGCGCGGCGAAAAGGCCATGTCGAACCATTGGGCGATCATCCAGGCGGCCTGCAACAAATGGCATGGGATCGTCGAGGAGATTGCGGCTCGCCCGGAAAGCGGCGCCAACGTCGAGGGTCAGGTATGTCCAACCGCTGGCTCACTTCTTTCGCCGTGTACATCACCGACACTTGTTCTTCGGCTGCGCAGATGGTTCGGATGTTCAACATGTACTGCAAGGACAGCAGCGACCACGAGTTTAAGTTCCTTCACGTGTTCTCCCGGATCGAGTCGTGCGAGAAGTGGAGGGATGTCCGGTTCACCCTCGCCAAGGCCAAGGAGACATACAAGCCGGACGCGCCCGCCCTGGGGGCGGCGAATGGGCGCCCCGATGGCAACAAAAGAGCCAAGACGGCGAGGGACGCTGAAAGAACATGCGGTGCCCCCATGTTTGGTTTTGGTAATTGATGACAATCTCTATGGACTAATGGTTGCACTGAGTTATATTTGAAGGATTTGTCCATAGGCTTTTCTTGAAGTCCATGTGTTGGTTTCAAGGAGTTTATGTGTTGACCAAGGTGCTATTAAGGAATTATCCAAAGATTGGTCATGTGAGAGTTGAGCTTATTGCAAGAATGTCTTGAAGAAGAAGATTGTGTGATCGTTCATGCTTACCTTCAAGGCATCATCCAAATAAAGAGAGTTGGAAAGGTTCAAGGTTGATCAAGACTAAGTCAAGAGTGAATCAAGTTGATCAACACACAAAGCGTAGAAGATGTACCGAGAGGGATCAAGCGATCCCATGGTATGGTAAGCATTGTCAATTACGCTTTGTGTACTAACCCATGGTCTTTATGAGAGTTCTTTCTGGGGTTAGGTTGCGGTGTGCAAGTTCAAGTGGATCATCACGAAGAGACCACATGCTTGAAGCTTGCCGTCCATTGTGGTGGCAATGGACTTGTGAAGATGAGCCAAAGAGTGGCTCACCCATAGTGAAGTATGGGGAGCAATCAACTAGTCTTCACCGAGCCAACGGAATCAAGAAAGGTGGTCCCACTTGAGGACGTCAAGATCGTCATCATCTAGCTCAAGTGGACTTTGTGCAAGGCAAAGGTTTGCCCCTTGATAGGTTTTCTCTTTTACCGGTCTCATGGTGGTTGTTGGGAGACCGGGTTATAGGATCGATTGCCGTACTATCAAGGGGGGCTCTCGATGAGTAGCTTGATCGTATCGTTCATAGAGAGCTCAAACCATTGCATACTTGCATCATCTTTATTGGTTCTTGTTTGGTTCTTCTCCTTGTGAGTCTTAGAGCTTATGGTCATCTTAATGACAAGCTTGAGATCATCGAAAACGGAGTTCACATGCATCTTCTATGATGTTTTCGATGTTGGAGGTTATGCCGGTTCTTCTCTGTTGGAGGTTTCACTCCTCTATAAGCTAGGCATAGCTCTCGTCGTCCTCTATCCAACAAGCTTGAGTTTGCTCTATTCGGAGCTCATTTGCAGAAGTTATGGCAGTTCTGGTTTTATTGTATCCTTCCGTTTATCCGTGTCTTTACAAAATGAAGGCCTCCAAGTGCTATAGTTCTGTGGCGTGCGGTAGTACTGCTCAACGGAGCAGTAGTACCGCAGTGGCCCATGGTAGTACCGGCCAGGGAAGCGGTAGTACCGCGCTATGCGGTAGTACCGCTCCTCAGGTGCGGCAGTACCGTGGCCTCTGGCCCAGCACACTGGCATGCGCGGAAGTAGGCGCAGAAGTATTTTTTTACATCCGCGCCCTACGCGGTAGTACCGCTCCCAGCGTGCGGTAGTACCGTGCCGGACTTTTGCACTGACCCAACCTCAGCGGATGTAGGCGCGGATGTAATTATTTACATCCGTGGTTGCGCGGTAGTACCGCTATCCCCAGCGGTAGTACCGCTGCTGCACCTGTGTGGCCGTTGAATACTACCCTTGCGGTAGTACCGCAAGGGCAGGCGGTAGTACCGCTCCGGCTGTAGTACCGCTCGGTGCGGGCTGTGAGGATAACGGTTGGATTTTCCCCCTCCTATAAAAGGGGGTCTTCTTCCCCAATGGATCTAATCCTTTTTGCAAGTTCTTGAGCACTTCTCTCTCCTCCATTGTTGACCTCTCTTGAGCTTGCTATCTCTCAATCCCTCCATGGATTCTTGCTAGTTTTTGGGGGAAAAGAGAGAGGAGATCTAGATCCACATTTCCACCAATCACTTTCTCCTCTATGTGAGGTGAACCCCTTGGATCTAGATCTTGGAGTTTTTGGTGTTCTCCTTCTTGTTCTTCCTCTCATTTTCCTCCCTAGCATTGGTTGCTTCGATGGGATTTGGGAGAGAAGGACTTGGGCACTCCGTGTGCCCTTGCCATTGCATTTGGTGCATCGGTTTGAGTTCTCCACGGTGATACGTGAAAGTTACAAGTTGAGAAGCTTATTTGTAACACCCCTATGTAATAGCCACCATGATCAGCTATTAATAATGCCAAGTCATATCATATGCAGTGATTAAACATAGTGGTTAACCAAAGTAAATCAACTCCATTTTTAAAAATCAACTTAAATTCATAAGTGAAATATAAGGTTGATCAAACACTGCTGGAAAAATGTTCATTTAATGGTAAATAATCCAGAAACCTTTCTAAAATCAACATCAAAATGTTTGGAGTTGGATAAATGACTCAAACAAGTTGGAACAGACCCAAAAACAGGATATTTGATATATTTAAAATCATATTAAATTCAAACAAACTTCAAATCAGTCCAAACCACTTTTTGGTGAGAGATAATATTGCATTGCAATATTTGGGACAACTCTCACATTTTACAAAAATGTAAAAGTGCCCTAACTATTTCAAGATAGAATTGATATAAGAAAAAGAAAGCAGAAAAGGAAAAGGGGAGAGATGGGCCACTGTGCACAGGCCTACGTGCACAGTGCCTGGTCCCAGCCCACCAGCCCAACTAGCTCTCTCTCCTCCCCGTGTCGACGCCGCCGTGGACGAGGACGAGCTCGCCGGTCGCTGGCCGACACCGCAGCGCTACAGGGGCCGCCGAGGGGATAAGGGCGACGCCCTCGGCCCCGTCCACTCCTATCCACTCCCTCGTCCCCTCGCTCGCTCGCTCTCCTCCTCTCTTCCCCCGCCAGATCCAGTGAGACCGAGCGCCATCGCCGCCGCGTTCCAGTCGTTGCCGCGACCACCGCCGTCGCGCTGACGCACCGTGATGCCGTAGAGCCCCGCCGTCGTCTTCCCCATCCTCTGGTGACTGCAGCTGGGGCTTGGATCCACCGCATCGCCCGCAACCACGTCGTCTTCTTCCTCTGCCCCGACGTGTTTGCCGTCGTCCCCGACCACCGCTACAGCTACTAAGCTTCCGCGGGTCTTACGTGACCACTCGGTGAGCCTCTTCCCCCTCTCCGTTCCCCTCCTCGCGCTGCGTGCCCTGTCCTAGCTAGCTGTCACCGCCGCCACGTTCTGCCATGCGCCATTACCGGCGTTGAGCTCGGAGTGAAGCTGCCCGAGCTCCTCCGCTTTGTCCCACGAGCTCCTGGCGCCCGTAGCAACCCGCCTAGCCGCGAAAATCGCTCGGAAACGGCCCAGAGCCGCGACTCCGACCACACCCGAATGCCACCGCCGCCTCCACTCGTCGCCGGCGGCGATTCCGACCTCCCCGGGGCCAACCCATCCCACCGTTCGACGCGGCGTCGTCTGCGCTTTCGAGTGCGACCGGCCCCGTCTCATTTGGTGGTCTGTAGCCGAGTTCCGGCGAGTCCCGTGCGTCGCCGCCGTGATTTCTGGTCGCCGGCGTCGTTCCGGCGCCGGCGCCGACGTGGCCGCCACGTGGGTCGCCCTGGGTCACTGACCCGTGGGCCCCAGGGGCCCGACCGGCCAGCTGACCGGTCAGCCCTGCTGACTGGACCGGCCCAGTCGCTGACACGTGGGCCCCACCTCCCTGTTAATCTAATTAAAACATTTTAGAAATAAAAATAAACTAATTACCCTAATGAGTCTATGACATGTGGGACCAGAAGCCTAATTAGCTAATTAGATTAGTTTAACTCACTGTTTAGGTAAACAGAGGCTGACATGTGGGTCCCACTGGACCCACATGTCATATTTGACTTAGTCAGCCGACTGTTGACTTGCTGACGTCAGCAGCGCGTCATGCTGACGTCATAATTCATTTTCTGATAAATAAAATAATTCCAGAAATTCAAATAATCTTTAAAAATTAATAACTTTTAAACCGTAGCTCGGATCGAAAAAGTTAAAACATGAAAGTTGCTCAGAACGACGAGACGAGTCTGTTTCTCCATCGGAACCTCCTACGTAGAAGAACTCGTAACTCCGGACCCGAATCCGACAGATGAATAGTGCACACACGTCGGATATTAAATCCCAGAATAATTCTAAAAATAACTAAAATGACTTAGATGCATATTTAGGCAACCCTACACTGCATCATAGCATCACACGCACCGTGTTGCATTTGTTTGCATTATGTTTACCTGTTTCTTCCCCCTCTTCTCTCTCGGTAGCCCCCGACGTTGACGTAGCTCCCGAGGCAGACGCCGCACAGGAGTACGACTACGTCCCCGACGATACTACTGAAGACCTTGCCCTTGCCCCCGAGCAAACAGGCAAGCACCCCCATTTTGAGCATGCCTATATCGCCTACTCTTTTCTCTCTTATGCTTGCATTAGAACTGCTACTGCTACTGTTTTCCTATATCTGCTGCATAGCCTGATTATTGTACCCTGCTTTGTTACCTTACTGGTTATCCTAGACTAATTATTATAGGCTGGGTAGAGACACGACAGAGACCTCCACTTGATCCCGACTGCCCTGCTGGATATCAGAAGACCCGATCATCGGGATTGAGGACCAGACCCTGGCACCGCACATCACTACCCCTTAGTTGCCGACACTGCTGGGTTACCGTCGAGTGCCGAGGGTGATACCTCGTTAGCACTTCTGATGTTAACCTTGTAGGTTAGTTACTCGGTCGTGGTAAGCGAGGGTGATTCCTCCTACACCACCCCCGATAACGACATCGTCGCGCAACCTCTCAAGTGTGGACCTCGAGGGTGATTCCTCCTTCGTTCACCTTGATGATAACATCGAGCGGGAACTCCATCGAGGGTGATTCCTCATGGTTCCCTTCGGTGTCAAACACACAGTTACCTTGGATATTATGACTTGACGATGAACCACGATACTAAAGACGGGTCGGCCCTGAGGGGTACCCGCGCGAGCTTATTGCGAAGTGATGTGGAGTCGGGTTGACCTGGATGGTGCCCGCGAGATAACTACGAGGCGTGGCCGGGCATTCTTAGCCCTTGCCGCAAGTCCTCGAGACGGGGCGACGGGGTCACATCGATCGTGAGTCTCTGCTCGTTTCCGCGCGCTCCTAATCCACTACGGTTTGGATATTTGATCCGAGGGGCCTCTGCCCCGATAGCACTAACCATCACGTGGGCATAGTATGGGCGTTCTGCGTCGTATACTTCAGCCGGAGCTTAATGGACGTCAGCGACTGATGCGGCACACGCTGGGTTGGACTGGAAACGCAACCGCGCTTGTATAAGGGGTTGCTAGGTCTGCTCACCGGCGGTGCACGTAACGTGCAGGAGTTCCCGGGGCGATGGCCCAAGACCCCTGGGGGCATAGGTTAGTCCGGCGTGCTGACCTCTCTGTTAGGTATTTGGTCGGGTTGCGGCGTGTTGCTTAGCCGAGGCCGGGCATGACCCAGAAAAGTGTGTCCGGTCGGAGTTAAGCGAGCGTGGTGGGTAAGTTGGTGCCCCCTGCAGGGAAGAAACTTCTATCGATAGCCTGTCCTACGGTAACGGACACTCGGAGTTGTATCCCGATCGGTACAACTAGAACATGTGATGAGAATTGGATAGTACGGCTCTGGGATTGCTTTCTCGCAGGGAGTCGAGAAAGGATCTCAGGTCGAGGTTGATAATATTACTACTACTACTTTACATTATGTTCATCTGCTCTCTCCTGATGCTGCAAGACTGTCGAAGATTGTTGAAGATGCTAGTCTTCAATAGGACTAGGCTTTTCCCCTCTACTCTGGCATTTCTGCAGCCCAGTCCACATATACAGCCATTCCTTTGACAATGATGCATATGTAGTGTAGATCCTTGCTTGCTGAGTACTTCGGATGAGTACTCACGTTTGCTTTATTTTCTTTTTCCCCCATTTTCCATTTGATGCCACCAGACGACGGAGCCCCTGAGCCAGAAGCCCCAGCCGACGACCAGTACTACTATCCGCCTGGCGAGTACTACTACTACGAGGAGCCGTTCGACGACCAGGAGTAGGATCGGAGGGTCCAGGGCAGGAGGCCTACGCCTTTCGATCGTAGTTTTTATTTTTACCCCGCCTCTGTGAAGGCTTATCTCTCTCTCTGTAATATATCTGTACTCAGATATCTAATGCTTCCGCTGACGCTTGTATGCCATCGAGCTTGTATTCGAGCCCTCGAGGCCCTGGCTTGTAATATTAAGCTTGTATGACTTATTTTATGTTTTAGAGTTGTGTTGTGATATCTTCAAGTGAGTCCTTAGGCTTGATCGTGCGCATTTGCGTGTATGATTAGTGCACGATTAAGCCAGGGTCGTCACATTATTACTCTTGGGTGCTTGGTACCCTTGAGCTTGTTCCTCTTGGGTGCTTGGGCGCCCTAGACGGTTGGTGGTGTTCGGAGCTCAATCATTGTGGTGTAAAGCTCCGGGCAAGCGTCGGGGTCTCCAATTAGGTTGTGGAGATCGCCCCGAGCAATTTGACGGGTACCGGTGACCGCCCCCAAGGGTTGCCAAAGTGTACGGGTTCGGTGACCGCCCCCGAGGGTTGCCATTTGTACGGGTTCGGTGACCGCCCTCAAGGGTCCCTTAGTGGAATCACGGCATCTTGCATTGTGCGAGGGCGTGAGAAGATTACGGTGGCCCTAGTGGCTTCTTGGGGAGCATTTTGCCTCCACACCGCTCCAAACGGAGATTAGCATCCGCAAGGGTGTGAACTTCGGGATACATCGTCGTCTCCGCGTGCCTCGGTTATCTCTTACCCGAGCCCTTTACTTATGCACTTTACTTTGTGATAGCCATATTGTTTCTTGTTATATATCTTGCTATCACTTAGTTGTCTATCTTGCTTAGCATAAGTTGTTGGTGCACATAGGTGAGCCTAGTTGTTGTAGGTTTTGTGCTTGACAAATTAACCGCTAGGTTTATTCCGCATTTGTTCAAGCCTAAAACGTAATTATTTGAAAGCACCTATTCACCCCCCCTTCTAGGCGACATCCTCGATCTTTCAGACGCGACACCGGCTGCCGAGCGGCTGCAATCATCGATCGAGCAGTGCATCGCCGACGCCAAGAACAACGCCGCAAAGAGGGAGGAGAAATCCGACGCGCGATGGTCGGCGTTGATGGCGAAGCAGGACGTGAAGCTCGACCTACTCCGAACCAACGTCGACGCGAAGAAGAGGAACACCGACCTGGCGTTCTTGATGAGGACGGACACGTCGACGATGGACGAGCAGGTCAAGGCGTGGTACCTGGTGGAGCGCAGCCTCATCTTGAACCAGATGCGTTCGACCACCTTGCCTACGCCCACGCCGACCCTAACGCCGACGCCCAGCCCGAGCGATGAAGCCACGCCGACGCCGAGCACAGAAGCCACGTCGACGCCGAGCACAGAAGTCACGCCGATGCTGACCAGCCCGAGCACAGAAGCCACGCCGACGCCGAGCACACCGACGGCGGCCAGTCCCACGCCGGAGGATCCCGTCATTTGATGCATTCCTTTGTCTACGCGTCCTTCCTTTTGAACGCCGAACTTTCGTGTATGTTTGATCGCCGAACTGTGGCATGGTGATCGTCGGACTGTGGCAAGATCGCCGATGATTGCCGAACTTGTGGCATTTTTTTTACAGCGGGAAAGACAAGTTTGAATTTATGTGCGTCTTGGGGCCGAAACCTGGGGGCGCGGCTGGGAACTGGATCGCCCGCAGGGAGAAAAAACCGCCGACGCTTAGGCCAAACGCAATCACCGGGTGCGCTGAGGGGCCGAACGAGTGGAGATGATCTAAGGTTGTCTTTTTAGGGGAGCGGATATGTCTCGCCAGCAGCGAGTTGCTCGCCTCCAGGGACGCTGCAGTGAGTCGTCCCGTTAGTTGTAGTGAACCTCAGTTTTTTGTTCTTTTTGTTTGTTTATTTTTTTCTTATTTTTTGTATATATTCTGAAAAAATATACATTATTCAAATTATTTTAGTTTTTAAAAACATATTTGAATCACTAAAAAAAGTATGTACCATTCAAAATGTTCGAACATTTAGAAAATGTTCACACGCTTCGAAAAAATGTCCACGACTTTGAACAAATGTTTGCACAATATAAAAATAATTTCGTTCCATTAAAATTGTTCACGTGTTTCAGTTTTTTTTGTGTTATTAAAAAATGCACATACAATGTACAAACATTTCACATAATTTAAAAAAAATGTTGTGTACCATAAAAAAATGCACACGGCCTTTTTTCAGTTCACACATTTCAAAAATATGTTTGTGATATTTAGAAAATATATGTACAATGGAAAAAGTTAGCATATAATTTTTTTAAATGACAAAAAGTGTATTTAAAAAAGTCCAAACATTTATCTGCAAAACAATGTTTATCATGTATTTGCAAAATGTTCAACGTGTATCAAAAGAATCTTTCATGTGTATAAAAAAATGTACAGGTTGTATTAAAAAAGTAGACATGTGTTGTAAGAAAATAAAATAAAAAAGAATTCAAAGAAACCAAAGAAAACCGATAAAAAATGGGGCACGCTACGCGTCGGCCGACGTTTTTTTTTAAAGATCCGCCGCCTCGGCTGTCGTTAGATTTGGTACCAACCAATGGCCCAGTCTTGTCCTTAAATTGCAACAGTGATAATGTTGCAGAACTTTTTGCAACAGAGATCAAGCGGTAGAAACTTTTGCAGCGAAGGACCCGTTGCGTTTTTTTTTTTTTTGCAACAAAGGTCTTGTTGTGGATTTTTTTTTAAACTTTTCTCTGTTGCAGAATCTTTTTGCGAAATATTTCCTGCTGCAAAATCTCATTGCAAACACTTGTTGCAAAGCACCTCCGGTGAGTTCCTCAGTGACAGTTCATGGCAGCGAACACACGATGCTTCTGGTTCTAGGAGATAAGATTGAGTGTGCGCCCATGTAGACAGGTGGCAAGTGGAGCAGGCGACGGACGCGGCTGAGCGATCCGCCGGCTGGTTGAAGATTGATAGCCTTTCCCATAAAAAACCTTCCCAAAACCGCTTCAATGGGCTGACTAGGATCTCAACTGAACGCGAGCCCAGCTCGGCCCAATCCCTCTACAGGCAGGGCCCCTCTCGCTCTCCACAAGGCCTGCTCCCTTCTTCTTCTTAGGCCGCAAGAAAGAAAGGAAGAGAGAGACCGAAGAAGAGGAAAATCCCGAGAGGCCAAAGAGAAAAGCTCACTTCATCGCCTCCGTCCCCCAGCATCCCACGCCGACGACGCGATGATTCCCAACCTCTCCGCCCTCGAGAACCACTTCGGCGCCGCCGCCGCCGGCAGCGACGACCTCGGCGGCCTCTTCTCCGCCGACGCCGCCGGCCAGCTCGCCCTCGAGTTCCCCACCTGCAACGACGTGCGTGAGCCACTCCCCCGATCCCCTTCTCCCTCCCCCCGATCCGCCCGATTCGACTCGCGCCCTGGCCTCTGATATATGTTGTTTTCCCGGTGGCAGTTCGATGCCTTCCAGAAGGCGACCAAGGAGATGGTGAACAACAAGAAGGGGACCACCACGCTCTCCTTCATCTTCGACAAGGGCGTCATCGTCGCCGCCGACTCCCGGGCCAGCATGGGCGGCTACATATGTGAGTTCCCCTCTAACTTCCCTTGGGGGTGCTAGGGTTTGGTCGCGCGGGGGTTTGATTCGCGGCCTGGATGCGTGATTTAGGGTCGGTCCGGGAGTTCAGATCTAGCTCCTCTGTTGGTCGGTTATTTCTGGGAGGATGCTTTTGCGATTAGTGATGTTGGGGATGTTTTTGGGGTGTAGGTTTTCGTATCTAGCAATTCAGGGAACTGATTGTCCCTTCGGGGACATCCGATAAAAAAATTCAGGGAACTGATTCGTATTTTTGTAAAATCTCAAAGCAACCTGAGTAGGGTGTGAAGAACTTTTGCTTAGGTCATAGTGTACAACAAAGAAAAACTGGCCACAACCTCACAGCAGTTGTGCTGCGGAGTGCAGTGCCATTACCTCACAGCCGTTGAGGTGACCGTGCTTGGCTATCGCGATTCATTTGGATTACATGATGAATACAAAGATACTGGTTGAGTAAAGATGCTAACTATCTGTACGAACTAAGAAGAGATATACTCTGTAGTTGACTCGGTGAGCGCTGAGAACTACTCCCTCCATCCCAAAATAAGTGACATGGTTTTAGTTCAAATTTGAACTAAAACCAAATCGATCACTTATTTTGGGACGGAGGGAGTATTTAATGGTAAGAGTTTGTGATGTAGAGATATACTAACATCAAGCAAAAAATTGTTAGTTTTGCTAATACTCGCCATTAAATTCAAGTCTGCTTATTATCGTTAAGAAGACTTTCTGAAAGAACTATTTGTCGTTTTAGAAGGCTTTTGCTCGCTGCAAGGATTATCACTTGAAACATTCATCAGATTGTATTTCTGTTTCTTACATGATCATGTGTTCCTTTCCCTGCAGCTTCGCAAACTGTGAGGAAAATCATCGAGATTAATCCCTACATGCTAGGAACCATGGCTGGAGGTGCTGCTGATTGCCAGTTTTGGCATAGAAACTTGGGGGTCAAGGTAAAATGACACCTGCTTGTCTACCTGCATCTCATCT
The DNA here is from genome assembly GCA_011799875.1 of Thinopyrum elongatum. Classification (NCBI taxonomy): domain Eukaryota; kingdom Viridiplantae; phylum Streptophyta; class Magnoliopsida; order Poales; family Poaceae; genus Thinopyrum; species Thinopyrum elongatum. The sequence goes on along the minus strand of CM022303.1, from coordinate 116,902,359 downwards.
TTGTGTAGTAAGACTAACAATAGATTCTTCTTTCAGTGCCGGCTCCATGAGCTTGCAAACAAGCGAAGGATCTCTATTGCTGGTTCTTCAAAGACGTTAGCTAATATCCTTTACTCGTACCGCGGGATGGGACTTTCAATCGGTACAATGATTGCTGGATTTGATGAAACTGTGAGTCGCCCTTTGCCAGATTTTAGTTTTGTTAAGCTGTATATATAGGTCTAAGCTTAACAATTCTGCTCTTGATCTAGGGTCCGGGCTTATACTATGTTGATAGTGAGGGTGCAAGGCTCAAGGGAAGCCGGTTCTCTGTTGGTTCTGGCTCTCTATATGCTTATGGTATCTTGGATGAGGGGTATGTTTCCTCCACTATTTTCCTTCGCTTACTGCTCATATTATCTTGAAGTTGCAAGCCCTTATTTTTGTGCTTCACATTTCAGTTACAAGTTCAACATGTCAGTTGAGGAAGCTGCTGAGTTAGCACGGCGGGCTATTTATCATGCAACATTCCGTGACGGAGCCAGTGGTGGCTGTGTTAGTGGTATGCATTCTGTTTCTTATTATCTGTCCTGATATTTGTTTTATAATTTTGTACATTACCCTGTTTTGCATAACTGTCTTGTTATGCTGTTATGAAGCTATCAGTAATAAGTAATAACAGCAAACAACCTCTATAACAATATAATCTGGACATACTGTTATCATCATTACAATTTTATAAACCAAGCTGCCTTGGTTGATATGTTTATGTTGCATCCATGATCCTATGAAGTATTGAACAAGTAATGCTGAAGCCCTGGTCCATCCTTGATAGGCTTGTAGGACAGCAGGACTTGTGTGCTTCATAGAACTTACAAAAATGGATTTCCTCTTGATCATCTGCTCCCGCCTGAGCTTACGCATTGTGGCTGACATTACCTGTTTGATTCTGTTTCAGTGTACTACGTCGGCCCTGACGGCTGGAAGAAGCTGTCCGGAGATGATGTCGGAGAGCTGCACTACCACTACTACCCAGTCCAGGCGGCTCCCGTCGAGCAAGAGATGGCCGAGGCCCCTTCTGCGTCAACCTGATTGATGTCGTACGAAATCCTGTGAACTATGCTGAAGCACCTTGTTTTATGGACTTGGGGCTTGTTTGTCTCCTCGACATTAGAGTGTTCTCCTCCGAGACCTGCTGATGTTCGATTTACGCATCTGTTATGGCGGTGTGGTTGTAGACTGATGAATGTTATAGATGTTTTCATTGAAGTTTCATTTGAATTCGTTTGTCCGTGCTATCTCCGTTATACTTTTGTGTTGCTGCTGAATAGTCTGGTCCTAGGGTGGGCAAATGGAAGATACTTTTTCTTAGCATAAACTCGGAGGGAAACGCATTATGAAATCATGGCCGCTGAGGTGACTTCGAACTGAGGAGTACATACTTCGGTCAAATTGGTGGAGATTAGAGCATCTCCAGCCGAAGAAAAAACCAAAAGGAAAAAGGAAACAGGCAGAAGAAAAAAAAAAAAAACAAAAAAAAAAAAACACGAGAGGGAAAAAAAAGACAAAAAAAAAAAAAAAAAAAAAAAAACAAAAAAAACAAAAAAAAAAACAACAAAAAAACAAAAAAAACAAAAAAAAAAAAAAAAAAAAAAAAAAAAAAAAAAAAACAAAAAAAAAAAAAAAAAAAAAAAAAAAAAAAAAAAAAACATAAAAAAAAAAAAAAAAAAAAAAAAAAACAAAAAAAAACAAAAAAAAAAAAAAAAAAAAAAAAAAAAAAAAAAAAAACAACAAAACAAAAAAAAAAAAAAAAAAAAAAAAAAAAAAAACAAAAAAAAAAAAAAAAAACCCCCAAATCGAGGAAAAAACAAAAAAAAAAAAAAAAAAAAAAAAAAAAAAAAAAAAAAACAAAAAAAAAAAAAAATAAAAAAAAAAACAAAAAAAAAACAAACAAAAAAAAAAAAAAAAAAACACAAAAAAAAAAAAAAAAAACAAAAAAAAAAAAAACAAAAAAAAAAAAAAAAAAAAAAAAAAAAAAAAAAAAAAAAAAAAAAAAAAAACCCCCTCAAAAAAAAAAAAAAAAAAAACAAAAAAAAAAAAAACAACAACAAAAAAAAAAAAAAAAAAACAAAAAAAAAAAAAAAAAAAAAACTGCCGCTTGGGGGCGAACCGGCGATATTTTCGCCGTGGGGGCGATCGGGTGCCCAGATGCCCTTTTTGTAAACATTTTTAAAAGACATTCGGCCAAAAATTCGGCAAACAACGATATAGATTCGGCAAACACGACATAGATTAGGCGTTCCATAGTTTTTTACATATAGAAAACATAAAATCTATAAAAAAAGGGCTTGCAGCCGCGCCTACAGGCCGAAGAACTTGCTGAACACGGCGTAGTCGCCGTCGTCCTCGTCCTTCTCCTTCTTCACACGGCCGTCCCTACTGGACCCCTGCCCGGGGTCGCCCTGGCGGACTGGTGGTGGCGGCGCGTCGTCGTCGCTGTCCCCGAGCACGATGACGCCTCCCTCGTCGCGTCCACGGCGGCGCGCGGCGATCTCCTTCAGGGCGCGACGCTGGCGCTCCATCTCCAGCCGGGCCCAATCTTCGCGCGCCCACTTCATGGCGGCCTCGTCGTCGAGCGCGTCACCGTGCTCGCTCTTCACGGCGGCGAGCCCCGGCTCCGTCTTCGGCTTGACGAGGCGGGGAGGAGCCGAGGAGGAGGCACGGCCGCCCTCGTTGATGACGAGGGCGGCGCTGCGGGTGCCCCGGCCAAGCGGCGTTTCCACGGGCTCAGCCTTGGCGCTGACGAGCGCCGATGACCCGGAGGAGTGGGAGGAGGATCGGGAGAAGGAGGAGGAGGACCCGCCCAGCATTCGTCGCGGCAGCCACGGGCCGACACTCCGGCGGGGGGCCGGGGCCGCCGGGTACTGGAGCGGCGGATCGTTGCCGCCCTCGAGGTACTCGAGGACGGCGTGTAGCATGCTGCCGGGGGCGCCCCACCATAGGCGGCGGCCGTCGCTGTTGTTGCGCCCCCTGACCACCGGCGCGTTGTTGATGGAGGCGAGCCGCTCCGCCTGCCGGCGTTCGAAGTACGCCGCCCACGCCTCGTGGTTGCCGGCGTCGTACTCCGGGAGGGCCCGCTGCTCCTCCGTTAGGGAGGCCCGCACGCGCTCGATCTTGGCGTGGAAGTAGCCGGGGTGTTCGACGTCGGGGCAGCGGGGGGACTGGGACGCCCCCGGCGTTGAGCCTCTAGCGCCCCGGCGCGCGCATGTCGGGGGGGCGCCGGGTAGTTCGCCTCGTGGAGGAGGTGAGCTTCCCACTCGTGGAGAGAGCGGCGGCCAAAGCCGTTGGCCGCCGCCGCGTCGCCGGGGAACCGTTCACCGATCGGGCTGTTCATGCACGCGGTGGCTAGCCAGGGAGAGAGGGAAAGAGAGGGCGTCGGCGGCGACAGAGGGGGGGCTGCGGGCGGGTGCTTCCACCGGCGAGGGAGGGGGCGACTTTTATAGCAGCCGGGGGGGGGGAGGGGCAACGTGTGTACGCGTGGCTGGAGGGGGCGCGTCGCCGCCCGCGCCGCCCGTGAGGAATCAATGGAATGCTGACCGGCGGCAGCCTTGGCATTGATTCCCCGCGGGAAACCGAGGCGATGAGGACGACGAGGCGCGCGGGTCGCTGACTCAGCGGGCCCGTCGTTCTTTCGTGCGAAAAACGATTGCCCCGGCACCCCCAGGCGCCCCCAGCGCGTCGGGTTCGGCCTGGGTCCGCCGGCGCCAGTTTCGGGCCTAACCGGTGAAAAATGGGCTCCTGGGGGCGCGACTGGGCCGTTTTTTCGGCGCCGGCGAAAAAATGGGGCCTGGGGGGCCTGTTGGGGACGCGGCTGGAGAGCATCTCCAACATACAAAAAGATGAAGATTATTTTTAAGGAATTTAGACCCAAAATCATAGCTCCAGAAGATGGAGTACGGCATTTCGGAGACCGAGCTCCATGGAGCCCTTTATTTTGAAAATTTCAATTTTAGTTTAAAAAAAATAAAAAAAAATTGCACATGTATGCAAGAATGTAAAATGTATGTGTGAAAAATTTCAGGATGAAATACCTTGAATTGCGAGTGGCACAACCCCAGATTTGTCTTTTTTGTGTAGCTCACATTTTGATGTATTTCGGCCTGAAAATTTGCACACATGTACATTTTGTATCTAGGTGTGTATGTATTTATTTTCAGAATTTTTTAAAACTGAAAATTTTGAATTTTGATGTTTTCAAATAAAGGCCTTCATGGAGCTCGGTCTCTGTTTGGCATTTTCGCAGAATATGCCCCTATACATGATGCGGCAAAATTACTGTGAATAAGTATTAAATATTTCTGTACAAGCGTATCTGGATTCAAACTAGACGAAGGAAGTAGTGTCGCGTCCCATAATAAGAGCGTTTTTTACACTAGTGTAGTGTCAAAAACGCTTTTATATTATGGGGCGGAGGAAGTAGCCTAGAGCATTTCTTCTCCGACACATTTTCTTTAGCCATAGGAGTGTTGCAGTAAATATTCTTTTTTTTAGCAAAATCAGCTAGGCTTTATTCAACATTGGCAATGTCTACATTTTCTTTTGAGGCAACATTGGCAATGTTTACAGCTAATTACATTTGTGTCATGGGGAAATATCTTTTTTTTTTGTGAGATATTCTTTTGATGATCTTTCGGCGGCCCAAGCGGATGGGCTCCCTCCCGCAACCAAAATAGAAACTCAGCCGCCGCCGCGGCGCCGCCCCTTTCTCTTCTTCTCCCTCCCTGAGCGCAACCGCGCACCCAAATCCCCCTCTCGCCAGGAGGAACCGCCGCCTGTGATGACGCGCCGAAGCCGGGAACGGCGCGCGGCCGCCGGTGAGGGAGACCCCGCCGGCCCCCCGCATTACGACCCCGACGAGGAGCGCCGGCTCGCCGAGGAGGTGCTCTACCTCCACTCCCTCTGGCGAAGCGGCCCGCCCGCCCCCGCCCCCGCCGGGCCTCCCGCGCAACCCGCCGGAGGCTCCCGCGCCACCCGCGCCAGCGCCGGAGGCTCCCGCCCCACCCGCGCCCGCCCCAACCAGCGGAAGCGCCGCAGGATCGAGCGCCCCGCCGCGGAGCCCGAGGAACCCGGCGCCGACTGGCCCCTCGCGCCCTCCCCGCCCGCCTCCCCATCCCCCGCCTCCTGGCCCGACGCCGCCCCCTCCTCCCCCGCGCCCAGGCCGCCGCCGCCGCAGCAGCCTTCCGCCGCCTCGCTCGCGCAGCGGGACGCCCTCCGCGCCGCCGAGGAGTTCTTCTCCGGGCACGGCTCCTCGGACGAGGACGGCGAGTCCGAGGGCTCCGAGTCGGAGGACGGCGGGGACGCGGCGGCGGAGTTCTTCCTCGGGCTGTTCGAGCGGGACGCCGCGCTGCGGGGGTACTACGAGCGGCGCCACGAGGAGGGGGAGTTCCGGTGCATGGGGTGCGTGGGGAGGAAGAGGAAGGGCAGGGGCCAGGCCAGGAGGTTCCGGGACTGCGTCAGCCTCGTGCACCACGCGCGCGACGCCACGCGCTGCGGGAGGCCGCTGGCGCACCGCGCGCTCGCCGCCGCCGTCTGCCGCGTTCTCGGCTGGGACGTCAAGCGCCTGCCCAGCATCGTCATCGACCCCCGCGGCACGCTCGGGCAGGCCCTCCTCGCCAGGGAGGGCGAGGGCGCTGCCGCTGCCACCGCTCACGGAGAAAAGGTTTCTCAGCCCATTCGTTGCTGCAGGCTGCGGACTGACGAGACTGTGTCCTGTTACTTGGTCTGATTTAATTGTTGATCGCAGGACAATGTTGATGCTGGAGAGAATGGCCACAAGGATGCAGCCAAGGTGTGCGCCTTGCTACGTTAAAATGGTGGTTATTGATGGTTGGTGAGATTGTTGGTCGGTTAATCTGGGTTGGTTATTGATTTCAGGAGGATGTTGGTTTGGAGAAGAACGGCTCCTTGACTGATGACAAGAAGGTAACGATGGCGTGCAAAGTGTCGAGTGTTCATTGATCACCGACGAGATCACGAGACTGCTGTTTGTTATTCTAATTTGGTTGTTGATTGAGGAGGATGTTGATAGTATGATGAATGACCGCCCCTTGAGTGATGGGGACACGGCAATGGTCTGGAACGTTTTAAATGATTACTGATTGATGATGTTGCTTGGTTATGATCTAATTTTGTTGTGGCTTTCAGGAGGATGTTGATAAAGGGAAGATTGGCCCTCCAAGTAATAACAATGATGGAGAGGTTCATGAGCAAGGGAATGGTAGAGGAATTGCTGAAAAGGTCTGTATCAATGATAATTAGCCATATAAAGGCTAAAACTCCAGTATGATAAAATTGATGGTTTAGGGGTAATTCTTTTATCTGCGGTATTATATACTTGGAATTAAAGGCAGTAACTTCACTATCTTATGCACGGTGATACAAATGATATAGACCCACTGAGCTCCAAAGACATGAACGATATAGACCCACTGAACTCCAAAGACACACCTAAGGAGCTATGTAAAGCTGTCCAGGAGGTCAGTACTGATATTGGCTTCTCATACTTATAGTAAGACTATGAGAACAGGAATATTTATTTAATGGCATCTTATGGAAGCTCACCTTTGACAAGACTCTTATTAATCTACACATGTAATTACATTTGATTGCAAAGCTAGCTAGAGACTGCAGTTGCACTAATTTTAAGCCAAGAGAAATGGGAAACCTTCTTGGAAGCTTATTCTTTTGTTCTATTAGTGTTTTAGAGGTAAGATGTGCTTATTTTGCTCATGTAAATACAAACAAAACTTTCTGTATGAAACAGTCCAACTGGTGCAGAGATTTGCATGCCGGTTCCTCTTACAAACTGATCACATGTGGTTTAATTCTTTCTTGCACTATCTGACATAGCTATTCTTTGGCATGCAGGAAGGTGATATTGGCAATAAACAGGAGCATGGTAAGAGTGCAGATGATATGGGGGGCACTTGTAATGTCAGACTAGAAAACAATTCATCAAAGGTGGTGTGTCTGTAACCTTCCCATTTTCATAACATTATTGTTTTCTTCTGCTTATTGTACTTTGGCATGCAGCCTGCTACAGAGAATAAGGAGGAGTATACTGAAGGTGTTGTTGACTTTGGAGATGATATTGGTAACTAGGGAAACAATTTAATGGACTCATCAAAGGTATTCTCTCTCTCTCTCTCTCTCTCTCTCTCTCTCTTAACTCGTCGCATATCAGCATTCTTGAAATCAATCTGTTTTAAACTTGATGTATTGTGTGCAATCACTACCTTAGGTGTACTCGTGCACTCATGACATGTGGACATCACGAAAGGAGATTCTAGATTGAACGTGTGATCCTCCACCTGCCCACCCTACCCTCGCCAGTTTACAGCCCTCTCATCCAACCAAAAACCTTCCATGACTGGGCAGGGCCAACGATGAACGTCCGTAGTGCCACAACAATAACGACGGCCCATTTCTGCCTGCCAACCCAAGCCTTGCCCGCAACTGTCTTTGGCCATCCTCTGCTCCCATGTCTCCTGCCTCCCTGACCAACCTCCTCACAGCCTGATCCGGTCACATGACTCATGCCACCGATGGGGTCATCATCATGGGTAGTTGGGTACTCCCACCGACTTCACAGCTTGCACAATGTTGTTAAATCTGCTGCATCTGCATTTCAAGGATTACACGCAATCCCACCATTCATTTTGGCATTACCAGACCTCATGTATATTTTTGTTATGCATTTTTGGGACATTATATTGTTGAGACACTGTTTAGGTAATGAAAGCAAACACTGTTTTGGCCTCCTTCAAAAGATACACATGTTTGGTGCTTATATTTTTCTGTTTTGCATTTTTGTACTGGTCTGTATTATATTTTGTTGAAAAAGTAGTATGTCAAACAATATATTTGTGGGTTGCATTGGCGTACATAGATATTTTTTCTAATGCATTATTGTGATAGGCAAACATATTTGTCATACATTTCTTTATTTATTCAAATTATAAAATTGGATGTGAGGAAGTGTGTCTCAGTCAAATTTGTGGAGGGTTGACGTGAAGACATACTAAGTGGCATGATATTTGATGTCCACCAGTCCTGATTTGGATTCTCGACCACACGTTCTTATCGAACTATCCAGATCTCTTTTTTTAGCATGATATCCAGATCTCATTAATTCTGGAGTCCACCAAAAATGGTAATTGAAGAACAATATACTCCTTCGCACATGCATTTCAAAACTCAATTTTGACCATTAATTTGACTAAACCAGACGTGGGTTATGTTCCATAAAAATTGTTTTATCGGATTCGTGTTTGTACAGTTTCCAATGGTATAATTCTTTGACATAGGAGTATAAGACATTGTTAATCAAATTTGTGGTCAAAGTTAAATCATGCAAAACAAGGACACCATGTAAAAGGGGACAGAGGGAGTATGCCTTTTCTTTACATGCATTTGGCCAAAATCAATTGAAATGTGCGCTGTGATGATAAACTATTGTGATGGTGTGGATTTTCTGTTCCAGATGAAGATTAGGTAAAATAATACTCCGTCCCGAATTACATGTCTTAGATTTGTCTAGATACAGATGTGACACGTCTTAGTGTTAGATTCATCTGTATCTGACAAATCTAAGACAAGTAATTTGGGACGGAGGTAATAGGAAGGTAGACTTAAAAGGTTCTGAAGAGAAACTGCTCGGCTGACCAGCTAGCTATCTTACGAACGAACAATAGAAGTTTCTGAAGAGAAGTCCTGGATGTATATAATTGGATGAAGTATGTATGAAACTCCAAAATTTGAAGGATCAAATATCATCCCACAATGTACATCCAGTAATTTATTTGACTTGTTTTAGGGAGTGTTTGTGTTTGTGTGTATGGAGTCTGCAGATGTGAACTGAGATCATCCGAACATTCTCCTACCTGGCTGTTGTGATGGCACTCACATACTTTCCGATGACATCAGTATTTGGCTACTTGCTGATGCTAACTTCATTTTTTCTGGAATGCAGAGTTGAAAGTTGAGACTGTGCTGTGTACACACGAACTGAAGGAGCACATCGTGGCATCTATCCAATTCGACCATGTGGAGAACGCGGGCGACCATTTTGTATTCTGTTTCGTGAATTCTACCTGAGCATTTCTCGATTTTGCATTTGCGTAGGTAATCAACTGTTCTTCTTCCGTGGCCTAACTGAGCATAGCTCGTTCTCCCACTGGAGCACTCTCATGTTAAGAGAGAAGTTTCTGTTGTGGCCAGTTAGATTCCGTTGCAATTTCTTGAAATGAATGAAGCGATGAGGTCCTTCTTTTCCTCCAAATCGAAAGGTTTCTGAGCTTTGTTGTGGTATTGCTTACAATTTTGACAAAATATCGTTGGAGTAAAGAATCGCTTCTCCAACCATCGAGTCTCCTGACCAATTTTTCAATCAAGGAATTTTAAACACCCTACTCTGTCCGTTTCAAAATACTCGGAAGCCTTAGTCAAACTTTCGTAAGTTTGGCCATGTTTATATTAGCAGCCACAAGGCTACAACATCAAATAGCTCTACTTAAAAGACACCAATTGCCAAGATTTGAAGGGAGTCAATAGTCGCCCTTCGTCTACGCAGGATCGAACGTCGTTGAGGTAAGAAGAGCCTTGGGAGACCTTATTCCAACATGCCATGACCACCACCACCTTTTCATTTCGCCGTAGAAACAAAAATCTGGTGCCATAGAAACAAAAACCTAAGGAAAAGAAAACGAGATGTGTGTGTGTCCCCACCCCTCTTGCCGTTGACGAGGCTGCCGATTGAGGAAGAGAAGGTGTACCTAGGCAGCGGCATGTAGAAAAGCTTTGGTGGCAGCAGCTGGGGTTGGGAACCTTAGACGGAGTCTACTTTGAGGCTTTGTGTTAGGCATGTTGATAATTGGAAGACGGTAGATTGTATAGTTAGATTGCAACCCTATTGATCTGCATAACTAGAGGAATTTACACTATAATATGGTGTGTTGCTCATAATCGCGTGCTCCAGGGATTCAACAGGTAAAATGTGATTGGAAGTTTGATATCTGAAAACTAGTTTAATTATCTTGCTGTTGTTGACGATTAGTCCACAACTGTCAAGCGATGTCTATAACTTGTTGACCACCATGTTCGATATTTCCAGATGGTGTTCCCCCATACTCATAAAGTTCAAACAACTCATCACCATTTACCATGCCATCATCATTTAACAACTCTACAAGGCCTTTTCTTCACCGGCGTGGACTTCGCCAAGGCGACCCATTGTCTCCGATGTTGTTTTTGCTCGTATGGAAGTTCTTAATGCCATCTTCAAAAAGGCGGAAGCGGATGGACTGCTATATCCGCTGCCTTGCAGAGGTGTCCGGTTTCACACCTCCATGTATGCCGACGACGTCATCATCTTCCTCAAGCCATGCATCGCCCAGGGACCTCACCTTCGTGCGCGATGCCCTTGACTTCTTTGGTGGCGCCTCAGGACTTCACACCAACTTTGACAAATGTTCTCTATCCCCGATCCATTACACAGAGGAGCACCTCACCATTGCCGCCTAGCACTTCCCCTGCACCATCTCGTATTTGTAGGGAAACGCAGCAGAAAACAAAAATTTTCCGACCTACGCACCAGCCCAGGACCACTATGGAGACTGCATACAAGGTTTGATCATTTTCGTTACCGACTCGTAGCGCAGCGGAAGTAGAGTCGATGACGATCGGCGGTGCAGATCCCCGCAGCTAGGATTTACAACCTCCCAACCGCGAGGATGTATACCCTCGTCTTCCCTTCGGACAGCCCTCCGGGAGGCGGTCGAACAGTCCCCCGGATGGTGTCGCGGACAGCCCTTCGGGAGGACCTTCGAAACTCGAACGGTCACTCGGACAGCCCTTCGGGAGGACCCACAGAACTCGGACCGTCACTTGGACAGCCCTTCGGGAGGCACTCTCGAACAGCCCCTCGGGCACTAAGATCGAACCTACGACCTCTCTACATAGTTGCACACATACGGTGTCATCTATCCGGCAGGGCTTCGCCGTCCAGAACTAGTTCCCACCGGAACCCAGACAGCCTTTCGGCTCTACGAAACTATTTCGCGGGGAGGGAGAGAGAAGCCAGATCATTGCATGGCACTTGTATGTGAGAAGGGATGAGTGTGGAGGGCTGCCCCTCCACCTCTATTTATAGGAAATCCCAAGGGGTAGGGTGGTTTTACAATAAAACCCAAAAGCACATGAATGAAGTCCTTCCACCAAGGGTATAAGGGTGAAACCATGGAACAAGAGGGGCTCCAAGGTGGAGCCCCAAGTATGGCCGGCCACACCCCATGAGGGCCCCCCCAAGGGGGCTCTCATCCATCCATGTCACCCCAAAAGATCTTGGGACAAAGCCCAAAAAAAATGGCTTTCCAAAAAGTAACCCAAAAAGCACTTTCACTATTCACGACGACATTTTTCAGCGTCCGTTCGAACTGAAAATATTTATGTGGGCTTAGAACATTTCCAGTACCCACCATAACAATTTTCAACGCGTTCTGGAACAATTCCAGTTTAGTGATTTCATCTGCGAAAAGCATCTGAAGTGGTTCCGGCAGCTCCGGAACATTTCCGGTTTTTCTTCCAGAAAATTCCCAGAAGTTTCCAGAATGATTCTGGCACCCTCCAAGAATTATCAGGCATGTGCTGAAACCAATTTGACTTAATGGTATCCTCTGAAACAACTTTTCAGTTTCACCGGAACTCATCCGGTGACCTCTCTCTGCGGAACTTTTCCGCTGTCCGAAACTTTTTCGGTGATTTTCTCTCAGACTCCCTGTCTAGTATTCAGCAGATAGATGACCCTTAAGCGTGTGACCCTATAGGTTCGGTGAAGTATAGACATGACACGGAACCCCTTCCGATCAATGATCAACATCGGAGCCGTGGACACCCATATTGACCCCTATACCCACACGAATGAATATTCGAGTGAACCTCCAGTTGCCGTGTGCTATTCCTATTGCTTCGCGATATGTTACAAATACCCGAGGTGAGACATGTTGGCATTCCCGTGGATCAACAACTTGTCCACTATGCTAGTTACCTCGTTACCGGTATTGTTCTCTTTTCTCGTTACCGTGTTCCGGCATCCCTGTGATCAAATCACAAAGTGTCTGGCCAGACGATGATGGATACCGTAACACCGAGAGGGCCCAGAGATATCTCTCCATCGCCGGAGGAGCAAATCCCAATCTTGAGCTATCAAGTTACTTGACACACTTTTCCATGAACCCGTAAGCCGCTGTAATAGCCACCCATTTACGGATGACGTTTAACAAACCCCAAAGTTCATGAAGCAAGCATGAAGAAACTCGATACTCTCATGGTCTGAGGAATCATGCAAACGTTAACCATCTCTGTGTTATTAACCATTAACTTGTGACGAATGTATCTCATAGCATAACATCAATCGGGTCGATTCAACACAAATATTCTTCTAACATTTGTGCCCTCAAAGTTGCTGGCATAGACATGCCCATGATCAGGAAAACAGAACCATCATGCAACACTTGAGCCAGTCATAGAGGCTTGACTAGGAATACATTTTATCGTTTATTATCCCACACGTGCATATGAGTCTTCCTCCAAGCCTCGTTTTATTTGCAGACTTGAGAACCATAGCAGTTATAGCATGGAACATAAACCTAATTATGAACAGGGAGATAATCAATAACATTTATTATTGCCTCTAGGGCATATCTCCTACAGACTCCCACTTGCACTAGAGTCAATAATCTAGTTAATGCTAATGCACTTCACACCTGTGGCACACCGGTGTAAATATGCTTCGCTTGTGGTATAGCCTGATGTCCAACGGATCTGACGATTTCAGCTCCGTGTGTATCTATGCATATCCTCGCATTTTCACGCTTTCACAAAATTCATATTTTGTGTGGACTTGACTTTGTATGTATGTGAATCACAGGTCGAACCTGGATTCCTCAGACGAGTTATGGAGCAACTACCTGCAGTAGTGTCCCATTGACAAAAGCCATCTTGGAACCATACTAAGTTCATGAATGAACTATATGATTCAACATCTTCTTTGTCGCTTTTAAAAGCGGCAACATACTTCGCCTCTGTTATAGAATTCGCCACAGTAACTTGTTTGGAACAATTTCCAACTACCGTGCCACCATATTGTGTATTGCACAAAACCCTTAACTTAAATCGAAAATCGCTTGGAGCCATGGATGAAGACTGTATCGATGTAACCTTTTACAACGAACTCTTCATGATCTCCGCTTGCGAGAAAACATGTCATCAGTGCTACTATAGTACTTAATGACCCTTTTTCACTGTTGTCCCATGATCAGTACTTTTGATCACTTTGGTATCTATACTTTCAACAACTTTGGGAGTATTGGACATATCTGGTTGTTTTTACATACCATGGAATACATGATTAATCCAAACACAAGAGTGTGTGGAACCTCCATCATGTATTTTGCTCATCAGTGTTTTGGGACACCGAGTCTTGCAAAAACTCTTTCCATGTGACTTTGGCAAGAATCACTCCTTGATGTTTTAATGCTAAAAGGTTTTAGCATCTTGTCAATATGTATCTTTGCTCAGCCCCATTAGGTAAATCTATCTCCATAGATCATCATGCCTAATATAAAGGCTATTTAGCCCAAGCACTTCATCGAAAAACTATTTTCAAATGAAGTCCTAATTCGTGTCAAGAAATTTATTTCCAATTAACAATGTGTCAAGCACACAACGTTTTTTAGAAATTTTATTATGCTCCCACTTATTTTCTTGAATCATAAGCATCTTCGTTACCCATTGATGAAGTCAAAACCCTTTTAACCATATCATCAAAACACGAAGATTCCAACTCCATTTTGCTCTCTTTTGTCCATCGCTGGAACTCTGAAGTTTGCATACTTACTAGCATCCTTTGGACTGACAAAATACCTTGGACTGTAACACATGCAAGTCCTTGGTTTTATTTCCATCAGATGGAAATCCTTTCGTCATCCTTGTTTCATATCTCATGATTGAAATATGTATTAATTGCTAGTTCAACCCGAACCGACTTTAAGCATCGCTACGGTGAAGCAACCTCATCGTAGTCAACTCCTTGAACTTGTATATTGCAACAAGTCGAGCTTTATGGATAAACCATTTTTATTCGTATCAGTTATAGTTCCATAAATATTCGTCAGACTCTAAGTCTTCCGAAAGGTGTATCAAGGTTTTAATCTTGAATCACTTATATGGAAACTATCTCGGATTGTATTGGCATTTAGCCAATTCCGGAGTCAGGGCCCATCAATGCTTCCTTGTGTATCGTAGGTATACTGTTGTCTAACAACAATATCTCGTTGCGCACCTGATAGGTTAGCACGAGCCTTGCCTACGTGGTTCAGCTGCAAGTTCGACTGAAGTTCATACATTTTATTGTAGAGACTTCCGTATCAGTCGCAGTAGGAAACTCTGAAATTACTTCCAAGGTCTCTTTCCTTTGATCTGATGACGAAGATACTGTTTATCTCGTCGAGTTGCACTATTCTCCCACTCACCTTTTTGAAAGAACCATTTTCTTCAAAAAGCATACCGTTCTTAGTGGCAAACCAATTTGCCCCGGCATAGTGAGGGAGGAATACCCAACATTTTGGGATAACCTACAAAGTAGCACTTGTCTGATTTGGAATAGGTTTGTAACGTTTTACACAAGCCCCATATTCCAAATGTTAAGAAAAGATATAACATGGTTGGGCGTACCATACCATGCTGTCATTTCAACAGACCCGATGGAGCTCTTTTCAGTGTAAAAGCCGCAGTCTCTAAGGCATCACCTTTTAAAAGGGATAATGGCAAATTTATTTATGTCATCTTTGATCTTACCATGTCATAAATGGTTCGATTACATCTTCACAGACTTTCCATTTGCAGTGGTGTTCCGGGAGGTGCAAGTTATGAAACCCCTTTCACAACTCATCAGACATTCGCTAAACTTGTAACTCAAATATTTCTTTCTGCAATCGAATTGTAGAAACATAATTTTCTTGTTACAATAACTTCTACTTCATTCTTGAAAACCTTTTGACTGAATTCAAAAGATCTAGACTTACGTCTCATCAAGTAAATATCCATATATCTACTTGAGTCATTTCTGAAGATAGATAAATCCACTACTTGCAACAACATTTATTGGACTACATACATCATGATGCATGATCACCAATACGTTCTTTGCTCGTTCCTTATGGCCTGTGAACGATATTTTAGTCACTTCACTTTTCGGAGAAAAGTTGCAAGTGTCAGATGATTCAAAATCAAATGACTTCAAAATCCATCATAATGGAATTTTCCATGCGGGTTTCTCCAATGTGATCAAATACAGTGCCACACTTGTGTGGTATTCTTTTAGTCTTGCGACATTTAGCGTCAGTGTTATGGATGTATCATATTACCATCAATATTCATAACATACGTCCAATCTCGGATGGAAGCATGGCCCTTTATGTTATTCATAATACTGAACAACAATTGTTGTTTTATGAACAACTCTTTTGCAACAAACATTGTGCAATGGGCTAGAGTGTATAAAACTCTAAAATGAATTATGAAAGTAAACCCAGAGGTAATGTATTATTATCAATATTCATAACATACATCTCATTCATAATGAAAGTATGGCCCTTATGTTATTCATAACATCGAACATCAAAAGTTCTCTTATGAACAACCTTCTTGCAAGATACCTTATGCAATGGGCTAGAGTTTGTGAAACTCTAAATGAATTATGAAAATGAATACAGACGGTAATACACCGATGGAAGGTATAGTAACATTTACTATGTTCCCTGTGTATACCTAAACCTCATTCCTGGCTAGTCTTTTAGGCCATAGTAGTTCTTACATCGAATTGCAACAGAATGCAATCGAGCGGGTATCTTTGTGATTGTCTCACAATACCCAAGAATTAGTGATTAACATGTTTAACCATAATTCCCAAGAACTATATCTTTTACCAGCCTTCTATACATCAAAAACTTGTATGACATTCATACATGAGCTGGATATTCCAGTCTTCTTTCTTTCTGCCTTTATACTTCTAACAGTTTAACTTTTAGTATTTCTCCTACTCTCAGAAGAAGCACCCAACTTAAGGGTGGCGTTAGCCCCGGACTTCCTAGGCGTGAAAGTTTCACTAACACCCTTCGGACACTTTCTTTCTCTTTAAGTTGTTGTTTTATTCACCTTTCATCATATGACAGGCGTTCTTCTGGATCCCTCTCTTATCAGTCTAATGCATAGTAAACACCTTTACTAATAGTTTGCAAACAAACATTGCTTTGGATATCACATATCTTTTAGCCTTTGTCTGTCTCTGAAAATGATTTTCAGATTCCATGAATATCACATAACTATCCAAACTTTCGAAGTTCGGGTCTCATGGAAGCAAACATATTGCACTTGACGGAAACGGAATTCTAGCTTTTGGATCGAAGGACGAGAGTCACATGATCCATAGCATAAGCGAGAGAATACCAAAGTATGCGATAGAACAAAGTCCTTCTCGGCACTCTAGAGGACAATCCTCACATTACGTTACCAACCGTAAAGTTTTAACCAGATATTTAACAGCTATTCAAAATTAAATAGGGAAGGTGGAAATGCGAGCCATAATTCTACAACTATTATGCAAATCACACTTAGACAGTGTTCATAATTAATTGCACTGAGAATTAAACAAGTCAATTCAAAAGTGCGCTCCCACTCAAATCAATGTCTCTCAAAATTGATTGTGAGTGATTCAAGATCCATATTACAATTCAACGCCAAGGATGCATCCATCTCAAGTGACGAGAAGTGCAATCGGTAGGCCAACTTGCCAATCACATCTCTATGTGACTCTTGTTCATCTTTTGATGCGTGTGTTTCGAGCTCATGACTTTCATGCCTGAACGTCAAGACAACAAAGTGATCACGCTGCAAGGTCTCAACTCACCCGCCTCATACTTCCCTAATCGTTCGTACCCATGCATCCATGTGATACCCCGAAAAGTTAGGTGCCGTGACGGTGCTACACTTGGGAGAACACTAACTACTCGATATTTTTGTGAGAGATCACCCTAATAAAAGCGACTACCGCGCAATCAAGAAGGGTGCATCATAAGGGATAAACATCTCAGGCAATTCATAATAGCATGATATGGTATAGCCCTTTCTGACGGAGAAGTCTTGTATTTCTTCGTCTTCGGCATTCGCGTCGGTGTTCACCTTCGCGAAGATTGCCACCACCTTGTCGATGCACCAGATAATATTGCTATCTCTATAGCTAATAAAATAATGCATTACAACAAGGTTGACACGCAGGTCATTTAAGTGCAATCATATGGCTCCAGCCATCATGCCGAATCATGACACGCAGGTCATGTTTAATAAATTTACATCATATAGTCATCTCATACATAATCAAATTATTATGAGCTCTGCTATACCACACCACATGCACATGCAAACCCTCCTGCAAAACCAAGTTAGACGCCTCTAATCGGTTCAGCAAAAATTTGTTTTACGTGGCTTCTAAGGTTTCGAAACAAACCGAAACTACCAACGTCCATCATCAAGTATGATAATTCAAGTCGCTAGATTAATTTTCCAGGGTGTATGAAAACCGAGATAATAAAATCTCGAGCCCCATACTAAACTTCATCATACGCATGACCCCCGTGCAGATCATATCTGCATTGCCCTTTCGTTTGTGAAATTTCATCTTTCTTTTTAACTACGGTGGAATTCAATGGACTGTTAGCACTTCGTTGATCAATCAGGATCGCGGATTGCCAGAACATTGAAACTCCACCATGCTGTTATCAAGATCAGAAATATGCAAATTCCAGGGAAGCAACAAGAACATCGGGTAATAGATTTCATCTGCTACCCGCATAAATAATTTTCAGTAATAGAACTCATCTACTACCTAATTATATTGTGCAACACCCATACATCTCCATGTATTCTAGATCGCAACCTGCATCTACGCATAGCACGGCTCATGATGCCACTATAGGGAAACACAGCAGAAAACAAAAATTTTCCGACCTACGCACCAGCCCAGGACCACTATGGAGACTGCATACAAGGTTTGATCATTTTCGTTACCGACTCGTAGCGCAGCGGAAGTAGAGTCGATGACGATCGGCGGTGCAGATCCCCGCAGCTAGGATTTACAACCTCCCAACCGCGAGGATGTATACCCTCGTCTTCCCTTCGGACAGCCCTCCGGGAGGCGGTCGAACAGTCCCCCGGACGGTGTCGCGGACAGCCCTTCGGGAGGACCTTCGAAACTCGAACGGTCACTCGGACAGCCCTTCGGGAGGACCCACAGAACTCGGACCGTCACTTGGACAGCCCTTCGGGAGGCACTCTCGAACAGCCCCTCGGGCACTAAGATCGAACCTACGACCTCTCTACAGAGTTGCACACATACGGTGTCATCTATCCGGCAGGGCTTCGCCGTCCAGAACTAGTTCCCACCGGAACCCAGACAGCCTTTCGGCTCTACGAAACTATTTCGCGGGGAGGGAGAGAGAAGCCAGATCATTGCATGGCACTTGTATGTGAGAAGGGATGAGTGTGGAGGGCTGCCCCTCCACCTCTATTTATAGGAAATCCCAAGGGGTAGGGTGGTTTTACAATAAAACCCAAAAGCACATGAATGAAGTCCTTCCACCAAGGGTATAAGGGTGAAACCATGGAACAAGAGGGGCTCCAAGGTGGAGCCCCAAGTGTGGCCGGCCACACCCCATGAGGGCCCCCCCCAAGGGGGCTCTCATCCATCCATGTCACCCCAAAAGATCTTGAGACAAAGCCCAAAAAAATGGCTTTCCAAAAAGTAACCCAAAAAGCACTTTCACTATTCACGACGACATTTTTCAGCGTCCGTTCGAACTGAAAATATTTATGTGGGCTTAGAACATTTCCAGTACCCACCATAACAATTTTCAACGCGTTCTGGAACAATTCCAGTTTAGTGATTTCATCTGCGAAAAGCATCTGAAGTGGTTCCGGCAGCTCCGGAACATTTCCGGTTTTTCTTCCAGAAAATTCTCAGAAGTTTCCAGAATGATTCTGGCACCCTCCAAGAATTATCAGGCATGTGCCGAAACCAATTTGACTTAATGGTATCCTCTGAAACAACTTTTCAGTTTCACCGGAACTCATCCGGTGACCTCTCTCTGCGGAACTTTTCCGCTGTCCGAAACTTTTTCGGTGTTCGAAACTTTTTCGGTGATTTTCTCTCAGACTCCCTGTCTAGTATTCAGCAGATAGATGACCCTTAAGCGTGTGACCCTATAGGTTCGGTGAAGTATAGACATGACACGGAACCCCTTCCGATCAATGATCAACATCGGAGCCGTGGACACCCATATTGACCCCTATACCCACACGAATGAATATTCGAGTGAACCTCCAGTTGCCGTGTGCTATTCCTGTTGCTTCGCGATATGTTACAAATACCCGAGGCGAGACATGTTGGCATTCCCGTGGATCAACAACTTGTCCACTATGCTAGTTACCTCGTTACCGGTATTGTTCTCTTTTCTCGTTACCGTGTTCCGGCATCCCTGTGATCAAATCACAAAGTGTCTGGCCAGACGATGATGGATACCGTAACACCGAGAGGGCCCAGAGATATCTCTCCATCGCCGGAGGAGCAAATCCCAATCTTGAGCTATCAAGTTACTTGACACACTTTTCAATGAACCCGTAAGCCGCCGTAATAGCCACCCATTTACGGATGACGTTTAACAAACCCCAAAGTTCATGAAGCAAGCATGAAGAAACTCGATACTCTCATGGTCTGAGGAATCATGCACACGTTAACCATCTCTGTGTTATTAACCATTAACTTGTGACGAATGTATCTCATAGCATAACATCAATCGGGTCGATTCAACACAAATATTCTTCTAACATTTGTGCCCTCAAAGTTGCTGGCATAGACATGCCCATGATCAGGAAAACAGAACCATCATGCAACACTTGAGCCAGTCATAGAGGCTTGACTAGGAATACATTTTATCGTTTATTATCCCACACGTGCATATGAGTCTTCCTCCAAGCCTCGTTTTATTTGCAGACTTGAGAACCATAGCAGTTATAGCATGGAACATAAACCTAATTATGAACAGGGAGATAATCAATAACATTTATTATTGCCTCTAGGGCATATCTCCTACAGTATTTCCCTTGCACATTCCTTGGGTTGCCGCTGTCATACAAGCAACGTCTCCCCAGGGCCTGCTTGCAGCCGATTGTGGACACAGTTTGTCTACGCCTACAACCATGGATTGCCGGGATGATCATGACGGTGGGGTGCCTTGTGTTTATCAAATCGGTGCTCACGTCCATCCCGGTATACCACGCGATCACCATGCAGCTACCGACATGGCTTATTCAGGACATCGAGAAGCGGATCCGAGCTTTCTTTTGGAAGGGCAGAAAAGCAGTCAATAGTGGGAACTGCCTTGTCGCATGGGACCAGGTCTGCCGTCCAGTGGAGGTTTGCAACCTCGGGGTGCTAAATCTCAAGCTTCTGGGATTCGCCTTCCGAGCACGCTGGTTATGGTTGCAACGCACCACGGATCGCTGCTGGTCGGGGCTGCAGACCATGGTTGAGCCCGAGGTACATGCAATCTTCGATGCCTCCATTCGTGTCACGCTTGGCAATGGAAGAAGGTAAATGTTTGTGCCCGGTGCGCCGGTCGAGTCTTCGGCCAGTCACTCGCGACACGCGACCTGACTCGTGGCCTCGCACCGCTACCTTTCCTCATCACACCGCTACCTTTCCCACCTTATCTTCAGTCGCACCCGCATCTATCTTTCTTCACCAAATCCCTCTCACCATGGAAGCCCACTCGAGCTCGATTCCTCCCCTCTCCCTCCACTCCTCCTCTGGCCATGGAGCACTAGTTGTTGCTGCTCCGCCGTGCATCTCCCCCTACCCTCCGTCCCCCCATCCCCGCCTCCTGAATCTCGTGATGCGATGGCTATGGCCGCAGATCCGCAACCACGTGCTTGGCTGGAAACGGCCAGCCCAGTGCCTACAACGGGCGGCGGCGGCAGCTACCATGTCCGACAGCGGCCATTTTTGTTGGTAAAGCTTCAACCTTCGGCTGGATTTTTACTGGAACCCCTGGTTGGGGATGTTACAAGTAGGGGCATTTTTGGCTGGAACCATATTCTTTTTTTGCCGGAACCGGTCCTAATTTTTGCTGCCACCTTGTTTCGGTTTTGCAGGAACCAGTCTAAAAATTGCTACCACCGTCTTTTGATTTTGCTGGAACCTGTAATTTTTTTTGCTTCAACCAAATACTGGAGATTTTTGTTGGTAAATTAGTTTCATCCTTCGGCTGGATTTTTGCTGGAACCACTGGTCGGGGATGTTACAAGCAGAGGCAATTTTTGCTGGAACCATGTCCTTCTTGAATCACCGATTCCAGTTTCTGCTCAACTCAATTCATCTTTTTGTTGGAACCAGGTCATTTTTTTTGGAACCGTATGTTTTTTTTTGCTGGAACCGGCAAATGATTTTGCTACGATGGCAACTTCTGAAGTTTTTTGTTGGTTGAGATTATTTGCTACGGTCAGGCGGCGGTGACGCATTTTTTGCTGGAACCATATTAATTTTTGCTGGAATCAGGGATTTTTTTTTGCTTCAAGCAATTTAATGGGCTTGCTAGTTGCTCTAGTCGTTTTGCTGGAAACCTTTGTTTTTTTGCTGGAACCAGTTTTTGGTTTTGCCGCAACTACCCACCGGAGTTCTTTTTGGGCTGAGATGTGTTTTTTTGCTGGAATCGTGTGGTGCAGGTCAACGGCGGTTGCGAGACCTTTATCTGGCTGTCGATGAAGGTGCACGCCGATCGCGTACGGTCTTCGACGCCTTGGCTGATCATGCTTGGATAGAGACATCAGGCTCCCCCTGAACATCAACGTCATCCTGCAGTTCATTGCGTTGCTAGACTGGCTTCAGGCCGTCGTGCTTCGACAGGAGGTGCCGGATCAAATCGGGTGAAAGTGGACTGGCTCAGGGGTCTATTCAGCAAGCTCGGTCTAGCAGCTCCTCTTTGCTGGTTTGATGCACTCCCACTACGGCAAGGCGCCAAGGCCACCTGGAGAGCATGCGCATTGGTGAGGTGCAAGCTTCATGTATGGCTTGCCATGCGTCAACGACTATGGGCGGCAGACCGTCGGCTACGTCACGATTTGTGTGATGTGGAGGACGAAGACTGCTGACCACCATGCCATTCTCTCCCGCTGCGGCTTGCACCACGTGGTTCCGGCACAGGAGTCCACCCTTGATGAATGGTGGCAGGTGGCCCATGCATGGATCCCGAAGATGCATCGCAAGGGCTTTGATTCGATTGTGCTGCTTATGGTTTGGATGCTTTGGAAGGAGCAGAACAACCGCATCTTTCAGCGGTCTGTGATGGTCGCTCAATTGCTATGCAGACGTATCACCATGGAGGTAGAACTATGGAAGCTCTCCGGCGTAAAAGGGCTGTCCGCAATATGGAGATAGTAAATACTCCCTCCGTTCCTAAATATAAGTCTTTATAGAGATTTCATTATGAACCACATACGGATGTATATAGATGCATTTTAAGTGTAGATTCATTCATTTTGCTCCGTATGTAGTCCACCTAGTGAAATCTCTACAAAGACTTGTATTTAGAAACGAAGTGAGTAGTTAGTTGTCCCCGGGCGTTGTATGTGTGCACAAGCAGCTTGAAGGTCTCCCGGCCTCAGTCACCGCGTGTTCCTTTTTTCTTCTCTTCTAATACATCGACACACAAAGCTTTGGAGTGTTCACAAAAAACAACAACTCATCAAGCTGATCAACCCTTTTTAAACAAAGGCTGATTAACCTTACTAAGTTACGAGTAATGTAACAAGCATAGCAATTTTGACTTGATTTTTATATGGGTACGAAACTCCTTTCGTACTTAAAATTGCAAAACAAGCTTTTAGAACACCAAGAGTTCTGCATCATGTGTACTAATGCCTTCAATTCACTTCCCTTCTTTAACTTTATCTTCAAGCAAAGAAATGTTCTCCACACTAATGTTCTTAGTTTGCGCAGTCATGTCACTCCCGACTCCATTCAAAATTGCATTCCTATGCTCCTCCAAACTAGCATTCTCAGCTTCATTTTCATGCATCTTTCCTTCTACACTTTTTTACTGGGTGGCAAGATTTCTACACCATCTGGATCTGCACTATTACTCGGTGGCAAGATTTCTACGCACCTGCATCAACTAGAAATTTCCAATAAATCATAATAGTATTTACTGGTACAACACAGCACCAACTCAAATGATTTTTCAAATACGAAATAGGAATGCTCTTTCCCATCGTCAAGACATCAAATCCTCGAGGTGGGAAGTAGGGGCCATTGCCATGTGGAAGGAGGAATAAACTGGTTATAATATTTATTGTGACTAAAAGTTGCTTTATAATACTTTTTACAATCGTAAAGATTATTATTGAACAAGTTTAGCAACGAAATCATACTGCATATTGAAGCAAGCACTTCAGGCCATTGATGTGTTAGGAGTTTACGGGCAGAGCTTCCATCATCCAACTAGACTACACAAGTTATAAGTAGTAACTTCCTTCAGAGTTTTAGTGCTTTACTGATATTCTTCATAACCCATAAAAATGTACACTAAAGAGTACCATGTTTTGACCTTGTTGATCTTCAGCAATGAACTGGGAACATTAAAATAATTACAACAGTAGAAACTATGCTGTCTTCACACCAAGATCACACGACCAAGAGCTGAGAATTCTCACCTGTGATATGACATTGTTGCTCCTCATCAATGCTACTTAGGTTGGGTAATTCCACCAGACCCACTGCTAAAGATGTATTGTCACTTTGCTGCATGGAGTCGACACCATTTGTTGCAGCCTTCTCCAACACATCTTCAGTTTTCAGTGCTGCTTCAGCCTTCTTAACCAAGTGGCGCAGTTTCAACAGCACTTTCACCACGTAGGCACGGACAGTGACAATGTCATTGTAGATTTTCGAGATTGTGGCCCTGTCTATCAGATCTTCATATTTAGGTGCCTCACAATCCATCAGCGCAAGATCCTCGGGCGAGAACATCTGAAACAAACATATACTTCAGTCCATAGCAAAAATGACAACTTTCCAGCATATGCGTACTAAACTTTTGCAAAAATAATAATTAAGATTCACATTATACTCGGCATGTGTAAGACGTGTTCCATCAGGATCGACCATCAACTTCAATGCTGTTGCAAGTTTGAGTAAATCCCAATCCTTGACATCAAATCCAGAAGCCTTCAGATCCTTATGAAGACGTCTGCGCAAGAACATTGAATGTTCGTTTTCACGTAAATCAGCATGATACACCTTGAGAGCCAGCTGAAGAATATCTTCATTAATCTGGATAAAAATGAGCATTTGCTTAATCACTGAAAGGAACATGAAAAGGCAAATTTTTCTATAAGATGACTTGAACAGATTGAGTTCTTATGAATGCCTTTCATCACTGGTAAAGTGGCAATAAGGTGTTATGGGGGCACAATGGATCAGAAAGGAGCATTACATGACAAGATACCAATAAAGCAGAAAACATTGCATACTATCAGACAAGAGAAGGACAAAGCTTAGTAAGCTCACCCACTCTTGCTTGACATTATCAATGCCGTGTCGAGATAAGAGCATATCCAATCCTTTGCATATGGGGAGCCGGTCCGCCTTTGTGAACACAGATTGTTCTTGAGGGATTAAAAGAGGCATGAGATTCTGCACACCCCACATAATCTCCCTCACTATGTCATCGCACAAACAGGCTCGCCTCTGAAAAGAGGAATGGGTTATATTGTACTGTTGCACATGCATGCATGAACAACTAGGGAGCTTTACACAGTTAGACAAACCAGATTCTCTTCGAGAATTGATTTTTATTCGAGGCTTCCAACAATGATTAGTTCTCCAGGGAGGCAGTACTTGCAGATCAGTGAGATCATTCGGCCGCCTACTCGCCTGGTGGTGAGGTTGATGGCATCAGACTTATCCTCGAACCTACGGAAAGTATGCATCGCGAGGAACTGAGGAACAAGGGCAAAGCATGATTAGAGAGAAAAACAAAAAGCTTGTAAAATACTCGTAATTATGCAATGTGTCTCCGTGAGATAGGATTGTGGCATTCTTAGCAACAGTATATCATGTGTGAGACTGAGTGGTCGAAATTAGTTTTGGGGTGCGCACACGTTCATGCGCAATAGTATCATGTCTGCATGCTAATTAAGGGTATACGCTCCTAAATGATACTACTACTGTACATGCATTAGATATAGTCTTAAGAGTTGATTTAGCAACCGTAGTAAGGTTCCGGCCACTCATAGGCTGAGTTTCTTAATGCTTTCACTCTAGTCTGAAGTGAAAAGAAGAGTAAATAAAAATGGTGTGATGACTAACACGGTAGTGCAAATAGTCGCCCACGAAGTAGGTCCAGGTGTCCTGCAGGGAAAGAGAAAAAGGTTAATCCATCGGATGGTGCTTGGCAATGGCATCATCAACGACATAGAAGAAACAAGAAATCACGTGGTGGTCACCTCAATATCTTTGTGGAGGTAGCGCATATCAAAAGAGAAAATTGCGAAGCCGGATGGTGTCTCGAATAGCAGCTTGCAAAACCCAAGATTCTTCTTTTTATTTATTGCTGGTAAATGAATGAAGCAAAACACAAACCAAGCAAACGTGAGTAAGTAAGCGGTGGATCTGCAGGGACTTTGGATTTAACAAATCCAACTTTAAAAGGGTAGACGTGAATAAAGTAAACAAAGATGTGCCGGCCCTAGCTAGCAAATCGGGGGCGAGAATCGCCTCGCCGGTCCGCCTCACAACCCAATCCGCATGTGTACACCGATGCAAAGGTTCGGATCTAGGTTTCATTGCTTGCCCTAACGATTCCAGATTTGCTCCGGCACAACATTGGAGAGAGAGAAACGCGGGGCGAGGGTAGAGGGGATAGTTGAGGCGACTTACGAAAGTTGGTGACGGGCGGAAAAACAGGCTGAGGCATGGTGGTCTCGAGAATTAGGCAGAAGCAAGGAACGAACGATGTGCGGCGGGGTGGGGAACCGAACAGCGCGGGGATACAATCGACTAGGGTCCTCCTTTCCCGTGGGGTTATATATTAGTGAGGGAAATTTGGAATCCGAATCGACTAGGGTCGAACCTTCTCTCGTGAGGATTCCCGGAGAAGGAACGACGATGTGCAGCGGAGCACACGCCTTCCATACTGCCCTGAGTTTTTCTTTTCTTTTCGATTGATGATGAAGATGTGATGTACACCCGTACTCTTGAAACAGGTTTTCGCCCTGCTTTATACATAAAGCAATAAACGAACAAAGTACATGGCGTAACGATACAAGATGATGAGGTAGCCTTCTTACAAAGCCGATCCTAAGATACTCGGCACACGTAGAACGCACACGACTACGCTACCAACAAGGAACACAGGAAGGTCTGAACACACGAGCACACAACGACCTAGTACACCTAAACTTCACGATAACGCCCCCAAGAGGGAGAACGGCGCCGAGCGTCGCCGTTGCCGAGTCCATAGCGGACAAAGGTTTTCACCCGGAGCCCTGACACGGAGAGAAGAAACACGATGACGTCTTCAGGAAGAGCGTGGCACCCACGGGCGTCGCTGTCGTCGGCGCCAGGTCGCGGAGCTTTCGCTCGGCAACTCACGTGTGTCACAAAGAGGCCGCCAAGACGAGCATGACGAGGTCAAATCCCCAGATCCGGATCAGGGCAGCCCCCTGCGAGAACAGAGAGCACGCCAGAGCCACCCTATGCTACACCTATCGTTGCCCCCACAACCCGGAAGGAGAGCCACCACCGTCGTGCTGGTGCCCGCCAAAGAGCGACCATGTGGACCACCATCCGGGGCCGCCACCCCGGCATCCCTGCCGCCAGACATCGTGCTACGCTCACTTGCCCGCGCGCTCGACCATAGTAGGAGGAGCCGAGAGACGTCCTCTACTCCTAGCCCGG
Organism: Thinopyrum elongatum; assembly: GCA_011799875.1. Taxonomy (NCBI): domain Eukaryota; kingdom Viridiplantae; phylum Streptophyta; class Magnoliopsida; order Poales; family Poaceae; genus Thinopyrum; species Thinopyrum elongatum. The sequence goes on along the minus strand of CM022303.1, from coordinate 116,875,256 downwards.
CATCAGTCTCCAAGTATGGGTAGGCACCTCCATCGTAGGAAGCACCCATCCCTGCATCCCCATCCAATCTCAGTGGACTAGGAGGGACACAACTCAGAGATTGCCGACGGCCGTCGGCGAACAAGCCCCAAGACCTGGCCTAGGCGAGTTCACATGACGCCATGTCCGTGGCCACCGGCACCGATCCGCTCAGCGAAGCCACGATATCACGGCCACCACCACCGACCACCTTACCCGCGAGTGGAGGACAAGCCCCATCCACGAGCAAATCCTAGGCCACGCCCGACCACACCTACCTGAATCACAGGCTCCGATCCGCCCCGGGCCTCGAACTGGCTCGCCCGAGCACGAACCCTAGATCTGAACCTCCTCCGTTGCGCATGCGAATGGATTGGAGATGTAGAAACCTGTTTTGGGATAATATCCATGAAACTTACTACTTTCTCCATCCGGAATTAGTTGTCGCTCAAACGTACGTATCTAGCATTGAGGGAGTACTTATGATGTTTTATTCTTACAATCTTATTTGTTTGATAATGTTTTCTTTTGCAGATTTACATCTCATTTTTTTTGGCAGAATGTCCTATATCTTATGGTTCATTATGTTGAGATATGTTTTCGCAGAAAAAAAAACATGTTGAGATCTTTTCATTTTCATTCCGCTTATATACTTTCTCCTAGGTTAAGGATCGTGACGAACCGGGAGTTTCGAGGACATGACGCCGTCTCATTATATTTGAAGAAGTCTCACGTATTTTCTACTTCCTCCGTTTTTATTTACTCCGCATATTAGAGTTGACTGAAGTCAAACTTTGTAAAGTTTAACCAAATTTATAGAAATGAATATAAATATTTAGCATAACAAATCTATATGATGTGGAAGTACATTCAACAACGAATCTAATGGTATTGATTTGTTATTGTATATGTTAATATTTTTGTCTATAAACTTTGTCAAAGTTTGTAAAGCTTGACTTTGACCAAAACTAATATGCGGAGTAAATAAAAACGGAGGGAGTATAAAATAAGTGCAAAATATTGAAAGAAGCTTCTCGATACATGATGCATGCATATTTATGACTCCCAATAAATGTGCATAGGGCTGCTAAATGTTGTGTTTCTAATTATCTTCAAAAACATGAGATGTTGATTTTAATTTTGTATCTACCATTAAGAATCTTGTGATAAGTTTAAATTTATATTAGTCGAGACAACCGTTGCACTTACAATGTTACTATTTTGATTTGATAGCAGTTTATATGTGTGTTACACGTGCAAGTTTACTAGTCCGAACAAGTTTTAGAATGGAGAGAGGGAAGAAAGTAAGAACATAGAAGAAGCTAGGTGATGAGTAACCATGCCAACATTAGCAACATCCATTACGAGATAATTAATACGCAGAGGGGAGAAGTATGTGGGAGTTGCTAAATAATCCACACTTCTTCATAGGAAACCGGGAGTTCTAGAAGTGTGTGGATGTTGTATAATTAATCCACACTTCTTCATAGGAAACCGGGAGTTCTAGAAGTGTTGTATTGATGACGGGAAAATGGCGGGCGTGAGAACACGCGTCCACGTCATTGATACAGAGTTAATAATTTAAACGCATAAATGCATGCAATAAAAATAGGATCAAACATTGCAGGTACTTTATATCCAGAACTCTTACATTTGCATAAAAATTATGTTAATTACATCTCCGAAGAGAAAACCCCTGATTAAGAATTCCAACATATCTATTACATAGCTTCACAACACATGAGTACTACAAAATGTAGAAATAAAAGAAGACTACAAAATGTTGAAATAAAAGTCCTCCTCGCTGTCTTCGACGTCGGCGTACTCAGAGAGCCTTGAACTTCATCTATGCTGACATATGCGTTGCATAACATTCATGATTTGACAATGTTCATTCATATAGCACGTTTATGCCTAGCTCATTAACCATCGCAAAAATGTAGTGGTTGTCTTTTTAGTCATATGAAGATCTATTTAATGGTTAACTAGCCGGGCTAACGTGCGTATGTGCAATATGGGGCGTAACTCTTTTTATGAGTTAATTTTGACACGCATGTGATTTCTATATGCATGCCTGAAATAGCGGAATATTTGATTTACTTTATAGCAACGTATATAGCGTTGCACGAGCCATCATATGCGAGGGCTATATGAAATTTGGTGATCACATATTCAATTGCACTATGTTAGGTTCAGTGCAAGTGACATGGGCTATGACCCTAATTATCTTTTAGTTTTGTGGATGCATTCACCTATATGAAAGGAATGCATGATTTAATTTTAATTTGTATGAGAGATTCTTTTATGACATATGGGTTATGCTTAAATACTAGTTTTGCTAGTCTCAAACATGTCATATATGGGCATGCGACTAAGTGAATCTAGTCAAATATTTGTATGGGTTTGAATGAGGATATTTCTTTTATAAAGTTTCACTTCACTTGTATTAGTACTAACATCATGTAGCAACTTCGTGCCCATATGTAGCATAACCAAATGAAGTGTCGGGACTTCTTCTTGCTTGTATTATGACCACTTAGCATAGATTGTATGCTCGTAGTGTAACCAAACAGAAGTATATATCAGTTTATATTTTGCATGGACATGATGAAGTATATGACAATTCTCAAAGTCTAGATATATGACCCTAAACTATGAAGAGCAAAAGTCATGTATATTGAGTTGTCATGGCTTTGTTTCACATGGGTTTTCACTAGCACAAAATCCGAGCGTATAATGCTACTTCTTGAGACTAATGAACATATAGCCGCATGCTCCAAGTTTACACCCTATACTGATGCATTTACGGGTCTAGCCAGACTATAAATTATATGGAAGAAACATGTGTGAATTTCCAACAAAATAGGACTTTATGAAACCAAATCAATATGAGCTTTATTTTTATTTCTATCCTTGATTTGTATCAACATGGGATGCAAGATCACCATGAGACCAAATCAAGATGGACATATTTTTATTCTTGAATTGTATCAACATGTGATGCAAGATCGCCATGAGACCAAAACAAGATGAGCATAATTTTTGGTCTTGACTTGTATCAACATGGAAATGCAAGATCACCATGAGACCAAAACAAGAATTTTAGTTGCATCTTGTGCACTTAGTTTGCATCATTATAGGATTGAGGAGTGATATATGACCACTAGGCATCTCATGCATTATCTTGATTTGTATCAGCATGGGGTCAAGATCGCCATGAGACCGAATCAAGCACAAATCACATGGGTAGCACCGAACATATATGAGGTGTACGGTGGAAGCAAAGCATCATCCATTAAGAGGTGAGGGAAAATATAGCCATGAATCTCACCTCTCCCTGGGTTCCCTCACGTACTTGTGAAGTGATGATGCAGATGAGCAGCCGCCGGTATGTATAGCTTGTGGATGTCGGACGGCCGGAGGCGAGCAGTGCAGACGAAGAGCGGACGGACGGCGACTAGCCGGCCGGCGACGAGTGCATAGACGACGGCAAGCGGACGACCGGCGGCGACGACGACGAGCGGACGGCCGGTGGCGACGACGGCGAGCAGACGAACGGCCGGCGAGCGGACGGCCGGCAGCGACGGCGGCGTTGCAGCGTATGTATGTGCGTGAGCGATCGATCGATGGGTCCTCAGCAGCCTTGGCAACGTTGTGTGCTGGCCTTTATATAGGCGGCCAGCGCCTGAGACGAACGCACGCACGTACTGGAGGTCCTGTGCAGGAACGTGGGAGTGGTGGGCGTGGTGGCTGATTGTACGCCAAGTCTCCTCGGTGGATTTCTTAATATCTATTTGATTAAAGTAGCTAAATTGGGCTATTAGTTCTCTTTGCATGGGTTAGCAGTCCGGGAGACATCCGTATGTGTTTGGGCCATGGGCTGGGTAATTAGTTCATTACTTCTTAATCTTGCCGCATAATTAATCTAGACATAACACATGCATGCACGTTGATAGTACTTGCACCATGCATGCACGTTGCCATTTGTATACGTGGGCTAGCTAGGCCAAATTAATTGTAATGACATGGGAAATCATTTTTTCATTGATATTTATATGACGGCTTGATATTTTCTTTATACATCGTCTCGCGCGTTATATTATTTTACGCGAACATTACTGTGCTAATATTTTTTTTAGCGATGACAGAATAATGCTCGTAAATATGATATAAAATTTTGGCAATATTAGTGTCGTCTATGAAACTTTGAATTTGCATAAACGTTGGAACTTCGCCGTTGATGATGGCGTATGTGTATGAAAGTCATATGTCCTCTAATTTATACGATGATATGGCTCATTTTCTTCCCTTTTATTTTCGGGTCTTTTATTTTATCATTGTATTTTTTATCCATGTATTCGGCAATTCACTTTTTTGTTTTAATCATTTTATGTAAATGATTTTATTTGAATTATGCGCCATATTTTACTTTTGGCCGAAATCGGTGTCAACAGATGCCCCTCGAGGTCTGAATGCGAATGGATTTTTTTTATTCGGATTCAGAGCTCGAAAATACATGGATCCCTTTTTTTAACTTGCCTCCTAGAATTGGCTTAGCCCTCGAAGTGTGCGCGTACTTTATTCAAATGGCCGGCTTGACGGTAGGCCAGGTGCGTACAGTTCCTATGTTATTTGAAAGTTTGTTTGGATCCTTTAATTGGATAAGGCCTCCATCTTGAAGGGTTGTTATCAAGTTGCCTCTAGATAGATATACTCCAACAGAAGCGTAGGCGTAGACCCGTTTCTTTATCTTTCTTTGCATTGTCATCCACAGGGTAGTTTTGCCCTGCGTGTAGCTTGCCGTATTGAGATCAGATCAGATCTCCTGGCCTCAGTATGCAACGTTATTGCATTTGCCTCTTTGTGATTCTTTGTGATGATCTATTTGACGCCTTTGTTTCCTTGGCATAGGAGATACTGGTGTTTCAGCACAATTTGGCGATCTTTGATAACAGAGATCAGATCCTCACTTCCTCTCCCGATGAGTTCATATGCTCTCCCAAGGATTCATATATATATACATCCTGTATCCTATTGTGCACTTAGATTATTTATTTTTTCTACACAGGGAGACTCACTCAAGGTCTGCTATATATCAATCGATCCCCACCTAGTACGTACGTCTGCTTCCACTGAGGTATGAATTATTTTTTGGGTACGGTATGGTAAACATGCATAGCAACGTACAACACTATGACACGCGATTCCCCGTTTATATATGAGGATGGTGTCTTTTGTTGACGTACATGTGATCAAGCAACATTTTGGTTTCATGGTTGGCGTGCCGGCAAGTTTGTACGAACTTGGTCCGTCGTACAGCCGTGAAGACCGATGTATGTAGTATTTCTTTAATCCTTAATTGATTCAACAATTCTCACGAATGTCGTTTAGCAAGTTTTTTTATATGGGCTTGGCCTATCGTACGCCTGTTGAGAACAACAAGCATAGCATGTATGTCGAAAATATGACTTCTCTCTGGTTGGCGTTCCGGCGAGTCTCTATGTGGGCTTGGTCCGTCGTACAACCGCGGAGATGAATACAAGTGCCACGTATATACATTATGCCAACAATATGTTTTTCTCACGGTCGGCGTCCTGGCAAATCCCTATGTGGGCTTGGTCCGTCATACGACCATGGACGATTATAACCGCCACATATATATGATGTCAAAAATATGTTTTTCTCACAGTTGGCATCCCAGCGAGTTCCTATGTGGGCTTGGTCCGTCGTACAACCGTTGAGAGGACAATAAGCACACCATTATTTACTCAGGTGTTCTCTTTTTTTTATAGGGAAAGTATTGAATGGTTGGCCGAGCATAGTTGCTAATAAAGCTAGGTAACACATCGTGCCTTTTCCTTCTTCTTTTCTTTTTTAACTAGGCATTTCTTTTACACATATATATGCCATCGTATTCATTTTACGCCTTTTTACATATAGATGGCGCATGGTCAAGGGTCTGTTCCTTCCAATGAACTATCAATTTGTCAGTTAGCTGAGCGGCTTCTATATGAGCATAATACTAGCGAAGAAGTTAACCCAGTGATCAAACAGCAGGTGCTCACACATGCGGATTTGGCGCCCCATCCTCGTGGTTGGAATGTGGGGTCTACTCTTAGTGACTATTCTTTTCATCCACTAGCACCTTATCCTAAACCTGATCATGAAGCCTACACCCTAGGGACCAGGATGGTAGCAAAAGTTCTAGGTTGGGATGGTCACACAGTCGAGTATGTTCCGCAACCCAAAGGCTATGTTGAGTGGGGCATCTCTATATTGAATAACCACTCGTTTTGTTTGAAAGGAGAAGCGGAGAACACCGATTACATATATGGGGCCATTTATTGCTCCCTCGGTGAATATGAAGTTTCAGATTCATTACTGAGGTCACTACTGGAAAGATGGGATCCAGAAACAAATACTTTTCTTTTTTCATCTGGTGAACGCACCGTGACCCTGCTTGACATGCTTCTAATGTCGGGTCTTCCTTTAGTTGGATTCCATACGAGGAATATGTTCCCTCTATAGATGACCTAGAACCTTCAAAGCTTACCTTCCCTAATTTCTAATCTGGCCTTTTAGAAGAATTCTATCGGCTCAGCCGCGAAAATGGAAGTGTGACTTTTCAAGTTTGGTGTGACCATTTCCATAACAAACGCGAACGCACTTCATCTTTCACCTCCCTTCGGGAACAACACATGTACGTTGCGGCTTTTACAGCCCACTGGCTTTGCTCTTACATGGTTGTTGGTGGGGGACCTTATATTCGTCCCGGTGTCCTTCTTATGGCCTCTTGGATCGTTTCTGGTCGCAAGATCTCTTTGGCTCATTCAGCTCTTTGTGCATTGTATTATTCTCTTCGAAGGATCAGTATGCACCCCGTCGCTCCCCCTCTTATGAGAAGAGAATTTGGCCAGTGCATTATATTGCGGGGTGGATGGGTCTTTATCTAAGAAAACTATTTAAGGACAAAGTGAAAGGGAAACATCTTCCAGATGTTAAGCAATTGCCGATGCAACCAACCATGGTTAAAACTATGTTTCGGGTTCCCACAACTTTCAGTCCTGCTAAGGCACGCACTTTCCTTGATGACCGAGCCAATATTCTTAGGAATCCTTATACTCCAAACAACTTAGTCGGGGTGGATCAGTTACAAAGGTCCTTCACCATTTCTTCCCATCGGGGTATGCTTCCATGGCGGTGTGCTACTGATGTTGATGATCTTTGCATAGCGGAGCCATATCATCCTGATCGAGTTGCACGACAACTTACTTCGAGACAACAAGTGCCCTATGCTCCGTTGGTCAGCGTGTACACAAGGCAGGATACTGGAGTTGCATATGCGTATTGGTCGCATTTGTTACGCTCGGACCAAGGAGAGTTCCAGTACCTTCTTAATGATGCGCATGAGGCACTTTCTTCTGTGGCCTGGAACAACTGGTGGGTGGGATTTATGAAACCATTTAACAACATATTCAATACTCTTCGCCCGGGCATTTCGAATGGTCCGAATTATAATCCACGGAAACGTAATTTTCTGAAACACGGAGAGGAGTACATAGTTCCTCGCAAGCTTTCAGAAAATGATTTTGTTGTTATAAAGGAAGTCTCGGCCAAGGGTAAGGAAGAGCATATTGCAGCCATCAAATTGAATGGAAAGAGACTTATGGACCACTGGCGTCCCATTCTGTGTGGCTTTCTCTCAAATGATGAACCTTTAATCAACTCTAAAAAGGTAAGATATATACATCTAAATATATTTGGTACTACCATAGTTCGTTTGCTCCTTTCTTTGTCTCATTTTTTCTATATCTCCCTTTAATAGAAGAAGCGAAAGGTTAAGGATGCTGTCGCTACTCAACCCATGAAATCTAAAGAGGTGAGTTAATGGTCTGCGTACAACTTATTCATTTCTTTGTTGTACTAATCAGTTCTAATAATATCATCCTTTTATATATGTGGCTGCAGCAAAGTGGCGTACCAAAGTCTGTTGTTGCAGTTGGTTCTTCCTCTGCTCATCCATTGCTAGTGGGTAGTGATGATCTTCCGGAAAATGCCCCGGCCACCGGCAGGCAGAAGCGTAGAAATTTATCGCCCACTCATGCTGACGAGGAAGAGAGGCTCCCTCTCAAGCGCAAACTTGATTTTTCCCAAGAATATGATTTTTCTGAACCAATAACATTGGACGGTCCGTCATTAGATGTTGAACTCAGTAGCTTTGTTAATGATGAAGATTTTGGCCATGTTCTCACGGGAGAAAAAGACCATGGCCTTGGTGACCTCTTCAATTTATCCGTCGAGGATTATACCATTGGCGAGTGTGGCACAAGTCGTCCACCTTCCAGCCCGGATGTGATTGAAGCTGTGCCCCATACCCCTAGTGCTCTTGATTTCTTGTCAACTTTACCTGGTAGTTTATTTACTTATAAATTTATTTAATTGGCTGTGTCTATGAACCATCATTATCATCAAATTCTCACGACTCTTCCTTTTTTTAGATTGCGACCAAGAAATTCGCCACTCACAAGACCCTAAGGTGATGGTTGTATCACGGAAAGGCGCACAGATGGACTGCAGTTTCGTCAAGGACACGTTTATGGATGCTACAGATTTCGTAGTGAAACGACTGAACGACTCTACCCTTGGTGATCCCGAGCGACGCGTCATGCTTGAGAGTGTTTCTCAGACGCTGCCCACGCAAGTGCCTGAGGTAGCTAAGGTGCAGGCCATGTTGGTCGGGCTTATTGACCTTTCCAAGAAGTTGGAGGGTGGCCAGACCGAATTCACGAAGGAATCCGAGCGAGATGAACATGTTGTTGCTGAAGTAGAACTTAAGATTAAGTCTGGCCATGAGGTTTCCAAGGCCATAATTGAGGACTTATCTGCCGTGGAAAAGAAGTGCACTGAAATGGAGGCACGGGAAGCAGAACTGAAGGCCCAGCTTGAAGAGGTTACTGCTACTTTGCAAAAGCTTAAATTGGAAATGGAACAGCGCCGGGAAGCACATGATGCCCATCAATCTGAACAGAAGAAGTTGGTGAAGAGTCTACAGGATACCAATGCTGGCAAACGTACAAGGCTTGCTGAATTTAAACAAAAGACAGCAGATTTAAAGACCGAAGCAAGTCAGTTGTTGAACAACCTGCAGAACTGGCGAGCTCCTTGAGAGGGCGTAGACTTCGTTTAGTTTTTTTTTTTGGCCATTTCAATCCATCATTCCGCTTCGAACCATTTAATTTTCAGTCTTCAGTTTTAATTCAGATGTATCAGTGCTTTATTTCTTCATGTGGGAACTTCAGATTTATATATGATATACTGGTACGCAGACTGGCACAGATTTGACGTTGAAGCATCTTATTTATTTACACTATCGTTGTGTATGGCCTGAAGCCTTATTATCATTCCAATGTATGTACGTACCATTTTTCGTACGACAGTTTAAGCTTATGGAGCCTGTTTGATGTTTATATTTTTTTATTAATTTTGTTTTTACATCATAGTTTATACTCGTAAGTTGTTGGAGTTTTTTTTTCTTTGTGCGCCCTAGTTTAAACTCATGAGGGTGTGGAGTGGGTTTGATGAATATTTTTTTTTGCATCACAGTTTATACTCGCAAGTTGTTGGGGTATATTTTTTTTTGCGCCCCAGTTTATACTCATGAGAGTATGGAGTGTATATTTTTTTTCTATGTGCCCCAGTTTAGACTCGTGAGGGTATGGAGTATTTTTTTTTATGTGCCCCAGTTTAGACTCGTGAGGGTATGGAGTATTTTTTTTATGTGCCCCAGTTTAGACTCGTGAGGGTATGGAGTGTTTTTTTTATGTGCCCCAGTTTAGACTCGTGAGGGTATGGAGTATGCTCGATGATTATTTTCTTTGCATCACAGTTTATACTCGTAAGTCGTTGGAGTAATTATTTTTTGTGCCCCAGTTTAGACTCGTGAGGGTATGGAGTGTTTGATGATTTCTTTTCTTTGCATCATAGTTTATACTCGTAAGTCGTTGGAGTAATTATATTTTTGTGCCCCAGTTTAGACTCGTGTGGGTATGGAGCAATTTTTTTTTTATGCATAGTAACGCTTAAGGAATTTCCCATTTACCGGTGCCGACGAGTATTCCCCATCTGGTGATATGATTCTATATGCGCCGCTAGAATAAACCTCTTTTATGACGAAGGGACCTTCCCATTTTGGTTCAAATTTTCCTTTCATCCGTCGCGTGATATTCATAGGACGGATGACCGCAAGTACTAGATCTCCTTGTTTGAACGACCTTCTTTTGACTCGTTTGTCGAATGCTCGCGACATCCTGGCTTGGTACGCCTCAAGATTTTGCAAAGCTTGAAGTCGCCTTCCTTCTAGTCTATCCAATTCATCGAAACATAATTGTATTGATTTTTCTTCCGACAAATTTTCATGTGTAGCGACTCTCAATGACGTGATCTGTACCTCTAAAGGTAGAACGGCTTCTCCTCCAAATACTAAGGAATAAGGTGTCATTCCTGTCGGCGTGCGTATTGTGGTTCTATAAGCCCACAAAGCTTCGAGAAGCTTTTCATGCCAGTCATGCTTGTTTTTTGATACAACTTTCTTTAGTAACTTGCAAAGAGTTTTGTTGAAAGCTTCTGCTTGTCCATTGGCAGCTGGATTATATGCCGTGGAATAGTGATGGTCTATCTTATACTTTGAGCATAATTTCTCCACTTGTTTGTTTTTAAAAGGAGTTCCATTATCAAACATAATTTGAGAAGGAACACCAAAGCGATAAATGAGTTGTGTTCTTATAAAATGTTCTACATTCTCCGCTTTGTCTTCCTTTAGTGGTATAAGTTCAGCCCACTTGGAAAAATAGTCTGTTGCTGCTAAAATGAATTTGTGACCTTTGGACGATGGTGGATGAATTGGCCCAACTATATCCATTCCCCACATTTCAAAAGGCCAAGACATATTTGTCGCATGGAGTGGTTCATGCGGCTGATGTATAAAGTCAGCATGCACTTGGCATTCATGGCATTTCTTTGCAAATTTAGTGGCGTCTTCAAACATTGTGGGCCAGTAGTAACCTAGACGCCTTAATTGGTAGTGCAATTTAGGACCTGATTGGTGCGAGCCACATATTCCAGCATGCACCTCGTTTAAGGCCTCCATCATTTCATTTCCAGCAAGGCAGCGCAATAATATGCCATCATGGGAACGCCTGTAGAGTATATCGTTGATGCATGTGTAATGGATTGATCTTTTGCGGATTCTAGATCTTTCGCTAGTATCAAGAGGTAGGTATCCGTGAAGTAGATATTCGAGGAATGGTGCTCGCCAATCCCCTACCTCAATTTCACATACATCAGCTGTCATTGCAGAAGATACTACCGTTTTTTCTTCTTCAACAAATATTGGCAATAACCTTCGTTCCTCTACATGTACGTCCATCATTTCATGTGAGTCTAGTGACATACTTGCAGCTAAACCGGCTAAAGCGTCAGCCTTTTCGTTTTGATTTCTAACTATGTGCTGAATATTTAGATCTTTGAACATAGCTAGGAGCTCTTTTGCCCTTTCGAAATATGGCAACAGTTCTTGTTTCTTTACCATGTAGGTCCCCATCAGTTGATTAATCACTAATTGTGAGTCCCCATAAACAGAGCGTATCGAGCCCCATGTTTATTGCTATTTCAAGCCCAATGATAAGAGCTTCATATTCGGCCGAATTATTTGACACCGCCGAAGTTAGGGTAAATGAGTATGGGATCACCCCTCCGTTAGGCGTAATAAAAACGACTCCGGCGCCTGACCCAGATTGCCGGCAAGCGCCATCGAAGTACATTTGCCATGTTGATTTTGTAATCGTTGTGGCGAATACATCCTCATCTGGCAAGTCATCATCTATAGAAAAATCATCTGGGATCGGATGTGCCGCAAGGAAGTTAGCCAAAGCTTGGCCTTTTACGGCCTTTTGCGGTATATACGTGATGTTAAATTGTGACAAAAGCATCGCCCATTTAGCCAGTCTCCCTGAGAGTACCATTTTACTTAAGATATATCTGAGTGGGTCTGCTCTTGAGACTAAATGTACAGTGTGTTCTAACATGTTGTGTCGCAATTTTTGTGCAGCGAACACCAGTGCGAGACATATTTTTTCCATGTCTGGATAGTTGCACTCGGCCCCTACCAAGGTGCGGCTAAGATAATACAGGGACGTTTCCTTTCCTACATCATTATTTTGCGCTAGGAGTGCACCTAGTGAAGTAGGCATTGCAGCAGTATAGAGAATTAATGGTCGGTCTTTAATCGGTGCGCCTAAAACAGGAGGATTTATCAAATATTTCTTAATTTCTAGGAATGCGTTTTGGCATGCTTGATCCCATTCAAAAGGGACTCCTTTCTTCATAAGTCGCGAGAAAGGTTTGCATCTCCCAGATAAATTTGAGATAAACCTCCTAATATATGCTAGGTGGCCTTGGAAAATCTTTAGTTCATGTAAGTTTGTGGGTGGTGGCATCTTAACAATCGCCTTTATTTTACTTGGATCGATCTGAATACCATTTTTTGTAACCACAAAACCGAGAAATTTTCCAGAGGAAACTCCAAACGCACTTCATGGGGTTCATTTTGAGATTATGTTGCCTGAGACGCTCAAAAACCATTTCAAGGTGTTTCAGGTGGTCTTGTTCGTACTTTGATTTCACAACTATGTCGTCTATATAGCATTCAACAATCACATATAACAACCCGTCTAAGATGATTGTCATTGCTCGTTGATATGTCGCCCCAGCATTTTTTAATCCGAAAGGCATTACTTTATAACAATATATGCCTTTCGGTGTGCGGAATGCTGTTAACTCTTCATCTTCAGGTGCCATTTTAATTTGATTATAGCTGGAACAACCATCCATGAAAGAAAATATTTCATGCCCCATGGTAGCATCGACTAGTATTTTAGAGATGGGTATTGGGAAATCATCTTCGGGACATGCTTTATTCATATCCCTGAAATCTACACATATGCGTGTTTGACCATTCTTCTTTTTAACGGGTACAATACTAGAGACCCATGTGGGGTATTTGACTTCTCTAATGAACCATGCGGCTATGAGTTTGTCGACCTCGGCTTCTATGTGTGGAAGTATTTCAGGCCGGTACTTTCTTTGAGCTTGCTTCACTGGTGTGGCGTCATCTCGCACAGCAAGGCGATGGACAGCTATGTTTGGGTCCAACCCAGGCATTTCTTCATAAGTCCAAGCGAATACATCTCTATTTGCACGCAGGAACTCATGCTATTTTAGTTTATTTTCTTTGGACAAATGTTTGCTAATAAAAATTGGACGAGGATCATCAGTCGTACCAATATTTATTTCTTCCAAGTCATCCACGGTGCATTGGTTGCCATCCTCCATTTGTGGAGATGCTTCCGTCATGTCTGTATACTCAGCCGAAGCCATACAAACCTCATATCCTAACCCATGCTTCATTTCTTTTAAAACATGGTCTTCGTGCAGAGCTTCGAGTTGTTCTTGAGATAACACCTTTTCGAATGGTGCTAGCTGTCCCCGGCCATCACATAGGGATGGGCCAGTGGCGATGTTATAACCCATTTGCTGCATCATGTACAAGACCCTGTTATCATACAAAGAAATGGGTAAAGATTCATCATCTTTGTTAAACACAGATATTTGTGTTGTATTTTTATTTTCTCTTTCACCAACGTTTGAACGCCGCGGCTATTTTTGGGATTGTTTTATTCTATATTGTACCAAAGGAGGTAAAGGCGTAGGGAAATTAGTACCTTTCATGTCATGGGATTTGTCTATGACACGAAATATTGGGTCACCCTTCTTCCTTTGGTTGCTTGGTATATACTGGTAGGTCTTTTTCTTTGACGAGGATTCTGCGTACTCCTTTTCTACCACATTTGGCTCGGGTATTTTCCAGGATTTTGGCTTCTGCACCTTATCAACGGGCTCGAAGTAGAACTTTGCATCAGCATAGAAAGATTCGGCTATAGTGAATGGCTTCTTATCAGCAAATATTCTGACTGTATCACCTGTCCGATCTATATATTTGATACACTGATGTAAAGTGGATGGCAAAACTTGATTCTCGTGTAACCATGGGCGTCCAAGCAATGCATTATATGATGTAGCCGCATCAATCACGTGAAACTTCACATATGTGGATAGTGTATCCAATTTTAAAACCAACGAAATGGTACCCATAGCTTCTTGTCCTGATTGGTGATTGGTTAAATCCATGTATAACCACGTTAGACTTGCTCAAATCTCCCTTGGAATATCCAATCTTTTTGAGTGTACACAATGGTAGCAGATTTATAGCTGACCCACCATCTATCATTATGCGATTTATTGGCAATACATCAATTTCGCCGAACATGAGAAGAGGTATGTTGTGCTTCTTGGGGCCTAACAACATATCCTCATATGTGAACGTCATATTTAGGACTTCAGCTTCTTCTATCTCAGTTTGAGACACTTCTACTCTGTAGTCTTCAGGAAACGTGAGTGCCGTGACGAGCGCTTTACGCATATCAGATAAAAGACACAAAGCATCATACACAGAAAGCATAGCTGGTATTTTCTTCAAATGTGCGATTACATCATACTTGACTGGCACCCTACAGGCAGGGTCCGTCGAATCATTCGGAACTGCATCCTTACTTTTTGGTTCCTTTCTAGGTGGAGGATGAGGGTCTGCTAATTGACGACCTGATCTAAGATGAACCTGATCAACTTCTAACGGTTCTTCTTCAGGGAAGCATAGAGACTCGCCGTCATCCTCGAACACACCAATAGTGAGAACATTAAATTCTTCACTTGGTACTCTCATGCACTTCGCGGTGTGCTGATATATCTTTGGTGCGAAGCGCAGAGGAGGGGTTTCTTCCATCACTGGGGGTAGTACACGGCGTTTTGACCGCCGTTGCCCCCAATCTTGGGCTGCACCATTGCTGCAGGAACGTGAGCCTCTCCTTTAAGCTGATCTTGCGGTTTGGCAAGGCCTGGAATTATCATAGGAGAACAACCATATTCGGAAATCAGTACTGCATCATCATAAGTACCCCTCATATTTGAAGATGCACAACTCACCGCTTCATCTTGGAGGGTGGCGACATTTGCTGAAGCCTTTTTCTTTCCCTTTGTCATGCTTTTGATGAGATCCGCATCAATGGTCCCCTCATCGATCATTTTCTGGATGATATTCTTCACAACAAAGCAATCTTTGAGTGTATGGCCCAAGATGCGATGGTAGTGACAGAAATTTGGATCATTAAATTTTGAAGCTTCTTCTGGCCTTTTGGGCCTGGGAAGTTCTATCAGACTCAACTCCTTTAAACCAGTGAAAAGGTCATCAATTTCTTCTACAGGAAAAGAGTACTCCCTGTTTTGTCGTTCGCTTAGAGTTGGCCTCCTACCAACCTGTGCATCTCGTTGTCCTTGGTTCCCTATAGGTGCTCTTTCGGGCTGAAACTGAGGTTTTACCGCCGTTGTCTCCATGGCTTGTGCAGACTTGGGTTTCATCGGCAACTTTTCACGCTGACCACCTTTGTCTGTAGGCTTGTTGAACGTCGTTTTTGTTCGACGGGCGACAAGCTGCATAAAATTTTCTATATCCGTGGATTTTGAAGCTAATTCTTCAAATGTGAGGGGCCTCACTCCTTGTAACTGGACAGCCACTTCCGAGCGGAGATTGTTCATGCACATGCGCACTGCTTTTGGCTCAGTGATTGGCTGTGGGCAGTGAAGACTTAGGTTTCTCCATCTATTTATGAAATCAGCCGCCCTCTCGTTGAACCCTTGTTCAGTTTGGGTCAACTCAGTTATGCCCACCGTCCTCTGCGTGCTATAAAACCGCTCAAGGAATGAGTTTTGCATTTGTTCCCACGTTTTTATAGAGCTTGGAGGTAGCTTGCTGTACCAAGTGAAGGCAGGCCCAGACAATGTCTGTACAAACTGCCGAAGGGGAAGTGCTCCGTTGTTAGCTGTATCCTGACAAGCAGCAAGGAAGTGTGCTATGTGCTCATGGGGAGATCCACTCCCGTTGAACTTACTAAACTGCGGCTGCCTGTAATTTGTTGGGAAAGGAACTAGGTCCACATCAGGTGGGTACGGCTTAACATACCCTGGATGCATCGAGTACTGAGTTTGCATCAACTGGGACTTTACCCCTTCAGCGATCATTCTTTGGATCGCCTCAAGGTTAAGCCCTGCTCCTCCATGTTGGCTACTAGCACTTTCGCCACCATCCCCTTCATTTCCTTTGTTCTGGTTATTGCTCATTTGAATTCGAAGGGCTGCGAGCTCGTCTTCCTTTTGCTGAAGTGCCGCCGTAAGGTTGGCTAATTGCTCTTCAACTGAACGAGTTTCATTCGCGGCTAGGACTTGTTCTGTATGCTCTGCACTACGGCGGAGTTCTATCTCATTTTCAGAAGGACAAGGGGTACTGTCCGATAGGGGATTATAAGACCCACCACAGCTGGACCCAAGTTCTTCATAATCTGAACCTTTTTGGCTTCGTGTCTTACGACGAGGACCTTCTACGACAGTTTTGCGTGCCTTCTTCTTCTTGAAATGTGTTGATGTGGAGGATGTTTCGCTGGTCTTGTCTGACGCCGCCCTGACACCAACTGGCATTGCCTGGAACACCTCGAATGAATTATTCTTGGTCTGTCTACGAGAGGGCCATGGAGACAAGCTCGTGGCCACCTCATTTGATGGATTTGATAGCCACTTGTTCACTTTAGCCCGACTATCCTTGTCTGATGGAACGTGTTCTGCCCCTTGGACTCTGCTTGACCCAGACCTTGCCCGTACTGCCCTTTCTCTTTCTTTGTACGCCGCTCTTCTTGAACGGACACGAACAGCTTGGTTCACATACTCTTGGTGTTCAGGATGTTGCTGAATGAACTCTTGGTACTCAGGTCGTTGGGCCAGGGCCTCCGCCAGTCGCATGATGGCACCACCCTCATCATTTTGTGATGTGGATGCACCGGGAAGCTGTGACCTTATTGCTTGACATATGCATTTAACAACATATGAGTCATCTGGATTCTGAACTTGGATCTTTGGACGAGTGTTTTTCCATCTCCCCTTGACAGACTTGCTCACATGAGAACGGTGTCGGCTCGCCGCATCTTGATCTACGGCAGCTGGAAGATCAATCCAAGATCGACGGACATTTCTCTGTCGCCGTTGATGTCGCACTGGATCAAACGAACCTTCAAAGGACTCTCGTAAGAAGGGTGCTTCTTCAAACAGAGGAACTGATGGTGCAGATGTTGGATCTATATGGCCTTTTTTGAGGTCACCAGATGTAAGGCACACTCCCTTCCATTCCAGGGAACGTTTTTGCATTATTCCCAAGCATTCCTCACTAGGTTTATGGGCCAGTGAGGGGACAAACTCAGGAGCATCGGCTCGAAGTATATTCCGAGCGTTGGTGGGCCTTCCTGTTGAAGACGACGCTGACGGCAATATGACCGCAACGCCGCCTCTTTTCCCAGGTAGCTTGGAGTTGGGTGTCTCCACCATCTTCTCTTTTCCCTTGTAAACAAGTCGCGGAAACTCGGATTTCTCAAACACCACTTTCTTTCCCTTGTCCTTGGACTGCTGGCGGACGGATGGTCCTGCTTCAACAATCTTTCCCTTCATTATTGGCACTGGAGCATGAGTAACCCCTCTTGCAGAACTCTGAGCAACCCACTTTCTAGCAGCCCTCATTTTCCTCTTTGCAGACTTTGACAAAACAGGTGTGAACCCCTCCATTGGTGGAGAAGTGACTTCTTCTTGATCTGGTACAACTGGAGATGCAGCAGTAGTCTTCCAACTTTCACTTAGTGAGGTCACGATAGGACCAATTGGCACATCAAGCCAAAGGTCACCAAAGCGAAGAGTCACGAACTGCTGCACTTGGCCTTCCATACCTTGTGAAAATAGAGGAAACATATATTAATCCTCAGAAATTTGATGTATTTGGGAGATATATTATGGGAAGTCATATGTCATATGCTATGTTGGAATTTCAAAGATGAGGGGAGAAATAAGTCCCACCGAGCGTGCCAGAATCTGATGACGGGAAAATGGCGGGCGTGAGAACACGCGTCCACGTCATTGATACAGAGTTAATAATTTAAACGCATAAATGCATGCAATAAAAATAGGATCAAACATCGCAGGTACTTTATTTCCAGAACTCTTACATTTGCATAAAAATTATGTTAATTACATCTCTGAAGAGAAAACCCCTGATTAAGAATTCCAACATATCTATTACATAGCTTCACAACACATGAGTACTACAAAATGTAGAAATAAAAGAAGACTACAAAATGTTGAAATAAAAGTCCTCCTCGCTGTCTTCGACGTCGGCGTACTCAGAGAGCCTTGAACTTCATCTATGCTAACATATGCGTTGCATAACATTCATGATTTGACAATGTTCATTCATATAGCACGTTTATGCCTAGCTCATTAACCATCGCAAAAATGTAGTGGTTGTCTTTTTAGTCATATGAAGATCTATTTAATGGTTAACTAGCCGGGCTAACGTGCGTATGTGCAATATGGGGCGTAACTCTTTTTATGAGTTAATTTTGACACGCATGTGATTTCTATATGCATGCCTGAAATAGCGGAATATTTGATTTACTTTATAGCAACGTATATAGCGTTGCACGAGCCATCATATGCGAGGGCTATATGAAATTTGGTGATCACATATTCAATTGCACTATGTTAGGTTCAGTGCAAGTGACATGGGCTATGACCCTAATTATCTTTTAGTTTTGTGGATGCATTCACCTATATGAAAGGAATGCATGATTTAATTTTAATTTGTATGAGAGATTCTTTTATGACATATGGGTTATGCTTAAATACTAGTTTTGCTAGTCTCAAACATGTCATATATGGGCATGCGACTAAGTGAATCTAGTCAAATATTTGTATGGGTTTGAATGAGGATATTTCTTTTATAAAGTTTCACTTCACTTGTATTAGTACTAACATCATGTAGCAACTTCGTGCCCATATGTAGCATAACCAAATGTAGTGTCGGGACTTCTTCTTGCTTGTATTATCACCACGTAGCATAGATTGTATGCTCGTAGTGTAACCAAACAGAAGTATATATCAGTTTATATTTTGCATGGACATGATGAAGTATATGACAATTCTCAAAGTCTAGATATATGACCCTAAACTATGAAGAGCAAAAGTCATGTATATTGAGTTGTCATGGCTTTGTTTCACATGGGTTTTCACTAGTACAAAATCCGAGCGTATAATGCTACTTCTTGAGACTAATGAACATATAGCCGCATGCTCCAAGTTTACACCCTATACTGATGCATTTACGGGTCTAGCCAGACTATAAATTATATGGAAGAAACATGTGTGAATTTCCAACAAAATAGGACTTTATGAAACCAAATCAATATGAGCTTTATTTTTATTTCTATCCTTGATTTGTATCAACATGGGATGCAAGATCACCATGAGACCAAATCAAGATGGACATATTTTTACTCTTGAATTGTATCAACATGGGATGCAAGATCGCCATGAGACCAAAACAAGATGAGCATAATTTTTGGTCTTGACTTGTATCAACATGGAAATGCAAGATCACCATGAGACCAAAACAAGAATTTTAGTTGCATCTTGTGCACTTAGTTTGCATCATTATAGGATTGAGGAGTGATATATGACCACTAGGCATCTCATGCATTATCTTGATTTGTATCAGCATGGGATCAAGATCGCCATGAGACCGAATCAAGCACAAATCACATGGGTAGCACCGAACATATATGAGGTGTACGGTGGAAGCAAAGCATCATCCATTAAGAGGTGAGGGAAAATATAGCCATGAATCTCACCTCTCCCTGGGTTCCCTCACGTACTTGTGAAGTGATGATGCAGATGAGCAGCCGCCGGTATGTATAGCTTGTGGATGTCGGACGGCCGGAGGCGAGCAGTGCAGACGAAGAGCGGACGGACGGCGACTAGCCGGCCGGCGACGAGTGCGTAGGCGACGGCAAGCGGACGACCGGCGGCGACGGCGACGAGCGGACGGCCGTGGCGACGACGGCGAGCAGACGAACGGCCGGCGAGCGGACGGCCGGCAGCGACGGCGGCGTTGCAGCGTATGTATGTGCGTGAGCGATCGATGGATGGGTCCTCAGCAGCCTTGGCAACGTTGTGTGCTGGCCTTTATATAGGCGGCCAGCGCCTGAGACGAACGCACGCACGTACTGGAGGTCCTGTGCAGGAACGTGGGAGTGGTGGGCGTGGTGGCTGATTGTACGCCAAGTCTCCTCGGTGGATTTCTTAATATCTACTCTTATTAGTTCTAGATACATCCATTTTCGAGACAAGTAATTCCGAACGGAGGGAGTATTTGATTAAAGTTGCTAAATTGGGCTATTAGTTCTCTTTGCATGGGTTAGCAGTCCGGGAGACATCCGTATGTGTTTGGGCCATGGGCTGGGTAATTAGTTCATTACTTCTTAATCTTGCCGCATAATTAATCTAGACATAACACATGCATGCACGTTGATAGTACTTGCACCATGCATGCACGTTGCCATTTGTACACGTGGGCTAGCTAGGCCAAATTAATTGTAATGACATGGGAAATCATTTTTTCATTGATATTTATATGACGGCTTGATATTTTCTTTATACATCGTCGCGCGTTATATTATTTTACGCGAACATTACTGTGCTAATATTTTTTTTAGCGATGACAGAATAATGCTCGTAAATATGATATAAAATTTTGGCAATATTAGCGTCGTCTATGAAACTTTGAATTTGCAGAAACGTTGGAACTTCGCCGTTGATGATGGCGTATGTGTATGAAAGTCATATGTCCTCTAATTTATACGATGATATGGCTCATTTTCTTCCCTTTTATTTTCGGGTCTTTTATTTTATCATTGTATTTTTTATCCATGTATTCGGCAATTCACTTTTTTGTTTTAATCATTTTATGTAAATGATTTTATTTGAATTATGCGCCATATTTTACTTTTGGCCGAAATCGGTGTCAACATGTATATTTCCTATGAAATAAGTGCAAAAATGTTTAAAGAAACGCTGTATATTTTCTATAAAATAAGTGCAAAAATATTTAAAGAAACTTCTTGGTACATGATGCATGTTATTGTGAGATTGATTTGTTTGCTGGATTTGTTAATGCCTTGTGATTTATGATTCCCAATAAAGCTGCATGGGGCTGCTAAATGTTTATGTTTTCTAATGATATTCAAAAACATGGGATGTTGATTTTGTTTCTACCATTAAGAAGCTTGTGATAGGTCTATATTTATGTTAGTCGAGCCACCCTTCCACGTATATTGTTATCGTTTTGATAACTATTTGATGGGAAATTACATACGCGACTTGCAAGCTTACTAGTCAGAACAAGTTTTAGAATGGAGAGATGGAAGAAAAGTAAGCTAGCTGATGAGTAACCAGGCCAACATTAGCAACATCCAGTACGAAGTAATTAATACACGTACAGGGGGAAGAAATAGACAAGTCAGATGCAAATTACTCAATAGTACATGTGAATCAGATCAGAACAGGTTTTAGTAGAAGTGACAAGGGAGAAAAGACCGCGGAAGACGGCACCATTGCATGACCATGTCAGCATCTTTGCTACAGTGATCTTCTCCTCGGATATATGAAAATTTTGAAACTATCTTATGTGTGATGATATCGATAACAATCACCGAAACATCTTCAATGTTGTTCTTGTTCCTCGGCTCGGAGACGAGGAAGTGCACAAGATGCGGCTTGTCCATGCTCACAAGAGGGAACGTGGTCAAGGCGTAGTCGGGCATAAGCCTCTTCTGACGGGCGTTAAGATACCATAGATCTTCAGAATCAATGAGCGCATCCCTGTGCCACTTGTGATCTGTTGTGCAGAAAGTATGGCATGCGATTTTGTAAAAAGCACTGACTCTGATCTGGCCACAGCAGACACCGACATTACGGACCACGTCGACGAACTTAAGCTGCTGGTTGCCCCTTGTGCCGGTGACGCACAGGCTGCGGTACTTCTCGAGCAATTCTTCGGTTGGTGACATAGTCTTGGGTCGGTTGTCGATGGGCAACCGGACGTACGAGATGCATGCTGCTGCTGCTTTCTCCTACTGTTCCGGCAAGGGCAAGGGGAGGTGGTGGTGTGTACCGGAGGATGCCTCCTTGGTGGTAATCAAACCAGCATACGGAATTGCCAAATTGTCAGAGAATTCCTCCTCGGCATGGTGGATCGGCAGCTGCAAAACCTCCCACTCGCCCTCAGCAACGCCATCATCATCATCTTGAGTATTGGTGTTGGATTTGGAAGAAGAAGAGGGCAGACGGGAGCGAAACACACATAGCTCAGCTGCCATCTTGGGGGCGCTGCCCGGAGTATGCACAAACTTGGCCAGCTGCACCACCGCAAACTCGCCTTCATCGCCATCGCCATCACCAGCAGGAAGTGAAACCAGACCGATTGTGTTCTCATGAAACCAGCGCTCCATAGTCACCTCCGACTCCCCGTAAGGTAGCACTATGGGTTGAGTGCTCGCCGGGAGCCGCCTGAGCCGCGAATTGTCCCCGGCGGAGGCGGCGGCTTTGAAGACGAAGTAGTCCTGCACGTAATCATTATCGCCAGGCCCTGTGGGGGAGGTGATCCTGAGTAGGAGGAGACCTCGGTGGGCCGTGAGGAGTTCGGCTGACCTACCATTACCATCCTGCTCCTCCGGCGGACTGAGCGGCCACTGCACGTAGAGGCGGGAGAGCATGGGCGGGGCGGCGGTGAGCAAGGCGACGTTGAAGATTTCCCCCACGGAGGTGAGGGACTGAGCACTCATGTGCGTGGTCTCGGCGTCCGGGAAATGCTCGTCGTCGTCCCTGCGGAACACGAAGCGATCTAGCATCACCCACGACATGTCCGCAGCCGGACCGTCACCGTGGTTGCCGCCGCCTGCAGATCGATGCATCATGGACATGGATCCGCGCAGATGAATTCTCGGCGTATTAGGGTCGTGAGACGGAGGTCTATTCAGATATATTAAACCTCCCTTGATTTGGAGCCTTGGAGGCTGTGGGAAGTGGTATCTGCCTCGTGTATATATGCGCACAAAGCTGCCGATCTGTGGATCACCTAGTATAGATGCTTTAAGTCCAAATCGGACTCAGCTTATTACACCTTGCCTAAACACACGCGAACTAGTACTCCTGAACGCCTGGATTAGTCTAGGACACGAACTACTACTAGCACACTGACATGCAAGCCTATTCCAATACGTATTCCACCACGTAGTAGAGCTACTAGCTAGTACTCTATCCTGTCCTTTTTACTTCGCGTACTCCCTCCATTTACTTATACAAGGCCACTATGGAATATACATTTTGCATCTATACAAGGACACAAACAGTAATTGAAGCAAAACTAATGATATTTTCTCGTACTAGCAACATGTTTAATACTTGCATGCATGCAGTCATAATGACAGTCAGCTATTTCCTCCACTCAGTTTCCTTGCATGCATGTAGCGTATTAATGATCCCAGTAAACGAAAAGAAAAACTGACTTGCAAAGGAGTTTGTGGCCTTGTATATAAAAATGGAGGGAGTATTAGATTTGTATCAAGTAAAACTCTACAAAATTTGACCAAATTTACATTAAAAAACATTAACATCAACAATATGAAATATATATACTATGAAACTACATGTCATAATTAATCTAACAATATTGATTTGGTATTGTGAATGTGGATACATTTTTCTATAAGTTTGGTCAAAGTAGAAATGCTTTGACTTCGGACAAAACTTATATACAGACTAAAATGAACCGGAGGGAGTACATGCAATGGGATTGCTAAACCCAGTCGATTGAGACTTAGCGAAATCTCAGTCGTTGATATATTCGGGAGTCTTACATGATCCATGCAAAAAAAATTAATTTTTTCTTTCTTCCTTTTTACTGTTGTGTCACTTGATGGAGACTTGGTTACTGAGATCTATCCATACCTTACATGCAAATTTTTTGTACATGCAATGCCGGTGAGGGGTGTTGAAAATATCATTGCGCTCCGTATAAATAGCCAGAGACGGTGTGAGAATCGTTGCCGGCAACCGAATAGGCGGCGTCGAGCTATGGGAATCATCATGGTTCAATGACACACATTGGGAACCTACGCATGCGATGATAATTGACGATGTGATAATGCGCCTCCGTTTCACATTCTCGTTGATCGACGCTGATTTAACGTTGTACAAAAACCAATGAACGGCCACTAACTCGTTGGTCAGTGATAAACACATATCGCGGACATGTTAATTATGAGCGCGGTATGTGATAGCAATCTCATCTGTGTGAAGCGAATGGAAGTTGAAGAAGACCATATCACAGACTGGCCAAATTTACACTGGTCAGTGTTGACTACCCCTAGATGCATGACTCCGACGAGGCTTGGGTGGCCCGTCTGTGATGACCCTCATCACTCACGCGTGGCCAGTGGCCGGTCCGTGATGAGGGGTCAGTAGTGTTTGGATCTGTAATAGTGGTAGCGCAATCGTGGAGGAGCTCAAGGAGGTGAGCTATGTGGAAGCTTTCATCGTTGAATTACTAATATATGAACTAAAGCTGAAAATAAATATTATATATTGTATTTGATTATTGTATAGTCAGAAAATATTTGAATATAGGTGGTACAACGTAATAGAAAAAAAAGTATGCATGTTGAGTGGACTTTTGATGAGGTGGCATGTGTGGTGAGTTGAATGGTGTGCATGAGGACAACTAATAATGATTTTTTTCTCTCATGCATGTAGTGGTGGGCCTTTGATGATGTGGCATGTGTGCATGTTGAGATAAATAGGATAGTAGCGATCAACTTCTTATGTATATAGGATTCACAGGCGCGGACGAGCTCGCCTGATCACGGAATGTTTTTTTTGCATGGTAATACATGTCTCATTCATATCATAAAGAACAAAGTACAAGTCATGTAAAGACCGACATGACAAAACTGAGAAGATAGCAGAACATCTCTGAGCTTGACACCAATGCCCGTCACCTGCCTCCGGCACCACCACAGCAGACACCGAAGAAAAGAATGATGAATCACCACCTCACCCGAGTTCGACGCGGCTCCATCGCTGATATGCAGCTCTGCGGACCTCCAAGGTGGCTCACCAAAAGTGAAGCCCTTGCCGTTGAACGAATCAGACCGGGGCAACACCCCGGACACGCCATCGAACTCCAGTTCTGGCACCCCACCACGACTAAGATGCCGAAGGAGGAAACCATACCTGCCATCCACGAACCACGAGCCCAACACATGTTTCGTCTTCCAGATGTCGTCGATGCAGACCACAATCTGCATCCGCTCCTCGACTACCTCCCAAGCTCCGCGCCGACGCTAGAGCAAACGCCGTCGCAACGGCAGAGCCCGAGGACACAGGTCCACCACAAGGATGCCGCCGCCGCCACGCCATCCTTGCTTGAACAAACTGGTTTCCAAATACATCCCCGACCATAGGACCGATGTCCTCGTCCGGAAAGGATCCGGAGAATCTTTATCCAGCGTCGTCATCGTCGCCGCCGAAGCAAAGACGATAAACAACCTAAAAACCTAGACTACGAGAAAATAAAAACGATCCATACAAATAGATCTGGCGACCCCCTTCACCACCGATGACCGAGGTCGCCGGCGGAGGGGAGCCGCCGGAGAACGGCGTTGGAAGATCAGCTTCTGCTGACGGCCGCTAGGGTTGCAGCCGCCAGGACGAGAGGAAAACAGCGATAGATGTAACTAGATTTCACATCACGGTATCAATAGGCGTTGGTCCGCGTTTTTTTTTTGAGAATTTTTTTTCATACTTATCATGAATCAGTACAAAGTAGTTGACCCTTACAAGCACACTGAAACGCAAACACAAAGGACCATGAACACCTAGAGTACCCTAAGACAACCATAACACAAGAAGATCGCCGGAGCCCTGTGTCATCATCCCTGAATCTTGAGAGAATACCCCTGCAGCAGAAGGATCTGCAACCAATCGCAAGCAGGTCATCATCTTCGACCACGGTACAATTGCCGTCACGCTGCTTCCTCCTTTCTTGACACCAGCGCTGAGAGGGCATGGACATCAATCCAACGCATCTGCAACAGTCGTCGCCATCTTTGGCTTTGAGTACCGCGAAAAGTGTCCCTTCCGGAAGGAAGAGAACTCGAGTCATCCGACCAGTCCAGCACCGTGGCCGGGCCATCTGCCCGGACAAAGCATGATCTCCCACCAGCATCAGCGCAGAAAAAGGAGAAGAACAGCAGTAGCAAATCATACCAACAAGGAAGAAGAAGGGTCTTCGTCTCCCTGCATCCATCGCCCATCTGAGGACCCAAACGACCAGTGCCGATGGACCTCCAGCCACCATAGCCCGCGACCTCGACGAGATCCGGGGATCCCCAACCCCGCTGGCTCCTAGACAAAGGCAAAAGCCTCGCCTGACCGCGAACGGAGCCCGGAGAAACTTATTCCGACGCGACACCACCGCAACGGCCTCGACAGCGTCTCCCTCAACCCTAACCCTACCACACACCCACCTAGCGAACAGACCCGAGGTTCCCCCTCCCTCCCACCGCCGGAGCGGCCGACGGAGAGAGAGGGAACCGGCGGCGTCACCGGCGGCGCGCAAGGGAACCCTCGTCGCCTCCCTTGATCGCCTCGCCTCCCTTGATGTTTGTACCGGTCTTTTTTTTTAGGATCATGTTTGTACAGGTCGGGGCAATGGATCTGCGACTGCGACGGATCGCAACGTCCAGCCGTGACAGCATCACGTCGTGGTAGAAGTCGGGTTGGCTCGGCCCACCCATCAGTCGCCAGCCCCTATTCCTTCGATCTGCGCCACCGGCACATTCCTGCCCCTCGAGCAAGGATCTGGAGGCGGGGGTCGAATCGTGGTCGTGTACTCGGCACTGGCGGCGATGCTGCGCCCTGGCTACGCGGCGTCCAAGGCAGCCGTGGAGGCCATGGTGTGGGTCGGCACGAAGGAGCTCGGGTTCACGCTGGTGATGGTGACCTGTGACGCGCCGGGGCTGTGGCGATGGAGCTCTTCTTCAAGGGGAAAAGCGAGGACGTGGTGGAGAGGTTCAGGGCTGGTCACCCGATTGGACGAATCGCTCAGGTTTCTCTGCACCGCTCTTGCGTTGATGCTGGGCAATTTTGACTGAAATCAGCGTTTTTTGTTTGACTGGAATCTGTTTAGCACAACAGTTTGTGTACACCTCCACGTTGTAATTCAGTAACTGATGTACTGCAGCGTCTCAGACACACGATTGTTTGCCTGCACGTTGTACCTTTGTTCTCTGAATCTGTGTAATCAAGTGTTCGTTTGCATTCAGTTTGTGTTTGATGCCAAAGTTCAATACTCACTCCGTTCCAAAATAGATGACCCAACTTTGTACTAACTTCATATAGTTAGTACAAAGTTGGGTCATCTATTTTGGAACGGAGTGAGTACATCACAAGCATACAAGTGGTGATATCGACAACTGAAGCTTGTGTTTCAAAAGAGACTCTTTTCAAAATGGGGAACAGGAAAATAAACTGAAGCCTGTGTTTCAAAAGAGACTCTTTCCAAAATGGGGCACAGGAAAATAAACTGAAGCTTGCCCTGAAAATCCATTTGTTCAAATCACCTTGCAACTAGAAGGTTTAATAGTATTGAGGAACATCTGCACCTGAAAATCCATTTTGCTCAAATCACCTTGCAACTAGAAATATCGAGGAACATGTGTAGCCACCATTAGATGCTACTAATTATCTCAAATAACATAAGATGATGTATTAGGTCGAACAAACTGTAGCTAATCTCTGCTGATTTCCCCACAGTCCACTCAAGGCCCTTTTGCTGAAAGGCGCATTGCTCATCAAACCAAAGAAACTGTTGTGCGATGGCCGGTGCTCGCTTATGTACCAGTTGTTGTCGTTCGACCGCAGCAACCGTATCATTGCAGGGCACTCGTAGCGACAAGACCGTGTGTTACTCCTTTTTGGCTTGCCCTGAAAATGATTGCAGCAAATAACAAGGACCATTATTTTTATTGCACGTCCACGAGTGTGCCACAGGAGCATGCTGGCTGTAATATCAACTAGGTCATGATGGCACGCATTGCCGCGCCCGTCCTTTTTGGCGATAAAAGGTAGGATTTTATAAAACATAGGGAAAACTAGAATTTTATTTAAAAAATGTATGGAGGCACGTGAGGTGAAAGTTATTTTTTTGTGAAGCGAAATATCCTTTTTTTTGTTTGCAAAGGAAAATGTGAATATTTGTTAGGATGGGAAAACCCCAACCAGTTTCTGTAATCATGTCTGTATGAATTGCCCTGAGAAGAAAAATACTTTCATTGTGGGAGTTTTAATAGTGAGCATATAGAACATCACCCAAAATAATTGGTACAATAATTTTAGCAAACATCTGTCCTAAAAACGGTACGTGCAGCATCATAGAATTACGCTGTGCTTGGAATCGATGTAATTGAATATAGGTGAAATTATTTTACAGGTGTAACTTACTGGCAAAAAGCTATTTCCGGCTGGATACAAAAACGACGGGGGGAGGTCTGTAAGTTTTATACGGGGGTATCTGGAATGGAAACGCCAATCCAAACAGGGCTTTAATGGGTAGCTCGAATGTAAAACATAGCCAAGATATTTATAAGCAAGCCAGAAGCTACGATTTTGCTAACTACTGGACTAAAGAGTGGTTTCTTAACAGAAAATAGTGTATTTAAATTTTCTCTAGCATAAGTTCTGAAGCCTATATCCGCATTTATGAAATGACTTCAAACTGAAGAAGGCCATGACTGAAGCATGTTAAGACTTCAACACAGGTTATAGGAGGTAGATATCACAACATAGCAATAGAATTAGGATATCAGAAATTGCAGAGCACAACGCCATTAAGAGGCCCAAGATAGATCAGCCGAGGTTACTGCAGCACATCGACCTGACTTGAACTCCATGTTGATTTTTCAGCTGCATATCTTGTTGCGGTTCTCCTCCCAACCAATCAATCCATGGGACGGTCATGTTAAACTGTAGGAATACAATTACAAATTATCAGAAATGGGATCAACGAACCTGTAAAATTCACAACAGCTATTAATCACCAAAAAATGGTTTGTAATTCTAACTGCAATCTACTTTCAGGGATGCACAGTAGTGCAGATCATTCAGTACATTTTTTTTGTCTGGTACACTGAAAAATCAAGGGGGCAAGTAGGTTCAGTCCCATATAGAGAGCTTCATTGATAGATTTTTCTAGTGGACAACATCTTTCTAATGGTGATTTGTAATTCTATTTGCAATCTACTTCCAGGGATGCACAGTAGTACAGATCATTCGGCGCAATTTCTTTTTGTCTAACACACTGAAAAATCAAGGGGCAATTAGCTGCAGCCCCATAGCGAGAGCTTCATGAAATCCACATACCTCTCTGTCCAGCCCGGCGCCTTCTTTGCCAGTTGACTGTTCCGAGCCCGGCGTTGACAAGCTCAAGACATCGCAGGTGCTGTTCAGGTCTAGTTGGACTGTCAGTGCCGCATCACCCACATCAACAATGCTGGAATTTGCGGTCATGCAGAACTGCAGACCAGAGTTTGGACGGGGTCGTCATCCGGTGGGCAGTCGCCGCCTACGAGATCCGGCAACGGGAACCTGCCCAAACAACAGAGCAATCCTAAGCTGCGCCAGCAAACATACCTATCAACCGGATCTGATAGAAACTCGAATCCATTGCCGCCCGCCTCCGCCATCGCCATTGCTCTGAGCTTGTCGAACTTGTGCGGCGCCCCAATGGATCCTCGGTATGTTTATCCATTGGTGAACTCCATTGGTGCGCCGGAACCCATCAATACGTTATGTGCCGCGGGCCATATTATGTACCAACGGAACATATGAACCTTTTGCCGTGAAAGTATCGTCATGACAAACTGATGCCTCACCGTATCGAACTGTTTGAAGCTATGTATTGTTTTCTATTTTCTAGGCCCGCATTTAATGCATGTAAAGCTGCCTGTTTATTCCATTGGCACACGTAGCGGGAGCAAGCGTGCTCGTCAGCTCTATCGCCGTTCTCACGGTAACTACCTTTTGATTATTTTGATTTGACGGTCATGTCTAATTCCTTCATGGAGTAATAGTGCTCAACATGTCACATCGTATATTTCAGATTAGTACTACACTACTACATATTGTAGTCTTACTGATTCCTTTAATTTTTTAAATTACTGAACTAACTTTTTTATCTTTCTACCTAAAGTATAGTGATGTACAAAGCTAGCATTTTAGGTGGACTGCGAATCTTTAAGAGGAAGCATCAGGCGGCACGAGCACGTATGGTAGAATGACGTGTTGACGGTGCATATAATTTTATATTGTCAGCTGCAATCTCTGTTCCCTTTTAAACTCAAGATTTTGAAACAAGATCATATACATTGTGAACCAAAGATACTTGAGTATTCGGTTTAATTCTGCAGTTTGTTGTATTAGACAAATTACTATTTTGTTGAGACCTTGCCATGGTGTGCTAAATTGTTTCTTTCTGTCTGAGTTCTAAGCACCTATTCTTTTTTCTTCTTTATACCTATACATAAGAAATCTGTTTTTCTTACCCCTGCAATTATGCATGACCTGCAGCTTATTCACACGGATCTTAAGCCAGAGAACCTGATACAATCAGGGTCCATGATTATAAGGTACTGAACTTCCAAAGTAGAAACTGGCCTAAGTTTGAAATTTCCTGAATGTATACTTTTTCCATTCATTCTGTGGAGGTGATCTTTTGGTTACTTAATGCTCCTTACTACATGAGTAAATTTCTTTTTCTTTATTTCTAAACTCAGTTTTATTTTCTCCGTGAAGGTTTCCTGACGCAAATATATAGTGAAGCGGTTTGAGAAAAGAAGCAAATCATTCGAGCCTACCTATTTATATGGTGTGGAGAAGATAAGGTTCTTGGCTTATTGATATCATCTGATCATTTTTATCGGTGCTTGACTACTTAATGAACTTCCTAGCTGTGTTGATGACGACAACAAGAAAAGCTTTTTTGACAAGGTGTGTCTTCGGCTGTATCCTTGAAATATTTCACTACTTTTGTTGGATGGAGGATCTCATACTTGCAAGGGATATTTACTAACGAACTACCAAAAATATATAGCCCTTTATTGTCACAAGTTTTTATATCAAAGGCACACACGAGCTTGTCCGTTAGTAGCTTTCTGTTCGAAGTCAACGGGATTTCATATGCACAAGTGAGTACGAAAGTAAAGATTGTTCTTTTCCTGCTAAAGTTTTCATTGTGCTGGTTTGCCTACTTAATTCAAGCTATACATCCAGAATGCCAAAAGGCTTTTGGTTGATCCAAGGCAACTTTAAGATTTGTAGTCTGGCTGATTATGAAATATACCAAAAAGTGAGTACAACTTATGTTAAGTTATAGTCCGGAGTCTTCATGTTGATTTATTTGAAATTTTGAAATGATTATAATTGGAAGTGTCACCTCAATTTCTGAGGGTAGTTGCATCCTAATGATTTACATCCTCTGTTTTTTCTGAAATTTTCACATTCTATAGATGAACTTTTCTACTGAATTTTTTACTCTGTTGGTAGTTGATGTTCTGAAGTTGAAGCAGCTATGTTCTACAGATTTATATGTACCCCATGTACT
Organism: Thinopyrum elongatum; assembly: GCA_011799875.1. NCBI lineage: Eukaryota > Viridiplantae > Streptophyta > Magnoliopsida > Poales > Poaceae > Thinopyrum > Thinopyrum elongatum. The sequence goes on along the minus strand of CM022303.1, from coordinate 116,843,485 downwards.
GAAGAAGTAGATGTTTCAATGGATGGATCGGGCCTTTCTGTATCTGAATTGCTGCCAACTTGCCGCTACAAGGAAAATGTGATTTCCAGTCTATTTTGCAGCCTGCATTAGTAAGTCCAAGTTTATACCCTCGAATAAATTTCTTCGTGAGTAGGTGGTGACTCTTGATTCATCTACTTTGTAGTGTCTCTTTATTTTAGATTGTGGAGTAATCACGTGATCTTTCAAAATATTGGTTTGGCACAATAGAGTATGTGGTGCTGAAGAGATCAATTGGTTTTCGTTGGTCTGGACTCCTAATATTTTTTACCATTTGCTAATTGCGGAACTATATGTTGACTAGAAAAGTTAAGCTAATATGATCTGTGTCATTTAATACACATCAAGATCATACGAGAAAACAATTATATTCATGTTCCTACATATGCTCATGTTGGGAGTGGACCAGTGCATTGGCATTCAGGAAGTGGACTAGTGCATTCATATTTAGGTGGGAATACTTCTGAGGATTGAGCTATTCATCAACGTGGGCATGCCTCATATTCATATTTATCTTTCTCGATTTGAATACACGCTCTACAAATTAGTTTGAATTAAATTCACATAAGGGAGTGTTTTTTTAAGATATTTGTAATAAATATGAACTAGCTAGCTACTAAGATGTCCTATTGTCGGATATCTGCACTACCATCACTCGATGAAATCTTATTTGGTGTCTGTTTAATGCAATGCAGGTGGAGAACATGTCCTTCTTTTATGCTGAGCTCACGTTGGTTCACTACGCAATGCTTATCTACTCGCAATCTGTCATTGCAGCAATATCCTAAAGCACCATATCGGCTTGGCCGAGTTACAATTGATGTACGTCTTCCTACTCACTTTTCTGAAATCTGATTATTACATCAAACCGGAACCTGAGTTTGAGTTATAATGATCCTCCTACAATATTTAATAAGAATGGTATATAGTAGTGGAATAATTATCTTATAACAATGACTGGCACTACTTACAATCATTGGATCATTTTCGCCATATCATTACATTTTCCTAACCCAAACAACATTTTTTAAATGCTCTTAGGCTAGGGTGGCGAGATGCAGAGGAGCCCTGGGAGCAACTATGGTCAGGGCGGCTGTGTGAAGAAGAGAGAGGTGGGCAAGGAAGTGTTGAACTAACTGAAGTGGGTGGAGGTGAATAGCTTAGGAGACTACGCGCTATTCTTGGGGCTAACATGCTCCAAAGCAGTGTGCGTACCAGCAAGCGGGAGTGGCGACGTGCAGAGGAACCATATTTACTTCTCCCACCATTGTTGCTTACGGAGAGACGATGAGATCCCTGACAGTGCCAACGTGTTCTTGACGACATCCAACAATGATGACTGTGTATATTACGAGCAAATCGAAAGTGTCGGTGATGGTGTGGAAGGCATCATGTCAACAGGTTACTACGTGATGGGTGACGTCCGTCCTCCCATGTGGCTTTTACCTCCGATATCGAACTAGTTCGGATTCGACTGCATCAACAATTAATTCAGTTCTGCACGGTTTACTCAACAACACTTTCTTGTAGTTATAGTTCTGATTTCCCTTTTTACGGTTATGATTTCGTAACTACAGTTTACATAATGTGAACCTCTTTTTATTTCAACGAAGGTCGAACTATTCTGTTTTTTTATTGGGGTTTAAGTAGCCATGCATGCTTGGAAATCCACTTTGCGATCACCGCTATTCCAGTAATCTGTACTTTTCAGTACTTGCCAAAAGGGTCATCTGCCTCTCCCTGAAATTTGGCAATGCAAAATTTGGTTTGGCCATATGGCACCTTTGGCCTGTGTTCCTGGTAGACTTTGTATTTGTAGCTTCTAGTACATGTGGTCATATTATAAATATATGCAACGCCACCCCTCGAGGGTTGAGCAGTCCACCCAAATATCCGGAAACCCTTAATTTTACACATGGTATTTGTCCATAATATATATGTGGTTAACTGTTGAGTAGTCCACCCATATCTTGCCGATCGAATCGGACTGCATGAGCAGCTCATGTTCTAACTAGTCAACTGATGGATGCCCCAAACTATGTGGAATTTGAACCCTTTTTTTGTCAACAAAGTTCACTGTGCTAAAAGGAATAATTAAATGAGGAACGGCCAAATTAAATTCCAGCTAAAAAGGAAGTACGACAGTCATGCTTAGAAACTACTAGTAAACCATTAAAGAACTCCTACCTGGTCACCCAGCGCTTTGCTGATCTGGATGTTTATCATTTCTTGTTACTGTTATGATGGTTGATGGTCTACAATCGCTTGTTTCATACTCTGATACTCGCTGCATTAATAGTTCCCTCTAGTCTACCGGTGGCTGTCATGCTATGGAGATGAATCAGGGAGATTAAAGGAGAGAAGTTGAGAGATTTAGGCGATGTTTAGTAGAAGAGGATTTTTTTTCTAGCTATGTGAGCCCAAGATGTGTGATGCTCAAGAAAGTATGTGTCTGTTTTGGAGATCAACCTCCTTTTGGAGCATATTAGACTGGATTTCAATCGATGCTGTGCTCTGGCATCAACCTTGTAAGATGTCACCTCTCAGTTAATATAGATAGATTAGCTTATATGCTTGACGACTGAACACTTTGCTGCTGCACTTCCGTTAAGCTTTTTTTAAACAACTGGCGTTTTTTCTGGGCTGCATACACACGTTGACAAATGTATTAGCTAGATTGGTGCGCACAAGACCACTGGTGCGCCCTTGCCACTAGAGTACACTAAAGAGTACCATGTTGATCTTCAACAATGAACTGGGAACATTAAAACAAATACAACATATACGACAGTAAAAACTACGCTGCTTCACAAAGATCACACGACCAAGATCTGAGAATTCTCACATGTGATATGACGTTGTTGCTCCTAAGCAATGCTACTTTGGTTGGGTACTTCCACCGGAACCACTGCTAAACATGTACGGTCAACTTGCTGTATGGAGTCGACACCATTAGTCGCCCTTCTCCAGCACATCTTCAGTTTCCAGTGCTGCTTCAGCCTTCTTAAGCAAGTGGCGCAATTTCAACAGCACTTTGTCCACGTATTCACGGACAGCAACAATGTCTTCATAGATTTCCGAGATTGTGTCCCTGTCTAACAGATCTTCATATTTAGGTGCATCAAGCTCGATCAAGTTAGCCTCCTCAGGCGAGAACATCTGTAAACAAACATATACTTCAGTCTTTAGCCAAAATGAAAACTTTCCAGCATATGCATACTAAAATTTTGCAGAAAAAAAAATTAAGATTCACCTTGAAAGTTTTGACAATTGGAAGAAGATTAGCATCGGGATCGACCATTGTCTTCAACGCTGTTGCAAGTTTGACTAAATCCCAATCCTTTGCGTCAAATCCAGAAATGGCCTTCAGATGCTTATCAAGACCAAGACTTCTGCGCAAGAACTTTGAATGTTCGTTTTCACGTAGATCAGCATGATACACCTTGAGAGCCAGCTGAAGAATATCTTCATTAATCTGGATACAAATGAGCATTTGCTTAATCACTGAAAGGAACATGAAAAGGCAAAATTTTCTATAAGATGACTTGAACAGATTGAGTTCCTATGAATGCCTTTCATCACTGGTAAAGTGGCAATAAGGTGTTATGGGGGCACGATGGATCAGAAAGGAACATTACATGACAAGATAGCAATAAAGCAGAAAACATTGCATACTATCAGACAAGAGAAGGACAAAGCTTAGTAAGCTCACCCACTCTTGCTTGACATTATTAATGCCGTGTCGAGATAAGAGCATGTCCAATCCTTTGCATATGGGGAGCCGGTCCGCCTTTGTGAACACAGATTGTTCTTGAGGGATTAAAAGAGGCATGAGATTCTGCATACCCCACATAATCTCCCTCACTCTGTCATTGCACACACATGCTCGCCTCTGAAAAAAGGAATGGGTTATGTCGTACTGTTGCACATGCATGAACAACTAGGGAGTTTACACAGTTAGACAAACCAGGTTCTCTTCAATTATTGATTTATATTCAGGACTTCCAACAATGATTAGTTCTTCAGGGAGGCAGTACTCGCAGATCAGTCCGATCATTCGGCCGCCTACTCGCCTGGTGGTGAGGTCGATGGCATCAGACTTATCCTTGAACCTACGGAAAGCATGCATCGCGAGGAACTGAGGAACAAGGGCAAAGCATGATTAGAGAGAAAAACATAAAGCTTGTACAATACTCCCTCTGTAAAGAAATATAAGAGCGTTTAGATCACCACTTTAGTAATCTAAACGCTCTTATATTTCTTTAGGGAGGGAGTACTTGTAATTATGCAATGTGTCTCCATGAGACAGGATTGTGTCAGCCACAAATATAGCCCTGCTCGAATCTTGGTTTAACCTACTCACGCGTTAATGCAGTGCTTACTGATTGGTGTGTGAAAAAAGGGAAGAAGAAAAAAAGACATGGCAATAGTGTATCGTGTGTGAGTGCTCGAAATTTAGTTTTGGGGTGTGCACACGTTCATGCGTGATAGTATCATGTCTGCACACCTAAATGATACTGTACATACATAGATTTAGTGTTATGAGTTGGTTTAGCAACCCTAGCAAGGTTCCGCTTACAGGCTGAGTTTCTTAATGCTTTCACTCTAGTTTGAAGTGAAAAGAAGAGGAAATTAAAATGGTGTGATGACTAACACAGTTGTGCCAATAGTCGCCCACGAAGTAGGTCCAGGTGTCCTGCAGGGAAACAAAAAGAGGTTAATCCGTCGGATGGTGCTTGGCAATAGCATCGTCAACGACAGAGAAGAAACAAGAAATCACGTAGTGGTCACCTCAATAGTTTTGTGGAGGAAGTGCAGATCAAAAGAGAAAATTGCGAATCCGGATGGTGTCTCGAATAGCAGCTTGCATGCCCCAGAAATCTTCTTTTTATTTATTGCTGGTAAATGAATGAAGCAAAACACAAATCAAGCAAACGTAAGTAAGTAAGCTGTGGATCTGGGACTTTGGATATAATAAATCCAACTTTAGAAAGGTAGGTGAATAAACAAAGATCTGCCGGCCCTAGCTAGCAAACGCATCGGAATAATGCAAATCGGGCGCGAGAATCGCCTCGCCGGTCCGCCTCACAACCGAATCCGCATGTACAACGAGGCAAAGGCTCGGATCTACAGTAGGTTTCATTGCTTGCCCTAACGATTCCAGCTTTGCTCCGGCACAGCGTTGGAGAGAGAGACGCGGGGCGCGGGGGTAGAGGAGATAGTTGAGGCGACTTACGAAAGTTGGTGACGGGCGGAAAAATAGGAGAAGCCATGGTGGTCGTGAGCATCTGCAGGCAGAACGAACGATGTGCGGCGGGGTGGGGAATCCAATCGAGTTATATTAGGGAGGGAAATTGGTATTTGGTAATTGGAGCGGAGGGCTAAACCTTCCCTTCTCTCGCGAGGAGTCCCAGAGAAGGAACGCTCGATCGAATTTTTTTTCCTTTCCTTTTTCTTTTTCTATTTTCTGTTTGTTTCTTTCTTCCCTCTATTTTTCCTTTATTTTTGTGAGATTTGGCTAGAACTCTTCCTCGTACTCCCACGCGTCACGTGCCCATTCGCCATTTTATTCTCAACTATTCTGATTATTCTAGCAAACAAGGGCCGTTGAAGGTAAGATGAAGGGTCTTCGACATAAGGGCGGATTAGTAATAAAAGGTAGACAAACGAAGGGTTTGACCAAGGCAAAAACTATCCAAATGATCACATAGGTGACCTAGTTGGGTATATATATGCAAAAAAAACGTAAAAACAAGAGGAAAGAGTTCATGAATTCATGGTATGTGATGGTCTCAATCCCTGATTACCCATTCTACTGACACCGAGGGAGCAACAAGCATATGCAATAGTTTCCTGGTGTTGGCAATGTGGCAGCTCGCGCATCGGGGCCCTTTCAAGACGGGGTTGTAGAGGTGTGCTGCACCGTTTCACTGTAGTACGATGCAGTGTTGCTACAGTATTCTGCTGCAGAAACTACAATGCTACGAGTTGCTACAATAAGAGCAATGCTACATCTACGAAAGAATTATGTACTTTTTACGTGATTAGCCAGTTGGCAAATTGTGACTAGAAATAGAGGGAAGGAGGGGCCCACCGATTGGAGGGAAGGTTTGGTGCCATGCCTGTAATAGGCCCGTAGATGTACGATTATTACTACAATAAATAATTCTAGTAACATGCATGTGTACTGTAACCGAAGATTGGGGAGTCCGCAGGGTTTGAAATCTCTCATGCTTTCTAGGGTTCCTGAGGATTTAAGGGATTTAGGAGCAGCCGACATGTGTAGTTCTAGGCACCATGGTTGGTACAATTCTTGTATGCGCCTTGCAACTGCGATGGGTCAGGTGGTGGGGTCTCGTCCATAATTGAAGCTACCTCTACCTCTTTGTACCTCTCTTAGAGCATCTCCAACAGCCGCGCTTCGCGCCGCGCGCTAAAAACTAGTTTGCCGCACGCCGTTCGCCTGGTTTTGCGCGGCCGCCAGCGCTAGCTCCAACAGCTGCGCTAAAAAGCAGCGCGCGCGCGCCGCTCCAGCAGCGCGCAAAAAATGCAGCGCGCGCGACTCGCCGGGGCATTGCATATATGGCATTTTGGACACAAAATGAATTTGAAACATTCAAAATGCAATGAACATGACATATAAAATTTCACACAAACAAGTTGATGAATAAAAGTTCATGCCCACAAGTTCAAAATCATGCCCACAAGTTCATCCAACCAAGTTCAAAATGCAAACCAAGTTCAAGACACAAACGAAAGACACATCAATCCTCGTCCTCGTCTTCGTCCTCATCTTCGGAAGACGATTCTTCCGCCTCCGAAGATGAATCTTTCTCCCTCTCCTCATCGCGCACCGCATCACGTGAAGCTCCGACGGTGTTGGCAAGATCTTCAACGGCATCTTCATGGGAATGTGTGTGAGGAGGCACATCGAAAGACATTCCGCCCATGGCGGCGGTGGAGGGGTCGCGGCTATAGGATGGGGTGAGCGGGGTGCCGGCGCGCGCGGGGCGTAGGAGGCGGAGAGGAGAGAGTGCGGCGCGAGCGCTCGAGTGTGCCGCGCGCGGAAGCGGGCGCCCCAAATACACCGCGCGTCCAACTCCTTATACCGCGCGCGCGGTTATTGCGCGCCCGCTGGAGCCAGCCGCCGGGTTGCGCGCGCGCTAAAATGGCCAAATTTGCGGCGCGGCGCTTGTTTAGCGCGGCTGTTGGAGATGCTCTTAGGGAGATATCTTTTCGTCTGGCCCCTTCGCGTGTTCCTTCACAGAGCCACCTCTCTCTCTCTCTCTCTCTCTCTCTCTGACATGCACACACACATATTGGTCAACAGCAGCGGAAAAAACGACAATAACTGTATGGTGCCCTATCCATAGGTCTCTCAGTTCTCTTCTCATCCTCCTCGCTTCCCCATTCCTCCTTCTTCCTACAGCTGAAATCAATGTGACGCTGGTCATGATGCTCCTGCCATCGCAGGACACGTGATGACACCATGCCAGGTTCCATGTGACGACACCGTGCCAGGTCCCGAGGATTTTCGGCATTGTATGATTTTCCGTGATGTTAAACGGCTGGATCCGGCATTGCCACCGAGGTATATTCACCCCCTGGTAGCCTAGAACCTGAACAATCTACTTCTTTTACTCTCCAACCTAGAGCATTGTTTTAAATAGCAGGCTACGTCAAATAGCGGGGGTCCTCCAAATCAGCTATAGCCGGCTATTTTAGACTTTTTTTTCTGACAACTGTACATGAATCATATAGCCTGTCATTTAGCGGTACCCTGCTCAAACCGCTATAGCTGGCTATTTAAAATATTTACCTAGCGCACTCTTACGTATGAAGAAACTCCATGAAAGCAAGCTATCACTCCTATGAGACGACTAACTCATAATTAAGATTCACCACTTTGCAGACGCGGATGAACATGAGAAACAAATAAGAGCATGCTACTTTTAATTAATGGCACAAGAAAAATAAGATCACTTTGCTTGAATTATGCATGAATCGACTCTTTGCCGAGCAGCAAAGTGCGGGCTCTTGGCAAAGGCTACCCACCATAACAGAGCCGTCAACCACTGACGAACTTGCCACGTGGCATGTTGTTGCCGTGAGCCTACTGTATGGCTCTTGACATATGCTTCCTTTGCCAAGTTTCTTCTTTTTGCTGTGTAAGTTTTTTCCGGGCTCTCGGTAACGTCCGGTCTTTGCCATGCTCCATTCTTCGCGGAGTATTGCTCTCGGCGTAGCCGAGTTTACCGAGAGCTTGTGCTTTGCCATTCAGCATATGCCAAGCGTAGATCATTTTCTAGTAGTGATCATACACCATATGCAAATTTCAGTTTTCGTTTTACGGAAGCTACTTTCTATCTCGGAATGTGAATCCATCAAATTTAATTGATCTTATCCATTTATGTATTTCTGTTAATGTTTCATTTTTTTAAAAAGAGCCCATACCTAACATTTTTTGATCGGTCATATTTAATATTGTGGTCTTTAACTTCACTTTGAATTAGTTGTGGTAACTGAAAGTAAGAAAATGCATATCGATGTATTGTAACCCCAAATTAGGTGTGCCGCCAAAGTAACCATATCCAACATGTAGCCTCCCCCCGATAAATCCTACCTCAAAGCATTGGTTGATTTTGTCCCCCGTTTTATGCTGCTTCAGACATATACAGTTTCCCAAGAATCCATTTTAATTGTGTAATAGTTAGATAAATATTTTTGGGGGCTTAAAAATATGTGTGTTCATATTGGACTTAGCAGCAAGTGAAGTGTTAAGAAGCTGAGGTGTATTCTCACGCAATTTAACTTTGGAAAATGATGAACCATGACACTTCAATGGCTTTGTATGCAATGTGCAGGTAGGTACAATACTTGCTCATTGTGGCTGATGTTTCTACATCTAATTTCTTTACTTTAAGATAAGCACCATGAGAGCTTAAATTTTAGATCTATGTAATCAAGAGCTTAAATGTGCATTTAAAAAGATATATAATTTTTTTTTCAACTTGCTCAGCTTACTCTCCTCCATTATCAGTCTTTTTCCTCTGTTGGCGGTGCATTCTACATTGCTTTGAATTTGACTGACATTTATCTCAATGTTTGTAGGCTGATTTATGCTAGTTCTTACTGTAGCTATGTCATTGTCAAGTCATATGTATATCCAACACTAGAAATTATGGTAGAACCACAACTCATGCTTTGTAAGAAAGTGAGTTGTTCTGGTGCTCTTAATAGATTAGTTTGGAAGTGTGAATGGATGGGAGATGTAGAAACATGTTTTGGTATAATATCCATGAAACTTACTACTTCCTCCACCCGGAATTAGTTGTCGTCCAAACGGACGTATCTAGCATTGAGGGAATACTTATGATGTTTTCTTCTTACAATCTTATTTGTTTGATAATGTTTTATTTATTTTGCAGATTTACATCTCCTTTTTTTGCAGGACGTCCTATATCCTATGATTCAGCATGTTTAGATATGTTTTCGCAGAAAAAAACATGTTGAGATCTTTTGATTTTTATTCCGCTTGTATAAGTTCTGCCAGGTTAAGGATCTTGACGAACCGGAAGTTTCTAAGACATGATACCGTCTCACTATATTTGAAGAAGTCCTGCATATTTTTTATAAAATAAGTGCAAAAATATTTGAACAAGCTTCTTGATACATGATGCATGCATGTTTATGACTCCCAATAAATGTGCATGGGGCTGCTAAATGTTGTGTTTTCTAGTTATCTTAAAAAACATGAGATGTTGATTTTAATTTTGCATCTACCATTAAGCATCTTGTGATAGGTTTAAATTTATACTAGATGAGACAACCGTTGCACTTATAATGTTATTATTTTGATGGCAGTCAGAAACATGGGATGTTGATTTTGTTTCTCCCATTAAGAAGCTTGTGATAGGTTTATATTTACCTAAAATCTTCAAAGTGCACATGCACTGTTTTGGAGGAAACGAGCTGTCGGGCTTCACAGCCATGCATGTGTTGTTTTTTTGTCTGCTAGTGCATGTTGCTATTAACATTAAATGTGTTCAACTGTTTAGTTCGGTTTGAAAGAAACAACTTCACGTGCAATTATTTTGGTTTTCCGAATTTTAAAAAGCCATATCTTTCAAATCGCACGTCGGAATTCAGATCCATCTTCACCGTTGGATTCTTCGCGATGAGATCTTTGAAACTAGAGGTTATGTTTCGGCAATTTTTTACGCCAACTTTGGTGCTATATTGTGCAACTTCAGTACTGCAAGGTGCAATTTTTTTTAAAACCAGATTTTGAAGCTGCATGATCTAACTTCACATGAGGTTGCAACCTAGCAACCATGAAAACTTGATGTGCAACTAATCTACTGTCCCGACCAACTATGTAGTAGTCGATGTGCAACACTTGTCCCTACTCGTGGATGTGTAGTTTTTTTATAGTTGACACACCCTGCCCCACCTTACCTACCAGTGATATGTGCAACTTAGTCTGTTGTTCGAGCCAACTTCCTATTACTCGATGTGCAGCTTCTTTCCCTCCCTACTTGTGGATATGTAGTTTCAGTTGGCGGGGGCAACAAACGGAGTTGCACAAAGTCTGCTAGGCAGTTGGCCGGAGCCCGGAGCCACATATAAAGTTGCACATCTCATAGGCAGGGATAGTTGGATGGTGAAAATTTCACATTCATGAGGGTAGTGAAAAGTTACATATTCATGAGGGTAGTAAAAGTTGCATATAAACGGGGCGCTAAAGTTGCACATCCCACTAGAGGGGTGGTTCCGAGTGCTAGTAGAGAAATTACGCATCCATGAGGTATGAGGGATAGTTGCACATCATAGGTAGACAGTTGGCGGTGACAGTAACCGAAGTTGCACATCCACTGCTAGACAGTTGGCCGATGCAGCAAACAGTGAAAGCACAACCACGGACACGGAGAAAGTTGCACATGAACTACTAGGCAGTTGGCCTGGGCAAAATACGAATTTGAACATCTCACTAGGAGGAGGTCGTTTGGGGGTGGATGTGCCATCAGTGAAAATTACACTTCCACGGGGTAGGCGGAAAGTTGCACATCCACTGTCAGGTAGTTGCACATCGACTATTAGATAGTTGCACAAAACGGAAGCTAAATTGCACAGAAAAAAAATTCGTCAAAACATACCCACGCAGGATCTAGTTTCGAAGATCTCGTTGCGAAGAATCCAACGGTGAAGAGGGATCTGAATTCCGACGTGCGGTATTGAAAGATATGGCTTTTCAAAAATTCGGAAAGCCCAAATTAAGTGCATTCACACCTGTTCATGTGTGTGGTTTGCATTAACCTTTTACTTTTTTCTGTTCACATATATTCACACGTGTTCACTTTTCTAATATGAATTTTATGGACCAACTGTTTTTATTTATAGATTATTAGAAAAATAAAATATTTTCTTTTGTAGATTAGAGACTAGAAATTTTCTTTTTCAGTCGGCTGCTCCGGAGCGTTAGGGAGCAGCCGACCTCTCCCAAGACGTGTCCTTATATTTTTATGTTAGTCGAGCCACCCTTCCACGTATATTGTTATCATTTTGATAACTGTTTGATGGGAATTTAGATATGCGACATACAAGCTTACTAGTCAGAACAAGATTTAAAATGGAGAGACACTACTAGGGAAAAGCCTAGCAGTAGCGCGGGTCAAAGGGCTATCAGTAGCGCGGGGCACAGCGCTACTAATACGGCGCTACAGCTAACGTTTATTAGTAGCGCTGTTTGACACGCGCTACTGCTATACCTACTTAGCAGTAGCGCTTTCCAAACCAGCGCTACTGCTAAGTGCTTTAGCAGTAGCGTTTTCCTGTCCAGCGCTAAAAAGCGCTACTACTATATTTTCTCATATCTTTTTTTTGCTGCGTATTTGTGATGTTTTTGTACAAGTTTTATACAGTATTCTAATCATATCATAAACATGCAATATGCTCATCATATCATACACATAATAGTCTCATTATATCATCCAACACAAATCATGTCATCACATCATAATCACAATATAGCTATACAAGTTACATGACATGTCTCATCATACATAATGTAGTACTTCTTGAGGCGTCGGTTCGTATCCCTCTCTCGCACTAGCGTGAACCTAAACTAACTAATGGCTATCGCTCGGAAACCGGAAACCGGTACACCTGGGCCTGACACTCCGGCCACTCGTCGTATACTCCTGGCGTAGCACTTCTTCACCATCGATGATCTATGCACCTGCATCGTCACATGAGTCGATGATATGCAACATATATAGTTGAGCAACAGAAAGAGACAGACTTGGCAAAAATAGAAGCAACATATCGTACCCAAAATGCCCTAACTAGAGTGATCTTTGCTAGTTGAGGAGGACGGTTTAATTACATCACAAATAAAGTTTCGTCGTGCATAACTCAAAGTTTTGTCATACAGAAAGTATGGACTAAACGGACACATTGTCATATATCGTCAATCACTCCAACATGTCGTGCCATCCATCCAAGTCAGGGAGATAGTCCCCGAGCTTAGTGAAAGGGTTTAGGTCGAGACGCTGAGCGGCTACGCGTGTTCGGACGTCTTCCCGCGACATTTCCCCTTCTTCGTCGAACATCCCTGTTTTTTCGAGGACCTCCTTCATGATGATTTTGGCAACTTCACGCTAGATGTGATAGAACTCAGCTCGAAGTTGATGATCCGGGATATCTCCTAGGTTCTTTGCCCATTGTAGAATATGGGCATCGCCGGATGTAGGTGACATGCGAAGGTTCTGCTGATCCCGTCTGTACTCTAGCATGTGGTGTAGGACATAGAATCCATCACTAAGAGTACCACTCGGTTGCTGGATGCAGCAGAAGTCGGTCTTATGGCCGAAGGCGGGCCTGCGGTTCCTTGTCTTCCTGATCTTGATCTCTCCACGCCGTGCGCCGTAGATAAAGATAGCACTGTCGAAAACAGACTTGATGTGGGTGTAATCCTTTTTGTTCATGTTCTTTGACGAGTCCAAGTAAAGAGCGTGGGAGAATCGGGGGTAAAGGATGATGAGGACGGTGCGCCCGCGGCTGCGCAAAATAAGTACACCTCAAATTAGCCTCCACCGTGCAAATTAATGATTGAAATCGAAGGAAGGATATCCGCGCGGATGACTTACATGGAATGATAAGGCACGAGAATCGCCTCCTTGTCCTTATTGGCGACCATGAAATCGGCGATGTAGTCCCTCGCGTATTCACGGTGCTCTGGACAGACTGCCAAGAAGCCCTCGTGCATGAAATACGGGTTAGCGACACAGATATAAGGTATCTGCTCAATCTCGATGATGTAGTTCATGTACAAGGCAAAAAGGCAGACAAACGTAAAATCCAGCTTTTTCAAGTGAAACATGTCGAAGATGTAATCAAATCGAAGGAAGAACTTCTCCGCGGGGAATGTGTCAACGTACAACCTTTGCCGCGGCACGTTAACCACGTAGAGTGGGTATCCTAGATTTTCTAAGGCGATTAGGCTTTTCTCTCTCCGCAGCACATCGTCATGAAGTCTCCTTAGATAGCCGTATATGGCCTCTACCGCTGCCTTAGGTAGGATCGGATGATCGGGGATATGACATTTTGCCGCAATGGGGATAGCTATACGGTCTTGAACCCGAGGCTGCTGAGGTGGCTGGATCATAGAAGTAGCTTTGTTGCCTTTCCTTGCTCTCTTCCTATGCTTCTTTGCTACTGGAAGGTCGTCTATAATACGTATAGCCGCCGGCAATTCAGGCGCCGACTCATGACGCTCAACCCCTGAGTACTCATACTGCTGAGCCATCAATCCTCCGTCGTCATAGGCGCCAGTATTGAGATACTGTAGAGTGTCATCGTCATGCTCATCCTCATCGATGGCATCGATATCATGCATTGCTTCTTCGACGGCGGCGACGTCATCAGCGACTAATGGAGCATCTTCCTCACCCTGTCCGCTATCACCCGGCACGACAGGCGACGCTAATTGGGTAGGTGGGGTATTGATGTTCATATCTTGTTGAGGCTGCGTGGTCGCGGGTGTGCTCCCAGCCGCCTCCAGACGAAGCAGAGTCTTTGGCCACAACAGGACCCACCTCTTGCAATCCCAAGCTGCCGCGGGGTCTCGTCGTCATCTCCCCTAGTACCGGAGGAGCCAAATTCTAGTGGCCAGGTTTGACACTGGCCACGGAAATCTTGAAGACGTCAGGGGGGATCGGCCGGCTGTGGAACAATTGTTCCTTCGGCTTCACTATCGTCGCCTTCCGCACATCCACCTTCTGCCCGCTGATGGTGTACAATATGGTGCACGGGGTTACGTCGGCCTGCAAAGATATGTCTGCCTCCAACGTATCTATAATTTTTGATTGTTCCATGCTATTATATTATCTGATTTGGATGTTTAATGGGCTTTATTATACACTTTTATATTATTTTTGGGACTAACCTATTAACAGGAGGCCCAGCCCAAATTGCTGTTTTTTTTGCCTATTTCAGTGTTTCGCAGAAAAGGAATATCAAACGGAATCCAAATGGAATGAAACCTTCGGGAGAGTTATTTTTGGAACAAACGCAATCCAGGGGACTTGGAGTGGACGTCAAGAAAGAAGCGAGGAGGCCACGAGGCAGGGAGGCGCGCCCCCCACCCTCGTGGGCCCCTCGCAGCTCCACCGACCTACTTCTTCCTCCTATATATACCTACGTACCCCGAAACCATCCAGGAGCACCACAAAACCCTATTTCCACCGCCGCAACCTTCTGTACCCGTGAGATCCCATCTTGGGGCCTTTTTCGGCGCTCCGCCGGAGGGGGCATTGATCACGGAGGGCTTCTACATCAACACCATAGCCTCTCCGATGATGTGTGAGTAGTTTACCTCAGACCTTCGGGTCCATAGTTATTAGCTAGATGGCTTCTTCTCTCTCTTTGATTCTCAATACAAAGTTCTCCTCGATCTTCTTGGAGATCTATTCGATGTAACTCTTTTTGCGGTGTGTTTGTCGAGATCCGATGAATTGTGGGTTTATGATCAAGATTATCTATGAACAATATTTGAATCTCTTCTGAATTCTTTTATGTATGATTTGTTATCTTTGCAAGTCTCTTTGAATTATCAGTTTGGTTTGGCCTACTAGATTGATCTTTCTTGCAATGGGAGAAGTGCTTAGTTTTGGGTTCAATCTTGCGGTGTTCGATCCCAGTGACAGAAGGGGAACCGATACGTATTGTATTGTTGCCATCGAGGATAAAAAGATGGGGTTTATATCATATGCTTGAGTTTATCCCTCTACATCATGTCATCTTGCCTAATGCGTTACTCTGTTCTTATGAACTTAATACTCTAGATGCATGCTGGATAGCGGTCGATGTGTGGAGTAATAGTAGTAGATGCAGGCAGGAGTCGGTCTACTTGTCACGGACGTGATGCCTATATACATGATCATGCCAAGATATTCTCATAACTATGCACTTTTCTATCAATTGCTCGACAGTAATGTAAGTGCACCTAGTGCCCCTTAGTGATTTTGGTGTATTGAAGACTTATAGGTTAAGGGACTAATGTGTTTATGAGTGTACACAGGTCTATAAGTCTATGAGGAGTTTGATATTTACAGAGAAAGTCGACCCCTAAAAATGAAGTTCTTCGACTGAAGACTTTGGATTTCTGAAGACTTTCTGAAGACTTTGAAAGTGAAGAAATTGGTGTAACCCTGAAGACTTGGTATTCATTCGAGGAACATGAAGCGTGAAGACTGTTGTTTTCGTAGTTTCATTTTCTCTTTCTTGAGTCATAGGAAACACCGTACTGTTAAAGGGGGTCGAGGAAATACTAAGGAAAAGTTTCCAAGTGATGCTCAACTCAAAATCCTACACCTACCAATCCCTTCAAGTGAAGCCATTGGAAATCTCATACAGTTCAGTCATTTCCTTCAGTAATAGAGACGAAGTTCTTCTGGTCTCTGAAGAATTTGTTCTGACTGAGGAGTTAGGAATTCGCCAGTGCGGATTGCCTACACAGTGAGGAACATGATAGCCCTGAGGAATTTGAGCCTCAAATATCCGACCGTTGATGTGCTATGCGCCAGCTGTCCCAAAATATCTACCCACCTAACGGTCATATCATTGAAGGGCATTTATGTCTTATCATGTCGGGCTGCTCCCTTGGCTATAAATAGCCGCCCCCTACAACCACTAGTTGGTTGGCTGCTCCGAGAGAAACTGACACTTGTCATTTGAGAGCATACCATCCTCCGAGGACTTTGAGCGAAAATCATCAAGTGAGGAAACCCAAACCCAAACACCTACAAACCCAAAGTGATTGAGCATCACTAAAGAGATTGATCCTGCGTGGATCCGACGCTTGTTACCTTTGAAGACTGTGCTTCTTCCAGACGGTTAGGCATCATGGTCTAGAGCATCCAAGAGGAATTGTGGATCGCCGAGTGACCGAGTTTGTGAAGGTTTGGAAGTCACCTGAAGACTTACCACGAGTGATTGGGCGAGGTCTGTGTGACCTTAGCTCAAGGAGAATACGGTGAGGACTGTGTGTCCTCAGGTTTAAATACCTAGCCGCTCCAACCAGACGTACAACTGTCACAGCAGTTGGAACTGGTCTACCAAATCATTGTCTTCACCAAGCTTACTGGTTCTATTTCCTCAACTCTTTCATTTCCTCATAACTGTGTTGTGCACTTGTTTATATCTGTTTGAAGACTTTGACTGAAGACTTTCTCAATTTTCTCAGTTCAATTTCTTCAGTCTGTTTGTCTTCATCCTATTTTATCCAGTGTTTACGCTTTCTGTACTCTGTGTTTGTCTTCATTTCATCATGATGACCATGCTTGTGTTCTGTTATGTTTACTTCTGAGTACTTATTCCGCTGCAAGTAGTTCTTCGCTAAGGAATTTCCTCACCCGCAAATTCCTCAGTGAAGAATTCATAAAAATCGCCTATTCACCCCCCTCTAGTCGATATAACGCACTTTCAATTGGTATCAGAGCAAGGTACTCCCTTGTTCTGTGTGATTTTGGTTTAACCGCCTGGAGTTTTAGTTATGTCGACCGCAGGTATGATCAAGGTCTCTGCTGGGTGTCCTACCTTCGATGGGACGGACTACCCCTACTGGAAGAATAAGATGCGAATGCATCTTGAGGCAATTGACAACGATCTCTGGTATGTTGTGGAAAATGGTGTTCCCTCAGTCACACCTTCTCTGAATGCTGCTGATGTGAAGAGATTCAAGCAACTCGATTCTCAAGCGAAGAACATCATATGTGGTCATCTGAGCAAAGGGCAGTATGGAAGAGTGAGTGCTTTGGAAACTGCTAAGCTTATCTGGGATAGGCTGTCCAAAGTGAATGAAGGAGTCTCAACTCAACGTGACTCTCGTGTTGACGTTCTTCGCAATCTCTTCAACCGCTTCAAGAGACTCGACAATGAAAATGTTCAGCAAACCTTCGATCGCCTCACTGACATCTCAAATGAGCTTCAAGCACTTGGTGCCACTGACATCACCGACCATGAGGTGGTGAAGAAATTGCTGAGATCGCTTGATTCCTCATTTGATACTCTGGCACTGATGATACAAGAACGTGGAGATTACAAGTCACTTGATCCCGCTGATATCCTCGAGAGGCTAAACACTCATGAGTTCCAGCTTGCTGAGAAGAGAGATCTCTATGGTTCGAGCTATGGCAGATCACGTGCCCTGAAGGTCAAGGCTGTCTCTGAATCTGAAGGTGAAGATTCTGGTAGTAGCCTTGGTGATCCTGAAGAATTGAGCCAGGAGCTAGCACTGCTCGTGAAGAAATTCCAGAAGTTCTCAAGACGTGGTCGCTTTGGAAAATCATCAAGGAGCAATGATTCCTCATCCAGTGACTACAAGAAGAGGCTATGCCACAAATGCAAGAAACCTGGTCACTACATTCAAGATTGTCCTCAGTGGGAAAAGGAATCAAAGAAGAAGAAATACAAGGATTACAGTTCTGATGACTCAAAGAAGAAGAAGAAATCTTCAAAGTCTTCATGATCAAAATCCTCGAAGTCTTCATCTCACAAGAAGAGCAGCTCCAAGAAAGCTCGGGCATTCATTGGCAAGGAAATGGACTCTGAGGCTGAATCTGAGGAACATGAGGAAGAGGAGGCATCTGAGGAGTCCGAGTCCGGTGTGGCGAGCCTAGCTCTCGCTACTGCATTCGTCAGCAAGTACATCTTCAACTCTGAAGAAAATGGCTTCACCAACAAGGCTGATGAAGGCAATGATGACTACGCTCCCACCTATTGCTTCATGGCAAAGGGTGCCAAGGTACTCAAATATACCTCCTCTGAATCTAGTGAGGATGAATCTGATGAAAACCTAAAGCCCAGCTATTCTAAACTTGCTAAGATTGCTGTGAAACAACAAAAGGCTTTTGAAAAGGTTCAAAACATGCTAGACAAAAGTGATGATATGTTGGGTGAAGAAATGGATCGCACTAAGATCTTGACTGAAAATCTTCAGAGACTTCAGTCCAGGTTTGACAACCTTCAAGGTCATCATAACACTCTCTTATCTGATCATGAGAAGCTTTCTTATGAATTTCTTCAAAGAAAGCAAGATCTTGAAAAGCTAAGAGTGAGTTATGAAGATCTTCAGAAGGAGCGCGATTCATTACTTACTCAGCATATCAGCGCTACTCAGGAAGAATTTGTTCCTCCATGTTTGAAGTGCATTGAACGTGAATCTGCTAATTCTTCACCTGAATGTTCAAATGCTTCTAATGCTACAAATTATTCACCTGTCTCTGCTATCACTAATTCCTCACCTGAGGACATTGCTAGTATCACTGATGATGCAGGGCTGAAGGAATTGTACATGATAGGCATGTACAAAAGCCTCAAAGGGCATCAGACTCTGTGTGATGTGCTTAAAAAGCAGATCCTCAACAGGAACCCTAGGAAAGAGGGTATTGCCTTTGAGAGGAAAATCAATGCTGATGGAGCATATTGAAAGCCTGAGCAGTACCCCAAAACCTCATGGGTTGCTGCAAAGGGACCTCCAGTTGATCCATCTAATCTATCTGGATTTACATGTGAATCTCCTCATTCTTCTGATGAGTCATTTGACTCCAACTATAAACTGTTCAAAAATCAGAATGGTGAAGTATTTGCTAGATATGTTGGCACTAACTGCAGGAACAGTTCCCCTATGAAGAAAATCTGGGTTCCCAAAAGATGCCTTGAAAGTCTTCAGGTGAATGTCCTCATGACACCACCTGTGAAGAATAGGAACCCCAGATCAAATTCTTCATATGGACCAAATTCTTCATATGGATCCAAGTCCTCATATGGACCAAATTCCTCACATGGACCAAATTCCTCAAATGGATCAAAGTCCTCATATGATCATCATCATGCTAACCCCTCTGTTTCGCAGGGAAGAGCTAAGGGCTATGAATATGAGCATTACTCTTCTAACCATTATGTTCATAAGTCCTCGAAGAATTTCTCTGCTTATTCATATGCTTATCCTAACTCCTCTTATGTGAAACGAAATGGATTGGCTTCTATGCCACCTTTCTCATATGGAGCTCGCAGAGTGATGAACTCTTTGCCACCCCTTCAGATGTGGGTGGTGAAGAAAAAGAACTAATCTCTTATGCAGGGTCAGGTCTCCAGACGTGCTTAAACGTCTGAAGAATTTGCTGGAGACCTGAAATTGCCTGAAAGGACGCAGGCTAATCATGAAGAAATGAACTTTCATTTCTCACGTCCTCATATTGCTTTATCTGTTCTATTGCTTGATGAAATTGATCTGATGAATTGATGTCATATTCTTCACTGATGAAGTATATGAGTTCGTAAGATGCACTAATTCATCTGCAGGATGATCAACCCAAAGCCAACGAGTGGGTCCTTGATAGTGGATGTACAAATCACATGACTGGTGACAAGAATCTATTGATGGATGTTCCCTTATCTCCATCGCATCTGAAGCATATCATCTTCGCTGACAAAGGCAAAAGTCAGGTATTGGGTCTAGGTAAGGTTGCGATCTCAAAGGATCGACACATGGACAAAGTCATGCTTGTCGAGTCCTTAGGATACAACCTCATGTCTGTCTCAATGCTTTGTGATCTTGATATGGTTGTTGTCTTTGGCAAGTATCGTTGTGTTGTGATCATGGAAGCTGACCATTCCAAAGTCTTCGAAGGCTTTAGGAGAGGAGACTTGTATATTGTTGATTTCTCTACAGGACCACAACCAGCCGTATGCCTACTTGCAAAAGCTTCAGAAGGCTGGCTATGGCATCGACGACTTGGTCATGCAGGCATGAGGAATTTGCACATGCTTGCGAAGAAGAAGCATGTCATTGGCATTGAGAATGTCAAATTCCTCAAGGATCACTTATGCGGAGCCTGTGAAGCTGGAAAGATGACCAAGGCCAAACATCCAGCGAAGACAATCATGACTACCACTCGACCATTTGAATTGCTTCATATGGATCTCTTTGGTCCTAACCATTATTCTGCAGTTACAAATGATGCATCTCTATATGGCTTTGTTATTGTTGATGATTACTCTCGTTACACATGGGTACATATTGTCACTTACAAACATGAGGTGCAGGAAGTATTCAAACGATTTTCCTCGAGGACTTCAACCAACTTTGGTGTGAAGATCAAGCACATCAGAAGTGATAATGGAAGTGAGTTCAAGAACTCTGGTCTTGATGACTATCTTGATGAACTTGGTATTACTCATGAGTTATCTGCTCCTTATACTCCTCAGCAGAATGGCGTAGTGGAGCACAAGAACAGGACTCTTGTTGAGATGGCTCGCACTATGCTTGATGAATACAAGACGCCTCGTCGTTTCTGGATTGAGGCAATTGATACTGCTTGCCACATCATCAACAGGGTATATCTTCACAAATTCTTCAAGAAGACTGCTTATGAACTCCTCACTGACAAGAAACCCAATGTGAGTTATTTCAAAGTCTTCGGTGCTAAATGTTGGATTAGAGATCCTCATCACAACTCTAAATTTGCACCAAAAGCACATGAAGGTTTTATGCTTGGTTACAGAAAGGACTCGCACACCTACAGAGTCTTCAACAACGTTCATCACAAAGTTGTTGAAACTGTAGATGTGCGGTTCGATGAAACTTATGGCTCGCAAAGAGAGCACCTACCTTCTGTGATAGATGAACCAGCACCTGAGGAATCTATCAAGTTCAAGGCTACTGAGGATGTCATTCCGACCGAAGAATCTGCTGAAGAATTCATTCCAGAACGTGAAGAACGTCGAGCTGATGCACCTGAAGAAAATGGTGCAAAAGAAAATGCTGATCAAATTCCTCGACGACAACCCGCTCATCCTCGCGTTGCAAACGAAGTGCAAATTGAGAGAATCATCGATGACATTGAAGCACCAGGTCCTCTCACACGCTCAAAAGCTTCACATTTATCTAACTTTTGTGGGCACTTTGCTTTCGTGTCTATCACAGAGCCCACTAAGGTAGATGAAGCATTTCTGGAGCTTGTGTGGATTCAAGCTATGCAAGAAGAATTACATCAGTTCGAGCTCAACAATGTCTGGGAACTGGTCAAACGTCCAGATCCTCGCAAGCACAATATCATTGGCACAAAGTGGATCTACCGCAACAAGCAAGATGAAAATGGCCTTGTGGTGAGGAATAAGGCACGGCTTGTAGCTCAAGGCTACACACAGGTTGAAGGAATTGACTTCGATGAAACTTTTGCACCTGTTGCTAGACTTGAGGCTATTCGCATATTACTTGCTTATGCTAACCATCATGATATCACTTTATATCAAATGGATGTGAAAAGTGCATTCCTCAATGGTAAGCTTGAGGAAGGAGTATATGTTGCTTAACCCCCAGGTTTTGAAGATCCAAAGAATCCTGACAAAGTCTTCAGACTCAATAAGGCCCTCTATAGCCTCAAGCAGGCCCCTCGGGCATGGTATGATACTTTGAAGGAATTCCTCATGAAGAAAGGCTTCAAACCCGGTTCACTTGACCCAACTCTTTTCACTAAATCTTATGATGGTGAATTGTTTGTGTGCCAAATATATGTTGATGATATTATCTTTGGCTGTACTGACCAACGTTACAGTGATGAATTTGCCTATATGATGAGTGAAGAATATCAAATGTCTATGATGGGAGAATTGAAATTCTTCTTAGGTCTTCAAATTCGTCAACAGCGCAATGGCATATTCATATCTCAGGAGAAATACCTCAAGGACGTATTGAGGAAATTCGGCATGCAAGATTGCAAAGGGGTCAAAATTCCTATGCCCACAAATGGCCATCTATGCACTGATGAAAATGGTATTGACTTCGATCAAAAGGTATACCGCTCCATGATTGGTTCTTTATTGTACTTATGTGCATCTAGGCCAGACATTATGCTTAGTGTTTGCATGTGTGCCCGATTTCAAGCTACACCGAAGGAATCACACCATAAGGCTGTGAAGCATATTCTTCGATATCTAGCTCACACACCAACACTTGGATTATGGTACCCCAAGGGCTCGGCTTTTGATCTCATTGGATATTCAGACTCTGACTATGCTGGTGATCGTGTGGACCGCAAGTCAACATCTGGCACATTCCATTTCCTCGGACGATCTTTGGTCTGTTGGTCCTCGAAGAAACAGAACTGCGTATCACTGTCTACTGCTGAAGCTGAGTATATTGCTGCTGGTTCTTGCTGTGCTCAATTGCTGTGGATGAAGCAAACTCTCAAGGACTACGGCGTCAACATGAAGAATGTGCCTCTCTACTGTGACAATGAGAGTGCCATCAAGATTGCTCACAACCCAGTTCAGCACTCGAAGACAAAGCACATTCAGATTCGTCATCATTTTCTTCGTGATCATGTGTTGAAGGGCGACATTTCTATTGAGCATGTGAAGACTGAAGAACAGCTAGCCGATATCTTCACAAAGCCCTTGGATGAGAAGAGATTTAGCAAGTTGTGGTGTGAGCTAAATATCTTAGAATCTTCGAATGTTCTTTGAAAAAGACACTCATTCTAACACTTATGCAAAATTGATGACTTAGATGTGCAACACATGAAGAAACGTTTTTCTTCAATCAATGAAGACTAACACTCTAAGTGTGAAGAAATTAACGAAGAATTTGATTCTCAGAACCCTACGACAATTGTACGCGGTGTCTGAAATCATCATTCTTATACGGTGGGTCACGCCACCACCAAAAGTTGAAAATCTTCAATTTGAGTTTTTCTTCATTTTTGAAATTCCTCAGTTGATTCATTTTCTTCAACTTTGCATTGTCTTCACTGTTTCCGTCGTTTTTCTTCATTGGCTATATATATATATATATGAGTTTATGTCCTCTACAGCATTCACTTATTGCTATTTCTTCATGTTGCTTTTTCTGCTAAGTGAATGTGATCGGACCCTTCCCCCTCTATGCTATACTCAACCCAATCTATTCACAAATTCTTCATGTGCGTTCTATTTGAAACTCGTTCAAAATCTTCACTGTGTCCTTGTCAGCTGAAGAATTTGTGAACGGAACTTTAAACCTATCTTATCTAAATTTTCGGCTTTGCCGCTCAAACCGTTCCGCATTCTATGTAATGTTTGTCTATTCACCCACGATCTCACACGATCGCCACCTCTCAGTACGTGGGTGACACATGTCAAGCGAATGAGAAGGGTCAGGGGCACGTTCGTCCAATTTCTTCGGGCGAACAGTTTTTCACCGAATACCCCTCCCCTTCCTCACTTCACTTTTACTCCACTCGATCTCTCTCCCGCTCGAGCTTCTCAAACCCTAGCGCCGCCGCTACTTCATCGTCGCCGGTGAGGAAGAGCTTCACTGCCTCGACCTCGTCGCTGTCGTACTCGCGCCGGCTGCGGATTTCTTCACTCCGCCGCCGTCGTAGCTGTCTTCCTCAGCCGAGTTAGGGCGTGGAAGATCTGAACTGACGAACTTCACTTCTACACTTCCCAGTTCATCGTGTTCTTCGTCAAGGGTAATTAAAAGTTACTTTTACTGCCCTCTTTGATTCGAATGATTTCTACAAAATCTTCAAAGGTGTTTTTCTTCAAATCCTCACACACTAAAACACCTCACATGTCATCTGTTCTTGATCCGTTTCTCTAAGCAATATTTTTCTTCAAGATTCCTCAATTGTGTGGATTTTCAAATCTATACAACTCTGGAACCTAAGACCATGAACGCTTAGTGAAATTCTTCAAGACTCATCTGGTCAAATTCCTCAAACTTGTTCTTTTTCAAAACCTTCTGGGAACGCATATGACCTCTCGAAATTCCTCGCAACTATACTCTATTCACAGGTACTCATGTCCGCTGCTGAATCACTAGGTTCTCATCAACTTAACTCATTTGCAGCGTTCCTCGAAGAAAAGTTGCATACCTCTTCAGAAAATTCAGTTGTTCATATTCCTCAGCTGAAGAAAATGGCTGACGGTAAGAAGCCACAGAAAGGAGGAAAGAGGCCTGAGGTCAACACAGCATTTGAGATCCCTGATGATATCTATGCTGGGTACTGCACACCCCCTGAGGAAGATAAAAATCAGCGCAAGGTGCGCATTCAAAAGATTGAGAGGAGATGGGCAAGAGAGTGGAGGGAGTACAGATATGTTACTCCCAAATACATGAAGAAATTCGCTGTTACCCCTCCATGCTCAAGACCTCCATTGGCACCTGGCCAAGTAGCTGATCCCACCAGCCTCAAGCGCGGTGAGGACTATCCTGAAGAATGGGCCAAGCGCCAGGCCAAGCTAGCCAAGATGGCTAAGGAAGCAGTGAGGAAATTTAATGAAGACTCTGCTGCTGCTGCTACCACTGCTGAGGCCTCTGCAAGCAAGCCAAAGAAGGCCATGGCTAAGAAGCCTGCTCATAAGCCCAGTGCTTCACCCTCAATGCCCTCACGGCCAGATTCTTCAAAGCCCTCACGGCCAACTCCTCAAGCTGCTCCAGCTCCGCCAAAGTCCTCAGCTCCTCCACCAAAATCCTCAGCTCCTCCGACCAAATCCTCAGCACCTGTGCATCTCGCCATGTGCCAAATGTCAACAGGCATCTCTATTGCCTCAGGAGCATCTGCCAGTTCCTCAGCTGCACCAAATTCATCAACTGGCCCTCTCTGCTGAAGAAAAAGGCCACTGCTGGACGAGGCTCTCGACCAAGTCCTCACAAGAAGCAGGTCGCCTTTCAAGTACCGTCTGATGAAGACGAAGCTGATGATGATGAACTTGCCGAAATCATCAGAGACAGGCAGGTCAAGGCCGCTAGAGCCAAAGGCAGCAATGTGCCATTGCTTCTGGATCCGAAGTTGATCCTAGACTTCATCGACCTATGGCACAAGGATCCCAACACACCTTTGCCGGAGATGAACCTCACTCCTGGTCAAAGTCATGTTTTGACTGCCTTCATTGAAGAAGAGAAATGGAAATTTGAACAAGGAAGAAGAGTGAAGAAAGCGCAGTACAAGAAACATCGCTTTCTGAAGCAAAATGTTCTGAAGCTTTCCCCTGAAGAACTCGTTGCCTTGCAAGCTGAGATCAAGCAATTAAGTGATGAATTTGATCGCTACTATGCTGACTGGCTTGGAGCCAAAGTCAGGTTTATGAATTTGACTGAAAAGTTCACTTCAAAGGTTGCAGCCCCAACGCAACAGGAAAACCCTCATGCTGAGGCATCTGCTCAGCCTACTGAAGAAAATGCCAGCACCACTGATGACAATCAGGCTGCTGAAGAAACTCAGAGTACCAAGGCTGATGACTGCATTCCAGCCGCTGAAGAAATTGCCAGGGCATCCACTAGTGGTGCGCCTGAAGAAACTGAAGAAGTCAGGGCAACTGCATCAGTTGTGCCTGAAGAATTTGAACCAAATTCCTCTGCTCGTCCTGCGCCTACACCAACTCCGATCCTTCCATCTGCATCAGATGTGAAGAAAACCAAGGCTGCAAAGCGTGCAGCGGTGAAGAAAAGGAAGGCATCAACTTCATCAGATTCTTCCACTCCGAAGAAGATGAAGCCGCTGAATAGTTCATTTGACAACCCAATTGATGCTATTCCTGTCTCATCCATGCCATCAAAGGACCTTGTTCCTTTTGATGAAGAATATGTGATTTCAAGTGAATCTGATGATGACATTCCTTCTGCTGCTTCTTCAGAGCAGTTGGATGAAGAAATTGAAGCGGATGCAATCCCTTCAACCCCAATAGTCTCATCGCCCATGCCTCAGTTCACTGCTGAAGAGGCCGGCGTTGAGGAAAAGAGTGAAGATGAAGATGTGGACATTGGGTGTACAACACCAGTGCTGAATGATGACTTTTGGGAAAGTCAGCACCCCAACTCTCCTCTGTTCACACCACTACAACAAATTCCTCAGTCCCCTGTCAACACTGAAGTTCAAATGGGATCTGATGAACCTCATGCCACACCGTCTGTCCATGAAGAAATTCCAGCCACTAGTGCTGATGAAAATGTAAATGAAGAATTGAAGACCCAGGCTGTCACTGAAGAAGAACCTGAAATTCCTCAGCCTGTGGATCCTGAGATTGCTATTCCTGAGGTGGTGATGCAATTGACTGATACTCCTCAGCCCAAGCCAAAGAATCCCTTCTCGAAGAAGCAGAAGTTCAAGGCTGATGACTTCTTCGGCGAGCATGTGTTCTTCACTGATTATAATCCTTATGACTCTGCTCATCTTAGAAGGAAGCGTTTCTGGACTGCCAGCCAGGCCAATTTCTATTCTTCACTGCTCTTCAACAAGGACAAAGTCTTCGACCACGAGCATATTCCTCACGTGGACATGGAATCACTGCCATGCTTCTCACCTGTCCTCAGCATGCTTCATGACGCAGGCCTCCTCAACTTTTGCTCTGACATTGTTGATTGGAATGAAGAACTTATTCTTCAGTTCTATGCAACGCTGCACATCACAGGAGATGCTGAAGATGTGAATACCTGGGTTCTGGATTGGATGATCGAAAACACCCATTTCAAAGCACCGGCCTCTGAATTACTTCATGCCCTGCCAATTAGTCCTTCCCTTGAAGGTGCTCGTTGCCTGTACCAAGAGCCTGAGCTCACTGCTCATTACATGCAAGTGCTTATGAAGCCTCTGAAGCCCGGTCAAGCCCCAAGGACCAAATTCCTCGTGAAGGAATTGCTATATGTGCCAAGAACAGTCTATCGCATTCTGACGAAGACAATGAGTCCTATCAAAGGTCACGACTCGTCTGATGAAGAAGTAGTTGGCATCATGAAGAATCTGCTATTCAACATCATGCATGGCATTCCTGTCAATTATCATGATTTCTTCATGAGGACTCTGGCCAATGTTGCACTCTCTCCGTTTGAGTTGAAGCCTTATGCTCCTTGGATTATGCGATTCCTCAGAACAAGGTCTTCACTCAACTACAAGGCTGATTTTCAGAATCACCTCAGCTACTTGCCCCCAATTGAAGTCCTCAAGCGGACATATTCCTCAGCTGATGAAAAGGGCAAGGCACCTGCAATTATTGATGAAGGCATTCGTCCATTGGATGGTCAGTTTCGAAAAGCTGCATCTTATTCCACCAATGATGACTCTGCCACTCATGACTCTGCTGCAAATGCATCCAAGCCAAATCCTCAAGCCACAGCTCCTTGAGTGATGACTGACCGTGAACTTCTGCTTAGTCTTCACCAGAAGGTGGATCGAAACCATGAATGGGTTAAGCGTCAATTTGGTTCTATTCTTCACAACATGACTGCTACACATAATGCAGTGAAGAAAAACCATTACTACCTCCATGAAGTCTTCGGTCGCACCTGGGCTATCTTATCTCATCTGTATGGTGAAGAAGATCTGAAGCAAATGGGTCTCAAGGAGGACTTTGACTGGTCTGCACCTCCACCGAAGAAATACAAGAAGGTCAAGGTTCCTTCCTTGGTGGCCAGCTCATATTCTTCATCGTGCGAAGCCGACGAGCATGAAGACTTGGCCGACACTGCGGCAGGCCCTACTACGACAAACGACCCCAACAACGCTGGCCCTCCTCCATCAACTTGATATTCTTCAGGGGCGTTAGTCCTCATTTTTCGACTCTTTTGGTCATTCAATGACAAAGGGGGAGAAATTTGAGTTAGTCTTCAAGCGGGTCTACCTATATGGGCGTTTTTTGCTAAGTTACAACTCTCGCTCTTCTGAGACTTTATTCGATCGAGTTGTAAACTTAAACTCTATGGTGGTCTGATACTTTTGCTGTGTTCTTATGCATGCTTATTCCTCGTTAATGTTAATGCACGCATGCTGAATTACATCAGTCACCATATTTCATCATGCATTTCAAATTCTTCATATCCTATGTTAAATGCGTGTATGAATTACAAGATATAGGGGGAGATCTCCATGATTCTACTCTTCAAGTGTGCATTGCTTCAAAAGCAAAATCCTCACTATGCACATCTTCAGGGGGAGTTCTTCTATATCTTGCAATCAAATTCCTCAATATCCGTATTTACACTTCATATGTTTATCCCCGTTGAAAACTTAACCTATATTGTCATCAATCACCAAAAAGGGGGAGATTGTAAGTGCATCTAGTGCCCCTTAGTGATTTTGGTGTATTGAAGACTTATAGGTTAAGGGACTAATGTGTTTATGAGTGTACACGGGTCTATAAGTCTATGAGGAGTTTGATATTTACAGAGAAAGTCGACCCCTAAAAATGAAGTTCTTCGACTGAAGACTTTGGATTTCTGAAGACTTTCTAAAGACTTTGAAAGTGAAGAAATTGGTGTAACCCTGAAGACTTGGTATTCATTCGAGGAACATGAAGCGTGAAGACTGTTGTTTTCGTAGTTTCATTTTCTCTTTCTTGAGTCATAGGAAACACCGTACTGTTAAAGGGGGTCGAGGAAATACTAAGGAAAAGTTTCCAAGTGATGCTCAACTCAAAATCCTACACCTACCAATCCCTTCGAGTGAAGCCATTGGAAATCTCATACAGTTCAGTCATTTTCTTCAGTAACAGAGACGAAGTTCTTCTGGTCTCTGAAGAATTTGTTCTGACTGAGGAGTTAGGAATTCGCCAGTGCGGATTGCCTACACAGTGAGGAACATGATAGCCCTGAGGAATTTGAGCCTCAAATATCCGACCATTGCTGTGCTATGCGCCAGCTGTCCCAAAATATCTACCCACCTAACGGCCATATCATTGAAGGGCATTTATGTCTTATCATGTTGGGCTGCTCCCTAGGCTATAAATAGCCGCCCCCTACAACCACTAGCTGGCTGGCTGCTCCGAGAGAAACTGACACTTGTCATTTGAGAGCATCCCATCCTCCGAGGACTTTGAGCGAAAATCATCAAGTAAGGAAACCCAAACCCAAACACCTACAAACCCAAAGTGATTGAGCATCACTGAAGAGATTGATCCTGCGTGGATCCGACGCTTGTTACCTTTGAAGACTGTGCTTCTTCCAGACGGTTAGGCGTCATGGTCTAGAGCATCCAAGAGGAATTGTGGATCGCCGAGTGACCGAGTTTGTGAAGGTTTGGAAGTCACCTGAAGACTTACTATGAGTGATTGGGTGAGGTCTGTGTGACCTTAGCTCAAGGAGAATACGGTGAGGACTGTGTGTCCGGGACTGTGTGTCCTCAGGTTTAAATACCTAGCCGCTCCAACCAGACGTACAACTGTCACAGCAGTTGGAACTGGTCTACCAAATCATTGTCTTCACCAAGCTTACTGGTTCTATTTCCTCAACTCTTTCATTTCCTCATAACTGTGTTGTGCACTTGTTCATATCTGTTTGAAGACTTTGACTGAAGACTTTCTCAATTTCCTCAGTTCAATTTCTTCAGTCTGTTTGTCTTCATCCTGTTTTATCCTGTGTTTACGCTTTCTGTACTCTGTGCTTGTCTTCATTTCATCATGATGACCATGCTTGTGTTCTGTTATGTTTACTTCTGAGTACTTATTCTGCTGCAAGTAGTTCTTCGCTAAGGAATTTCCTCACCCGCAAATTCCTCAGTGAAGAATTCATAAAAATCGCCTATTCACCCCCCCTCTAGTCGATATAACGCACTTTCAAGTAATTTGTTCACCCACCGTAATACTTATGCTATCTTGAGAGAAGCCACTAGTGAAACCTATGGCCCCCGGGTCTATTTTCCATCATATAAGTTTCCGATCTATTTTATTTTGCAATCTTTACTTTTCAATCTATATCATAAAAATACCAAAAATATTTATCTTATCATCTCTATCAGATCTCACTTTTGCAAGTGGCCGTGAAGGGATTGACAACCCCTTTATCGCGTTGGTTGCAAGGTTCTTATTTGTTTGTGTAGGTACGAGGGACTTGCGTGTGGCCTCCTACTGGATTGATACCTTGGTTCTCAAAAACTGAGGGAAAATACTTACGCTACTTTGCTGCATCACCCTTTCCTCTTCAAGGGAAAATCAATGCTGTGCTCAAGAGGTAGCAAGAAGGATTTCTGGCGCCGTTGCCGGGGATTCTACGCACAAGTCAAGACATACCAAGTACCCATCACAAACTCTTATCCCTCGCATTACATTATTTGCCATTTGCCTCTCGTTTTTCTCTCCCCCACTTCACCTTTGCCATTTTCTTCGCCCTCCTTCCGTTCGATCTTGTGTTACCATGTGCCTTCTTTTTGCTTGCATCTTCGCTTGCTAAAAGTTTATGGATCCCCATCCACTTGCTAATATTTTTAAGAGATCCAATTATGATGAACCTATTGCTAGTGAGTTGAGTGCACTAGATTATCTTTATGAGGTTTTGCTTGAAATTCGTGAATCTGAAAATTGTGATGAAGGAATTTATGAAGAGATTCACGATAGCTCCTTGAATAAAAAGCATGATTGCAATGATTTTACTATAAATTCTCTTGATGTCAATTGTGCTAATAATATGCAAAACTCTAAGCTTGGGGATGCTAGTTTTGCTATGTCTACTACTTGTTGCAATGATCATGATTGGGGTGATTCTTCTTATGATCTTGAAAATTTATTTAAGCCCCATGATGAATATGAGATTGATAATAATGTTTGCAATAATATTGAAAGTGGGTTTGGAAGAGTGTCAACTTTAGATCCCACATATTTGGATAAAGTTCAATCTTATGGTATTTTTGATAAAAGTGGGTTTGGAGAGGTCATGACTTTAGTTAATGTTAATCCCACTATTTTGGAAGAGTGTCAACTTTGCATGCATGTGGATCATGTGAAAATATTTTATGTGATAGCTATTTTGTTGAATTTGCTTATGATCCCAGATGTAATTATTATGAGAGAGGAAAATATGGTTGTAGAAATTTTCATGATAATAAATTACCTCTCGTTATGTTGAGATTGCTATTGTTTCTTTCCGCTTCCTTACATATGCTAGTTTTTGCTTGCTATGATAATTTGTTTGCCTATAAGATGCCTATGCATAGGAAGTATGTTAGACTTAGATGTGTTTGTCATGTATTTCATGATGCTCTCTTTGCTCTTCAATTCTTGTCTTTCATGTGAGCATCATCGTAATCTCAATGCCTAGCTAGGGGCGTTAAACGATAGCGCTTGTTGGGAGGCAACCCAATTTTATTTTTGTTCCTTGCTTTTTGTTCCTGTTTAGTAATAAATAATTCATCATGCTACTGCTATGATTGTGTTTTTTGTGTTTTAATTAGTGTTTGTGCCAAGTAAAACCTTTAGGATAACCTACGGTGATAGTTATTTGATCTTGCTGTAAAAAACAGAAACTTTGCGCGCACGAGATTAGTTTTCATAAATCACAGAAACGTGCTTTTCAGTTGATTCTTTTTGCAGTAGATTAATAAACAAATTACCGAGGACTTCCTAATTTGGTAGAATTTTTGGAGTTTCAGAAGTTTGCGTTTGTTACAGATTGCTATAGACAGTTCTGTTTTTGACAGATTCTGTTTTTCGTGTGTTGTTTGCCTATTTTGATGAATCTATGGCTAGTATCGGAGGTTATAAACCATAGAGAAGTTGGAATACAGTAGGTTTAACAAAAATATAAATAAAGAATGAGTTCATTACAGTACCTTAAAGTGGTGGTTTGTTTTATTTCGCTAACGGAGCTTATGAGATTTTCTGTTGAGTTTTGTGTTGTGAAGTTTTCAAGTTTTTGGGTAAAGATTTGATGGATTATAGAATAAGGAGTGGCAAGAGCCTAAGCTTGGGGATGCCCAAGGCACCCCAAGGTAAAATTCAAGGACAACCAAAAGCCTAAGCTTGGGGATGCCCCGGAAGGCATCCCCTCTTTCGTCTTCGTCCATCGGTAACTTTACTTGGAGCTATATTTTTATTCACCACATGATATGTGTTTTGCTTGGAGCGTCTTGTATGATTTGAGTCTTTGCTTTTTAGTTTACCACAATCATCCTTGCTGTACACACCTTTTGAGAGAGACACACATGAATCGGAATTTATTAGAATACTCTATGTGCTTCACTTATATCTTTTGAGCTAGATAACTTTGCTCTAATGCTTCACTTATATCTTTTAGAGCACGGTGGTGGTTTTATTTTATAGAAATTATTGATCTCTCATGCTTCACTTATATTATTTTGAGAGTCTTTTAGAACAACATAGTATTTTGCTTTGGTTGAAATTAGTCCTAATATAATAGGCATCCAAGATAGGTATAATAAAAACTATCATATAAAGTGCATTGAATACTATGAGAAGTTTGATACTTGATGATTGTTTTGAGATATGGAGATAGTGATATTAAAGTTGTGCTAGTTGAGTAATTGTGAAATTGAGAAATACTTGTGTTGAAGTTTGCAAGTCCCGTAGCATGCACGTATGGTAACCGTTGTGTAACAAATTTGAAACATGAAGTGTTCTTTGAGTGTCATCCTTTGTGTGGAGGTCGGGGGCGCGCGATGGTTAACTCCTACCAACCTCCCCCCTAGGAGCATGCGTGTAGTGCTTGGTTTTGATGACTTGTAGATTTTTGCAATAAGTATGTGAGTTCTTTATGACTAATGTTGAGTCCATGGATTATACGCACTCTCACCCTTCCATCATTGCTAGCCTCTTCGGTGCCGTGCATTGCCCTTTCTCACCTTGAGAGTTGGTGCAAACTTCGCCGGTGCATCCAAACCCCGTGATATGATACGCTCTATCACACATAAACCTCCTTATATCTTCCTCAAAACAGCCACCATACCTACCTATCATGGCATTTCCATAGCCATTCCGAGATATATTGCCATGCAACTTTCCACCGTTTCATTTATGACACGCTTCATCATTGTCATATTGCCATGCATGATCATGTAGTTGACATCGTATTTGTGGCAAAGCCACCATGCATAACTTATCATACATGTCACTTTTGATTCATTACCCATCCCGGTACACCGCCGGAGGCATTCATATAGAGTCATATTTTGTTCTAGTATCGAGTTGTAATCATTGAGTTGTAAATGAATAGAAGTGTGATGATCATCATTCGTAGAGCATTGTCCCAAAAAAAAAGAGAAAGGCCAAAAAAAAGGAAGGCCCAAAAAAAAAAGAGAAATAAAAAGGGACAATGCTACTATCCTTTTTCCATACTTGTGCTTCAAAGTAGCACCATGATTTTTATGATAGAGAGTCTCTTGTTTTGTCACTTTCATATACTAGTGGGAATTTTTCATTATAGAACTTGGCTTGTATATTCCAACAATGGGCTTCCTCAAATGCCCTAGGTCTTCGTGAGCAAGCAAGTTGGATGCACACCCACTTAGTTTCATTTGTTGAGCTTTCATATATTTATAGCTCTAGTGCATCCGTTGCATGGCAATCCCTACTCACTCACATTGATATCTATTGATGGGCATCTCCATAGCCCGTTGATACGCCTAGTTGATGTGAGACTTTCTTCTTTTTTGTCTTCTCCACACAACCCCCATCATCATATTCTATTCCACCCATAGTGCTATGTCCATGGCTCACGCTCATGTATTGCGTGAAGGTTGAAAAAGTTTGAAAATTCTTAAGTATGAAACAATTGCTTGGCTGAAACCGGGGTTGTGCATGATTTGAATATTTTGTGTGACGAAGATGGGACATAGCCAAACTATATGATTTTGTAGGGATGAACTTACTTTGGCCATGTTATTTTGAGAAGACATAATTGCTTAGTTAGTATGCTTGAAGTATTATTATTTTTATGTCAATATTAAACTTTTATCTTGAATCTTTCGGATCTGAACATTCATGCCACAATAAAGAAAATTACATTGAGAAATATGCTAGGTAGCATTCCACATCAAAAATTCTATTTTTTATCATTTACCTACTCGAGGACGAGCAGGAATTAAGCTTGGGGATGCTTGATACGTCTCCAACGTATCTATAATTTTTGATTGTTCCATGCTATTATATTATCTGATTTGGATGTTTAATGGGCTTTATTATACACTTTTATATTATTTTTGGGACTAACCTATTAACCGGAGGCCCAGCCCAAATTGTTGTTTTTTTGCCTATTTCAGTGTTCCGCAGAAAAGGAATATCAAACGGAATCCAAACGGAATGAAACCTTCGGGAGAGTTATTTTTGGAACAAACGCAATCTAGGGGATCTTCGAGTGGACGTCAAGAAAGAAGCGAGGAGGCCACGAGGCAGGGAGGCGCGCCTGCCCCCCCTGGGCGCGCCCTGGTGACCCACAAGTATAGGGGATCTATCGTAGTCCTTTCGATAAGTAAGAGTGTCGAACCCAACGAGGAGCAGAAGGAAATGACAAGCGGTTTTCAGTAAGGTATTCTCTGCAAGCACTGAAATTATAGGTAACAGATAGTTTTGTGATAAGATAAATTGTAACGGGTAACAAGTAACAAGTATAAATAAAGTGCAGTAAGGTGGCCCAATCCTTTTTGTAGCAAAGGACAAGCCTGGACAATTTCTTATATGAAGGAAAACGCTCCCGAGGACACATGGGAATTATCGTCAAGCTAGTTTTCATCACGTTCATATGATTCGCGTTCGGTACTTTGATAATTTGATATGTGGGTGGACCGGTGCTTGGGTGCTGCCCTTACTTGGATAAGCATCCCACTTATGATTAACTCCTATTGCAAGCATCCGCAACTACAAAAGAAGTATTAAGGTAAACCTAACCATAGCATGAAACATATGGATCCAAATCAGCCCCTTACGAAGCAACGCATAAACTAGGGTTTAAGCTTCTGTCACTCTAGCAACCCATCATCTACTTATTACTTCCCAATGCCTTCCTCTAGGCCCAAACAATGGTGAAGTGTCATGTAGTCGACGTTCACATGACACCACTAGAGGAGAGACAACATACATCTCATCAAAATATCGAACGAATACCAAATTCACATGACTACTAATAGCAAGACTTCTCCCATGTCCTCAGGAACAAACGTAACTACTCACAAAGCATATTCATGTTCATAATCAGAGGGGTATTAATATGCATAATGGATATGAACATATGATCTTCCACCAAATAAACCAACTAGCATCAACTACAAGGAGTAATCAACACTACTAGCAACCTACAGGTACCAATCCCAGGCTATGAGACAAAGATTGGATACAAGAGATGAACTAGGGTTTAGAGGAGATGGTGCTGGTGAAGATGTTGATGGAGATTGGGCCCCTCCCGATGAGAGGAGCGTTGGTGATGACGATGGCGATGATTTCCCCCTCCCGGAGGGAAGTGTCCCCGGCAGAACAGCTCCGCCGGAGCCCTAGATTGGTTCCGCCAAGGTTCCGCCTCGTGGCGGCGGAGTCTCGTCCCGAAAGCTTGCTTGTGTTTTTTCTTCGGACGAAAGACTTCATATAGCAGAAGATGGGCACCGGAGGGCCACCAGGGGGCCCACGAGGCAGGGGGCGCGCCCAGGGGGGTAGGGCGCGCCCCCCACCCTCGTGCCCAGGGTGTGGGTCCCCTCTGGTATTTTCTTCGCTTAGTATTTTTTTATTATTTCCAAAAATAACTTCCGTGGAGTTTCAGGACTTTTGGAGTTGTGCATAATAGGTCTCTAATATTTGCTCCTTTCCAGCCCAGAATTCCAGCTGCCGGCATTCTCCCTCTTTATGTAAACCTTATAAAATAAGAGAGAATATGCATAAGTATTGTGACATAATGTATAATAACAGCCCATAATGCAATAAATATCAATATAAAAGCATGATGCAAAATGGACGTATCACGCCCCCCACCCTCGTGGGCCCCTCGCAGCTCCACCGACCTACTTCTTCCTCCTATATATACCTACGTACCCCGAAACCATCCAGGAGCACCACGAAACCCTATTTCCACCGCTGCAACCTTCTGTACCCGTGAGATCCCATCTTGGGGCCTTTTCCGGCGCTCCGCCGGAGGGGGCATTGATCACGGAGGGCTTCTACATCAACACCATAGCCTCTCCGATGATGTGTGAGTAGTTTACCTCAGACCTTCGGGTCCATAGTTATTAGCTAGATGGCTTCTTCTCTCTCTTTGATTCTCAATACAAAGTTATCCTCGATCTTCTTGGAGATCTATTCGATGTAACTCTTTTTGCGGTGTGTTTGTCGAGATCCGATGAATTGTGGGTTTATGATCAAGATTATCTATGAACAATATTTGAATCTCTTCTGAATTCTTTTATGTATGATTTGTTATCTTTGCAAGTCTCTTCGAATTATCAGTTTGGTTTGGCCTACTAGATTGATCTTTCTTGCAATGGGAGAAGTGCTTAGCTTTGGGTTCAATCTTGCGGTGTTCGATCCCAGTGACAGAAGGGGAACCGATGCGTATTGTATTGTTGCCATCGAGGATAAAAAGATGGGGTTTATATCATATGCTTGAGTTTATCCCTCTACATCATGTCATCTTGCCTAATGCGTTACTCTGTTCTTATGAACTTAATACTCTAAATGCATGCTGGATAGCGGTCGATGTGTGGAGTAATAGTAGTATATGCAGGCAGGAGTCGGTCTACTTGTCACTGACGTGATGCCTATATACATGATCATGCCTAGATATTCTCATAACTATGCAGTTTTCTATCAATTGTTCGACAGTAATTTGTTCACCCACCGTAATACTTATGCTATCTTGAGAGAAGCCACTAGTGAAACTTATGGCCCCCGGGTCTATTTTTCATCATATAAGTTTCCGATCTATTTTATTTTGCAATCTTTACTTTTCAATCTATATCATAAAAATACCAAAAATATTTATCTTATCATCTCTATCAGATCTCACTTTTGCAAGTGGCCGTGAAGGGATTGACAACCCCTTTATCGCGTTGGTTGCAATGTTCTTATTTGTTTGTGTAGGTACGAGGGACTTGCGTGTGGCCTCCTACTGGATTGATACCTTGGTTCTCAAAAACTGAGGGAAATACTTACGCTACTTTGCTGCATCACCGTTTCCTCCTCAAGTAAAAACCAACGCTGTGCTCAAGAGGTAGCACCGGTGAGACACCCTGCGCTATCGCTAGCACAGTGCGTCAGTCCCACACCAGACCAGCTCCGATCCATTACCCACCCCACCAACCGTCCTAGTGCACCCCCACACCGCACCCATCCCTGATACAGATTCCCTCCACCTCCTCTCCTCTCCTCTGCCGCCGGGATCCCCTCCCGTTTCTTCTCCGATTTGTCGTCCCCGTCTCTCCCTCTCCTCGATCCATGGTGGGATCCTCCGTCGTGTACACGTCCTGCAAGCCGCATGCGCGCGCATCCTTCCTCCACCACCCGGCCGACCAGCCCGGGCTGCTCCCTGCCGCGGCGTGGAGGCGGGGCGGCGTGGCGACCCCGAGGGCGAGCCTAGTGGCGGCGCGAACGACGACGAAGGAAGCGGTGTACGAGGTGGTGCTGCGGAAGGCCGCGCTGGTGGAGGACGTGTAGGGGCGGAGAGTAAGGCGTGGCACACGGCGCCGGTGGTGATGCAGGTAGTGGACACCGTGGGGATCCCGCCGCTGGCGGTCCGCCACGGCATGCCAGGCGGCAGGGTCGAGCGGTACTCCCTGGTGCTGTTCGACAGCCTGCACACAATGGAGATCAAGCTCATCACGCCCCTAAGGCATCTCGTCAGGGACGGCTGCGTCCGCCGGGGCTCCGTCGTACGCCTCCTCTGGTACTGCACCATCTTCAAGTAAGACTACCAGATCCATTAGACCATTATAATATCCCTCACTTTGCTTGCATATATACGAGTCAATTAGTGGTACGTTCATGGCCGATCAGGTATATAAATATATATTCCTTCTCCTCTTCAGCAGAAAATTGGGTACTTAGTTGCATGTATTTGAAATTATAAATGTGCCACTTTAGTGTTAGCAGATATGTCCAACTGAGTTGCACACAATTATTTTTGTGTTCTTATTACTATTGTAAATTATCAAGCTTCAAACTTTATTGAATGTCGACTGGAATTAATTTTCCATTAGTTGTTCAATGGTGTTGTAGCCGATCATCATGGCGAACCCTTAGTAGAGTTATTCTGCCAAATTAATTATTTTGTCTTTGCAGTGCTCTATGTATCTCTTGTCTGTTGTATGTTGGATCTGTAATTTTCTAAATCCAGTACTCTGGTATCTTCTGGAACCTCTCCTAGACCCTTAATTTTCAAGCTGGAAGTTCTAGTTATTCATATTTCACTCCGCAATCTCCCTGTCACTTTGCTGCACACTTACAAATTCTTGATTACTGTTTGGAATTCGCTTGTCACCTGTAAATTGTCAAGAAGATTTATGTCTGTTACTAGAGCTATAAACCTGGTTACCTCATAGAACATGCCGAAAGTCAAAGTTATAGACTGCAGAAATAAGTTTGATGTGCACTGAATAAATTGATTTGGTCACTCACCATCACTCACCCCATAAATTTTATTTACCTGGCAGTCAGATTACCTCTACAATGGTGGATGGACAGAAGACGTCCGAGAAATTATTAATTATCTCCATCGCAAGTATCCAAAGGCTCCGATGTTCTGTGTTGGTACAAGCATAGGTCCCAATATTGTGGTATCTTCTCTTGGTCTAAATTTTCCTTTCATTTTCTATTTCTATCACAAGTGACAATTGAATAGTTGTTAGTTCCTTATAGTCTACGAACACCACTTATAACTGCGTCTACAAATTTACTGGAACTCTCACTAATTTTGAACTTAGTTTGACACCTCCTTCCTGAGAAGAATGTATTTGTCATGAATAAAGAGATTCACTGCTCATAGAACCTATGAAGAATCTTTCCTATGTTTTGATTTATTGGTAACTTAGGGTTAGGGTGGCATCTGGGGAGATTTCTGGAAGTGCTTTTGGTTTTTTCTTGTTTACCGATAGCGAAAACTGTTGGAGGCTGCAACAGTAAATTTAAGTATCAAATTTTACTTTTGCTTTACTATTACTCAGTTACAAATTCTCAACCTCCTCTTTTGATTCGTAACAAAATCATTTCGATAGAATGGTAGGGCTTCTCTTCTGTACAACCAACTTTACCCAATTTCTTCCACAGAGCAACACCAAATCCGCACTTAGCATCATTGTGTCAGTGCAACACCGATTCAGCACTTAGAATCATTGTATTTTGTCATTTAACTTCAGTTTTGTAGGTATGTGACAGATTTATTGCCCGTAAGCTTGTGCAACGGTTTTATGACAAAGCCCTTGCGTTTGGTCTAAAGGGCTATGCAAAGCTGTAAGTATCCGGTCCTCAGTAAGCATTTTTACATGACTCTTTTTACCGAATCTCCAGTTTTGACGTCATTCTTACTGTTTTGGTTTTGGTGCTACTGCTATACTCTCCTGTAAATTCCTACTATGTGTATATATGAAACCTAATTTTAGTCTTTTTTTAATAAATTAAATTCTCACTTGAGGACAAAAGATAGACCTTGTCTATCTACCCTTGTTCAGTGATGCCATTTTTTTGTAGTTCTAATTCTTCTAGGTAGTACCAACAAAGAGCACACCAAATGATTTCTTCAGGAAAGAGGAAAAGCCCATTAACTTCAGAATTCATTTGTCAAGTCTGTGAACTGGCAGGTATATATGTTCAGGCTTCAGTTTGTATAGTCACTATGCTCTACCAACAGTAGATTCATGGACTTTGTTATCTTTGAAAACGTGAAAGATATCAAGGTATTGAAGTGACTACTTAGAAAAATGGATAGATAGAAAATTGCCGAAAGAATTATGCCTCTAACTCCTTATGTGCTTCGTAGGTGCTGTTTCTTTTTAGGGCTTCCATCACAACAGAATTGCTTCTAATCTTTTGCGTTATCTTTTGTCATGGAAGTAGCTACGTGCTGCTTCAGTGTGTAGTTAAGTTGTGCATTATGGCTTAAATAAGAATCTCGGAAAAAAATTGTAGCACATTGGCATCGACATGTACCGCATTGTTTTTCCGTGTCATTCTTCTGAAGAATCTGAAGTTTCTGAATCTCTGTTGGTAATGCTGCAGGCTTGTGGTGGCGACACTAACGGTCGTCGAGAGGTTCGTGGACTGGATGGTGTCGTGGCTGCCGATGGATTCCTTCGTCCGCTGGTGGTGAGGCACGAGCACGACATCGATCGAGGCCTGCTGGAGCTGAGGGTCAGGGCGAGGGACGTGACGGCGTCACAACTCAAGGCGGCGGCCGCCGTCGGACAGGTGTGGCTCGCGAGGCTGCTCGGTGTGTTTCGTCGCAGCTGCAGGCCACGTGATCAGGCCGGGCAGGCTTCGCACATTGACTAGGCACACAACACTATGTGATAGGAATTATACA
Organism: Thinopyrum elongatum; assembly: GCA_011799875.1. Lineage (NCBI taxonomy): Eukaryota > Viridiplantae > Streptophyta > Magnoliopsida > Poales > Poaceae > Thinopyrum > Thinopyrum elongatum. Next base: position 116,802,690 of record CM022303.1, on the reverse strand, counting down.
TGAGTTGCCGCTAGCTACAATGAGAAATTGTGTGATGGAATGGAATTGCTGCATTTTATTTTTTTAATTCCTCACAAGTTACTAGTAGCGTGGGGAGGAAACTGGGCGGTACTAGTATATAGGATACTAGTAGCGTTTGTAGTTTACCAATGCTACTACTATTTCATTACTGGTAGCGCGTGTACGTAATAGCAGTAGCGTGGGTGGAAAACGCTACTAGTAACTTTTTTAGCTATAGCGTGGGGTAAAAAACGCGCTACTGCTAAAATTTATCTGTAGCGCCGTAGCAGTAGCGCGGGTGTACGCGCTACTGGTATGCAAAAAACCTACGCTACTGGTAGTGTTTTTCCTAGTAGTGCCCACTTGGGCTTCGCCAACGCCTCAGACGGCGAGTCGCTTTCGGCCGCAATCCTGTGATGCTCTCTCTGCAAAAGGAACAAGGATCGTTTACAAATATGACTAAACATGCAGTCGAATTGATCAGAAGCTAAAATTACCAGCAGTCTCATGAACTCCGTCGTGACCACGTCCGTCTCGAAAACCTTCTTCACTAGGTCCCAATGGTACCGGGCCCTGAGGACGTCACGCTCCTGCGGGACGGCGAACTCCGCCAAGGGGTCTGGGATGCCCAAACTTTCGCGTTCCGCGTCCTCCTTGGCCCATATGGACCTCTTCCCCGCGTAACCACGGCTTTCTTGTGGTGGCACCCAATGTTCCTCTCTTGAAGCCCCTTCATGTACTTCGACTTTTCTTTGGCAACTTCGGCAACGCAAGCCGCCTTGAATATTTCAAATCGCGCTTCCGTAATTGTCTGATTATCCTTTACAATCTCGGAGCAGGGTTCCTTTTTGTCGATGATCCTTGCTTTCACCCTTACTTTCCAGGCGGTCAACGCGTCGCTATACTTGCTCATGGCGCGTTTGTTTGTCTTCTTCATTGCCGGGTCTTTATCTGGATCAGTATATTTCTTTTCATCCCGGCCCGGGAACAAGAATACCTGGTGCAGCTTCGTTAGGAGGGAGTGCTTCATATTTTCTATCTTCTTTAGTTTCTCATCGTTGATGGTGACGGTTGTCCGTACGATGCAGCCTATTTGATTGCTATAACACGCTAGCGCTTCCGCGGGCGCTTTTGGCTCAAAATTGCCGTCGTCCACCTCCGTGACCACCAGTCTAGTAGTGATGAGCTGGTTTGGGCGTCGACGTCTCCTCTTCGGTTTCGGTTCTATACCAGCTTCGCCAGTCTCGGTGCCGGTCTCAGTGTCGGGCTGGGTCTCATGCTCAAGTCATGCCAAAATTTACGGAAAATTTCAGCATGACCTTTGCTAAAAAGTGGACAAATCGAGCACCTGAAATTTGCCGAACGGAAATGAATCAACATTCCGACAAAACATAGGCCACTCGGCTTCATTCCCTGGAAACAACAAAAGGCCACTTGGGCACAATCGAACCACTTCAATGTTGCATATAACAGGACCACTTAAGAACATGTACATGAGCAACTACAACAGTAGATAAACATGAGCAAACACTATTGGGGAATTTGCATATAACATGACCACTTCAAATTTGCATCTTCTAGTGTTTGACACTTCAAGAAAATCTACACAAATATCATGCTCTCTCAAACTCAATTCAAAAACCAAATATAGATGGATGAACCCTAGAAACCTAGAACCTTTACATATTTATGTCCTAAATTGTTGTCCTAATAAAAATTATGTTCTAATATAAATTTTGAACCCTAGAAATCAATTTCTGTCCTGAATTTCAAATTATGAACCCTAGAACTCAATTCAAATTATGTCCTAAATTTCTGTCATAATAAAAAATCAGTAAAAATTAAGTACCTACTGGACTTGCATCACTAATAGAAATTTATATTTTTATATTAACTTTTTTCTCTAAACTAAACCCTACTTTCCTAATTAACATTAAACCCTACTACCCTAACATTTCTAGTTAAACCTAATGCCCTAACCGTACCCTACTGCCCTAGTACTTAAGCATCTACAAGTTTGTCCTAAAAATTGTATTTAGTTAACTATTTAAGCATATACAATTTTTTCCTAAAAATTATATTTAGTTAACTACTTAAGCATATACAAATTTTTACCTAAAATTTATATTTAGTTAACTACATTGGGTGCACAACAACTATACAACTACTTAAGTATCTACAAGTACTAACTAATTAGATGAACCCTAACTAATTTGATGAACCCTAAAATTTGATGAACCCAAGGAACCCTAGCTAGGCAAAGGTATGGGAGGAGGAGGAGGACGTGTCCGTAGGCGTGCTTACCTCGGGCGCCGGCGGAGTTAGGGAGCAGGAGGAGGCAGAGCGGCCGAGGGAGGGGGCGCGCAGCGAGGGCGGGGTCGGGGCTCAGGCGCGCGGCGAGGGCGGGCACCAGGCGGCCACGGATGGCAGCAGACGGCGTGCGGAAGGCGATGGCGATGTAGGGCGACGGCGGCGACGACATCAGAGGTGAGTGGGGATTTGGGGGAAGTGGCAGGGGGGAAACCGCGCGGGCCGGTTAAGTCAAACATAGCAGTAGCGCTTGTGCGGAAAAGCGCTATAGCTAACTTAGCTATAGCTCTTTCTACCAAAACGCGCTACGGCTATAGGAAGTAGTTATTTATTTTCCTTTTTCTTTTCTTTTTATCTAAGGAATGTAGCTATAGCGCGGGCCTATGAAACGCGCTACTGCTATAGTAACTACAACGCTTTGCGGCAACAAGCGCTACTGCTATGCCTTTCTCCTTTATTTTTCTTTTTCTTTTATTTATCTTTATATTATTTTTTTCATTTCTTCTTTTTCTACTTCTTTCATATTCATTTACTTTTCTACTTCTTTTCCATTTTATTTTCTTTTTTTAGCAGTAGCGCTCTATACAGGAAACGCGCTACTAGAAGGAACTTAGCGGTAGCGTGCTTTTTGCAGCCGCACTACTACTATTCCTAGCCTACCGACAACAGTGTGGGAATTATAGTAGTAGCGTTTTTTCTCGCACATGCGCTACTGCTACAACTATAGTTGTAGCGGGCTTTTCTGACGCACGCTACTACTAAATAGCAGTAGCACTCTGTTCTAATCAGCCCTACTGCTATACCTCTGTGTATAAGGATTTCCCTAGTAGTGAGAGGGAAGAAAAGTAAGCTAGCTGATGAGTAACCATGCCAACATTAGCAACATCCAGTACAAAATAATTAATACACAGAGAGAGATGAAATAGACAAGTGAGATGCAAATTAATTAATAGTACATGTGAATCAGATTAGAACAGGTTTTAGTAGAAGTGACAAGGGAGAAAAGACCGCGGAAGACGGCACCATTGCATGACCATGTCAGCATCTTTGCCGCAGTGATCTTCTCCTCGGATATATGGAAAAGTCGAAACTATCTTATGTGTGATGATATCGATAACCACCACCGAAACATCATCAATCTCGTTCTTCTTCCTCGGCTCGGAGACGAGGAAGTGCACAAGATGCGGCTTGTCCATACTCACAAGAGGGAATGTGGTCATGGCGTGGTCGGGCATAAGCCTCTTCTGACGGGCGTTAAGATACCATAGATCTTCAGAATCAATGAGCGCATCCCTGTGCCACCTGTGATCTGTTGTGCAGAAAGTATGGCATGCGATTTTGTAAAAGGAACTGACTCTGATCTGGCCACAGCAGACACCGACACTACGGACCACGTCGACGAACTTAAGCTGCTCATTGCCCCTTGTGCCGGTGACGCACAGGCTGCGGTACTTCTCGAGTGATTGGGCGCTTGATGATATAGTCTTGGGACGGTTGTCGATGGGCAACCGGACGTATGAGATGCTGCTGCTTTCTCCTACTATTCCGGCAAGAGCAAGAGGAGGTGGTGTGTACCGGAGGATGCCTCCTTGGTGGTAATCAAACCAGCATACGGAATTGTCAAATGTGACGGCACCATGCGCTGACCAGCCCTTGAGGTCAGAGAATTCCTCCTCGGCATGCTGGATCGACAGCTCTAGAACCTCCCACTCGCCCTCAGCGACGCCGGCATCATCATCGTCATCATCTTGAGTGTTGGTGTTGGATTTGGAAGAAGAGGGCAGACAGGAGCGGAACACACATAGCTCAGCTGCCATCTTGGGGGCGCTGCCCGGAGTATGCACAAACTTGGCCAGCTGCACCACCGCAAACTCGCCTTCATCGCCATCGCCATCACCAGCAGGAAGTGAAACCAGACCGATTGTGTTCTCATGAAACCAGCGCTCCATAGTCACCTCCGACTCCCCGTAAGGCAGCACTATGGGCTGGGTGCACGCCGGGAGCCGTCTGAGCCGCGAATTGTCCCCGGCGGAGGCGGCGGCTTTGAAGACGAAGTAGTCCTGCACGTAATCATTATCGCCAGGCCCTGTGGGAGAGGTGATCCTGAGTAAGAGGAGACCTCGGTGGGCCGTGAGGAGTTCGGCTGACCTACCATTACCATCCTGCTCCTCTGGCGGACTGTGCGGCCACTGCACGTAGAGGCGGGAGAGCATGGGCGGGGCGGCGGCGAGCAGGGCGACGTTGAAGATTTCCCCCACGGAGGTGAGGGACTGCGCTCTCATGTGCTTGGCCTCGGCGTCCGGGAAAAGCTCGTCGTCCCGGCGGAACACGAAGCGATCTAGCATCACCCATGACATGTCCTCAGCCGGACCGTCGTCGTGGTTCCCACCGCCTGAAGATGGATACATGGCCATGGATCCACGCAGAAGAATTCTCGGCGTATTAGGGTCGTGAGACGGAGGTCTATTCAGATATATTAAACCTCCCTTGATTTGGAGCCTTGGAGGCTGTGGGAATCGGTATCTGCCTCGTGTATATATGTGCACAAAGCTGCCGACCTATGGATCACCTATAAATGCTTCAAGTCCAAACCGGACTCAGCTTATTACACCTTTGCGTAAACACACACGAACTAGTACTCCTGAACGCCTGAACTAGTCTAGGACACGAACTACTACTAGCACACGACATACAAACGTAGTAGAGCTACTCCCTCCGATTTCTTTTTAGTCTGGTATAAGATTTGATCAAAGTCAAACTTTGTAAAGTTTGACTAACTTTATAAAAAAAATCAACATCTACAATATAAAAGTTATATGTTATGAACATTAATTTCATCATGCATATAATAATATTGATTTCATAGTGTGAATGTTGATATCTTTTCCGACCAAATCTTATATGCAGACTAAAAAAACGGAGGGAGTACTAGCTATTACTCCATTCGGCCATTTTTACTCCATGCATTAGATTTGTATTAGTCGAACTCTACAAAGTTTGACCAAATTTAACGTCTGCAAACCAAATATCTCTATCTCTATCTCCAAACTTATATATCTCTACTATCTAAAAAATTAGTAAGGTTCCTTTTCCTGCCCTCGGACCACGTCCTGCCTGATCTTCGTCCGTCCGCCCCTCACGCACCGGCAAACGGGACCCACCCTACAATCTCACGATCCCAACTCCCGAAACTGCGCCGCCACCCCTCTTCCACCCCATCCCGCACCTCGCACGTCGTTCACCCCCTTCTGCGCCGCTCCGCCTCCACGCATCGCTCGTTGTGCTCTCATCTCCACCCCTGTCATTGCCCCCTGCCGCTCAAGGCCACCGCCGTCGCATGCTGCTATTGTCCCCGGGCCCCCCGCATCCTAACTCTGGTGCTGCCCACCCCGGGCCCCCTCCAGCGGATTCGTCACCCCAACGGCGCACAAGTGTCCTCGAACACACGCTCGTGGTGCTCCGCTCTTGAGCATACCTTTCTTCCATGGCAAGGGCCAGAGGCGGCCTTCCTCTCCTCCTATAGCGGCACGACACAGAGCTCCAACTGTCGGCCACCTCCAGATGAGAAGATCCACGGCAAGGATTTGGGCCCTCCCCGTCGTCAGCACCCCCGTCTCCTGCTCGCCCTATCTTTATCCAGGCACTCCGTTTTGTTAAAATTTGTTCTTGGGTGTTTGCTCTTCAAATTGTGGATGAAATTTGGTGACCGTGGGAACTTCGTTGTGTGGGCGACCATGATGGAGTGGGCGGTTGAGGCCAATGAGCTCTGGGAAGCCGTCGACCCCGGCGGTGACGAGTACCTGAAAGGTGGTGCCTTGTATCGGAAGGATCGCCAGGCTATCACGGCCATCTGCTCGGTGATGCCGGTGGACGTGCAGCAGCATCTAATCTCGAAGACAACAGCGAAGGAGGCGTGGGACACGCTCAAGACATTACATCTAGGGCACTCGCGTGTGCGCGAGGCTAACTTGCAAACTTTGCTGAAAAGTTACGAGAATCTGAGGATGGGAGAAGACGAGACGGTGGACGCCTTCGCAGCGAGGGTTGCTTCCATGGTGAACGGGATTCGCGGTCTCGGAGAGAAGTTAGAGGACATCTCCGTCGTCCGGCGTTTCCTACGTGCCGCTCCACCGCGCTACATGCCGATTGTGTCAGCGATCGAGCAGTGTGTTGATCTCAAAACTCTCACCTTGGATGATCTGGTTGGTTGCTTCAAGGCCCATGATGAGCGGATGAAGTTGAGTTACGGCGACGCGAAACAGGATGAGTACCTGATGCTTACGCGTGCTCAGTGGGAGGCAATGGTTTCCAAAGAGAACAATTTCGACAAGGCAGCCGGTAGCGGCGGAAAGTACCGTCCCGCAAAGGACACCGACGAACAGTCGGAGAAGCCAAGGAAGAAAAAGTTCGACAAGAGGAAGACCCGTTGCCACAACTGTAATCTGCTCGGACACTTCAAGTCGGAGTGTAAGAATCCCCCGAAGGAGAAGGCGCTCATGGCCCAGCAAGGAGATGAAGGTGACATGATGTTGTGTGAACTCGTGGACGAGGAGGATCCAGTTCTTCAAGCGCCGGCTAAAGAAATTATCGCGCTCAGTGAAGAAAAAGTTCGCTCTCAAAATCATAGTTCCGAAACTCGTGTCGAAGCTATTGACGCGAGACATAATTCTGAAATTTGTGTCGATGCTAGGGACACGAATATCACTTCGGCGTATGTGGCGCCTGAAGACCACGAATCAAAGTATGCTGATGCAAAAGTGGGCACGTGCGCAGCAGCCTTGCAACTCTGCCCAGTAACAGGCGAAAGTGTCCCGCTAAGTAGGCCGAAAGCACTGGCCGCAGAAACTCGAGCAGGAGGTCTCGCACGGAGTAGCGGTGTCTTGCACACAGCAGAGAGCAGCAGCGGCACATTATATTGTGCTCGGCTTGGAGGCACAAGCGCGCAAGGCTCACGCAGGGTCATGCCTGGGGAAGGAGGCAGTGGGCTTGGCGCATTGGTTGTAGGCGTTGGCTGCCTAGGCAGCAGCAGTCTATGCAGGCTACGAGGCCCACCAAAGGGCATGCATGCATTCTCACGTGCAAATGATGAGCATGCATTCTCACGTGCAAATGATGAGCGTGCATCAAGAGCCCCGTCGTGTGCATGCTTGTACGCAGGAAAGGCAGCCATGTTGGCACCTGCATCGTCTCTCAAAGCACATGAGAAAATGACGCCACCATCTACACCTATGCATCTCGGACCGGTGTTCGACATACATCCGGAGAAAACTCTTCGGACGATTGACCCGGAAAAGATGACAAGGAGTGGGCGACGGTGTCAAGCAAGCACCGAGGAACCGGCGGGATATGAGGACGCGAATACGAAAGAGTGTTGGCGTCTGGCTATGGAAGAGGAGTTGAGGTCGATCCACGACAACAATGCATGGGAGCTTGTGGATCTTCCCAACAATGAAAAAGTCATGGATCTCAAGTGGGAATTTATGATCAAGAAAGATGCCGAAGGGTCCGTGAAGCACAAAGCGAGGCTAGTAGCCAAAGAGTACGTGCAAGAGAAAGGTGTTGACTTCGAAGAAGTGTTCGTTCCCGTTGCAAAGATGGAATCAGTGAGATTACTCATAGCTCTTGCGGTTCAGGAATCATGGAAGATACATCACATGGATGTAAGATCCGCGTTTTTGGACGGAGAGTTAGAAGGAGACATTTACGTGAACCAACCACGGGGATTCATCAAAGAGGGAGAAGAACACAAGGTGCTGAAGCTACACAAAGTCTTGTACGGGCTACAGCAAGGCTCTCGGGTGTGGAACATCAAACTTGATGAGACGATGATTTCTCTTGGATTTGAGAAAGCCCCACTAGAGCATGCAATGTACAAGAGAGGTAAAGGAAGGGATCGTCTACTAGTTGGCATCTACGTCGACGACCTGTTGATAACTGGAGCAGATGAAGAGGTGATTACAAAGTTCAAGCTACAATTGAAGGAGTTTTTCAAGATGGATGATCTTGGTATTTTGAGTTACTACCTCGGGATGAAGGAACATCAAAATCCGGAGGGGATCACACTATGCCAGGAGGCATATGCAAGGAAGGTACTTGAAAGCCGTGGCATGAAGGATTGCAATCGCATTGTCGCTTCAATGGAACCTCGTCTTGAGCTGAGCAAGAAGGAGATGGTGAAACTACTCGGCTATGATGGTAGTATCAAGGAAGGGACTGTTAACGACCGTAAGAGTACCTCAGACGTGGCATATTTCTTTGGTGGAAGCATACTAAGCTATCTATCACGAAAGCAGGAAGTGGTGACATCGACTTCAAGTGAAGCGGAGTGTCAACATGTGTGGGAAGGGAGGCTACATGGTGATCCCATGGATCAAGATCCGGAACCAGTGGTGCTCAACGTTGACAGTGAGTCTATGACATTTCTACGCGAGGATCCAGTGCGGCATGAAAGGAGCAAGCACATTGATACGATGTATCACTACATAAAGGACTGCGTGGAAGAAGGTAAGACGAAGGTCAACTATATTCGCACCGATGATCAGCTGGCGGACATCCTGACTAAAGTGTTGGATCGAGAGAAGTTCTTGAAGATGCGAAGAAGGATCGACGTCGGAGCTGTAACGTAACGATGTCGTGTTTAGGGGGGTGATTGTTGGAAGTAAACCCGACATACCCTCCCAGCTGGCGGTGTTTGGGTTGTGTACGAGCATGTATCCGATTAATATTTGAGTCAGAGTTAGTCTAGGAGTAGTATTACTCTAGATAGCTTAGCTTTCGTACTATATATATGTACGTACCCCTGGGCTTGTAACACTGTACCGTGAGAAAATCAATACAAAGTCAACAGGCTCGACAGGAGCCTGCGGCCATCAAACAATCGAGTCTTCGTGCGTATCTAGTAGTGCTCCAGTCGATCAAAGCAAAGATCGATCAGAGGTTGTACGTACGTGCGTGTTCTGTCCCGGCGACAAGTGCTAGTACTGCTAGTACATACAAAACCAGGATAGATCGATTGCTAATTGAGAAGGCTAGCTTTGTACTACGGTGCAACTCGGCGTAAAGCACTTCGTCGAGTTCGTCGGCAAGCTTCGTTCGTCATCGGTTGTATCACCGTCGCCGGAAGTACTCGGCGTCGGGACTGGGCCAACATATTAATTATCTCTAGCATCTACTGTCCAAGTTCCCGGAAGATGTGCTGCCCATTCTATGGCAAAGTAATTATTTAGTTTATTTTTAAATGACGGCTTACTCATAATACATCTGCTGTTAACCGATCAATAGTATTTGTTAACATACTCTGGTTTATTTCAAGTACCATCAGTGTCACAGTTCTTCATTCATATGTATCTGAAATTAATCTTTAACCTATCAAGATTGTTTGCTTCTACTCCCAACAATGTCACTTGGAGGAAGAAGAGGATCCCCAGCAGCATGCCATCATTGGCTGACATTGGTTTTCATCCAGGAGAGAAGCAGCAACTGCAGACCAAAGCATAGGAAGGTCGGCCTGAATGGACGAACGCTTGCTAATGAAGGTTGTGTAGGTTTCTAAATATTTGCCTAGCAAACCAAAGATTTAAGATGGCTAGAAGTTCCAACTCCATTTTTCTTTTGGCTTCTGAATTTGCAGGTTACTCGCCTTGCTGAAACAGCTCAATAGGTTGGCGAGTAAAGCTCTTGTACAATACTAGATTTCAATTTTGATAATGTTGTTTGCTTCCTGTCCTCAACTTTTATTCGTTTTAGGTCCCTTGCTGGATAGTACAATACTAGATTATTGGGATTAATTGTAACATTATGAGAATATGCTTATAATTCTGAAATCAATATTCATTAGCACCAAGCCTTATAACTTAAAATGTTCTTGCTGCAGATGGTTTGGATTTGTTTAACTAAATGTTCTCTTGCTGGTGATCTTTCATGAACTACAGACTCACAGAGCATGGAGGTTCTGCTGGTAACAAGTTCTGGGTGCATCACTAAAATAAACTATGCAAAAAAGTTGTGATCTTACAGTGGAAGCACTTCTTGTATGACTTTGGGGTATATGGATCTATTATTCTTTACATTTTCAACTGTTCAATTTGGAGAAACCTCTCGCGGACAGGTCTTATTAGAGAAGTTAAATCCGTCTCAATGATTCAATCTGCAAGCAGAGTTTTTTTTAGAAGGTCATCGAGGGGCGAAAAGCCCACCTGAACAGTCCATATTATGGCCAAACCGTGCATGCAGGTTTCTTGTTGAAACAAACACTAAAAATCTTTCAGAATTTATTAGATTTCAGATTTGTGTTATTATGAGCTGTGATGCCCAAAGACATGTTCGTATTGTCATGGTTAGGTAGATTGCATTCCTCATTGGTATTCTTCCCAAAAAAATTGTGGCCTACCGCTACCCCGGCATGTACCATGTCGTATGCAATCAGAATTGTCCTCATCCCACTTTCCTGAACTTCCCCTGGCGCTCCCGGCATCATCAAGCCCTTCAACGTCCGAAGGCAATTAGACCAAAGGATGAGTCATCGATGGAAGGATTAGATATATGTCTAGCCATTCATTATCCCCATGCTTGTTCTAGCTGATCAACTACTGTATTTGACTGACGACATATAAATATTTTTTGATGGAATTGCGCATCAAGACCCCTAATGGTGTTCAAGGATGGTTTCCGCAGCTGGCAGTACTGGTATGTACGTGATGCAGAGCAGTTCGGACCATGGAATTCTTCTACTCGATTCAGAACAGCATGAGCGTAATGTCTCTGTCTGTACTTACAGTTTATTCGTCCAAATAGATTTGCAAACAACTTGCTTTTCCAGCATGGTCATTTCTTGTTGGCATTAGAAGATATCTCTGTTTCACATTATCACTTTCAATATGGATTGTTCTTCAAAGTGGCAAATGCCGCATCATTGCTTACAATTCTTCTAAATAATTCTTCTATAAAATCAGGATATTTTGTTGTTAAATTTTGTATTTTTAGAAGCAGATACCGTTCGTTGTTTTTCATTTACAACGGTACATGTTCAGTTATGTATTCATATATCACGTACAGAGTTTTAGATATAAAGCAAACAGTTCAAGGTATTTCGGATTGGTAGAGCTTAATCTGTGATGTTTTCTAATGGCACTGTTTATTGTATAATTTAAGATATAACTCGTTATAATTCTGTTAAGTCGTACGTATACATCTAACAACCAACATGTGTAGTGATGTACTCAGACACCTTAAAATTGAAATTTCTTGCTAATTATAGCTGCATGCAAGAATTGATTTTCAATCTGGTAGCTATTAGTATCTTTTAGAAGGGGATTACTTTGCTTCAGGGTACAGGATGTTCTGATCTTTGTTTCTATTGCTTTCCTATATGCCACTGAATATTTTTGACATTGACTTCCTTACTTTCCTTTCATTCTCAGTGAAGCAAGGAAGCCTTGTGCCAAGGAGAAACAGAACTCTCGATGTTTCTTGTGTTCACCGTACCGAAGAGGTGTCCAAGGTAATCAAAATCGATTGGGGATACCCTTGCCTGCAATTAGATTACAACACTTTTTTTTATGACGAATGGCGCTCAAATTTGATTATGTGCTAATAGTAGCTCAATGGTGTTTACCTAATGAGTGCCCACAATGTCCAGTACAGGTGTGATGCTAATCTGAAGGTGTTTGTTTCAGTCTAAAGGCCATCCAGATCCTGCTCCTGTACCTTTGCTAAAAGAAAAGTTAGATTGTTATGCTGAAAGTACATTACACGAAAATTATGTATGTTGTGCTATTCGAGGAAGACACTTGTTTTCTCACTAACACTCTGAATGTCTATTTACCTTGTATTGTATGTGTATAAATGTCCAGTAATTGTAGCACATGACGAAGACCTGGTGTGTGTGCTTTATTTCCAAATAAGAACCAAGCTACTCTTTTAGTCACAATCAGCAAGAAGATTGAATCATCTTTATACTGAATCAAACACCTTGAGATTGAAGCTCCATCTTTATACCGAAACAAACACGTACATATTTTTTTTTTGTGGGAAAACACAAACACGTACATATTTTATTCCAAAATAAGAAACAAACTTAATTAAATGTGGACGGATCCAGTCCCTTACCTCTCACCCCCATCGCTCCCGTGGACGACGGCTTGGCGAAACCTAGCTTTGCCGCCTCCCTTCTCTCCTCCGCCCTCGCCGTCGCCGGAGGGCCTCTGACGCCGAGCAAAGCCAGGGCAACATCGACGGCTGCAAGGCCCCTCTTCCTCCTCGCTGGAGATTGGCAGCACGGGCTGTGGTCACTTGTCGGGGACACGGCGCTAGCATGGGGCGTGACGGCGGTGACGCGTGCGTTCACGCGGGCTACGTGGGGGTCCCAGGGTGAGTGGCGACGTGCACGCTGGTGTCCTCGTCTCCATGGGACAGGCTTGGGTGCGGGAAGCGGGCAGTCCTCATCGATGGTCGAAGGGGTGGGAGGCAGCATGGGCTTGGTTGGAGGGTGTCTTGTGGTTGCGGGTGTTGTCGTGCCTCGCTTGGGTGCTTGGTGCCCTGGCTCACCCATATCTGGAATTGCCAGCTCTGGCGGGTGGTGGCGGCTGCCCCTTCGGTAGCGCCGGCCGGCAGGGGCTGACCATGTGGGAAATGGCCACCGGGACTTGTCCCCGTGCGTGAATGTCTTATCTTGCACCGCGCCAGGTCTTCATGGTACCCTCTGTCCTTGTCGAGGAAAGAATTTGTGGCTGAATGGTTGTGGCTCGGTGCTCTGTTGGTGACGTGAAGGTCCGGAGCTAGCCGTAGGTGGTCGCTTGGGTCACTGGTGCACCCGTGCTGCTTTGGTGGCAACGGTTTGTTGTTGGTGGCGGGGTGCGGGTGGTGGCAGTGCCATACCTTCTCCTTGGTCGAAATCGGCGGCGCGTGGATTGCTCGCGCTATGGGGATGGCGACGACATGGGGCTCGTGCTCAGGCGGGCCAGCTTTGGGCTCGAGACGGGTCGGAGATTTTGCTCCGAGTAGGTGAGGCAGGCACGGTCTGGGTGGTGCTCGGTGGTGGTGGTCATGTTAGCGTTGCGTCGGTGTGCGGATTGGCGCGGGTGACCATGTAAATGGCACCGTGTGAGCTCACCTGGCCAAGGGCTCAGTGCTGGCTCGCTGGTGGCCGTCGACAGTCTCAGAGTCCTGTCCCCCGAGTCCATCAGGTATTGGCTGGGGACGCAGGTGTGGATGCCTCCTACGGTTGAAGCGCCTACCTTGACTCTGGGACTGATGCCGGGCTAGGAGTAGATGGAGTGTCGTCGCTCTTCCTACCGTGGTTGAGTGCGTTGTGATGTGGGCGGGGCGGCGACCCCGGATGGTGGTCCGCGCGGTTTCTCTTCGGCAAGCATCATTGCGGTGGTGGTGGCTACCGTCCCGGTTTGTGTGGGCAACGAGAGGTGTTGAGACGGGCAGCTCGGACGTGCCCTCTATCTCGGTGGGGCGTTGTCCTGATCCGGATTTGGGGATCTGACATTGTCGCACTACTTCTGGCGGCCTCGTGGTGGCACGGGTGAGTTGCCTAACAAAAGCTCCGTACCTTGGCGCCGATGGCGGCGACACCCGAGGGTGCCACGCTCTTCTTGAAGACGCCAGTGTGGTTTTTCTTTCCGTGTCAGGGCTTCGGGTGAAGACTTTTGTCCGGTGTGGACTCGACAGTGGCAATGCTCTGCACCGCTATCCCTCTTAGGGGCATCGTCGAGGAGTTTAGGTGTGCTAGGTTGTAGCATGGGGGTGTTTAGTTCTTCCGATACTTGTTGGTAGCACAATCGCGTGTGTTCTGCATGTGCCGGATTTCTCCAGATCGGAGAGGGCTACCTCACCATCATGTATTGTTCGGCCTGTACTTCTTCGGTTGTTGCTTTATCTATAAAGCGGAGCGAAAGCCTGTTTTGAGAGGGATGTGAGAGGGGGCGGAGCAATCGGACCTGGGTATGGGAGGAGAGGTACGAATGGGGGAGAAACAGACCTACGTCGCCGCCGCCTTGGTAGATATGTCGCCGCAAGATCTCCTTTCATTTTTTCTTTCTTTTCCTGGGCGCTAGGGGTCGAAGGGGTAAGTTTTGCGGGAGATGGACAAGTAGGAGGAAAACGGAGTGCCATCCGTCCGAATGGTGGGAACGAGCTTTGCGTTGGAGCGAAAGTGGCATGGAATTGGCCAGGTGTTTCCAATACGAATTCGGTATACAACCAAACATCCATATTGAGGTCAGATGACTACCAATTCAATTTCTTGGGCTTCAGTAAAGACATTTAAATGCAACGTTATATGTATTGTAACCCGTAGCAACGCACAGACATTCTACTAGTATATATAGGCGCACGGCCTGACTCCTAAACCTGATCGTGCTTAGCACGTACAACTCTACTAGGAAACAGTGAACCGACCACACGGTGCTAGCGTACTAGGAGTCGGATGTACCACTGCATGGAAAGGAAAACCGACTCAATGAAAACCTTTCCGTACCCGCCAAAAAAATAAATCTGTACTACTACTAATCATCCGGCAACATTGATCACGCTTATGCTAATCATAACCAAACTCAACTAGTAAATACATATATGGGATACATAGTATTCTACTGTTTCGATTATACTCTTTTTGAACACAGTACAGACGCAAGCCTGTTTGGATTATACTCTAACAGAACGAACAATGTGCGGCAGGGCTGGTGGGACCAGTAGGGATAAAGCGAAGCACTACCGGAACAGGGCTCGATGTCGACGGCCAAAGTTATGCCGACGGCCCCCGTCGGTCCACTCCAGGCTATGTCGACAGCCGGGTCCAGGCCGTCGGCGTACAATGGCCGTCGGGCTATACCCAGGTATGCCGATGGCCCCCGTCGGCACAGATCAGCCGTCGGCTTAGCCCAGGCTACGCCTACAGCTGTCGTCGGCATAGACGGGCCGTCGGCATAGCTGCGGGCCCGGCGACCCCGCTCGTGACGGGCGGCTAACGGCGTCCGAACTATGCCGACGGCGAGACGGGCGGCCGTCGGCATAGATACGGGTGCCGCGTCATCGATCCGGACCGCACTGACCAAGACCTATGCCGACGGCTGCCGTCGGCATAGATGACACGTCATCGATCCGCGGCACGCCGTTGGCATAGTTTTTTTTTTTGCATTTCATATAGAATTCGTATGTTTTTTTACGTATTATTATTTGACTAACTTACATGTAGAATGTGTTAATATAAGCATACATACATTATTTTTCGGTTCTATACGGAGGGGTGTGACCCCCCTCACGGACGGCGCCGCCGCCGGTCGGCACCTAGAGGGGGGAAACAGCCGCATCGGGTCTATACGGAGGGGACGTTGCTCCCAAGTGTTTCTATATATGGGATGGCCTACCACAAGCATGTGGTGTGGTGGCATGTCTGAAGAGGCGGCACGAATCTCCGGGGTGTGGCCCCCTCACGGACGGCGCCACCACCGGCACCTGGAGGGGGGAAACGGCCGCGTCGGGTCTACACGGAGGGGATCTTGCTGTGGGTTTCGTCCGGATGTTGCTCCCAGGTGTTTCTATGGGCTGACCTAACACAACCGGGTGGAGAGGTCCACTGGTCAAAGCCCGTCCGTGGAAAGTCAAAAGGCTAGATCTCGTGGTCAACCGCTCCAGGGTTAGGCGGGACGGGGGCCCTGGGGGGGGTAGCAATGCCACCGGAGCGTCGCACCGGGCCCTCATACATGCGGGGTGGTGTGGTGGCATGTCTGAAGAGGCGGCACGGATCTCCGAGGTGTGGCCCCCCTCACGGACGGCGCCACCGCCGGCACCTGGAGGGGGGAAACGGACGCGTCGTGTCTATACGGAGGGGATCTTGCTGCGGGTTTGGCCCCGATGTTACTCCCAGGTGTTCCTATGGGCTGACCTAACACAACCGGGTGGAGAGGTCCACTGGTCAAAGCCCGTCCGTGGAAAGTCAAAGGGCTAGATTCTGTGGTCAAACGCTCTAGAGGTTAGGCGGGACGGGGCCCTGGGGGGGGGGGGGTTAGTAATGCCACCGGAGCATCGCACCGGGCCCTCATACATGCAGGGAGGTGTGGTGGCATGTCTGAAGAGGCGGCATGCGTTCCGGGTGTGGGCCCCCCTCACGGACGGCGTTGCCGCCGGCACCTGGAGGGGGGGGAAACGGACGCGTCGGGTCTACACGGAGGGGATTTGCTGTGGGTTGGCCCCAATGTTGCTCCCAGGTGTTCCTATGGGCTGACCTAACACAACGTGGGGGAGAGGTCCACTGGTCAAAGCCCGTCCGTGGAAAGTCAAAGGGCTAGATCTCGTGGTCAACCGCTCCAGGGTTAGGCGGGACGGGGCCCGTCGGTCTACTCTAGGCATGTCTGAAGAGGCGGCACGCATCTCCGGGGTGTGGCCCCCATCAAGGACGACGCCGCCGCCGGCACCTGGAGGGGGGAAACAGACGCGTCGGGTCTACACGGAGGGGATGTTGCTGTGGGTTTGGCCCGGATGTTGCTCCCAGGTGTTCCTATGGGCTGAAGTAACACAAACGGGTGGAGAGGTCCACTGGTCAAAGCCCGTCCGTGGAAAGTCAAAGGGCTAGATCTCGTGGTCAACCGCTCCAGGGTTAGGCGGGATGGGGGCCCTAGGGGGGTAGCAATGCCACCGAAGCGTCGCACCGGGCCCTCATACATGCGGGGAGGTGTGGTGGCATGTCTGAAGAGGCGGCACGCGTCTCCGGGGTGTGGCCCCCCTCACGGACGGCACCGCCGCCGACACCTGGAGGGGGGAAACGGACGCGTCGGGTCTACATGGAGGGGATCTTGCTGTGGGTTTGGCCCGGATGTTGCTCGCAGGTGTTCCTATGGGCTGACCTAACACAACCAGGTGAAGAGGTCCACTGGTCAAAGCCCTTTCGTGGAAAGTCAAAGGGCTAGATCTCGTCATCAACCGCTCCAGGGTTAGGCGGGACGGGGGGCCCTGGGGGGGGGGGGGGTAGCAATGCCACCGGAGCGTCGCATCGGGCCCTCATACATGCGGGGAGGTGTGGTGGCATGTCTGAAGAGGCGGCACGCGTCTCCGGGGTGTGGCCCCTCTAACGGACGGCGATGACACAGTAATAGACGTTCTGCGGTAATGGCGCGGCGTGAATATTATTAAATACTCGGAGCGCGATAAAATCATGAGTTTTTTACATGACGTGGGAAGATGTGCTATAGGACTGATGGTAATTTTTCATAATTTTTGGTGATGGAGAAGTATCTGAACACTTCCCTCTACGTGGATTGCTCTTCGCGTGTCTACGACTGTGGCCGGCGGCCTCCGGGGGCTAGCATGCCGCCAAATATTGCGTAGGCGGCCTCCCACAAGTCTGGAAGTGTTGTGGCGGTTGCAAACGCCAGGCACGCGTCTCCGGGGTGTGGCCCCCTCACGGACGGCGCCGCCGCCGGCACCTGGAGGGGGAGAACCGCCGTGTCGGGTCTACACGGAGGGGATCTTGCTGTGGGTTTAGCCCGGATGTTGCTCCCAGGTGTTTCTATGGGCCCGGATGTTGCTCCCAGGTCTTCAGTCTCGTTCATAGTTTATCATTGAATCACTCAACTCATGCCTTGTTTTCTTCTGGTTTTATCACTACTAGGAAAACGGCTATAACTAATATGGACATTAATGGCGCACCATGTATGTGGTGCGCCACTGCTATATAGCAGTGGCGCACCAGATATAGGTACGTCATTATTGGCCACATTACTAATGGCGCACCTGGTGTGTGGTGCGCCATTACTAGTTTTGAAAAAAATATATAAAAAAAACATGTTAGCAGTGGCGCACCAGTGGATAGTGCGCCACTACTAGTTAAATATATAAAAAAAACATGTTAGCAGTGGCGCACCAGTGGATAGTGCGCCACTACTTTTTTTCAAAACTAGTAATGGCGCACCACACACCAGGTGCGCCATTAGTAACCCTGGTTACTAATGGCGCATTCTTAGGTGGTGCGCCATTGGTAACCTGGGAGCAGCTAGATATTTTGGACAGCCACCTACCACACTCATTTTCCCCACTTCATTCTCTCCACCTCTACCAAGCTTGGTCTCTGCTGCCTCCTCCTCCTCACCTCATTTGCACCATAGATTCACCCAAATTAAGTGGTTAAATTTCGTTTTTTTGATAGGTAAGTAAGGGGAAAGCTTTCTTTATGTTCTAGATCTACTTTTTTCTCCCTCCAACAATGTACACACTTTTTATGGCCTAGATCTACGTATGTTTGTGGTGTTGCATATGTTTGTGTTTGCAGGTACCGGTATTTGAAATGCGATAGTTGCCAATATTTTGCCGGAATGTTGATTCATTTCCGTTTCGGCGAGAATTTGGCACTATGCATTCTTTTTGGTCCTATTTTTAGGCAAAGTCATGCCAAATTTTTTTTTTTTGGTTCTAAAATATCGTTTTGCTCTACCCCGCAGGCGACCATGGTCCGCACGATGACCGAAGGCATCGTGAATAGGTTTTTGAGCTCCGCGAAGGCCGAGATGCTTCAAAAGAACGAGACGGAGATAAGATGTCCGTGTCGAAGATGCAAGCTGAAGAGCCTTATGGACCCGGATTCCGTACAGGTGCGGGACCACCTGCTCTTGCGTGGTTTCATGGATGGCTATCGGTGGCAAGGTGATGAAGATGATTATGAAGTCGTCCATGGGGGCCGGGCAAGAAATGAGGAAGGGCAGCAAGACAACCACGGCGAGGGCGGGCGAGAAGACGAAGAATCTCCAGGACATGATCACGAAGTAGATGCAGTACACAGTCATCATGTAGAAGATGCCGGACATGATGATGAGGAAGATCAAGATGAAGGGCATGATCATGAAGATGAAGATGCCGGAGCAGATGACGATGGACCATCGATGGGTTGGGTGCAGGACCCTCATATTCAAGAGCTGCTTCTCAAGCAGACGGATAACGCCAGAGCTGCCGCCCGAGAGAAAGCCAAGCTGGATCAACTAGAGATAGACGCGGTTACTCCATTGTATGAAGGATGCAGGCCCGAGGATACCCGCCTGAAAGTAACGCTCATGGCTCTGGAGATAAAGGTAAAACACAAAATGACCGACGCATGCTTCGACGAGAACATGTCATTCTGGCACGAACGTCTTCCCAAGGGGAACAAGTGCCCGACCAGTTTCGAGGAGGCGAAGAAAATCGTGTGTCCTCTGGATTTACCGCACGTGAAATACCATGTGTGCATGAACAATTGCATCATTTATCGGGATGAGCACGCGGAGTCTACCATATGTCCGGTGTGCGGCGTCACTCGATACAAGAAGAGGAAGAAAGCTCCTCGAAAAGTGGTGTGGTACTTTTCGATCACTCCTCGTCTGCAGCGGTATTTCGCGGACCCTAAGGTAGCAAAGCTCCTGCGTTGGCACGCGGATAGGGAGGAGAAGAAGCGGGAAGATGACGGAAATGATCCGGAGATAAATAAAAAAGACAAGATGCTGAGTCACCCTAAGGATGCGAGCCAGTGGCAAGCGTTGAACTTCGAACACCCAGAATTTGGGGACAATCCAAGGAACGTCGTGCTGGGCGCGAGCACCGATGGAGTCAATCCGTTT
Source organism: Thinopyrum elongatum (assembly GCA_011799875.1). NCBI lineage: Eukaryota > Viridiplantae > Streptophyta > Magnoliopsida > Poales > Poaceae > Thinopyrum > Thinopyrum elongatum. The sequence continues at coordinate 116,782,795 of CM022303.1, read as the reverse complement.
GGCAGCCAGAGAAGCACACATAGCACCTGGCCTATGTTTGTGTGGATGTACAACCTTCCCCCCTGGTTGTGCATGAAGAGGAAGTACATTCACATGAGTATGCTAATTGAAGGGCCGAAACATCAATCTGTATCTGGGGCTGCTGAAAGAGGAGCTAGACACGCTGTGGAAAACGGCAGCCAATACGTGGGACGCCGCAGAGAAAGAATATTTCCCTATGAGAGCCGCACTGCTCACGACGGTGCACGACTATCTCGGTTACAGATATGTCGCGGGGTAGGTGGTCCACGGATTTTCTGGATGCGTCAGGTGCATGGATGACACAACGTATCGCCAGCTAGATAGAGATCCTGGGTCTTCGAAAACCGTGTTCATGGGACATCGAAGGTGGCTTCGTGACGATGACTCATGGAGAAAACGTAAGGATCTGTTCGATGGTGAAACCGAACCCCGAAGACGCCCGCGTACGAGGAGCGGCGAGGAAATAGACGAGCTGTTGAAAAATTGGAAAGAGTGCCCACCGCCGGGAAAGAAGTGAAAGGCGCCAGAGCCGGGAAAGAAGCGAAAGGCGCCAGAGCCGCTGCTGAAGGTATGGAAAACGAGGTCTGTTTTCTGGGACTTGCCGTACTGGAAGATCCTCCGTGTGCCTCACAGCCTTGATGTCATGCATATCACGAAGAACGTGTGTGAGAGTCTTCTTGGTACCCTGCTCAACATGCCAGAGAGGACCAAAGATGGGCCGAAAGCAAGGGCAGACTTGAAATCAATGGGCATCAGGGAGGAGCTTCACGCTAATGATGTTGATGATGATGATGATGATGATGATGATGAGGCGAAGGACACGGAAAGTCGTCGCAAAGCCAAAAAGGCCAAGAAGATCGGAAATGACTGCCCTCCCGCATGCTTCACTCTAAGTCAGGAGGAGATCGAGCAGTTTTTCACCTGCCTCGTAGGAGTAAAACTTCCTTACGGTTACGCGGGGAAGATAAGCAAATACCTAGACTCAGCGAAGCAGATGTTCAGCGGGATGAAGTCTCACGACTATCACGTGCTGATGACGCAGATACTTCCAGTTGCAATCCGTGGGATCATGGACGCGCACGTCCGTGAAACGCTATTTGGCCTATGCAACTTTTTCGACGTCATCTCTCGGAAGTCGGTTGGCGTGAGGCAACTCAGAAGGCTACAGGAAGAGATCGTGGTGATACTATGCGAGCTTGAGATGTACTTCCCGCCCGCATTCTTCGACGTTATGGTGCATCTGCTGGTCCATATCGTGGAGGATATCATCCAACTCGGGTCGACGTTCCTGCACAGCATGATGTCGTTCGAAAGGATGAATGGTGTCATCAAAGGATACGTTCGCAACATGTCACGTCCAGAGGGAAGCATAGCCAAGGGCTTTCTGACCGAAGAGTGCATCTCCTACTGCACGAATTATCTAGGCATCGAGAACCCCGTTGGTCTGCCCGTCAACAGGCACCTCGGCAGGCTCGCTGGATGGGGTCACCGCGAGGGTCGCCGCGAAATGCATGTCGACTTCAAGGGTCGACTCGCCGACTTTGAAAGAGCAAACCTAGTCGCGCTACAACACATAGACGTGGTCGATCCTTGGGTGGTAGAGCACAAAACCTTTATTGAGAAGACGTACAATGACCGAGGCCAACAGAGGACGGACGGAGATATAATCAAAGAGCACAACTCATGTTTTACGCGTTGGTTCAAGGAGAAGCTTCTGTCGTACCCTTTACATGAAGATTCTTCCGCGGAAGAAAAACTCATATTCGCCTTGTCACAGGGCGCCGAGCACAACCTGATGACCTATGAGGCGTACGATATCAACAGCTACACATTCTACACCGAGGAAAAGGACATGAAGAGCGATGATTATCAGAACTCCGGGGTAACGATGGAATCCTACACCGGTAACGACAAGGACAGATACTACGGAAGGATCGAGGAGATCTGGGAGCTGAGCTACGCTGGAGAGAAGGTCCCGATGTTCCGTGTCAGATGGGCCAAGAGCGTCCTAAAAGAAGACCGGTATTTCACCACCATGGTTATATCCGAAGCCAAATCCAAGACCGCGGGCGCAAACGTCACCGCGAAAAATGAGCCATGGGTACTGGCTTCCCAAGTGGACCAATGCTTCTTCATTACCGACCCGTCAACGCCCAGTCGTGTTGTCGTGAGGAGAGGCAAAAGGAAGATCATCGGAATGGATGGAGTCGGCAATGAGCAAGACTTCGACAAGTACGGCGACCCGAAGATGGAACATGACGACGACGATGAAGTACCATACACCAGAAGAAGAAGCAGGACCACCCTACCTAAAGGACGTCCGTTCAAGAGAAGAACTCCATTTGCGAAAAACAAGGGCAAGAAGATTGTGAAAAGATAGCTAAGATCGATTGTATTTAAATTGTAGTCTTCATTTCTCGATTGTATTTCGACATATGGAAATGGCACTTTTTGGATTGTAGTCTTCATCTCCCAAGTTGAAGTATCGACCACTTTCTTCTTGGATTTGGAATTTTTGTTCTTCTCCCTCTTGTTTTGTTGCAAATCATCATTTACAGGCACCTTGGGCTTCTTTGTGTTTTCTTCTGGTATTTTAATTGTTTTTATTTATGTTTATTCTGGTAAAAAAAAAGTTACTAATGGCGCACCAGGAGAAGGTGCGCCATTGCTATCAAGGTATTTATGGCGCACCCCTAGGAGGTGCGCCATTGATATACCAATTTTTATTTATGTTTATTCTGGTATTTTATTTTTCAGTGTTCCTTTTCCGGCTTAAATTTGCAAACATTTTTTTGAAAATGCGAACATTTTTCTAACTCACAAAAAGTATTGAATTTGTTAATATTTTTTGAACTCATGAATATTTTTAAATTTCATGGGCACTTTCTGAATTCATGAATATTTTTTCAAATTTGATGATATTTTTTCATATTCATAAATGTTTTACCAATTCACAAATGTTTTGCAACGCAAGTATTTGAAAATTAATAATAACTACTTATATCGTAACATTTTAAAATTTATGGTCATTTTCTAAAAAATTATTACATGCAACTAAAAATCCAAAAAAAAAAAGATAGTAATTGTGCACCAGGAGAAGGTTCGCCATTGCTATCACGGTTTTTATGGCGCACCCCTAGAAGGTGCGCCATTGGTATACGTATTTTTATGGCGCACCCCTAAAAGGTGCGCCATTGCTAACCCTCCCCCCACTCCCACTTGCTCCCCTCTCTCCCTCCCTCGTCAGATCCACGCGCCCTCCCCCGAGCCCTCGACCTGCTGCCCTCGACCTGCGCCGCCGCCCCGACCCACTGCGCCGCCGCCCCTACCTGCGCTGCCGCCCGGACCCACTGCGCCGCCGCCCCTACCTACGCCGCCGCCCAGACCCACTGCGCCGCCCCTAGCTTCCCTTCACTCCTCAATCGCCCTCTCGGCCTCCCTTCCTCCTCCAGATCCGCCTCCCCGAGCACGGCCGCCGCGCGTCACCGCGGCCACCGACCGCCCCGTGCTCCTTCGTCGTGCCTAGGAGCTGCGCCAGGAGCAACACCATCATCACCTTCATCGCCTACGTCCACGGATTGGAGCCGGGTCATCAAGGATCGAGCGCATCGACCTCTTCTTCCTCATCACCGACCACTGCTTCTCGGCGTCGATCCGCGCTGCCCCGACCACCCTCGGCCTCGCCGTCTCCTTCCCCAGCTCCGCGGTGAGCGTCTCCATCGATTCCCCCGCTTTTCCCCTTGTTTAGTCGCCGTTTGTGCCGCCCACCACTTCCCTGCGGGCTCGTGCTCACCGCGCCGCCCGCCCCTCGCGTGGCCGTGCGCCACCCACGCCCTGCCTCGCTGTGTTGTCGTGCACTCATTGCTGCTCCCCCGCGCCGTCCATGCACGCGCCACGCCCGCTCACCCAAGCCCGTGTGCTGCTGCCGCTCGCTGTGTTCTGTTGCCGCTTGTACTGCCGCTGCTCCTGCTAAGCTCTGTTGTACATACTGTACGCTTCCGCATTTTTCTTCGGTTGCTTGGTAATGAGCAAAAATCAGTGCTCTCTGAAAACCAATGAGATAATTTCCACCAACACACTGTTTCAATAGTGTTTTAAGGACTTATAGAGTGTAGAGGAGCTGCTAGTCTAAGAATTTGTTATAAAAAAAATGTAGACATGAATACTGGTTAAATATCTGGGCAAAGAAGAAATCGTACTATTAATGTGTTGCTTTTCTCTTCCGATTCTTTTGGACAGTCGTTCAACTTATATGTAATCGATGCTATTTGTTAGTAGGACCATGAATCGTGCTATTAATGTGTTGCTTTTCTCTTCCGATCCTTTTGTTGCATACTTATATATTGCTTATATATTGTCTGTGAATTGCTACTAACGTTTTGTTTGTCTAGTGCATAGAGATGCCGTCGTATGTCGTGTACAAGGGTAAGGTTCCCGGAGTCTACGACGACTGGGAGGAGTGTCGGAGACAGGTTCACCGTTTCAGCGGTAACAGTTACAAAGGGTACACCACTAGGGCGGAGGCGGAAGCTAGATACGCGCGCTATCTAGCGGGAGAGAGGAGGGAGCGGAGGAGGAACCGGATGAAAACCAGTTTCATCGCGATGATGCTCATCGTGACCGCAGCTCTCTTTTATGTGATGGTAGTTTAGATGATCGATATCGACTTTGTAATGTGACGACAAACTCGGCTAATATATATGATGAACTTTGCTAATGTCTCTAGACCTAAACTTGGCTAATGTTTGAACTTTGTTCGCTATTTCGAATTTGGAGACTAATATGATGAATTCTATTGTGTGATGTTTATATTCTGTGCTGTGTAACGTGTATTTTGTAACCTGTGCAAATACCAGAAAAGCAAAAAATAATAATTCCTAATATTCATAGTAGTGGCGCACCATATTGAGCATTAGTGGCGCACCAGGGCTAAATACCAGTGGCGCATTATGGGGCATAGTAATGGCGCACTTGGGGGCATACGTGAAGGTAAATATGGCCCCCTAGAAGGCATAGTAATGGCGCACTGTTGGACATAGTAATGGCGCACTACCAGGTGCGCCACTATTATCTGGTATACTAATGGCGCACCAGAGGTGCGCCATTAGTATTTGTTACTAGTGGCGTGGTAATAGTGGCGCACCTATAGTGCGCCATTAATGGCAAAAATAGGTACGCCACTAACAGGCTTTTTTCTCATGATTGTAGGAACTCTATAGAGTTCTTGACGAGCACAAGGCCAGAGCCAACGTGGTCTTGCTGGCGGCTGCGAAGAAGAAAACTCGTCAGTTGTAGTACGAGGTGCGCTGGGTTGCCGTCTCGCACTACTACCACACCTACCTTCATCAAAAGATGAGCAAAACTGAAGCGCAAAAGCAACGACTTACCTTGAATAGGGAGCAGTTCATGAGGGTAACTATTACTGACTTTTCATTCCAACATATAAGCAGTCAATTTAATTGTTTCGTGCTCACATGTCATGCTTCCAAAATTTGCATAGGTTATTCCTCCTTGGTGCTATGCAAAGGATGACGGATGGGCGAGTTTGGTGGATAGGTGGCTCAGCGACGATGCAGAGTTTGCTGCCAAGAGCAGCAAGGCCCGGGCTAACCGTGGAAAAGACGGGACACACGGCCAAGGAAACAGGAACCACTAGGGCTTCAAGGCCATGAAGGTATATCTATATGCATGATGCATTTTTGTTCTTCTTTTTACCGTCATGATCTTATGTATGGCTAACTTCTATTTGACGTTGCAGGAGGACAAGTTGAAGAGGCCGCTCTCAGACATGGAGTCGTGGAAGATGGCCCGTGAGTGGAGTGATCGCAAGGCCGGCGAGAGCCAGTACTACGGCAAGACCGAGGAGCACATGGAGTCTTACACTCAGCAGTTTTAGAGGTTGCATCCGCCTGGTCTGGATGCTCCTGACGTCGTCCAGTCTCAGATCGACGACACGGCGGTGGTGGCCATCCAACCGAAGTCCCATGGCCGGTACCCGTGTTTCGATGACTTGATCACTCCTTCGGTCTCGTACACACGGCTTCGGGCTACCAACTCGAGCCCGTTAGAGAGTACGGGGCGTTCGCAGCCTCCCTTAGCCCGCCAGCATGCTGTAAGTACTTCCCCCTTTTCTTCTTTCTCTCTAATTTTCTCAGTTTATTTTCAGCATTGCCCACTTAGAAACAACCTAAATTTTGTAGGCATATAAGGCCTTTGTCGAGCATAAGAATCTTGTGGTGCGGGAGTACTTGCAACGAGTGAAGGCAAACGATGATTACAACCGTCAAATGATGGCGGTTAGTTTTGCCCTCTTAAAACCAAGCTAAAATTTGCACTTTCATTCCTTCTGACCTTCTAGTTTGCTTGTTTAACTAACATCCAGGCTATGTTGGCGTCTTAGACTAACCGCACGGATCCACCACAAATGGGACCCCCACCACCACTTGCTGGAGAACCCCCACACGTGCCCACGTTCGATGAATGGGTGGCACTAGGTAGTGAGACTCCGGTTAGTACATTTGCCCTTACAATCTCTTCATTCAATACTATCATATCATATTTACCATTACAATCTCTTCTCAAACATGTAGGGGACCGGCAGCTCGACTCCAGTCACTCCGATCTGGCAAGGAGGTGGTGGTCTTGGTGGTGGCGGTCTTGGCGATGGTGGTTTTGGCGGCGGTGGTCTTGCTTGATGTCGATGATGATACCCGTGCATGTGGTCGTCGTGCCATACTTTTCATGTTCCTACTTGTTAGTTTCTTTAGATGACGATGATGATGTTCCATGTCTTGCAATACTTATGTTCATGAAGTTTCGCCGATGATGATCTTTAGATGATGAACTTGAGTATATTTAGATGATGATGATGATCTTGAGTATCTTTAGATGATGAACATGATGATGATCTGTCATATTTCTGTGTATATATGCATAATCTCATATTTTGTGTCTTTGAATGCTGTCAAATTGAATGAAAAAGAGAAAACAGGGCATATAAAAAAAACAGAACAGAACTATGCCCAGGTGAACCCAGCAGCCGACACGTGGCAGGCTATGCCGATGGCTAAGCCATCGGCATAGACCTTCACCCGTGGACGCCCAGAGGTCGACACGTGGCTATCTAAGCCGACGGCCCCGTCGGCATAGTTTTTTGTCCAGGGCGATCTGCTGCCGCCACGTGGCGTAGGTAAGCCAACGGCCTGGGCCTATGCCGACGGCCTGGCCGTCTGCTTACCTACGCCACGTGGCGGCCCGTGGTTCGGCTGGCGTAGTGACGGCGCCGTCAACGGCCGTCCCATGCAAAACTACGCCGACGGTCATTCTACGCCGACGGCCGTACGGACGCCGTCGGCCTAGGACCCTATGCCGACGGCATATCTATGCCGACGGTCTGACAAGAGTACGCTGACGTATTCTACGCCGACGGGCCTATGCCGACGGGCCTATGCCGACGGCTTAGATCTACGCCTACGGGAAGGAGCCTATGCCGACGGCCCCGTGGATCCGGTAGTGAAGGAGGGCCAGTCCGTTTTCCTACCGAATTCAGGATAGAGAAAAAGCGAACCGAGTTGAGTTGATGTTTTATTAGAAGAGATGGAAACCCTACTATCTATATCTTCCTCTATCCATATAAAGTGTTCTGATTGTTCATGTGTTGTTACGGCCCTAAACAGAAGTGTTAATTTTTTTGGATTAATTTGAACTGCTTACCACATATGTTACGTGGTCCCTAAACAGAAGTGTTCATGTGCTGCAACAGAAACATTCACGCATTTGAAAATAAATAAATAAATAATACTCATACATTTTGAATAGATGATCATATTAAAAAAGAACTGCTCACATGTAATATTCGAGTATTTTACCCGAGAGAACAAAGAAACAAACAAAAAGAAGGTGAAAGATGGAGCAAATAAAAGAATCCTATATACCTAAGTACAGAGAAACTACCTCGCAAAAAGAAGTATAGAGAAACAACAGAAAAGGAAAATGCTAATGAAGTTTTGAACGTTTACTACTTCTTTTTAATGCTCATGTAATCTTTTATACTCCATTATCCTATTTACCTTAACATGCAACCTATCTACCTCAGCAGTCCCGCCATGACAACATGTGATTCTATTCCTATAGCCCCGCATGGGTTTCCATTCCAAGATTAACGGACATCGACCAGCATACAAAAGGACCTCTCTCTACCACGAAAAAAAAAACACTTCAGCCCTCTCAGAAGTTGCACTCGCAACCCATCAAGCCCTCCTTCCCTACAAAAATATTTCTCTCGAAACAGGCTTTCGTCCCATTTTATATATAAAGCAACATCCAAACAAAGTACACGGCGGAACGACACAAAGTGATTAGGTAGCCCTCAGATAGTACCGATCCTAGGATTATCGGATCACGCAAGCCACACGTGACTACGCTACCAAGAGAAAGAACAGGAAGAACTAAAACAACGCCACGCTACACCCTATAACACTTAAACTCCACGACAACGCCCCCAGGAGGGAGAACGGCGCTAGGCGTCGCCACTGCCAAGTCCATAAGGATAAAAGGTTTTCACCCGAAACCCGGACACGAAGAGGAGCACCACGACGATGTCTTCAAGAAGATAACGGCGCCCGCGAGCGTCACCGTCGTCAGCGCAAAGCGTGGAGCTTTCGCTCAGCACCTCCCTGCGCCAACATGAGGTCTACAAGACAAACGCGACGAGGTTACAACTCTAGATCCGGATAGGGGCGATGCCATTGCTAGATAGCATGCCCAAGCCACCCGCTGCTCCACCTCTCGCCACCCACACAACCAAGAGGGAAGTCCATCACCGCCGCCATGGAGCTCGCCGAAGAGCCACCCGTGCGGACAGCCATCCGGGCCGCCGCCCAGGCATCCATGTCAGAGACACGACCAACCGACCACATCACGGTGCAACCACCACAGTAGGAGGAATAAAAGGTGTCTCCTTTCACTCCTAGCCCGGCATCGGCCACAGAGTTTGGGTCGACGTCTCCACAGTAGGAGGCATCTATGCCCGCGTCTCCAGCCAGTCCCGGTGGACTGGGGGAGACACAACCCCATGACTACCGACGGCCGTCGCCGACCACACTTGCACAACGCCATGTCCGTGGTCTTAAGCGCCGTTGTACAAAAATATTTTCCCCGGTCTATGGCTTGGCGATCAGGATCCGATGTCCGCGTGATGGCGATCCTCCGGCATGACCACCGGTCCAGCTCACCACCGCACCTCTCCAGGATTCTCTTTGGCCATTCCCCTTGCTAGCGGTGCCTACGTCGCCGAGGCTCGTTCCACGATGGTAGCTCCGGTGTCGCTGGGGAGGTTAATCTGGTCAAGATCTGAAGTTGGATTTATGTCTTGTCGCACTCTAGTAGCCACGCAACCTTAGCCATGGAGTGGGACGCGATGCCGAGCAGGGATTCTTTTCCGACCTGGAAGGGTCGATCTGCTGGCCAGGCCAGGCATGGCCTCTGATCACATCGACAACTTGGAGGAGTGCCAGATATAGCTCCTCCGGTGGATGCCTCCCCGACTGATTCAGATAGGAGCTTCTAATGCGGCAATGGTAGCCACTTTTTGGCTGGCTGAGCTCTTGCATCTGGGAGAAAGTCTTGTTCTTTTGTATTCCTAGTGGGTTTGCGGGCAAGGACGGCGAAGTTTCGACGTTTGTGGGGTTCAAAATTCTATACTATGTTCTTCAATGTACGAAGCCAGCCACGTCTCTTTTTTGCGCTATGAACAGTCGGGCAGCCACGACTGGCCGAGCAGGCAGCGATGAGAGGAAAAGGGTCCACACCGCTGCGTCCTGCGAGAGCGAGAAAATATCTCCTCTCTCTCCCTCCTCCCCTCCTCTTCTCCATGCCGCCGCCGCCTCCTCCTCTTCCCCGTCCCTCACGGCCGCCTCGCCCCCTCCGCCTTCAGTGCCTCCTCCTCCCTTTCCTCTCCTCCTTCCCTGCCCCGCGTCCATCCTCCTCCCCCCGCTCCCCCGTATCAGCCGCAGCCTCTTCCCTGCCTTCCCATCTCGCCCGAAACACCGCTCCTGGAGCCCTTCCCAGTCCACGGTGGAGCCCCCATCCCAGCTCCACATCCGAGATCCGCGACAAGGGAGGGGTGGATCGATGATGTTGCAGCAAAGAAGAGGATGGGAGATGGGAACGAGGGTGGGTGGTGGTGAGGCATCGGCACTGGAGACGCACATCCGCGGCGGATCGGGATAGGTGACGAGGACGACCTGTGACTCCTCATGGCAAAGGTAATTTCTCACGTCCCCTCCCTGGCTCCCTTCCTCTGCTTCCCTGCTGTCGTATCCCCACCATCCGGCTTGTGGAGAAGTCTCAGTTGAGGAGAGGGTGGCGCTGCCGTATCCATTCTCCTCAAAGAATGTGTTTCCCTTTCCCCTTCCTCAATCTGCCTTTTCCCAGTTGTTCTCGCTTCTTTGAGCATGGGCTGATGTGTAGGCTTGATCTATTATTTTGCAGGTCTTGCTTGCCGTTGGTTGTAACATCATCGTTTCCCAGACAGGTTTGTCTGATTCGAGATTCAATTTTTTTTGCCCGTCCATGCATCTTTGGTTCTATCTGCTAGGCAATTGTTTTCTTCGAATGGCTACATGTACTTCTGTAGCTTGTTAATTCCTTCTCAGCTTGTTTTATATGCATGTGTATGGACAAACTAATGTGTCTTTGTGTTGGTTGTTCCTTCCTTGCCGATATGGCAACTATTTTACATGCTGGCCAGTTAAGGTTTGTTGCAAATAATAGTGGATGTTGGGCCACCTCCACACCGCAAGAGATGGAGATGGTTGACGCCGGAACCGGTGGTTGAGGTCGAGTACGCCTCGTTGTTGTCGCTGTCTACATCCGTTACGGTGCTGCTGCAGTTTGGCTTTTCCTCTTCCTATTGCTTTTATTCTCTCCTGTTATCCCTTGGTGTTCATAATCTCAGGACGACACTTGATTTCAGTGTGAGGAACTTGCTGTTGCTGGCACCAGATTCAGCAGGGGGGATATCTATGAGGCCTTTCATTCTTGTGGGATTCCCACACATCTTGCAAGTTCAAGGGGGTGAGCTCAGCTGAATACGCGCCGACGTAGGTGTACCTTTGCAAGCCGAGTATGTATCTTGCTCTAATTTGCTGACAGGGTAACAGGTACAGTCACCAATCCATAGGCACTTCTGCACTTTTGGCTATTTCTTGGTCACATGGCTGATTTATTTTTCAAGATCTATGTGGAAGATCATCATTATGTTGAGTTTTAGTGAGAAAAGTCATTGTCGTTCTAACTTTGGTATTTGATTTAATGTACTGCTTCCATCATTTCTCCATGAGGTGGAAAAATGATGGGTAGAACATCTAAGGCCAATAATCATATATTTTTGATGACGCAAGGTGTTATTTCAGCTACAATAACGAACTGATTACAAATCCATGTGTAACATCACTGTTTTCTGCTACATTTGTTATTCAGGTCCAGTAGCCAGTGGTTCTTTGCGGAATTGTTCAAAAGGATATTTTGAGGTGCTTGTCCAGATGTGATTATTTCTCTTCAGTGACAGGTCAATCATATATTTCTTTCATCTAATTTTGTGCTTTGTTATCTACAAACTAATAGGTCGTTCTGTCTACATACTATCATGCCATGAAACTGTGATAGGTTTGCCCCTGTTTTTGTTTGTGTTGCCAAATCATTTCAAAATATGTCCTTCATACAGAGTTAGAATATTTTAAGGTTACAATGGCAACCTAAAATAATGGAAGCTTTTCAACATTACCAAAGTTCCACTCCTGTTTCTGTTTATTTTGGTCGCTCTAGGAATTTCTAGCTCATTTGTACGTACCTCTGGTTAGTGTTATTGTTGAAAATTGAATTAGTAAAATAGCTTGTGATAAAAATAAGAAAGATATAGTGGCCACCTGTGTGTTAATTATTGTTTCAAACCTGAAAAATGAAAAGTCCATAAAAAAATCCCTAAATGTTTTCCCCTTAGGACAAAGTTGTTGTTTTTGAGGAGCAAGGTACACGATACATATGTAGGGCCTCTTTGGTCAATGTCTCAATGGATAAAAGCCAATGCATGTTCACTTTACAAAAAAAGAAGGAGAGAAAACCTTCATGTGTTTCAGATGCTTACTCATGGTGATGCCAACCTTTTGCTATTGCAAACGTTACTGGTTCTCTCATATCAATATCACCTTCTTTTCGGTTGCAGCAAACATTACTTGAACTTTCATGAGTTTGTTTACAATTCCGAACTCCTCGAATTGAACGGCTCATCTACTAAAGTACTCTGTTTGTGTACAGTTTTGTAGGAGTTTGGAGTACTCTGAGCACCTACCTGTATCATGCCATCTAAACCACTTGCACAACAGGAGTTTTGCTTGGCACGGGTAATCTTCCTCTCCTTCCTCCCTCATAGTCTCTAGCCGCCCTCTCCCTCTAGATCCAAATTTAGCTCTTAGGTGTAAGAGTTTGCATCATGAATGAAATCAGAGTTGATTCTCATTTCAGTACTAGGTGGGTAGGGATTAATCCATCAAAATGAATGATTATAGTTAGGAAACCTGTCAATATGGTTATATGTATTAGTAATAATATTTTAAATTTATTCAAACAGGAAAAGCATGTGATTGTTTCTATTTAGTATTTAGTATTTCTGGAAAACTATACGCGTTCTTGCTAATTTCATACTACTAGATTACAGTGGTACATGCTCTTGCTTGTCTACAAAAACCCTGAAGAAGTGCTAGGCAGGACAAGGCCAGCCACGTCGCCCCTAAATCGCTATGAACAGTACTGCTGCCACCGCCTGTAAATTCTGCCCCCCGCCGAGGACATTTTTAGTCTTTTCAGTCGTTGGTTCTTCTTCACTTCTTCATTTTTCTTTTTTGTGCATAACAGGTGGGCCTCAAATGTCCTCGGGCCCATCGTTCTCGTGCGTCCCGTGTGTGTCCTGCGTGAGAGAAGGGAGGGAGGTGGGGTGGATCGAGCGGCGAGGTGAAAACCTAGCGCCACCAATCCCGTGCGTCTTCGAGCAGCCAATCCAGCCCCGCTCCCCTTCCCTCTCCACGGCGCCACCGCCTCCTCCCCTTCTACCCTGCTCTCCACTGCGCCGCCTCTTCCTCCCCCTCACTGTTCTCTCTAGCGACGGCAAAGATCTGCCGGCAAAGGGAGACGACGGCGGCGCTCGATCCGATCTGCTGAAGAGAAAAGATGAGCGGGAGAGGAGGGAGAAAGAGAGAGGAAAGAGGAGAGGGAGGTGTGGCGGCGGATGAGAGAGGGTCACCGGAAGGAGCGCGACGACCTGCAGGCAAAGGGCGGCGGCGGCGCTGCTCGATTTGATCTGCGGGAGAGAGAAGATGAGAGGGAGGGAGAAGGAAGAAGAGGAGAGGAGAGAGAAAGAGAGAGGAAAGAGGAGAGGGGGGCGACGACGGACGGGAGAGGATCACCTGAAGGAGTGCCGCCGGCTCGTCGTCTTTCACACGCACGCAGGTTCGTCCTCCTTCCTTTCTGCTACTCCCTTCCTTTGATTAGTGAAGCTGCAACTACATGTCCCTCTATCTATCCCCCTGTCCTCACTCATGTTTCCTCCCTTTGTCTCATGGATGAAGCTGCCGGCTGCAGGGGTGTTGCGAGGAATTAGAGGTCGTGCGCCGGCCGGAGCAGCAGGAGCAAGGATCTGGCCACCTCTCTTCTCTGCCACGGTTCCCTCCTCTTCCTTAAGCTCTCGAGACGTCGACCTGCAGGTGTAGGTGCTTGTGTCTCAACCATCTTCCTCCCCGTATCCTCACATTTTTAATTTCTGATTCGTGTGTCACCATATTATTGGTAGGCTAGAGTTTGGCCGTGTGCTGTTTATGCTCGGGTTTAATCTCCACAAAAGATGGCCCACACTACTTTACAAGGAGCTGCTGCTGTCCAGTTCAGCGGTATGTTTTCTAGCTGAAGCATTGTTTGAATTTCTATGGCCCAGGCTCCAAGTGGGATTAATTCTTTCATTTTGTTTGTGCTAATGTGAGTGATTTAGTTCTCATAGAAACAAAATTCCGATTGATGTACTGACAAGTGTGTATGGCATACTATTTTTAGGCAAACCATTGTTTAAAAACGAATATGCGGAGGCGTTTTTATGGATGTGCATTTCCCCTGAATCTGGAGAGCTATTCAACCTGCCGCGGACATTTTTGGTGGAATTCAATGCTTCAGCAGGTATTCTTGACCTCTATATTCCCTATCATGTGTATTTAACAAGTAAATATTCAGGGATTCTCGATTTTGCCTTTTTAATCTATGAATGCAATCCTTAATGTGATGGTAAATGTATTATACATTTTTTGTCGAGCAAATATTGATTCATGCCATGCATGTTATGGGCGGGTTTAAAAAAAGTCTTCCTGATTGTAGTGTGACAGCTTTAATCAAAGTTGTTTTAGTTATCCAGCCTTCTATTTTCATTGCTTTTGTATGATTCTTGAAAACAGAGTGTGGGTTGTGTTTATCAATAATATTCTTCAGATGTCAGTTCTGTTGCCAAATGATCTAAACTTGATTTACCCACTTCTAGAACAGAAAAGAATATGGTATTTACCTTCCGTGGATTTACTTGAACGACTGTACAAGTATCTCGGCTTGGTTTATTTCCCATCTCCAATTTGATTAATTGTTTGCCAAGATATTTTTATGGTGTTCTTACTCCTGATTTACTGACATGTTTGATTTGTAGTCTCTTTGTATATAATCAAGTAGCTGTAGCTAAACAAACATATATCTTGCCATGCTTTGGTGAAAGTATTAAAGTTTGTCTCTGGTTTTACTTTCCATGTGCTATCCATACCCATGCTTTATGTAGTTAATTAATAAACTCTCTCTAAATATGATGATCCCATGAGATCAGACAGGTTCATGGGGTGATCTTGTAGCTGAGTTGAAAGTCAGAGGGTTTGTGCTATGGGTGATAAGGAATGGTCATAACCTTATTTGTTGGAATATTGCCAAAGATGATCCAAGCTAATTATTTTAGGCACTTGATCTGTTATATTGCCATAAACTAATTTTGTACTACGCGAACATGAGGATCTTTTAGCAGGTAGACATGTCAAAAACAAGATATATGTCTAACATCTAATTTGAGATGAAGTTGTCCTGCTCAATTAATTTATAGTTTTCTGGATGTTCTGGTTTTCAGCTTGGGAGCAAGTAGAAATACCTGATTTGATGCTTATGCTTCTAAATTTTTCACATTTCGCGAGAGCTAGCTAGGCGTACTTCTCGGTGACCTTGCCGTCTCCAACCCATCCACGGGTATTTCAACTCCCCTTCTATTCTTTCATTTTTCTGTGCACATTTGCTCTACTCTCACTTTTAATTTGCCTGGTATTCTCTCATTTTCTTAATGATTTAGTTTTGCTTGTTCTATCTCCTCCCATGTGCTATTTAGAGTTCTTTTCTCTGTTTTTAATTTGGTTTTTTACATCCTATTTTATTTGAGCTTTTTGGCTACGACATAATGAATGGATTATTGCTTTATTTGGCCTTTATTATATTGTTTCCCATCTACTATATGGTTCACTTTGCTAGCTATAAAAAAAGCATTATAGGTTACTACCTGGTGGACCTCTGAATATTTTTTCACCTCAGCTTGATTGACAAGCTCACCGGCAGGAAATGTAGTATGAGATGATTTCTTTTTAATTTCTCTAGCTTTTCTTATTGGTATGTGCAGAAAGGACAAAGTCTTGTATACTTAATATCGAGTCTTATTCATCTGCATTTTTGGAATACCATTGAAAATCTTGAATTAGTTTTGCTTTGATGGGTAATCTATCACTAAACAGAATATAGCTTCCAGCCTTCACACATAGAGACTAATTTAGTACTTGGGTTGGGCTGTCCTATTTTCTGTGCGGTCGAATAGGAAAGCTAAATGTACAATTTATTGGCTCTGCACCATTTATTGTGCCACATAGAAGTACATCTTTTTCTTATTTCTTTCTAATGCAATCATCAATACCGTACCTTCGTTAATCTTCCCAATTTTTGTTCTCTTTTTGGTCATACATTTGGATTATTATGGATTTTCTGAAGGTGGTGGTGGGGGTTGCACGGCATGTTCCATCTGGTTTCAGGAGTGCGTGCTGCTCCTGAAATTTTTTCTCGGGTTGTCTCTCTTCGTATTTCCACCTTACTTCTGATATTTTATTTATTGCTAATCATTTGAGTTAGTGTACAATCATATATTTGTCACCCATGGCTCCTGATTAGAGAGTTGGACATGCTTGATTGGAGCCGTCGTCGTCCTGGTTGGGGAGATGAGCATGCTTATATTACAAAGATTAGCGTGTAGTCCTTCTATGCGTTCTAATTAGATAGTTTGGCTTGATTTTAGATGCTTACAATCTCTTGTCATAGAATTTTATAACTGCTTCTCATGGAAAGCAGCCCTCTCCCAAGCTGCACTGCTCTTCGTCGCCCCACACCGTCGTGCTCCGCACAGCTCAGCCTGACCATGATGCTCTCAAGCCGCGGAAGCTCATAGCGCAGCCAACGGTGGCGACCTGCTCCCAAGCCACGCTGCTCTCCGTCAGCGCTGACGGACTTGGTTTGTTTTTCAATGTAGGCATCAGGTCTCCGAGTCGTTTAAATCTGAACGCAACACCAAGGTATCACATATTTCTTGTAAAATCTCAGTGTAAGAGTTGTTCCTTCAAGTAAGATTTTGATTGTGTTTTTCCCTTCTGCCTAGCAAAACATATATGATGCTTCTAATTTGTAGGCTGCTAGCCTGACCATTGCCGAACAATACAGCAAAGCATTGCTAAACTTGATAAAAGCAAACATGGAAGCCCTCCCTAATTCATCAATTTACAGAGATCACAGGTGATTCTCTTGCAGACCAGTTAATTAGATTATGAATTTTGTTTATGTTATTGCTGATCTCAAATGCTTAGTTTCTCTGTTTTTTCAGTACGAACCTACAGAACATTGGCTACCCCAATGCACACACACTCGTTTGTTATTGATGCTCAGTTCTGTTTGCTTATAAACAGATAAAAAACAAACCCATTCGGTGGTAGATTCGATCTTGCTGAAGTTTTTCTTATGGACAAAACCAAATGCTGGCCTTTTGACCTGCCTTCAGGTATATAAACGTCCTCATGATTCAAACAAGGCATATGTGTGCTTGCCTCCATGATCTTCTAACACAGTTATTTTCGCTACAGCCGATCAACTGAGCACCTGGATGTTAACAAAAAGCTACATGATAGATGACATTTCTTCTTCACAGGGTTTTGTAAGCAGAGTTGAGCACAAGACCAGGCAAGTCACAGCGCCATTTACACTCTATGTGATAGCACGTTGCGATGGCTTGCCTGCAGACGATCGTGCTTTGCCGCCACTCATTACAAAATATCTACATCTGACATATCAACCATTTATGTATCCTCCGCATGGAAAGCCAGATCAATTGGTGCTGGAATTAGAAAATCAACCTTACACAGCCTATGCACGCGCCGTTCTGTCTGCTGGAGTGACGATGACACTGGATGAAGCTGAGTATTTTTGTTACGCTGTGAAGAGCATTGGTATCCCAGATGAAGAAATGCTGTATGATTTTATGATTGACGAAAGAAGAGCCACGGCAACTGGCCACTTGAAAATAAAAATTTATGGGTTGCCATTACATCTCTGGACGATAAGAGCAGTTGAGCGTGTGCTGCAGCCACATTGCATTGTTGAGGATGTTAATCCAGCCAATCTCAGCTTTCGCAAACTTCGATCAATAAGTTGCACTGCTTGGGCTATTAAAACCCTTGTGCCATTTCCATGGTATATTCTCATTCATGTCTCAAACAAATATGACAAAGAGAGACATGCAGATGGTATGCACCGAAGCACAGAGACATTTTGTATTGGGATTGATAGGACCAGCATAGAAGGGTTCCAACATCCATCACTTGGTAAATCAGAGAAGAAGATTCCTTCTTTCTTACAAGCTCTACAGAGAGGAATGGTGTCCCATTCATACCTAAATGAAGTTGATATACCAGCTGACCAAATGGGAGTTCTTAAAATCATCCTTTCTCCTAACATCCTGTGATCAGAACCAGCCGCCAACAGAAGATAAGTTAACACTGTGCCTCCAACAAATGCAGGTTCCATGCTCAAGACAGATCATAGCCAAGCAAGTTGACAAGTTCAGGTACCTCATACATTTCAAGGGGCCGATGGGTACAACTCTGTTCCAAACACTATCAGCCGAAAACATTGAGACCCAGCTACCAGTTGGCAAGTTCTTGGTTCAGAAATGGACTACTTCTATTGGTGCAGCATCATCAATGCTTTCTCGAATGAATGATATAAGGATTACAGGATTGCCAACTGAATTCTACAGCCCGGCTATAATCGAAGACATTCTTAGCCCTCATTGCATATCAGAGAATAGCAGCCACCAGCTTGATGACTCCTGATGTTCTATTTTACAATTGTGCTATCTGGACCCATGAAAGCAGAAATATTCCCAAGATAATAACAGTTTGGGCTGCTCCTGATGGGTTAGTTGTAGAACCATACCCTTTCAAACGTCTGCAGCTGCCTCTGCAGATATATTATGCAGACATTACGCAGCAATGACAATCTGTTCCAAGCATTTAGATCACAATTCCAGTATGTTCCATGCATGCATTACACGCCAATAGATCCCTGTTCCAGGATATCTAAATAGACTATGTCACTCCCTTTATCTAAACATTCCTGTAAATTAGTTTGTTACCCACTACTCTGTAAGCTACCATGTGTAATGCAGGTTTGTACTTACTGACTGCTATTTGCGGCACGACTGCGCTTCTCACTTTTGTGTTCTGATTATATCATTTTGAAAAGTGCCTAACCGGAGATAATACTTCTTAATCAAACCACTGTTAAACCTTCCTTTCAATTACCTGCTCTACTTCTCAAGGGAAATCCTGTGTTAGTTCCTATCACACGAGTATGGTCTAATTAAAACTGGATTCTTTCTTTTAACTTTTTTCCCCTGGTTTGGTGTTAATTAGAAGCAGCTTCTATTCTTAGGTTTCCAGAACTCACTCATGAATATTACCTACTGTTTCATTTCTTTGTAATCTTAAACATGTTTTTAGTCCATCAAAACCAACTTGCTCCGTGTTCTTACTTTGGGTTTTAGTCCATAAACAAGAATACATCAAAACCGTATCCTAAAAAAGGCAAAGGAATCTCCTTTAGTTCTTGGTTCAAGTTTGATTTGGCGCGACAGGTCATCTAGTTCTTATAAAATTCAAACCGTAAGCGTACATAGCTCAGTGCTTCAAGACCTTTTCAACCTAGTTGTCACACCTTCTCACACTATTTATCTTCCCCGGTTGCGATCTATGGCCATCGAAAACCTTCTTCTGAAAACACAATAACCTTCGTTGCAGGTACACCAAACGAGCAGCTCGATTTAGGGCTGGACGGGCAAAAAAGCTCCCCACCCCCTAGGCCCAGGTGTAATAAATCTAAAAATAGAGTTAATTGCAAATAACCATCACAATTATTGTTTTTTTAGACACATCACAATTATTGTTAGAGTTTCAAATATGGTGAGATATATGCACCTCTCGCCTACAACGCATAGTGCACGGGCCGGCCCAGATACTATTTCTTCAGTTTTCTATTCATTTCTTCAGTTCAAAACTTCAAATACGTGTTCATTTTCTTCCATTCGTTTCTTCAGTTTCATTGTCTTTTTTCTTGACCGGTTTTCTTTGCCCTTTTTTTTACTCCTTTTCGTTTTTTCTGTCTACTTTGTAATTAGACGTTGTACATCATGTCAAACATTTTATTGATACATGTTGATTTTTTTTTCAAATACATGATGAAACTTTTTTAAAATACATGCTTTGAACATTTTTTTAATACATATTAAACATTTTTTAAACATGTTAAAAAAAATGATACAGAAGATTTTTTAAATATCGCAACTTTTTAAATTGCATTAACATATTATTAAATTGTAACGTAATTTTTTTTCAAATATGTGATATTTTTTGAAAAAATGTCATAAATAATTTTTCAATGGTATAAAACATTTTTTGAATTATGTCAACACTTTTTTACATTGTATAAACATATTTTTAGAATTCCACAAACATTTTTTTCCAAAAGGCATGAGCAATGTCACACACTTTTTTGAGTGACATGAAGATTTTTTTAAAATTGCATGAACTTTTTAAAAATCTCAAGAAATATTCTTTTAAGGCCATCGACATTTTCTAACAGTTGCGCGGTCATTTTTTTGCATTGTGATTTTTTTTAATGTCCGAGTAACATTTTAAAAATGTAAGTAAATTATTTTTTAGAATGTATGTATTTAGAATATTTTAAAATATAAATATGAGATGAGAAAAGAGGCAAATGAGCATCAGCAGTTGCCGCGCCTGCGCGTCGCTTGCCTGTGTTGGCTGCACCAACGATGCATGTCCACTTCAAGCCGGCATCCATACAGGTGGCTGATCCCTGGTGAGAGATTTTCATTGTTGACGATGTGAGAGAGGGAGGTAGAGGTAGAGGTTTCGCACGTGTAAGAAGATGTCAAAAGCTAATGTGGCATTGCCCAGTCAGCAATCAACGGAGTCAAAACAAGTCAAAACCGAGCGAGGGGTTGATTTCTGAACATAGTGGCAACTTAAGAGTGTGAGTCAACCGGTTTCGAAGTTGAGAGTTGAAACGAAAACCGAGTGGTAAGTTGAGGGTTGTAATGTGGAGTTTTCTCAAAATAATATGTTCATGCTCAAATAATTTCATCATCAACTTAGCTGATACTACCCACAAATTAATGCAGATAACATGTTTTACCTAAAAAACACGATGGCGAATTATCACTATTTATGGTCCAGCTTTAGTATATTTCTCTTAACCACACATCAAAGGTATATAAAATTGAATATCGAATACATGCATACAATTGAACGAAATCTAAGCATAAGAAGGTGCCATTGACAAGTTCAGTTAAAATATCCTACACCTGATACTTATACAAGTTCAGTGTACAAAAAATGCTTGTACAAGTATGCAGACTTAACTTATTTTGACTACCTTGATAACAAAATATTGGGGGATTTCGCATCAACTCATGTGCCTAGATATATTGGAGTATTTCAGGCTCATTCGGTTTGCTCAAGCATCAGTCCTACCAAAACGTACATGTGCCAAATTACTGGCGAACGAATTCACTCCCAGGAAAATCGCCAGCCGTGGGCGCAAAATCTATAGGGGCAGCCAAAAAATGGGCTGAAGTCTGAAAATTTGGGTGCCAACCAAATGGACGCGCAACCCATCAGTCAACACTGATAATTCGGTATGGTGGCTGCTTGCTGCCAGCCAAATATGCCCTTCAAAAAAAAAAATCGAGGAACTGGCAGGAGCGCTGCACGCACGGTGGTACTCAACACAAAAAGGTCCAGAAACAGAACACTACATAATCAAACAATATTGATTTGTTTGCAAAGCAATGCCCATTGAACCTAAGTCCTTAAAAATTAAATCTTCCCCCGCCCACGTCCAGTCACCCCTCACAAAAACGGGCTTGCAACTTGTTTATGCAATCTCAACTCTTGCAAAGTTGGCTTCTCAATTTCTTATGTAAGAGCATCGGCAACTGGATATGTCAAATATGGCCTCTCAAACGCCCGCGGACGTGCCCGGGCGCGCCTCAAATTTCACGAGTTGCATCCGGACATCACATACTAGATTCTTAAATCCATACAAAGACATGCAAATCCGGACATCTCATACTACGTCGATCACCTAGCTACTCGTCGTCGGAGATGTCGACGATCTCCGTGCCCGGCTCCGGTAGCATGAGCGGCAGCTGCAGCTCCAGCTCCTCCGGCTGCTCTGCTCCGGGCTCCTCCTTGATGTGAACTGGGGCCCGATCTTTCGATGAGAGAGAGATAACTATGATTTTGGGTGGGACTTGACCCTCACGATCCGGCTATCAACCGTACAGGGAGAACCGTACACGACTGATATCCACGGCAATCGCTGAACCAACTCCACGGCGTTATCGACCGAGCCGACGGCGCGATCGACCTATCCACGAAGGATTTTTCCTGCAAGCAAATCGAAGAACATGCAAGAAAATAATAGCCAAGCAATCTAGAAATTGCGGATATGCTAGATGAATAAATCTCACAAGTTGGGGTTTCGATAGGATGTCTTGACGGTCGCACTAGCCGCTACGAGCGAAGACAAATAAAAATAACAATAGCTAAACTTCTCTAAACAAAACCCAAGTCTAAACCCTAATAGAGGCTAACTATTTATTAAGGAACGGAGCCGGCGGCGCGGTCAAGTCGTGGCCGAGACGAACTCTCTCTGTCTGTGCCTGCGAATAAAAGTTTCTGGGCCTTGTCTTCGTATAGCACTCGTGTCTGATGTCTTGCGTCTTGCATGGGCTAGGGCCATGTGGTCACTGTGCATCCGGCTGATGCACCTTGCCACGCGCTGGCTACTTCTCTATGCACGGCCGCGCGTGCATGCATGCATGGGGTTCTTTCATAGCAATTGGTCTTGGACCCATCTTTGGCATGCACACGTGGTAGCATTTGGATGGCCATCAAAGTGTACGTAGTGTAGGCATGCACAACACATGCATACATACATGTATATGCACACATATATCTTGGTCGCCTCATTTTAACTTGTGGCTTGTATAAATCCATTGTACTTCTGCATAATATAAAAGAATGTGTCGTATTCTCATCCCAGACAATATAAAATAATAATTTATTGCTATTACTAGAAATCACCTGAAAAATATGTCGTCTAATATTTGTAGACTTATCTATGATAGCTATGTCCGCATCACTCCTTCTCTATCTCCGTGTCGAGTTCGGTGAAGAACGCGTCAGACGTCGCCTGCTCCTGCCGGAGGAACTCCCGGTTGGCCTCCACATAGGCCTCATCCTAGATGGACTTCAGGATGGCTTGCTGCTCCGTCATCTCCTTCTATTGGGCGACGACAAACTCCACCTCTGCTTGCTCCATGGTGAAGCCCGACAGCTCATGCTCTGGCTCCGGCTGCTCCGCCTCCCCCACCTCCATCAGAGCCGGCTCCTCTCCCTCCTCTTCCCCCGGCTGCTCCTCCTCCTCCTCCAGCTCCGGAGTCCGGAGGCAGCCTGGCAGCCATGTGGGCGGCGCGCGCGGCTTGTCTCGCCCGAATCTCCTGCTGGTTCTCGTACCGGCGCTCCGGCGTGAGCATTGCGTAGTAGGTGATCTTCCTACGGACCATGGCGGAGCGCCGGACCGTGGGCAGAGCGCCGGAGCGGGAGAGGGAGGAGGGGGACGGGCTCGGACTGGCGGCGAGGAGAGGGGGGGGGGGGGGGGTGGATGAGCTAGGGTTGCGGGACGCTGACCGGCTTAAATAGGCGGATTTGGTCTCGAGCGACGAGCCGGAGCGGCGCCACGCGGCGTTCACACCGCGGCGACGGATGCTGCGTCTGTCGGACCACCGGGTTTCAGGGCGTTTTCGCGTGGGACCCTACCGTCAGACCGACGTGGCTGGTGTGCCCGGGCCCCATGTCCGCCCCATATTTGGGCTGGATATGAGGGGTGCCGGTCAGCCCGGGCATTTGAGGCCCGTTTAAGGGGGCCGTCTGGGTCGACAAATCGTGACCAGTGAGTGACCGGGCGAGGCGCCCGGGCGTTTGAGACCGGTTTGGGGCGCCCGACTGTAAATGCTCTAAATGTCTTCGTATGTACTGTTTCAAAATAATACTAAATAAGAATCAATCAAACACTTGTAGATCACTGAGGAAAGCAACGCTTATTAACATGAAAACTTTTGAAAGAAATCTGGCGGCCAACCATGAGTTCTGGAATTTGTTCGTGCAGCCGTATACTTTTTTAGTGTGGTTGGCGCTATTTTCTGAGGTGTTTTCCTCGCAGGGTTGTTTGCGTATGGGGTGTCCTAGAATTACGGGGTGAAGGGATGAAAATACGGAAGCTGCGTCCTTTTTTATTGGCTGGAAAAAGGAAAGGGGATGAGATGAGGGAAAGGGCATAGCCGTAGGATGAAGAGCGTTGGTAGGGGAGCCCGGATGGGAGCACCAAGGGGGAGCAGGCAAGCCCCGTCCCCCCTGCACACGACAGTACCCCACGCGCACGCCCGCGCTCGCATGCCCTACGCCCGGCTGCCTCCGCCCGCGGCTCTGCATCGCCTTCGATGCGCGGCGACGCTGCGTCACCCCTCTACGTGCGAGCCTTCGGCACACCACGCGCACGCGCCTCCGCCGTCCCACGCACGTCGCCTGCCCGGACCGACTCTCCACGCGACACCGCGCCTGCTGACTGTCGAGCACGCGCCGCCGGGGATGCGTGCGCACGCGGGAGTTGCCGCCGCTGGGATGTGGATGCACGCCGGAGCGGCCGCCCGTTCAGGTCCTTTGATCGATCTATTGTGTGCCGAAGTTCGCGTTCATCTCTAAGAAATTCTGCCGCAACCTCAGTAAGTACGTATCATTAGATCTGTTTCCATGTTTTTTCTTGGTCCTTCATGCTTGATTCTTGGGCGTTCGTGCTCTCTACAATTCTTCACAACTCTGTAACGCACAGCTATTCCTTGTAAGAATTAAAATGATTTCACCTATTCTCTAATGGGAACGGAGGAAGTACATGCAGTGTGACATCCATTGCCAATTTGGCTTTAGGGACATTCGATGGCACAAGAAGCAATCGTAAATTGTAATCAGTATTCTTCTTAAGAACATCCCAAAATAATGTGTATCAATCACAGCTACTACTAAATTCTGCATGTACTGAATTTTTGCTTCTTCTTTTTCAAAATACGGTTTTCCTTCAAACTTTTTTTTCCTTTCTGAAAGAGAATCTCAATAGAGCAACAGGAAAGAAGAGAGAGAGAGAGCAGTCATAGAGAAGTTAAGAACAAGATACAAGCTTCAGATTAACTCGTATATATTCCAGAACCAATATGTTTTTGATTATTGAGTTAGATAAAACAAGTATGTATTTCTTTAGATTAACGGACTCTAATAGTATGATTTCGGCATGCAAATAATTTTTCCATATGTTGCCGTGCAAATACGCAGAAGGATGATCTCACTTTCGGGAACTAGGTTTTGTGATCTTGACCAAATATCTTACTATTTGTAGAATGCTGCAATATGATAGACTTTGGGGCGGGCGGGCTGCCGGGTGTTAGACTATTACTTGGCTCTCAAGTTATCTAGTCCTAGTCGTATTGTAATAGGTCTAGTTGGCTTGTAATCTCTTATATATACTGCTGTATGCGGCTGCAATAATCAATAAACAATAGTTCTATTCAATCTTACATGGTATCTTAGGGTTTCTGGTCCTAGGGTATGGCTCCGCCGCCCACCCCACCACCGCTGCCACCGCCAGGCTACTTCGAGCGCCGGGCCGCTACCCTCGCTCGCGCCGCCGCCACGGCTTCCTCCTCCTCTGCCCTAGTTCTACCACCACCACCACCCATGCCTCCGGTGCTCTCTTTCACCGATACAATCTCCGATATTAGTCCCTATATCCCCATTACCCTCGATCTCACCTCCCACAACTATTACCATTGGCGCCACCTCTTCGAAGTTCACCTCGGGCGCTGCAATCTTCGCTCCCACGTCGACGCCACCGCCGTGCCGCAATCCCATGATCCCCAATGGGTCAAGGATGACCTCGCTATCATCCAATGGATCTACATGCGCGTATCCACCGAGATTTTCAATCTCGTCTTCCGGGAAGCCGCCACCGCCGCCGGTCTCTGGGCGGCCCTTCAGCAGTTGTTCCAAGACAACGTCGATGCTCGCACCAATCTACTCCACACCGAGCTCAGGAATATGGTGCAAGGCGACTCCTCCCTCAGTGTCTACTGCCAACGCCTCAGGTCCATCGCCGACGAACTACGTGAACTTGGTGATCCCGTTGAAGACCGGCAGCTTATCAACATCCTCCACATCGGGCTCAGCGAACAGTTCGACAAGCAGGCTTCTTTCATACCCATGATGCGGCCCCAGCCCACCTTTGCCGAGGTGCGCTCCATCCTCCAGTGGGCCGACCGTGCTCAAACCAACAAGGACGCTCGCCCTCAGCTCTTCGCCGCCGTTCCGCGCGGTCCGGCACCCGCGGCGCCACCCGCGGCGCCCCCTTCACCAGCAGTGTCTTCCTCCTCGACCGCGCCCGCTCCACCGCCAGGCTGGCGTCCCAGCCCTAATTATGGCGGCAAGAACCCCATCTACCGACCGCCTACGACGCGCTCGGTGCCCACTCCTTCACTGTCGCCGGCCCCAAGAGCGCCACCAGCAGCTACGCCTTGGAATCCTCCACATGATCCCTGGACGGGGCTCGTCCAAGCTTGGCCCATGCCATGGTCCGCTCTGGCTCCCCTCGGCGCTCCACCGGCTTACACCGGTGCCTGGCAACCCGGCGTGCGGCCCCATACTGGTGCCCCAGGACTCCTCACGCCTCGCCCGCGGACTCACGCCTACCATGCTGCTCCATCATATGGCGCTCCCTACTACGCTAACGGCGGCCACTACTACACCCCACCGTCGGCCCTACTGCCATCGCCGTCGTACCAGCCGGCCCTGCTGCCGTCGCCTCCACCGTCGGCTCTACTGCCCTCGCCGTCGTACCAGCCGGCCCTGCTGCCTACACCGACATCTGCTACACCGCCAAGCTGGGACCAAGCCGCCTTCATCCAGGCCATGAACAATTTTGCCTCCCAAGGCAACACAGGTATGGATTGGATTTTCGATTCCGGTGCTTCTAGTCATATGTCTGCATCTAGTACATTTCTCTCCTCTTGCACTTCACCACTTTTTAAATCCATCACCCTCGGTGACGGTTCTTCTATACCCATCTATTGTGTTGGTCATGCTCAACTTCCCTCCACCACCAAAACTCTTCTTCTTCGTGATGTACTTGTTGCTCCTGCCCTTATCAAAAATTTAATCTCTGCTCGTCAATTCACATGTGATAATCTTGTTTCTGTCGAATTTGACCCCTTTGGCTTATCTGTGAAGGATTATCAGACCAAGGTCGAGATCGCGCGGTTCAATAGCTCTGGTGACTTATACTCTCTCAATGGTGTTCCTGCCGTTGCCTCTCCAACCTCCATGATGGCATCTGTTGATCTCTAGCATCAGCGTCTAGGGCATCCCAACCCTGCAGTTTTAGCATCTGTTCTTTGTAGGAGGTATGCCCTAGAGGCAATAATAAATGTTATTATTTATCTCCATGCTCATTATTATGTTTATGTTCCATGCTATAACTGCTGTGGTTCCCGAGCCCGTATATCCATAAAGGCTCTGGGGAAAACCCATGTGCACGTGTGGAATAATAAACGGTAAAATGTATTCCTAGTCATGCCTCTAAGACTAGCTCAAGTGTTGCATGATGATTATGTTTTCCCAATCATGGGCATGTCTATGACAGCAACTTTGAGGGCACAATGTTAGAAGAACATTTGTGTTGAATCGACCCGATTGATGTTATGCTATGAGATTCATTCGTCACAAGTTAATGGTTAATAACACAGAGATGGTTAACATTTGCATAATTCCTCAGACCATGAGAGTATCGAGTTTCTTCATGCTTGATTCATGAACTTTGGGGTTTGTTAAACGTCATCCGTAACTGGATGGCTATTACGGCGGCTTACGGGTTCATGAGAAAGTATGTCAAGTAACTTGATAGCTCAAGATTGGGATTTGCTCCTCCAACGATGGAGAGATATCTCTGGGCCCTCTCGGTGTTACGGTATCCATCATCGTCTGGCCAGACACTTTGTGATTTGATCACGGGGATGCCGGAACACGGTAACGAGAAAAGAGAACAATACCGATAACGGGGTAACTGGCATAGTGGACAAGTTGTTGATCCACGGGGATGCCAACATGTCTAACCTCGGGTATTTGTAACATATCGTGAAGCAACAGGAATAGCACACGGCAACTGGAGGTTCACTCGAATATTCATTCGTGTGGGTATAGGGGTCAATATGGGTGTCCACGGCTCCGATGCTGATCATTGATCGGAAGGTGTTCCGGTCATGTCTATACTTCACCGAACCTATAGGGTCACACACTTAAGGGTCATCTATCTGCTGAATTCTAGACAGGGAGTCTGAGAGAAAATCACCGAAAAGTTTCGGAGACAACGGAAGAGTTTCGGAGAGAGAACACTGAAAAAGTTTCGGTAAAACCGAAAAGTTGTTTCGGATAAAACCATTGATCCAAAAAGGTTTCGGCAAGCACCGGGAATGTTTTGGAGGTTGCCAGATTGGTCTGGTAATTTCTGGAATTTTTTCGGAGATAAAACCGAAAAAAGGTTTCGGAGCTGCCGGAGTTGTTTACCGGGTAAACAAAGATGGTTTTAAATTAAACCACCATACTGGAAATGTTTCAGAGCGCGTCCAGATAATTTTAGAGGGTGTCAGAAATGTTCTGGGACTTTTCGGAATTTTCCAGAAGTAATAGTCGCGGAAAACATCTTGTCCCAGCGTGAGGGAACAAGATCTCACTAATCGTGGGGGCTGTTTTGGGCTGTTTTGGGGGCGCCCCCCCTTGAGGGGGCAGCCCCTTGTGGCTGGACAAAGATGTTGGGGGGGGGGGGGGCCCATGGTGGGGGGCAGCCCCCACAAATGGTGGAGAGTGTTGGGAGGAAGGTGGGGCCCCATGGGGGAACACCATGGACAAGGGAACATGTTTTTCCCTTGTTTGGTGGGAACATGTTCTCCTTGTTTTGTGGGAACATGTTTTCTCCATGTTTAGTGGGCTGAAATTTCAGCCCCCTCCACCCCTTCCACCACTATATAAGGAGGAGGAGAGGTGCTCTCCAACTCCACTCCAACTCTCTCACACAAGCCATGCATGATCTGGCATTCTCTCTCCCTCCCATGAAATAGTTTCGTAGTGCCGAAAGGCTGTCTAGGTTTCGGTGGGAACTAGTTCTGGACGGCGAAGCCCTGCCGGATAGATGGCACCGTATGTGTGCAACCCCGTAGAGAGGTCGTAGTTTCGTCCTTTTGCCCGAGGGGCTGTTCGAGTGTCCTCCCGAAGGGCTGTCCGAGTGACGGTTCGAGTTCTGTGAGTCCTCTCGAAGGGCTGTCCGCGACACCGTCCGGGGGACTGTCCGACCGCCTCCCGGAGGGCTGTCCGAGTGGCGGATGAGGGAGTACATCCTCGCGGTTGGGAGGTTGTAAATCCTAGCTGCGGGGATCTGCACCGCCGATCGTCATCGACTCTACTTCCGCTGCGCTACGAGTCGGTAACGAATATGATCAAACCTTGTATGCAGTCTCCATAGTGGTCCTGGGCTGGTGCGTAGGTCGGAAATTTTTTGTTTTCTGCTGCGTTACCCTACAGTGGTATCAGAGCCGTGCTATGCGTAGATGCAGGTTGCGATCTAGAATACATGAGATGTATGGGTGTTGCACAATATAATTAGGTAGTAGATGAGTTCTATTACTGAAAATTATTTGTGCGGGTAGCAGATAAAATCTGTTACCCGATGTTCTTGTTACTTCCCTTGAATTTGCGTAGTCCTGATCTTGACAGCATTGTGAAATCTCACAAAGTTCTGGCAATCCGCGATCCTTTCATGCTGCTCCTGAGTATGCTGATTGACAGATCAATGAAGTGCTAACAGTTCTTTGGGTTCCACTTTAGTTAAAGAAAGATGGATGTTTCGCAGACGAAAGGGCAATGCAGATATGATCTGCACGGGGGTCATGCGTATGACGAAGTTTAGTATGGGGCTCGAGATTTTATTATCTCGGTTTTCATACACCCTGGAAAGTTAATCTAGCGACTTGAATTATCATACTTGATGATGGACGTTGGTAGCTTCGGTTTGTTTCTTCGCGAAGGTAAACACCGACGCGAATGCCGAAGACGAAGAAATCAAGACTTCTCCGTCAGAAAGGGCTATACCATATCATGCTATTATAAATTGCATGAGATGTTTATCCCTTATGATGCACCCTTCTTGATTGCGCGGTAGTCGCTTTTTATTAGGGTGATCTCTCACAAAATATCAAGTAGTTAGTGTTCTCCCAAGTGTAGCACCGTCACGGCACCTAACTTTTCGGGGCATCGCAGGATCTCCCTGGGTGCGAACGATTAGGGATGTGTGAGGCGGGTGAGTTGAGGCCTCGCAGCGAGATCACTTGGTTGTCTTGACGTTCTGGAAGGATCTCCCTGAGCTCGGAACACGCCCATCGAAAGATGAACAAGAGTCACATAGAGATGTGATCGGCAAGTTTGCCTACCGATTGAAGTTCGCGCCATCAGTGTTCATCTCGTTCAATGGCGTTGAATGGAAATGCGGGTCTTGAATCACTCACAATCAATTATGAGAGATATTGATTTGAGTGGGAGCGCACTGTTGAATTAACTTGTTTAATTCTCAGTGCAATTAATTATGGACACTGTCTAAGTGTTATATGCATAATAGTTGTAGAATAATGACTCGCGTTTCCACCTTCCCTATTAAAATTGAATAGCTGTTAAATATCTGGTTAAAACTTTACGGTTGGTAACGTAATGTGAGGATTGTCCTCAAGAGTGCCGAGAAGGACTTTGTCCTATCACATACTTTGGTATTCTCTCGCTTATGCTATGGATCATGTGACTCTCGTCCTTCGATCCAAAAGCTAGAATTCCGTTTCAGTCAAGTGCAATACATTTGCTTCCATGAGACCTGAACTTCGAAAGTTTGGATAGTTATGTGATATTCATGGAATCTGAAAATCATTTTCAGAGACAGACAAAGGCTAAAAGATATGAGATATCCAAAGCAATGTTTGTTTGCAAACTATTAGTAAAGGAGTTTACTATGCATTAGACTGATAAGAGAGGGATCCAGAAGAACGCCTGTCATATGATGAAAGGTGAATAAAACAACAACTTAAAGAGAAAGGAAGTGTCCGAAGGATATTAGTGTGACTTCCACACCTAGGAAGTCCGGGGCTAACGCCACTCTTAAGTTCGGTGCTTCTTCTGAGAGTAGGAGAAATACTAAAAGTTAAACTGTTAGAAGTATAATGGCAAAAAAGAAAGAAGACTGGAATATCCAGCTCATGTATGAATGTCATACAAGTTTTTGATGTATAGAAGGCTGGTCAAAGATATAGTTCTTGAGAATTATGGTTAAACATGTTAATCACTAATTTTTGGGTATTGTGAGTTAATCACAAAGATACCCGCTCAATTGCATTCTGTTGCAACTCGATGTAAGAACTACTATGGCCTGAAAGACTAGCCAGAAATGAGTTTTAGGTATACACAGGGAACATAGTAAATGTTACTATACCTTCCATCGGTGTATTACCGTCTGTATTTATTTTTATAATTCATTTGGAGTTTCACAAACTCTAGCCCATTGCATAAGATATCTTGCAAGAAGGTTGTTTATAAGAGAACTTTTGATGTTCGATGTTATGAATAACATAAGGGCCATACTTTCATTATGAATGAGATGTATGTTATGAATATTGATAATAATACATTACCTCTGGGTTTACTTTCATAATTCATTTTAGAGTTTCATACACTCTAGCCCATTGCACAATGTTTGTTGCAAAAGAGTTGTTCATAAAAACAACAATTGTTGTTCAGTATTATGAATAACATGAAGGGACATGCTTCCATCCTAGATGGGATGTATGTTATGAATATTGATGGTAATATGATACATCCATAACACTGACGCTAAATGTCGCAAGACTAAAAGAATACCACACAAGTGTGGCACTGCATTTGGTCACATTGGAGAAACCCGCATGGATAAATTCCATTATGATGGATTTTGAAGTCGTTTGATTTTGAATCATCTGACACTTGCAACTTTCCTCCGAAAAGAGAAGTGACTGAAATACCGTTCACAGGCCATAAGGAACGGACAACAAACTTATTGGTGATCATACATTTGATGTGTGTAGTCCGATAAAGGTTGTTGCAAGTAGTGGATTTATCTATCTTCAGAAATGACTCAAGTAGATATGTGGATATTTACTTGATGAGACGTAAGTCTGGATCTTTTGAAATCATTCGAAAGGTTTTCAAATATGAAGTAGAAGTTATTGTAACAAGAAAATTATGTTTCTACAATTCGATAGCAGAAAGAAATATTTGAGTTACAAGTTTAGCGAATGTCTGATGAGTTGTGAAAGGGGTTTCATAACTTGCACCTCCCGGAACACCACTGAAAGTGGAAAGTCCGTGAAGATGTAATCGAACCATTTATGACATGGTGAGATCAAAGATGACATGAATAAATTTGGCATTATCCCTTTTAAAAGTGATGCTTTAGAGACTGCGGCTTTTACACTGAAAAGAGCTTCATCAGGTCTGTTGAAATGACGCAATGGTATGGTACGCCCAACCATGTTATATCTTTTCTTAACATTTGGAATATGGGGCTTGTGTAAAAGGTTACAAACCTATTCCAAATCAGACAAGTGCTACTTTGTAGGTTATCCCAAGTCATTGGGTATTCCCCCACCACTATACCGAGGCAAAGGTTTTCGTCACAAAACGGTATGCCTTTAAAGAGAATAGTTCTTACAAAAGGTGAGTGGGAGGACAGTGCAACTCGACGAGATAACCAGTATCTTCGTCATCAGGTCAAAGGAAAGAGACCTTGGAAGTAATTCCAGAGTTTCCTACTGCGACTGATACGGAAGTCTCTACAATAAAATGTATGGACTTCGGTCGAACTTGCAGCTGAACCACGTAGGCAAGGCTCGTGCAAACCTCTCAGGTGCGCAAACGAGATATTGTTGTTAGACAAAAATATACCTACGATACACAAGGAAGCGTTGATGGGCCCTGACTCCGGAATTGGCTAAATGCCAATGCAACCCGAGTTAGTTTCCACATAAGTGATTCAAGATTAAAACCTTGATACACCTTTCAGAAGACTTAGAGTCTAACGAATATTTATGGAACTTAAAACTGATACGGATAAAAATGTTTTATCCATAAAGCTCGACTTGTTGCAATAACAAGTTCAAAGAGTTGACTACGATGAGATTGTCTCACCGTAGCGATGCTTAAAGTCGGTTCGGGTTGAACTAGCAATTAATACATATTTCGATCATGGGATATGAAACATGGATGACAAAAGGATTTCCATCTGATGGAAATAAAACCTAGGACTTGTATGTGATACAGTCCAAAGTAATTTGTCGATCCAGAGGATGCTAGTAGGTATGCAAACTTCAGAGTTCCAGCGATGGACAGAAGAGAGCAAAATGGAGTCGGAATCTTCGTGTTTTGATGAAATGGTCAAAGGGGTTTGACTTCATCAATGGGTAACGAAGATGCTTGTAATTCAAGAAAGTAAGTGGGAGCATAATAATATTTCTAAAAACCTTGTGTGCTTGACACATTGGTAATTGGAAATAAATTTCTTGACACGAATTAGGACTTCGTTTGAAAATAGTTTTTTGATGAAGTGCTTAGGCTAAATAGCCTCAATATTAGGCATGATGATCTATGGAGATAGATTTATCTAATGGGGCAAAGCAATGAATACATATTGACAAGGTGCTAAAACCTTTTAGCATTTAAAACACCAAGGAGTGATTCTTGCCGAAGTCACATGGAAAGAGTTTTTACAAGACTCGGTGTCTCAAAACACTGATAAGTAAAATACATGATGGAGATTCCACACACCTTCGTGTTTGGATTAATCATGTATTCCATGGTATGTAAAACAACTAGATATGTCCAATACTCCCAAGGTGTTGCGAGTATGGATACCAAGGTGATCAAAAGTACTGATCATGGGACAACAATGAAAAAGGGTCATTGAGTACTATAGTAGCACTGATGACATGTTTCCTCGCAAGCGGAGATCATGAAGAGTTCATTGTAAAAGGTTACATCGATACAGTCTTCATCCATGCTCCAAGCGATTTTCAATTTAAATTAAGGGTTTTGTGTAACACACAATGTGGTGGCATAGTTAGTTGGAAAATGTTCCAAACAAGTTACTGTGGCGAATTTTATAACAGAGGCGAAGTATGTTGCCGCCTTTAAAGTGACAAAGAAGATGTTGAATCATATAATTCATTCATGAACTTAGTATGGTTCCAAGATGGCTTTTGTCAATGAGACACTACTGCAAGTAGTTGCTCCACAACTCAGTCTATACCACATGCGATTCGCATACATACCAAGCCAAGTCCACACAAAATATGAATTTTGTGAAAGCGTGAAAACGCGAGGATACGCAAAGATACACACGGAGCTGAAGCCGTCAGATCCGTTGGACATCAGGCTATACCACATGCGAAGCATATTTACACCGGTGTGCCACAGGTGAAAAGTGCATTAGCATTAACTAGATTATTGACTCTAGTGCAAGTGGGAGTCTGTAGGAGATATGCCCTAGAGGCAATAATAAATGTTATTATTTATCTCCATGCTCATTATTATGTTTATGTTCCATGCTATAACTGCTGTGGTTCCCGAGCCCGTATATCCATAAAGGCTCTGGGGAAAACCCATGTGCACGTGTGGAATAATAAACGGTAAAATGTATTCCTAGTCATGCCTCTAAGACTAGCTCAAGTGTTGCATGATGATTATGTTTTCCCAATCATGGGCATGTCTATGACAGCAACTTTGAGGGCACAATGTTAGAAGAACATTTGTGTTGAATCGACCCGATTGATGTTATGCTATGAGATTCATTCGTCACAAGTTAATGGTTAATAACACAGAGATGGTTAACATTTGCATAATTCCTCAGACCATGAGAATATCGAGTTTCTTCATGCTTGATTCATGAACTTTGGGGTTTGTTAAACGTCATCCGTAACTGGATGGCTATTACGGCGGCTTACGGGTTCATGGGAAAGTATGTCAAGTAACTTGATAGCTCAAGATTGGGATTTGCTCCTCCGACGATGGAGAGATATCTCTGGGCCCTCTCGGTGTTACGATATCCATCATCGTCTGGCCAGACACTTTGTGATTTGATCACGGGGATGCCGGAACACGGTAACGAGAAAAGAGAACAATACCGATAACGGGGTAACTGGCATAGTGGACAAGTTGTTGATCCATGGGGATGCCAACATGTCTAACCTCGGGTATTTGTAACATATCGTGAAGCAACAGGAATAGCACACGGCAACTGGAGGTTCACTCGAATATTCATTCGTGTGGGTATAGGGGTCAATATGGGTGTCCACGGCTCCGATGCTGATCATTGATCGGAAGGTGTTCCGGTCATGTCTATACTTCACCGAACCTATAGGGTCACACGCTTAAGGGTCATCTATCTGCTGAATTCTAGACAGGGAGTCTGAGAGAAAATCACTGAAAAGTTTCGGAGACAACGGAAGAGTTCCGGAGAGAGAACACTGAAAAAGTTTCGGTAAAACCGAAAAGTTGTTTCGGATAAAACCATTGATCCAAAAAGGTTTCGGCAAGCACCGGGAATGTTTTGGAGGTTGCCAGATTGGTCTGGTAATTTCTGGAATTTTTTCGGAGATAAAACCGAAAAAAAGGTTTCGGAGCTGCCGGAGTTGTTTACCGGGTAAACAAAGATGGTTTTAAATTAAACCACCATACTGGAAATGTTCCAGAGCGTGTCCAGATAATTTTAGAGGGTGTCAGAAATGTTCTGGGACTTTTTGGAATTTTCCAGAAGTAATAGTCGCGGAAAACATCTTGTCCCAGCGTGAGGGGACAAGATCCCACGGATCGTGGGGGCTGTTTTGGGCTGTTTTGGGGGCGCCCCCCTTGAGGGGGCAGCCCCTTGTGGCTGGACAAAGATGTTGGGGGGGGCCGCCATGGTGGGGGGCAGCCCCCACAAATGGTGGAGAGTGTTGGAAGGAAGGTGGGGCCCCATGGGGGAACACCATAGACAAGGGAACATGTTTTTCCCTTGTTTGGTGGGAACATGTTCTCCTTGTTTTGTGGGAACATGTTTTCCCCATGTTTAGTGGGCTGAAATTTCAGCCCCCTCCACCCCTTCCACCACTATATAAGGAGGAGGAGAGGTGCTCTCCAACTCCACTCCAACTCTCTCACACAAGCCATGCATGATCTGGCATTCTCTCTCCCTCCCACGAAATAGTTTCGTAGTGCCGAAAGGCTGTCTGGGTTCCGGTGGGAACTAGTTCTGGACGGCGAAGCCCTGCCGGATAGATGGCACCGTATGTGTGCAACCCCGTAGAGAGGTCGTCGTTTCGTCCTTTTGCCCGAGGGGCTGTTCGAGTGTCCTCCCGAAGGGCTGTCCGAGTGACGGTCCGAGTTCTGTGAGTCCTCTCGAAGGGCTGTCCGCGACACCGTCCGGGGGACTGTCCGACCGCCTCCCGGAGGGCTGTCCGAGTGGCGGATGAGGGAGTACATCCTCGCGGTTGGGAGGTTGTAAATCCTAGCTGCGGGGATCTGCACCGCCGATCGTCATCGACTCTACTTCCGCTGCGCTACGAGTCGGTAACGAATATGATCAAACCTTGTATGCAGTCTCCATAGTGGTCCTGGGCTGGTGCGTAGGTCGGAATTTTTTTGTTTTCTGCTGCGTTACTCTACATTCTTAGTGAATTTACTATACCTTGTAATAGAGATTCTCACAATTCCTCTGTTTGTGAGTCATGCCAATTAGGCAAGCATGTGCGTCTTCCTTTTAGTTCGTCTAGCTCTTCAAGCACTTATCCCTTTGAATTAATACATTGTGATCTCTGGACATCGCCTATTGCTAGTGTCTCTGGTTTTAAATACTATCTTGTTATATTAGATGATTTTACACACTTTGTCTGGACCTTTCCTCTTCGCAACAAATCCGACGTTCACGTTCTCTTTCTCAATTTTCAGCGATACATCTCCGTGCACTTCTTTCTCCCTATTCGCTTCATACAATGTGATAATGGTCGTGAATTTGATAATGTTAAAAATCGTACCTTCTTTCTTAACCACGGCATTCTTCTCCGCTTTTCTTGTCCCTACACTTCTCCTCAAAACGGCAAAGCTGAACGTTCTCTTCGTACTATAAATGATATTATTCGTACCCTTCTTCTTCAATCTTCCATGCCTTCCCAATACTGGGCTGAGGCTCTCCACACTGCTACATATCTTCTCAATATCCGTCCCACCAAAGCCAATCCCAACGTCACCCCCTACTTTTCTCTGTTTCTGTGTCATCCAAACTACTCCGACATTCGTGTTTTTGGTTGCCTCTGCTTTCCTAACACTTCCGCTACCACCGCTCATAAGCTCTCTCCTCGCTCTCTCCCGTGTGTTCTCCTCGGTTTTTCGGATGAACACAAAGGCTATCGCTGCCTTGACTTATACACCGGTCGGGTTCTTGTATCTCGGCATGTCACCTTTGCCGAACACATCTTTCCATTTGCTCAACGTACTTCACCATCACACCTCACTACTTCCCCACTTAACCACCCTCCTACTCGTTTCCCTTTTTATGCTCCTCTTCTGACATCTCAATCTCCAAATACCTCTTCACCACCATCCCAACCAAATGCCCCTACACTGCCGACACCCAATCATAACCCTCCACCTTCGCCACCTGCATCATCACCCATACATACCGATGCGCCACCATCCCCTCCCGCACCATCCCCCACACATGTTGATGCGCCACCATCCCCTCCAGCACCATCACCCACACATACTGATTCATCACCATCCCCTCCATTGTCCGCATCATCCACTGCGCTGGACATCCGTGTTGCTCCTCTTCCCATTCGCGCTGTTCCCACTATTCCCTCAGTCAATGACCATTCTATGCGCACTCGTTCCAAATCAGGTTTTCGTCAACCCATAGATCGTCTTAACCTTCACACCACCCTGTCCTTGTCCCAAGTTCCCAAATCTTACAAAACTGCGCTTCTTGATCCTAATTGGGCTGCAGCTATGCAAGAAGAATATTCGGCCCTTACTGAAAATAGTACTTGGCAGCTTGTTCCTCGTCCTTCCAACACAAACATTGTCTCCGGTAAGTGGGTGTTTCGTCAGAAGTTTCACTCCGATGGTACTCTTTCTCGCTACAAAGCACGTTGGGTATGTCGCGGCTATTCCCAACAACATGGCATTGATTACGATGAAACTTTCTCTCCTGTAGTTAAGCCTAGTACCATACGCGCTGTTCTCAGCCTTGCTGTCTCCTCCACCTGGCCTATTCACCAATTAGACGTAAAAAATGCCTTCCTTCATGGTTCTCTCCAAGAGACCGTCTACTGTCAGCAACCTCTCGGTTTTGAAGACCCTTCTTATCCAAACCATGTTTGTCTTCTTCAAAAATCTCTCTATGGTCTCAAACAAGCTCCACGTGCATGGTTTCAACGCTTCTCCTCCTTTATTCAAACCATAGGTTTTGTTTCCTCTCTTTCTGATGCTTCTCTCTTTGTCTATCATCATAATTCTGACATTGCATACTTACTTCTTTATGTTGACGATATCATTCTCACTGCTTCTTCTCAAACCTTTTTGGACCGCATCATTACTCATCTCCGCTCTGAGTTTTCTATGACAGATCTTGGTCTTCTTCTCATTTTTTAGGCATTGGTGATTCGTGATTCATCGGGTCTGTTTCTTTCCCAACGTCAATACATCCTAGATCTTCTCAACCGTGCTGGTATGCTAGACTGTCATCCTTCCCATACTCCTGTCGACACTAGTTTCAAACTTTCTGCCAATGGTGATCCTTTCAATGATCCTACTCTTTATCGTAGTCTTGCTGGTGCCGTTCAGTATCTTACCATTACTCGTCCTGAAATTTCTTTTGCTGTCCAACAAGCTTGTCTCTATATGCATGATCCTCGCATACCTCACTATAATCATATCAAGCGCATCCTTAGGTATCTCAAAGGTACTCTCAACCATGCTCTCCACATAAACAATTCTTCCCCTACCTCTCTCACGGCGTATTCTGATGCAGACTGGGCTGGTTGTCCCGACACTCGACGATCTACATCCGGTTTCTGTGTTTTTCTTGGTGACAATTTGATTTCTTGGTCCTCGAAAAGGCAGGTAACCGTCTCCCGCTCGTCCGCTGAAGCTGAATATCGTGCGGTTGCACATGATGTGGCTGATACAGTCTGGCTTCGTCAGTTGCTCTCGGAGTTGCATCGACCGCTTGCACATGCTACCATTGTTTATTGTGATAACATCTCAGCTGTTTACATGTCCGGGAATCCTGTTCAACATCGCCGGACTAAACATATTGAGATTGATATCCATTTTGTTCACGAGAAGGTGGCTCTTGGACAAGTTTGGGTGCTGCATGTTCCTTCTACGGCTCAATTTGCTGATATATTTACCAAGGGACTGCCATCAACATCATTTTGTAATATTCGATCCAGTCTCAACGTTGTCGAGCCTCCCGTTGATACTGCAGGGGGATGTTAGACTATTACTTGGCTCTCAAGTTATCTAGTCCTAGTCATATTGTAATAGGTCTAGTTGGCCTGTAATCTCTTATATATACTGCTATATGCGGCTGCAATAATCAATAAACAATAGTTCTATTCAATCTTACACCGGGGATCGGGTCGGATGGCCGGCGATCCACCGGCGGGTTGGTGCCGCTGCTCGTTGCCTCGGCGGCCAACGGCGTCGAGCTGCTTCTTCCTCCAACACTTGCTGTTGGGTTCTACGGTAGGGTGTGTCGACTGCAAATTAAAATTTTCCTACGCGCGGAACAACAGGAACATGGTACAGGAGATGGATCACAGATCGTTAGCACTAGACGCGCAGTGCCGTGCAGCGGAAGTAGAGTTGAGGCAGCGCGTTCCCAGAGTCGCCTCGCGTTCCAGGAGTCGTCTCCTCCTTGCCGATCTCCCACGCAGCCGATCGGATCCCGCGAATAGGTTCGCCTGAGCTGCGCAAGTGCACCGCCTCTAACGGTATCCGCGCGTGCAGGAGGAATGTCGTGCGGCGGACTGCTAGGTCCGATCACACAACCGGCGGCGAGTGGAGGTGGCTAGTTGCAACACATGCAAAGCCTTAAAGACGGCGCCGAAGCGATCAATCAGATAAGTGTGCCGCACCTTCACTTTATATAGGCGTCCATCGCGGGCTCAACACTTGGGCCTCGCACGGACTCTAAAGCCCAAAATCTGTTCGGCCAGGATCCGAGTCCGGGTAGGATCACATCTGACTCATGGAGTCCGATCCGGTCTCACAGGTTCCTTCCCTTAAGCGCGCGACCCCTTAGGTTCAAGTCGGCTTGGTCGCAGGTCGGATCATCTCCGACCTGCTCGGCTGGTAGCAGCCTCTAGCAAGGTGTGCCAACCACCAAGTAGACAATGAAGCTGGTTAGGCGAACCTGTACATCACACTTCCATTCCTTTTGCCACACGATATATGTTGTCGGGCTCGAGGCGAGTCTGTCATCCTTGTGCTAGCCCGACCTCTTTCTCGTTCCAGTGATGCCGACCACAAACCAGATTATCTCATAATCCTCGTCGCATGGCCATGCTTATCCTGGTTGGATCACATGAGGGGCCCAGAGTATATCTCTCCTGATCGGAGGGGCAAATCCCATCTTACTCGACCATGTCTCGCAGCATGGGTCTGGACAAGCCTCAAACCTATCTTTGTAACTACCCAGTCACGAGTAGCGTTTGGTCGGCCCAAAGCAGGTCTGTCACCATCCCGAGTACATGCGCCAACTCAGGTCTTAGGACATAGAACGTATGTTGTACTAGAGACTCACAGATAACATATCGCTGTGTCTCATAGTTGGGTCTGTCCGACTCGGACCTTATCTAGACTCGGATCCGACTACGTCGAATCCGACCAGATCCTTCCGAGTCCATATTATCCGGTTAGCATCCAATGCTCCATGGCTAGTGAGACCAAACCATCGATCGTGTCATATGCTAGTCTAGTTGGCTGCGCGTCCACACAACCCTTTCGACTAGGGACGTTTTAGGACAGTAATCATACAATGCATAGTCCCACAAACAAGTCACGTACTTGCTGATATACATCATTGATAATGTCCAAGGTGTAGGGTAACGCAGCAGAAAACAAAAATTTTCCGACCTACGCACCAGCCCAGGACCACTATGGAGACTACATACAAGGTTTGATCATTTTCGTTACCGACTCGTAGCGCAGCGGAAGTAGAGTCGATGACGATCGGCGGTGCAGATCCCCGCAGCTAGGATTTACAACCTCCCAACCGCGAGGATGTATACCCTCGTCTTCCCTTCGGACAGCCCTCCGGGAGGCGGTCGAACAGTCCCCCGGACGATGTCGCGGACAGCCCTTCGGGAGGACCTTCGAAACTCGAACGGTCACTCGGACAGCCCTTCGGGAGG
This sequence comes from Thinopyrum elongatum, assembly GCA_011799875.1. Classification (NCBI taxonomy): domain Eukaryota; kingdom Viridiplantae; phylum Streptophyta; class Magnoliopsida; order Poales; family Poaceae; genus Thinopyrum; species Thinopyrum elongatum. The sequence goes on along the minus strand of CM022303.1, from coordinate 116,741,430 downwards.
ACTCACAGAACTCGGACCGTCACTTGGACAGACCTTCGGGAGGCACTCTCAAACAGCCCCTCGGGCACTAAGATCGAAACTACGACCTCTCTACAGAGTTGCACACATACGGTGTCATCTATCCGGCAGGGCTTCGCCGTCCAGAACTAGTTCCTGCCGGAACCCAGACAGCCTTTCGGCTCTACGAAACTCTTTTCGTGGGAGGGAGAGAGAAGCCAGATAACATCTTGGCATGTGTATGAGAGCAAGGGATGAGTGTGGAGGGCTGCCCCTCCACCTCTATTTATAGGAAAGCCAAGGGGTAGGGTAGTTATCCAATAAAACCCAAAGGCATATGAGGGAAGTCCTTCCACAAGGACCTAAAGGAGAAACCAAGGAACAAGAGGGGCTCCAAGGTGGAGCCCCTAGTGTGGCCGGCCACTCCCTCATGAGGGCCCCCCCAAAGGGGGTTCTCATCCATCCACATCACCTTCTAGAAGCCTTTAGCAAAAGCCCTAAAAGGTGGCTTCCAAAAATTATCCAAAAAGCACTTTCACTATTCACGACGACATTTTTCAGCGCCCGTTCGAACTGAAAATATTTATGTGGGCTTAGAACATTTCCAGTACCCACTAAAATAATTTTCAACGCGTTCTGGAACAATTCCAGATTAGTGATTTCATCTGCGAAAAGCATCTGAAGCGGTTCCGGCAGCCCCGGAACATTTCCGATTTTTCTTCCAGAAAATTCCCAGAAGTTTCCAGAATGATTCTGGCATCCTCCAAGAATTATCAGGCATGTGCCGAAACCATTTTGACTTAATGGTATCCCCTGAAACAACTTTTCAGTTTCACCGGAACTAATCCGGTGACCTCTCTCTGCGGAACTTTTCCGCTGTCCGAAACTTTTCGGTGTCCGAAACTTTTTCGGTGATTTTCTCTCAGACTCCCTGTCTAGTATTCAGCAGATAGATGACCCTTAAGCGTGTGACCCTATAGGTTCGGTGAAGTATAGACATGACACGGAACCCCTTCCGATCAATGATCAACATCGGAGCCGTGGACACCCATATTGACCCCTATACCCACACGAATGAATATTCGAGTGAACCTCCAGTTGCCGTGTGCTATTCCTGTTGCTTCACGATATGTTACAAATACCCGAGGTTAGACATGTTGGCATCCCCGTGGATCAACAACTTGTCCACTATGCCAGTTACCCCGTTATCGGTATCGTTCTCTTTTCTCGTTACCGTGTTCCGGCATCCCCGTGATCAAATCACAAAGTGTCTGGCCAGACGATGATGGATACCGTAACACCGAGAGGGCCCAGAGATATCTCTCCATCGTCGGAGGAGCCAAATCCCAATCTTAGCTATCAAGTTACTTGACATACTTTCCCATGAACCCGTAAGCCGCCGTAATAGCCACCCATTTACGGATGACGTTTAACAAACCCCAAAGTTCATGAATCAAGCATGAAGAAACTCGATACTCTCATGGTCTGAGGAATTATGCAAACGTTAACCATCTCTGTGTTATTAACCATTAACTTGTGACGAATGAATCTCATAGCATAACATCAATCGGGTCGATTCAACACAAATGTTCTTCTAACATTTGTGCCCTCAAAGTTGCTGGCATAGACATGCCTATGATTGGGAAAACATAATCATCATGCAACACTTGAGCTAGTCTTAGAGGCATGACTAGGAATACATTTTACCGTTTATTATTCCACACGTGCACATGGGTTTTCCCCAGAGCCTTTATGGATATACGGGCTCGGGAACCACAGCAGTTATAGCATGGAACATAAACCTAATTATGAACACGGAGATAAATAATAACATTTATTATTGCCTCTAGGGCATATTTCCTACACAAGGACTATCTTTATTCATAAACACATAGGAAATATCATCATACATGATTGCCTCTAGGGCATATCTCCAACACTTGCATCGTGCACTCCGTCGTAACAGACATAGCTGCGCTACTTGCCGGTCACCGGAAGGGACGGAGCGGGAGGTGGGGATTCGGATTGGGATAATTCCCTGGTCGGTTCCTGCCGGCCTTGACGGCGACGATGCCCGAGGGTGCCGTTTCTCTTCCTAGAGACGTCGTTCGGGTCCGCCCCACCTTTTCCCACTCCACGGTTTCTCGGGTGAAAACCCTAGGGCGGCGACGGTGCTCATGGCGTCGTGTCCTTCTTGAAGGCGCCGCCGAGAGAGCTAAGTGGTCGTAGGCACGGCTCGTGTTCGTGGGCAGCTGCAGTTGGCGAGCCCCTCTTCCTCCAGGAAGCATCTGCTTCGGGGGAAACCCTAGATCTCGGTCTCCCAGGTCGGATGATGACGGAAACTATGGTGCCGTTCTCCCTCTTGAGGGCATCATTTTGGAGCAGGTGCTGATTGGAAGGGCCCAGAGGCGGAGTGGGGTTTCATCTCTTCCGCATCGATGACGGCGGGTCTCGGCGGCGTGGCGCAGTGGAGGATCGGCGTCCAATGCGGGTTGATGGACTCGCGCAGGAGGGCGACGCGGTCTGGCGTCGTGGTGGCGTCCATGGCAGAGAGGCCTAGTAAGGTCGATGCATCAGTTCTGCTCTGAGGATGGATCGATGGAAGATGGAGGTGACGGCCCTTTGCAACGTGCGGTGCTCACTGGGAGTGTGCCGGACCGGTGTGTGACCCAGTCTAGGTAGTGGCTTGGATGGGGCATCCGGCTTTAGATGTTAGCCTTTGGTGCGATGTCTGTTTGGTATTAGGCTCGGACATTCGGCACCCCTTCATCAAGGGATAGGAGTAGCAACAGGCGTTGCCAAGATGGTGGCTTCAGGCTTATTGATGTACTATCTTGTAAGGTCTTTGGGACTAATTAATAATATGGCTGCATACATCGTTCAGATGCAGAGGCCGAGGGTACATCCTCCTTTTCTAAAAAAAAAGGTTTTGTGAATTGATGTGTTATCTTGACCAAATATCTTACTATTTCCACAATGCTGCAATATGATAGACTTGTCGCCATTTTTACTTGATGGATACATCATACTATATGTAGAATGTCTACTCATGTTTCGATACATAAATACTTGCAGCAACTACTAACCAAATATTTTCTTCACATACAAAAATATATAGAATCATCCTCCATATTTTCATGTTGATACCTGATTTACATGCCCATACTGTTCGGCTGTTCGAGCTAAAACTGGTAGGCCATACCGTACATAGGGCCGGGCATCTAATAAAGTATTCAGGTTTGTCCCTAGAACTATTATATCCAGATAAGATATTTGCTTGCAGAACCACCAGAGCTGAAACTTCTAGGTAATTATACATGGTGTGCAGGTTGAGCTGTGGAACGAATAACAACATATTCAGCAGCAGGGCGCTCGTGATCATCCCTGATTTGCATTGAAGTGAGATGAGGTTTACCAATGTTGTCACAATTTGTTTCTCTTTTCTGTTTTCTTTGGTTGATTTTCTCCTTCATGTTGTTCGTTTGGCAAAAATAATCGGGAGAAGCGAACGAAAGAGAGGAGGAAGCATAATCTTGGGAGTAAGGGATCGGAGATATTGGCAGGTACTTCACATCTTCCATTTATTTCATCTTGCGTTTGGATATGAAGCGGTGGCGTAGTTGCGACGATAGTCATGTTTTTGCCATCAATATGAAGATGTGAAGAGTGGTACAAGGTATGTCCTGTTATATAGAAGAGTTAGAGCTAGATGGAGCATCAAACAATGGAATCGAGTCATGAATTGTAAGCCAATCATGTAGTCATACACCCATTTTCATTTTACCTATGTATAGTGGAAGTTATGTAAGTCATTTGAAATGTTAATATAAAGAGTTTGTTACTGATGTTTGCTGTGAACAGTGTGAATATATTCCTGTAACAAAAAATCTGTGTGAATATATTTGAATGGTGTTATCTTCAACTAAGATCTCTATAGTAGCAGAATTCCTTATTTTCTAAAATCTGGAAATATTAACACAAGTAGGGAGAAGTGGTCCTTGCATTTGTTCGTCCAGGTGGTAATATGCGGTGCCACCCCTCTGAAGTGGTTATTGTTCCTCTCTTTCCAGAGCCTCTATGCAGCCACAAGAAAGGTTTCCATGAACAGAGAGTTGGGTCATTCATTTCATAGTTGACTCGTGAGTTGGAACCAGGAGGCCGGGAGGGTCCAGTGAATATTTAGTTTGGCCCAACGACTCTGGCTGAAGGAGCAAGTGAAGATCATGTGGTCGACGATTTCTTCAATGGGGAGGCCACACAACATTGATCGATATGTGGCTCGCAAGTAGATGATGACTGGAATGTTGTCTGCTTTGCGTTTCTGGGGTGAAGCAACAATTTCGAATAAAAGATACATTTTATTTAGTAATGTTCTTAAAATAATTGTTTAAGATTTATACCAGCGTGATCAATTTTATTTAGATACGTGCATTCGCACGTGCATGATTACTAGTAGGGTATATAGTAGACGGTTAGATGACTAGCTCTAGCTTACTTTGTGTTAGAGATAGACCAAAAGCAGTGCATGCTATTTTCCTGGCGAAGCTTAATACCCAGACATCTCCAATACCACACTGAGGATTTTGTTGCTCACCCAGTTGACATTCTGCCAAACAGTTGGTGGAATGCATCGCGAGAGATGGGGAGGGATTGTGGAGTCCGATTTTTCAAGGAGGTTCGCCCCCGTGTCACCCTGGGCTGGACGACGCTGGCAGCCAAATATGCCCTTCATCAATTATTTTTCGAGGAACCGGCAGGAGCGCTGCGCGGTGGTACTCAACACAAATAGGTCCAGAAACCAAACACTACATAATCAAACAATATTGATTTGTTTGCAAAGCAATGACCATTGAACCTTCACGAAGAGTAGGTCGCATCAACTATGCGGAACTTGAAATCCGGAATTACTAACGTAATCAAACTCACCAAGCATCAAAAGGATAGAAGTTCACCAATGTCTTATGAACCTTACCTGGAGAAACTGGGTCAATAGTCATCTACCATAATTTTGGTGATGGAATGATTTGCTCAAAATAGTACAGAATCATGATTTGCTAAAAAATGCATTAAACTAATTCTTGAATAAACAACACTCACTGCATTCACAACCAATGGTGAGATGTTCAGCGTCTGCCCCTGTGGTGCTTTTATAGGGCATAAAGTAAACGGTTAGATACTTAGAGAGAGAAGTGCATATTACACCCCTCAACTCTAGCCCTAGTCTAATATACACCCCCAACTCCGATACCGTCTAGTTTACACCCCCCAACTCTCAAAACCAGGCGGAATTCAACCCCCCCTCCCCGCTGACCGGTTTTGACCTGTTAACTAGGTGAACAGTAAATTCAAAAGAAATAAAAATTGAAGCAAAATAAAAATTCAAAAAATAATTTTGTTTTTTCACCAGGTGAACAGTAAACTCAAAACAAGTTTACTTCTTTTGTGTACTGTTCGGGCCGATTTTTTTGTTGTTGAGAAACCACTCAAATTTTTATTTTGCTTCAATTTTTTATTTCTTTTGAATTTACTGTTCACCTAGTCAACAGGTCAAAACCGGTCAACGGGGAGGGGAGGGTTGAATTCCACCTGGTTATGAGAGTTGGCGGGTGTAAACTAGACGGTATTGGAATTGGGGGTGTATATTAGACTAGGGCTAGAGTTGAGGGGTGTAATATGCACTTCTCTCATACTTAGATGACTAACTCTAGCTTAGTTTGTGTTAGAGATAGACCCAAAGCAGTGCATGATATTTTCCTGACAAAGCTTAATACCCAGACATTTCCAATGCTACACTGAGGATTTTGTTGCTCACCCACAGTTGACATTCTGCCGAACAGTTGGTGGAATGCATCGCGAGAGACGGGGAGGGATTGTGGAGTCCGATTTCAGTCCGAGCGCGGGAAGGGCATGTTTCCAGTCCGATTTCGAGGGGGAAGCGCGTCGACGCGTTCTGCCTCCCCGTCTATATATACTCCTACTATTAGCTTGCCACAAATCGCCAATCCACGCCGGTGCCCGACCGACTCCTCCATCCATCCATCTATCGACGGGACCAAGAAACTAAACCTAGCTGACTCCTCCGTCGATCGATCCATCCATGGAAGCGTCCAAGTTCGGCTTCGGGCCCGACGCGCCGCCGGCGTTCAAGTTCGACCCCACCGACAACGACATCGTCGCCTACTACCTCCTCCCGCGCGCGCTCCGCCTCCCCAACCCGTACGCGCACGCCATCATCTAGGACGACCCCGGGAGCGTCCCGCCGTGGGAGCTCCTCCGGAAGCACAGCAGCGGCGACGGCAAGATGGACCACGCCTTCTTCTTCGGCCCCCGCACGGACCCGGCCAAGAACGGCGGCCGCAAGAACCGCACCATCAAGGGCGCCGGCGTGTGGCAGGGGCAGAAGGGGAAGGAGCGCACCGTCACCCTGCTCCACCCCGCTGGCGGCGAGCTGGACGTCACGTACAAGCGCTACGACCTCACCTTCTGCCGCACCAAGGGCGGGGCCAGCACGGGGTACATCATGCACGAGTACGAGATCATAAGGCCGCCGCTCCCCGGCACGGTGCTCAGCCGCGTCAAGATCAACAAGCACCCCAAGAAGGGAGCGGCCACCGCCGGCGAGCAGCCGGGCACGAGCTACCAGTACGAGATGCCGAGCGACAGCAAGGGATCCAGTTTCAGATACGCGCAAGCTGGTGCTCTCTGTGGCGGCAACGGCAGTGGCATGGCAGAATCCGGTTGCTATTACACTCCTCTCAAGTATCCGTTCCGGGAAGACTACTGCCTCCCAGTCACAGATCAGCCTGGCGCGAATTACAATGCCGGGGCGATGAAGAGCGACAGCCAGGGACTCACATTCTCTGGCGGCGGCATGGTGGAGACGGACGGCGCTTACAGCACCAACAATTACGGCCAGTACCTAGAGGTTGCCCCATGGCCTTGTCAGCTGGGCCAGAGCTACAACCACAGCCAATACTTGGCTGGAGATGCCGCCGTGATGCCCTCCCACGGCGAGGGGTTCAGCGTCCAGCAACCAGCCGGTGCTCTCTCTTGCTACGCTGAAAATACCGCCCTGATGTGCTCCAGCGGCGAGCAACAAACCGGATTCACCGGCGCTCAAGCTGATGCTTTCTCTGGCGGCGACATGGTGGAGATGGACGGCGCCTATTGTGACCCGGTTGCTAGCGGCGCGTACCACAACCAGTACCCTTATCAGCTGGGACAGAGCCACGACCACAGCCAATACTTGGTTGGAGATGCCGCCGTGATGCCTTCCCACGGCGACGGGTTCACCGTCAATCAACAAGCCGGAGCTCTCTGTGGGCACGCCGAAGATGCCGCCGTGATGTGCTCCGGGGGTGAGCAACAAGCCGGTGCGCTCTGTGGCTACAGCAATACTGGCAGTGTCATACGAACTGTGAGTGCCGGCTCAACTATTTCACTCTGCGATGGCGGGGAGGAGAACGGTGCCGAGATCGACGACGTCTTGTTCGGCGACCACGACGACTTCAATTGTGAGCAGATCAACGATGAGATGTACGACATCTTGTTCGGTGACAACGACGGCAATCAATCGTGAACAGAGTTGATTTCAGATTAATGCTTATTGTTTTTTTTCGACGGGAGATTAATGCTTATTGTTTGGACTACCTACGCGTGTGATTTGACTCTGAATTCTTAGAGATCTGATGTTGCGTTAATCTTTAGTCTGATATTCATTTTCCTGGTAAGTCAAACAATCAGCCAAACAGAATGATCCGTCGGCACCGAACAGATACGCTTAGCCAATGCGTTTGAATCTCGACTAGGTATGATTGACTTTATAGGTCTCATACTTGTGCTTTTAACACTTTTGATTTGGTTGCTGTCTCGGGATGTGAGTTCAGAGTTCAGTGTTAAGTTGCAGCATTCCATTCATTTTCGGGTATCGTTTTCTGCTGCACTCCAGAGCTATTCCGTCCCCGGCAGTTTGTATCTACACTTTCACTACCAATCATTGTCGCAAAAAAGTCGTGTTATCAAATATTTTGTCATCTCTTCACTGAAGTTTTGCAGTATATCTTGTTGCAAAAGATTGATATTATTACGAAGAAGACGTTTGTGAGAAATTTCCTTGTAGTTCTTAGTGATAAGAGTTAATACTTTCTAGTAACACCGGCAGTAAGCACTTTAATTTTAAGGTGTGGCTAGATCTCATTCGACTGTGATGCAATCCCACAGCGAGGAGTTCACTGTCGAGCAACAAGCCGGTGCTCTCTATGGCCATGCTGAAGATTCCTCAGTGATGTGCTCCGGCGGCAAGCAACAAGCCGTTGCGCTCTCTGGCTACAGCGATAAAGGCAGTGTCTGCGATGGCGGGGAGGAGATCTATGACGTCTTGTTTGGCGAATTCTATTGTGAGCTGAGCAAGGACGAGATCCACGACGTCTTGTTCGGCCACAACAACGGCTACTTCAATTGTGAACAGAGCGATGCCGGTGATGCGGCACGGATCCAGAGTAAATTAGTCGAAGCAATACATCTAGAACTAGATCATGAAGGCGCGTCTATTATATTTTTAAGTGGTCAAAGTGAGGAATTTTTATAAGTATGTAAACTATTTAGACAATCAAAATATTTGAGATACTTTGGAGTATTTCGCATAATGTTTTAGGTATAGTAGGAGCACAAAAATTGACATGCTGGAATGGCACCATCCCAGTTATCGCTGGGTACAACATTGCAAACTCGTTTTGTGCTACTGGTTTAATTCTTCTGACATTGAGATCTATTTCCCCGTGAGTACCAAATCGCTATTAATATATTGCCAGCAATATTTCATATGAATCTAATAGCCCACGTTCTGATATTCATCTTTGAAGTTGCTGGATGACACAAGTTAGCATTATATTCGTATTAAGCAGTATAATTTACATAGCTTGTACCAACCAAAAGAATAGATCAACATATACTAATATGTAATACGTAGGTTTGATTACAGCCATGCACACAATGTGAATTGAGGAGATCACGACACCATAGTATAGGTAGGCCGGTAAAACACATGCCACGACCTTGTTTAAAAGCAAAGAAAGGGGTTGCTAATTTCGATATCAACCGTGCTAAGTGCAGGTAAAGCTTTGCTTTCTGGTTTACCAACTAAATAGCATCCTTGTGAATGTAGAATAAAAGCTTTCGGACACAAAAAATATATTCCTGAAACTGGTCATTGGCTAATCATAATAATAGATATTGTTGTAGTAATCATTGATTGGAGATATCAAATTTATGCCATTGAAATTCTTGAACTATTTATCTAGCAATCAAATATGTAAGTTGACAATTATATAACAAAGAATAATTGAATACCAACCAATATCTATTCCTTATTCTACATATTCTATCGCCAAGCAAATGTTGCAATCTTGCAAAACTGGAAAGTAGAAGTTATATGCATTGGGAGGTTGGCGAAACTCAGCTGACATTTTCAGTTACTCCTATACAACTAAGGGTTAAGTTCACAAATTTTGATGTTGGTGATTAATCAGAGAAAAGCAGATGCACTGGAAAGTTTACAGAACTAAGGTAGAGAGTGCAAGGTTTTATATGGAATGTGCAGGTAAATGAAGGATAAGTTATTTGCATCACCTTTAAGAAAATAATAACTATGAGATATTGCTTGATACATGCCCATACGATACTTGTTATTTTGTTTTAGGTTGCACCTTTTTGGTTAGTGCTTGATAAAAGGCCTCATAGAAGTTGGTGGAAGGGGTCATAAATTAGATGCTCATATTTTTATCAAGAGATTTGGCATGTCATTGTCAGGATGACATTCTTGATATAAGACCTCAAAAATGTTGGTTATTTCTTGAAGCAAGAAAAATTGCACAATAGATCTCTCCATTCTCAAACCTAAAATTCTATAATAAAAATGTAGCATGCTTGACAAAAGGAACTACTTTTTTTGTCATTCCAATTTTACATGGTCGATATCTGAACTTGAGGTGTTAGGTCTCAAAAGGGAAGGGGATAAGAATTATATATGATCATATAAATGCAAAACAGCGTAGGAAATAAGAACTGCCCTCTGACCATCAATCAGTACAAACTGCCTTTACCTCCACCAAATTTATCCTCCAAAACCTAGAATAAATAGCAAGGTCTTGCTTGTGGACATGTCAGGATACAATCTCCATACGTAATGTAACTCCAAAAGAATTACAGAGGCAATGTTCACCAAAAACTAAGCCTCGTCAGTCGCCATAGAAAGCTATCTTATAGCATAACCGTTTGACCTTGTTATTTTATAAAAAACAATATACACAGGGATCCAAATCTATAGGCATCAAGAATTCAATACGAGCAGAAATTAGCACCAAAGAGTATGAAATCCAACTTGAAAAAATTAACAAAAAATCATATTGATCAAGCAGTCACAAAATTACCTAGCCCCGTCCAGGTACAGAATAGATAAAATTACATTATAATGGAGAAATTTCTCACTAGACACAGATCTTTTATTTTCTTATGGTAACACAAAGAAAATATCCCTCGGCCTGGTCACCATTTCTAGATATGTTCTCATGCCTCCTTTCCAACCACGGGTTGAAACCTAGAACATCGCCTCATCAGATAAACTTATTCCTAATTGATTGAAACAACCACAAATATACCAAAGCTAACAGGAGGAAAATCATCACCAAATTGGACACAACACTAAATGGGGATAAAAGGAGGAACCATGTGATAAGTTGTTCAACAACTCATCATTCCTTGCTCTACTTTTTATGCATGAATAGAGGAGGAGATGGAAGTTTTTGCTCGGGGATGTAATAAAAGCTAAGCATGTATGGATGTGAACTATGAAGAGACTTCGCTGTTGTAACATGCCAGTTCAACCTCAGATGAAAGAAGCACCATTACATTTCTATTACCACTTCAAATTGAACAACTACATACATGTTTAATTGCCTTCATTGTTGTACAACAGCTGATAAAAGCTCACCAACGGGATTGGAGATTATTGAAGAAGTCCCCAACCAGGATAATGGGTCTCAAACCGCTGAAGTGATGAACTGCGACGACGACGATAATGAACCAACGGTTGAGTAGCTGGCCTATGTTGCAAATATGATTAGATGTCTAGAAGAAAGCGGGAAAGTAAATCCTGCAACTCAAGTAACAATATGTTGACATTGTTTGACATTCAAAAAGGTACTCCTAAATGTAGATTATAATCTTATATGTTGAATTACATCTTAGCAGGCATTTTTCTACAACATTAAGGAATGAGAGATGACTGTTACGCCAAGATCAGGCGCGTCCAAGAGAAAGCGGGATGAACCAGTTAGTCGGCGTAATTTTTACCCTATAAACACTTATTTCAAAAGGATATTTAATATACTGTCTTTGTTTCCTTTACCAGTGCATATTGCGCAAATGGATTCATATTTTTGAATTGTGCAATACCTTAATATTAAGCCAGATCGATAACTTGGAAATATGATTTCTGTAGGGATAGTTGGATTTGACATATGCTGAGGTGAATTCATGTCTAGGAGGCCAGCATGAAGAAATTGGACCTATGAAGATGCAGCATAAACAACCTAAAACAGTCAAGAATGCTGTGAAGGAGGCTCTGACAGATCAACATGAAGAGACTGAAGCTGTCAAGGGGTGCGTAGCATATCAGCATGAATAGGCTGAACCTGCCAAGGTGGCCCTAGCAGAGTTTCATGAGGAGGCAGGAACTGGTACGGAGGCTGTGGCCGAGCAGCATAAAGAGCCGGAAGCTGGGAAGGAAGCCTTGCCAGAGCAACAGAAAGACTTTCAAGTTGTCAAAAATGCCGTGGTCGAGCAGCATGATGAGCCTGAAGCTTGCAAGGATGAACCGCCTGAGAAACACGGAGACCTTGAGGTTGTCAAGAAAGCCCTAGCAAAGCAGCAGGAAGAACTTAAAGCTATCAAGACGGCCCTCATAGTGCAGCAGCAAGAACTTCAATCGGTCAAGAAGGCCCTGCCAGTGCACATGGATGAACTTGAACGTTTCGAACAACCCTAGTAGACTACAATGAAGAAGTTGTAATGCCCTATTAGACTAAGTTAATTTGTCGTCAAGGCAATTCAAGAGCAGCAGGTTGCAGTTGAAATTGATAAGTGTCACATTATGGTGTGCGATACTTTGTCCGATGGTGCTTAATTGTAATGTCGCCAATTGTGCGATACTTTGTCCCATGGAGCAAATAATGAAATTTGTTCCATTTTGGAAGCAAATTTAAATATAAAACAAATTGTCAGAATCTACAAACTGTCATAGATATATATACCGTCACTAGCGTATGGACCCACATGTAAGCAGCCACGTCACCCACCTCTGGTCCCATATGTAAGAGGTCAGCAATTTATGAGCCCATAAGCCAGCGGTGTTGACCTGCCAAACCTGACGCCCGACTTCTTACTGACGAGCACCGTCGGTGATAAAACCTCGCAGGGCCCAGCTGTAAGGTGCCACATCAACAGATTATGGGCTCGTATGTCAGAAACGTTGACTGGTCAAACATGGTGGTCGGTTGTTAGTGTCGGATGTATCTTCACCGAAAAATACGATGAGGAACGGTTGCTAATTAGTATACGTCGACAGTTATAGTGACAATTTTTGCTTGTCGCAAAAGACAGGTTCGGTGACGTTTTTGGGTTCTTAACATGAGATACGATCTTGCGAGACGGAAAAAGTGGTACCATCAAGATTTTATTTTCCATGATGATGCTTCGGTGACGGTGGGGGCGACGGTCAGAAAATGTCACGGGGGTATTTTCGGCGACAAAAAGGGTTATACGTCACACAAGTGAAACGTCGCAAAGTAGAGCAAATATTTTAGTGCTTAGGTTATGATGTGATGTTCGTTTTGCTTCGAGATACTTCACAAAACCAGGGACGCATCGGTATCCTCCTGACTCATCACCATGCTCACTATACCAAAATCCTCGTTACCGGTTTTGTTCTTCTTTCTCATTACTGTGTTCCGGCATCCCCGTGACGAAGTCACATGTGTTTGGCCAGACGATGATCGATGCCGTCACACTGAGAGGGCCCTAGGAATATCTCTCCGTCGTCGGAGGAGCAAATCCCACTCTCGAACTATCTAGTCCCTTGTCAAACTTTCTGATCAACCTATAAGTTGTCGTTATGATCACCGTGTTACAGGTGACGTTTGAGCAACCCCAAAGCCACCGCATGGTAGAAAGTGACTACAATACTATCATGGTCTAAGGAGAAAATACACATGTTAACACTTCGTGTTATTACAATTGATTACTGATGATATTGACTCAATTCATAACAAACAATATTGGGTCGATTCAATATGATCGTTCTTCCAACGTCATAATCCTAATGTTGTTTTAGGATCATCGTTACACTAAACGATATCCTAAGATCTAGGAAACATGATCACCAACAACACTTGAGCTAGTCCTAGAGACAAGACTAGGAACCTTTTGTTTACCGTTTATCATTCCACACGTGCATATGAGTTTTCCACTGAATCGCATATTCCACGATCATAGCAGTTATTGCATAGAATATAAACTCTATAATTATGAATATGGAATATAATAATACAAATATTATTGCCTCTAGGGCATATTTCCAACAATGAGGTACATGAGTAATACAAGACTCGCGAAGACTCAAAAGATGCCTAATTTCTGTAACTAGCGACGAATAGACTGGCTTATCAACTTCTTTAGCTTGAATCATCTGCCAAGATTGAGTCCATCTCCACGGCAACTGGAAGATCACTTCTCTATAGGGAAAAGGAGAGGTCCCTCCATGCATGCACATAACTCCGCTTAAAGAGCATCTCTATAGGAGAACAATTGCCTACAGGCTTAGAAGATAATATTACCCATATCGTCTCCGAGCACCATGCCTGCTTCAGCCGCACCATTGTCACAAAACGAACCATCACAGTTAAGTTTAACCCAGCCTGAACAAGGTGGTTACCAAACATCCAAAGATTGAAAAGGTATGGACTCATCTGGCTGAAGCAGTTCAAGATCATAAGTAAGAATTTGTTTCCTGTTCGTTGGATCCGGTGATAGGTCCACTTTCAAGCCAATGATCGAGTCCAAATAGCTCACAAGGAAGTGCTTGGAAGCTTCCAAGTAAAGAACACAAGAGATGGTCTACGGATCTGGATGTAATTTTTATTATTTTTGATTTTCGTCGTTCTGCCATGATTGAAGATGAATAGATCGAAAGTTTTGTCGTAAAAAAGCTACATCATGGTGGGCGTTGTCACCCAGCGCCAAGGGAAGCATCGCGAGATAGCTAATAGTAAACCCCTCTACGTCCAAAGCATGGAGTTGGCACTGTCTAGGTGCCTGGCCGAGGCCGCTGCGCCGAGCCGCTACCGTGGGATGCACCATGTTTGGACGTTGCCACCCCTTCATTGCCACGGCCCCGCGTGCGTAGCCTACGGCGTCTTCACCACCGGTATTTCGATCGATCTTCACTTGTACTGACTTTGTGGGTCGCTTGCCCCATCAGCTCCACTTGCCTGTGTTTTTACTTTTGATTTTTCGAGGCAGTCTTTGGTGTCCACGCGCAGACAACGGTGGTTCATCTTGTACTCGTCGGTGGAGATCGGATTCTCAGGAGCATGGGTCAAGGCCATATGGTGGTGGATATGGCATCTCTCTCCGTTGACGTAGGCTGGATCAGCAAAAGTGCTTTTCTTTTGATAAAAATACGCAAAATGGTTTTCTCGACTGGAGAATTTCAGGGACTTATTGTAGATTGAATTTCTTACGTTTTTCTCCTCCACATGTGTATTCTTCAGAATTTCTTTAGTTTTAGGTTTTCCGTTGCATTTTTCCTTTTGTGCAAAATGATCCCTTATGTCCCATAATATAAGATCTTTTTAGCTGGGATGGAGGAAGTATTTTTTTAGTGTGTTCATGTAATTTCCTTCCATTTAATGGCATAGCATACATCTTTTGCAAAAATTGTATTGCCTGGAAATTTGCATAGAACAAGAGAAATGTGAGATGGGTTAATCTCTAGACCTGAAATTAGTGGGCCATGAACTGACCTAAAAATTTTTGGGAAAAAATTCCAGTTGGGTTGATTATTACATGGGCCATGGGTCTTTGATCGAGCTGAAATGTAGTGGCCAGAAATTATAATTGGGCCACTTAGTTAGTGAACACCGTTATGACCACACCAGTTAAGTGCCATCCATGACAGCCAAAATCCGTCACGAATATGTGACGCTTTTGATGATCTGTCATGGAGTATATAGTGGTCAAATTATGACGCGATATACATGACGGATTGTAAATACAGTGCCCTTCGGTGACAGTTTTGCACGTCCGTGACGGATTAACATGATACTGGTTCTTGTAGGATCTGACGACTAGCCAAGCGAGCCATCAGGCAACACATATAATTAATGTCAAATAGTAAAACTAATTAGTGATGTCCTTTATATTGTCCCCTTGAATGTGCATAGAAAAATATAATTAAGGATGAAGGAAAAAAGAATTGCAGTGAAGCAAAGTTATTTCTTGACCCACCACAACAGGGCTTTGTCGTACTACTCAATGATATGTTGCGACAACTATAATGGTTCTCTCTTCATACATGTCTCATGCATGTGAAACTGATCGATCCCCACGTATGTTGGTACTAGTGGACTATAAATTTCCATCTTGGTGAATAGACAAACATTTTTTATTAGATGCACATACACTTAAAGAAATTCAGTAACATCTATTTTGATATATGCGAACAATTCTTGTGATAGTTATGAGCATTAGGTTTACTAGAACGCGTCTGCAAGGAATTAATATGTGTTACATCTGCTGCACATGACATATATGGGCTTTCTAAAATAGACTTAATTCATACACGATCCCGCCTAGCTGTCAAGTGGCACCGTCTGGATTCTGCCCAAGTGTGGCCGTGTTGGTGTGTGACATCGGCACAATGAGTTGGAACCATAATCGAATCGAAATGAAGATAATAGATTGGATTAGAGAAGTCTATGGAATGACATTTTTTCCTGCCATTGCAACACACGAGCATGTTTCCTTGTTCTATTCAAAGTAGTTACTAGTAAGTTTGCATTTGAAATAAGTGAGAACCCAAATTGTCATAATACATTAGCCCGAGCTAAAGCAAGTTTTTCTCTCTCTCTCTCTGCCTCCCTCTCTCTCTCTCTCTCTCTCTATATATATATATATATATATACATATATATATATATATATATATATATATTTAGCTGGTATTAGTTAAAACGAATTCTATTGACTTATCATTTTCTTAGCATCTGAAAGTCTCTGTTATGATTTGACTATAAGCTTTAGTTTTTAATATTGCTTTATTATATTTTTTTATGGTGAGGCCTCCGTAATGAGTTGCATGACCTATCTATCAAGTAAATCTATAGTGTCAATTAATCATGACAATCTGCAGAGTAAACTTATGGAAATATATTACAACCTTGTTTGAGTACATGATGATTACTTGTATTTTACAGGAGGAGGGCATGTCTTTCTCATGTGATACTTTGTATAAACCTGTTTGGAAAAAAGCTAACAAATCATTGATCTTTGATATGATGATGATAATCATGGTGATTAAGAAACCCCTGCCCATTTCTCCGGGAAAAAAGAAAAAGAAATCCGCTTCTACGTAGATAAACTGATTTAGAGTATACATGTTATGTAGGTCTTTTTTTGTATGGGAATACATTGAAGAGAGAATAATTAATATGCAACAAGTTGCGAGGAATGTATTAGTGGGGGACATTTCTATGTATGAGGAGTAAGAATCAAATATGTGTTGGGATATTGTTACTTATACAAAACTTTTATATTTCTTATAAATTTTCATGTTTATACGGTAGTTTTCATGAGTATACATTTCCTATTACATTATTAGTATAATTGAGAATATAGTAATATGCAGATGTAAATTGTCGTACTCTGTGTGTGCGCGCGCGCGCGCGCGTGTTTGTTTGAAACTACAATTGCATGATGCTAGTGTTTTGATTTGTATTTTGTTAAAAAGAATGTGGTGTGCTAGTTCTATCATGTTACAATATACTATTAACAAGATAGTTAAATCGAATACCTTAAATACAAATTTTACAAAAGAACACAAATCCTTTAATTGTTTTTTATTTCCTGACAATTGCATGAATTCCATAGCGCATATGTATATATTTATGTGTGCTTGTGTATTGATTTTCGTGTATATTTTAATATTGTTAAATATCTTGGTAGAACGCTCTTAAGCATATCAAATATCTTAATAGCAACTTGTACTTTATGATTAGCTGAGCATATTTATAGAAATTTCTAGAGTTTAAATTGAACACTCGACATGACTCCTTATCTTCCGGTTGCATGGTCAAATGCACTGGAGGAGGACCCTTGTGGGCAAGGGGTGGCGGTTGCCATACATTGATTAGGTGCAAAAATTCTTTTATACCTATGCATAACATGCCATACGCTGGGGACGCTCTCGCTTGGGAAAGTTGCTACTCGCTAGAGAGTTAGAGAGGCTGTCTACTAGATGAGTGAACCACGCAGGCCCACGAACACTCACTGCGCACGAAACAAACGATGGCCCCAGGCTTAGTACAGGACTCACGAAGTCAGGCACACTCAGACGCAGACGCACGCAGCAACCGTACTAGCGCCAGTGGCTGGGTAGGACGAGGCGGACGACAGGATGGCCGGCGGCTGTGGACTGGGTGTCGAGCAATCGTAAAGGGAGGGTGGGCAATGACGTGCAGGGCACACCGAGCTACCGAGAGTGAGGCTCAGCGAGCGGCAACTGCGGCTGGGGCCTAGCGGGGGTCGGCAGCGAGCGATAGTGAGGCCTGTCGACATCACCAACAGAAGATTGAGAGAAAGGGAAAGGGGCTAGCAAAGCCAAAGCAAGGATCACATTAAACTATGACTATTATGTGCACTAGTCAACAACCCATGCAACTGCACGGGCTAGTTATTTTGCTATCTAAATCAATACAATATGACCTTTTTATAGGAAGTTTTTTGGAGAAACAAATGTATTTATTTCTCCAGCATATTAACACCCCACTTATTCAGAACAAATTAAATTAACAAAATTAGAGCTTAAAAACTCCAATGTTAAGAAGACGATTAATGAGTGCGCGACCAGTTCACTGTATCTAACTAAAACATAATTACCTCAGCTTGTAAGCGCCAATAGTTTTAGGAATTTTGATACACGTTTGTCTTCTTAGTTGTTCACTTTTTAACATGTACTTGTGTAACGTGTATATGCACAGGCTTGTAGTCTCCATGCCCTATTACTTATCTGTATGGAAAATATAGATGTATTCTTGGGGCTCACCTGTGCAGTAAAGAAAGATAAATAGAAGCGTACTGTTGCCTGGTATCATGGGACCCACCCATATGCAGGAAATAAAGAAAATAGCAACAAACTGCTGCGTGCTATACTTTCTTCCTCCAGCCGTTTGGTCTCCCATCTCCCAATTTTTTTTGTCTTTTCTCATCCATAAGAAAGATGGCCGGTGTGGCTATACTTTTGTCTTTTCACATCTGTTTGTTTACATAACATTAAAAATACTGATCTCTTTTATCAAATAGTTCTATTTCGATATAAATATTTCTTCTGGGGTATAATATACAAACAGATGAGAAAAGAAAACAAAATACATAATACATAACATAAACATAAAACAATAGCATTATTTCTTCTGCCAAATGTTTCTGAACACTTTTAATATTGACTCGACTGGAAAAAGCGCAATTATCACATGCAAAGAAAGCAAATAGGTAGAAAGTTTTGTAAGGGCATTAACATAAAGTGCACATTGAGACTACTTTTTGTATATGTCGTCTCATATTGTTTCAGCTACAACAAATTACTTTACATAAGATGGTGTATGCATGAAGCTACCGTGAGCTAACATGAAGTGAAAGTAAATCTTTCATTTGAAGCAAACTCATGATTCATAAACAGAAATCTTGAAGCTACCGTGAGTAAAATCTTTCAGTAAAGCCCAAATTCCATAGTTCATAGACAAAAATACATGTGCAGGGCATAAAGAAATATTGAATTGGCTGTATATTTACAAAAGAACAATTCCGTTAAGATCTATGATGACCGACTAAGCACAGTACATATATTCTTTGCCTAGGCCGATAACGAACAACATGTTATCTATTTTTTTAACCTCATAGACATGCAAACATATGACTATGAAAATATTAGTAAGATGATAGCTGCTTGTCAACGTTCATATCCTTACATCTGCTGCTGTCCTAGGGAAAATATGATTTGACAAAAAATAATGGTATGTTGGATTTTAGCCATACAAATGAAGGTTAAGGATCATTGAGCTTGACACAAATTCGAATTTGGATTTCATAGGAAATGAATTTGTAACATATACATGAAGGTGGTTGATGTCAGTATTGGTCATTCATGTACATATATATAGAAAGTAAGTTCAAATGTGAAGCTACCTAATAAAAGTCGGTGGCTTGTGGCAACGTGAGAGGGAAGAAAAATGTTAGGCCACCCAAAAAAATCATAACGTGAACCCATGGTCATACGCATGAAAAGGTGAGATATTGGCGTTAAGGAATAAAAGTAGTGAAAAAGTTGACCTTGTCGCGAATATGCAGAGGGTTCACTGAATATTTGATCGGTCAAAGTTTGTTTTTTTATTTGTTTTATTTCCTTAATGTTTTTCTATGCATGTCCTACGCTGCTAGACATGCAGATTATGTCAAGTTAACATTTGTGTTCATTAAAATTGAAACAACTATAATTATTTGTGTGCTGCAATACCAAACAACAGTTGTCTTGATATATATACGTATTTGCATAGACTTTGCAAATAAGCTCATCTTAGTTGAGAACTGCAATTAATACAAAGCTAGATATATAAAGTCTGAATAACTTTTGTCAATCTTAATGAGCATAGTAATGATTCACACATGCACCGCACACACCTTATATCATAAAGGCACCTGCTCAGTCGCTCACACAACTACATACAGAATCGCTTGGTAAATATAAGTTGCACATCAATCCAGCATGATGAACGGAAACTAAACATGGGCAGTGGTGTTCAACCTGGGTGGACGCAGCCGGCCGGTAATATGAACAGTTGGTAACTGTTGAGAAGCTTACATATCTGATTACTTGGAAAGAGGACAATGAATTGCATAAAATAAATCACTCAAATTACTGCCGCATCAGCCTGGTAGAGACCTAGAGGGATGGCTGTCGTCCAGCACTACGGCAGACCCGCCGATGTTGCCGATGGTGCAGCCTTTTGGCTGCTGCAGCTGCGGACGTGCAGAACTCGCATGATGCTGAGGAGCCTATCGATTCCGAGATCAAAACATTAGAAAAACTTAATAAGGAATAGGAGAGCACGCTGTTGGGACATTACCTAGGATACCTGAGATTGGTCTTGGAGTTGTGTAGTATAACTAATAAGGCCGATGGCTGCATATGACGTCGGCATGTGGTATGGTGCAAACTTTGGCCGTCATCACCGCATAGATGAAAAATCTAGATGGTGAAGATTGGCTACTGAGGCAGCATTACTATCATCCTTGCGTTGGCATGGCACAAATCAATCACGGGTTGATGGTTCCCGACTCAACTTACCCCGGTCAGGTCAAGGCATCAAGGTGGGGAAGATAATTAGAGATCACATCTGCGTAGTTCCCTAACTCTCCAGCTTCACCAACACACCAACAATGGTGGTTGTCTGTTCTGATTCACCGTAGCACCTCCTGACCTTCTCCTCAGCCAAGATTGGAAGATCGACCTCCAAGGGGATCGGGAAGTGGCCCATTGGATCGCTTTAAGACCGGAGATGTGAAGGAGTAGGAGGAGGAGGACCTGATGTGGAAAATCAGCGCTAGGGTTTTCTGGATGATGCGTTGGTGTCTTGCAGGGATCAGGGGAGGGAGAAGTCTGCGAGGGAGATATTTTTTTAGAACGGGAGATGTTGTTTTTAGGTGGCCTGGGAGATGTTCCTTTATTATTTCCGTCATCACGTGGCCCAATAGGCCAGGACTCCTGGTATTTCATTAGACAGTTATAAATAGTTTATATGGAGATCGGATGGATGACAAACTAAGTTTTTGAGGATTAACGTGGAGGCTTTATTGGTGCCTCCAATTAGTAATAAAAACTAGAACATGAAGGCGCGCGTTGCCGCGCTCGTCCATTTTAATAGAAAAATAGTACAAATATCTTTTATAATTTAGATGGTACCAATATTCTAATAAGTATGTGTGTTCGAAACTACAACACCTCAAATATGAAGATGATTATTTGCTAAGTACCTTCGAGGCAATCTGCTGAATTAATGCGAGAAATATTTTGGAGGCAGAAAGAAAATTGAATGTAAAGCGTCGTAGCATGGCTAACAGGAAAAAAGAAGAAGGATATGGTTTCCGGTGTTCTCTGAAAAGTAACAGCTTCCAAGGTGATGCCAGCATCAAGGAACCTCTCGAAAGCACAAACATGAAAATCCTGCAAAATGTAACATCAGCACATAAGCTTGCCCAACAGTAGATGAATACGTGACAAGCAAGAGTTGAATATGGATAAAAGAAGACTGGCTCTCAAAGTTGAACATGGCATTGCTGTCAACAACGACCTCATAAAATGTCTTGCACCACCTAATTAATGGCCTAGCTGTAAAACATATCAAGAATTTCAGTGTACTAAACATGCAATGCACCAGAACAAAAAGGCACACGCAAGGTAAATCTTTAAAGTACATGAGCATTTGATCAAATAGCTAACAAATAGTAGCACCAAACTGAACTTATAAAACTGATCCCATGGAGATTGTTAAAGTATCAAAGGTAATTCAAGGAACAATTTCATAAAGAAAATGAGCTCACATAATCTGAAAGTAAATTCCTATATAACCAATAAAGCTAATGCATGTAAAAAACTATGCATAATACATGAACTCCAATGTTCCAAGTTAAGCTTCTGATCTTATTCATCATAAGAAGACAAATTACTCAAACCTCGCCCCTCCAGGATTGAGGAACAAAGTCAAGGAATCTGCCATACGAAACAGTACACCGACTGTTCCAACTACATCCTCCCGAGATGCTCATCACGCATCAGCACAACAAATCAACAACTTCATCGTCCCTGGAGATTATCAAGCCAGCTGAAATTATCAATAAATCAAACATAAAATCAGATGTTGTAGTTCAGAATCTAATCTCTACAGCCTGTTGGTGCAGAGACGTTGTTCACGTACCTTGCTGGGTAAGCACGAAAGAAGAGGGGACGCTGATCCTGCGACATAAAAGGAGGATCAAGCGCTGGCGACTAACTACGATTTCTCTCTCTAGGTCACGATCGTCACGTCGAATCTACTTCGCCGTCAAGGGAGGGTCGAACGAAGAGGCATCCCAGGTTCGAAACGGGGTGGGACGCGCGTTAGAACTGCAAGGGCATGGTGTCGGGCACAGGAGAAAGACAATCGGCGATGGATGCCGGCGCGCGTGGCCGCCTCAACTGCCATGAAGAAAGCTGCAGGAACGACATTAAAAAAAGTAAAGAAGACACCCACCATAGAGGCATTTGGAGGAAGAGTAGAGGGGCAGTGGAAGGAGCGGGCGCTTAAGCAGACGTGCTTCAGAAGCTCGCTGTCGAGACGAAGGACGGCGACGAACAGAGGAGCTTGGGGATAGGGCTTGCGCCGCCGCTCGGGGATAGAGGAAGAGACCTGGACGACCTGCCTGCTTTGTATGTTGGGCTGAACCTGGGCCTTCTATCTTTACAGCCGGATTGCTGACGGAAACGGCAGCTAAATCTGCGGAGCAGCGGCCCGTCAAACGGCGCTTAGTACGTGCGTAACGACCTTGATGACTGAGCAAATCCAGCACATTCGTACACATGATCCGACGGCTTAGAGCATCAAATCATTGTGGAGGCTCCTAGCTAGCTCCGTCTTACTGTTTTACAATATAAGATTGTTAGTGTATATTGACTATTATGGTTTTGCATCAATAAAAATTACTTAAAAGTTCGCCCCACCTTAAAAAAATTCGCCCTGCACCTCTGGTCAAATGTGACTCCCAAAAAAGGTGATGCACTCCATAAATTGGCACCAAAGAAGTCATGGAAGATGAAGCAAAGCGAGGCCAAGCAAACCATCAGAGGAGCCACTTGATCCAGGGCATGGTTTTCACTTTCCGTGAAATTTTGGAAATTTCAATAATTTGGGTACGTACTGAAATGTTTGCCTTTCGGTCAAAATATTTCAGCAATCACGGTATTAATTCACAAATTCAAATTATTATTTGATTTTTTAATCTGGTTGATCTCAATTAAATTCAGCAATCACGCCAACTCCCCGACCGACTCTTCCATCCATCTATCGACGGAACCAAGAAACTAAACCTAGCCGACTCCGCCATCGATCCATCGATCGAATACAATCGAAGAGCACAAGATCGGAGCAGGCAGAACAGGGGGGTCGATTCATCCATGGAAGCATCCAAGTTCGTCTTCGGGCCCGATGCACCGTCGGTGTTCAAGTTCGGCCTCACCGACGAGGACATCGTCGCCTACTACCTCCCCCCACGCGCGCTCGGCCTCCCCAACCCATACGTGCACACCATCGTAGAACCCTAGGGCCCGATCTTTCACGTTTGGAGGGATCCTACGAGGGACACGAGGGGAAACACGAGGGGAAACGAGAGAAAACACAAGAGAAATCACTCAAACCAACAAGAATAGGTCACACATATGCTAGATCCTCGAAAACACAACGAGATACATGATCCACAATCAACTAAGGACGATACAAGTAGCACGATCTTCTCCGTGAGGAGGTCTTGAGGTTCTTCCCGTGATGGGGTCTTGAATCCGCTTGGGGGATCTTCTCCGAAGAGGCACTCTCCGAGGAGAAGGTAACCAAGTGGATGAGCGAAGCTCTCACACGTAAAATGAGCTATCACAACGCTAACCCTAGTTCGTCCAAGTGAAGGGGTATTTATTGTCTAGGGAGAGAGGGGGGATACATGGGTCTAAGTCCGTTACTGCGCGCAGGCAGGCGGAGCCGGACATCCGGGCGTCGGGCCGGATGTCCGGGCTGTCGGAGGCCATTTTTCAGGTTCGGATGATGGGGGCGCCGGATATCCGGGAAGAAGGCCGGATTTCTGGGCCGGAGGCCGGATGTCCGGGCCCTGTAGACCTGGCCGCTGGCTCCTTGCTGCTGATGACACTTCCAGGGGCCGGATGTCCGGGGCCTGGGGCCGGATGTCCGGGCCCTGGAGACTTCTCCGGTTCCTTCCGTTCCTTCCGTTGTTCCTCTTCGTCCGTGAACTTGTAGACTTGTCCGTCTTCACGAGCGTCTCCGAGAGGATCTTCTAAGTACCTGAGCACGCATAGCATTTCCGTTTGAGGTAGTAGCCATGTC
Organism: Thinopyrum elongatum; assembly: GCA_011799875.1. NCBI lineage: Eukaryota > Viridiplantae > Streptophyta > Magnoliopsida > Poales > Poaceae > Thinopyrum > Thinopyrum elongatum. The sequence goes on along the minus strand of CM022303.1, from coordinate 116,716,964 downwards.
TCACATGATTCATATGGAAGTTCATTAAGGAGAAATGTCACCTCGGTCTCGAGAGCTCTAGCTCGTGCTCGTGTCATGGGTCCTCTTGGCACTTGGTGAGACGAAGATAGGTCCATGGGGATGACCAAAGGATGCTCCGCATCATCTCCCCTCCCTTGGGAAAGATCTGACCTCGGATCGAAATCCTCGTCACCATGGTACGGGGAGAGATATTTGACGTTGAAGATGTCGCTCACGGAGTACTTGTCGCGGGGGATGTCGATCTTGTAGGCGTTGTTGTTGTAGCGTTCAAGCACCTTGAAGGGTCCATCGGCTCGTGGTAGAAGTTTGGACTTGCGTTCGTTGGGGAAGCGTTCCTTGCGAAGGTGTAGCCACACAAGATCTCCATTGTTGAATATCATGGGTTTCTTGTTGATGTTGAGCTTGGTCGCGAGTCGTTGTACTTGGCGCTCGATGGCGTGCCGTGTATCTTCATGCATCTTCTTGAGGTAGTTTGCTCGGGCACTCGCATCCATGTTGATGCGCTCTTGTAGAGGTAGAGGAAGAATGTCCAATGGGGACAACGGGTTGAAACCGTAGACGACCTCGAAGGGGGACTTGCCGGTAGTTGAATGTCTTGCGCGGTTGTAGGCGTACTCGGCGATGGGTAGGCACTCCTCCCACTCCTTGATGTTCTTCTTGATCAACACACGTAGTAGAGTGGAAAGCGTGCGGTTCGTCACCTCCGTTTGGCCGTCGGTTTGTGGATGGTATGCCGAAGAGAATAGTAGCTTGATGCCGAGCTTGGCGCATAAGGTCTTCCAAAAGTAGCTTAGGAACTTGACGTCGCGGTCCGAGACAATCGTCTTGGGTACTCCATGGAGACGCAATATTTCCCTACAAAAGAGATTGGCAATATGTGAAGCATCGTCTATCTTGTTGCATGGAATGAAGTGAGCCATCTTAGAGAATCGGTCCACAACAACAAACACGGAATCCTTTCCATTTCTAGTTCTAGGCAAACCAAGCACAAAATCCATGCTAATATCTTCCCATGGTTGGTATGGAATAGGGAGAGGCATGTAAAGGCCATGAGATTGAGCTTTGGACTTAGCTTTGCGACATGTCGAACATCGGTTGGTGAAGCGTGAGACGTCGCGGAACATCTTGGGCCAATAATAGTCCTTGGAGAGCGTAGCGAATGTCTTGTCGCGTCCAAAGTGTCCCATTAGTCCGCCTCCGTGAGATTCTTGCAAAAGGAGCAAACGAAGAGAAGACTCGGGGATACACAATTTGTTAGCTCTCATAAGATAATCATCTTTGATGTAATAGTGTTCCCAAGATATATGCGTCAAACACTTGGCATAAGGAGTAGCAAAAGTAGGATCATGCGCATACAAATCTTTTATGTGCTCAAAGCCAATGACATTCAACTCAAGTTTATTAACAAGCATGCATATGCGGGAAAGAGCATCCGCCACAACATTTTCTTTGCCCTTAATATACTTGATGACATAAGGAAATGACTCAATGAATTCACTCCACTTAGCATGATGCTTGTTCAACTTAGTTTGACCCTTAAGGTATTTAAGCGTTTCATGGTCGGTGTGAATGACAAATTCATGAGGGCGAAGATAGTGTTCCCATTCACGCAAAACTCGCACTAAAGCATATAGCTCTTTGTCATATATGGGGTAATTGAGTTGCGCTCCGGAAAGTTTCTCACTAAAGTAAGCAATTGGGCGCTTCTCCTGCGTTAACACACCTCCTATGCCATTACCACTAGCATCGCAATGAACTTCAAAAGTTTTGTCAAAGTTGGGTAATGCAAGCACGGGAGCATGAGTAAGCAAATTCTTAAGCTCATTGAATGCGGTATCTTGGGATGGTCCCCAAACAAAGGGTGCATTCTTCTTACTCAAAGCATGTAAAGGTGACGCAATGGTGCTAAAATCCTTCACAAATCTACGATAGAAACCGGCTAAACCAAGAAAACTATGCACTTGTTGCAAGTTGGTTGGTTGGGGCCAAGTTTTAATAGCATTGATCTTAGATTCATCTACATGAACACCCTTAGAAGACACAACGAAACCTAAGAAAACAAGCTTTTCAACACCGAAAAGGCATTTGTCCATATTAGCATAAAGTCGCTCGTTTCTAAGAGTTTGCAACACGGTTTTAAGATGGGTGACATGGTCTTTGAGAGATTTGCTAAAGATAAGAATATCGTCAAAATAGACCACAACAAATACGCCAATATAGGGTCGAAGAACAAAATGCACGACTCTCATGAAAGTACCGGGTGCTTCGGATAAACCCATTGGCATAACAAGCCATTCATATAAGCCAAATTTGGTCTTAAATGCGGTTTTCCATTCATCGCCTTCTTGGATGCGTATTTGATAGTATCCACTCTTAAGATCAATTTTAGAGAAAATAGTGGCTCCGCTAAGTTCATCTAGCATATCATCTAGGCGTGGGATAGGGTAACGATAACGCACGGTAATAACATTTATAGGACGACAATCGGAACACATGCGAAATGTACCATCTCTTTTGGGAACAAGGATTACCGGAACGGCACAAGGGCTCAAGCTTTCTCGTACATGGCCGTTGTCGATGAGTTGCTGTACTTGCCGTTGGATATCCTTGGTTTCCTCGGGGCGTTGACGCGGTAGGGAGCCTTGTTAGGAAGGGGTGCTCCGGGGATGAGGTCGATTCGGTGTTCGATGCCTCGTAGTGGAGGTAGACCCGGAGGTAGCTCGTCGGGGAAAACATCTTGAAATTCCTGCAATAGAGAAGATAACACTAAAGGTAGATTGTGAGAGTTGTTAGTTTTGGGTGCCTCATCCTTGCACAAAAGGACATAGTGCATGACACTTGATGGGTTCTCACACACTTCTCTCATCTCACTTTTGGTGGCAAAGAGGAGTAGGTTTTTCTTGTCGCTCATCGTGGAGGCACTCGGTTTGGGCTTGTGGCGCTCACTCTCTTTATGGTGGTTCGCTCTCTCACTATTTTCTCCACGATGGGTGGTTTGTTTGTCGGCGATCACTTGACTTGGAGACATAGGTCGTAGCACGTACTCCTTTCCTTTCATCTTGAAGCTATAGTGATTTGTCCGCCCGTTGTGGATGACACCTCGGTCAAATTGCCATGGCCGTCCAAGAAGGAGGTGGCAAACGGACATCGGAACGACATCACACTCCAAAGTGTCTTCGTAAGCTCCGATCTTGAAGGAAACTTGTACCATATGCTCGACTTGGATAGTGCCGGAGTCGCTTAGCCATTGAACCTTGTAGGGATGCGGGTGCTTCATCTTGACTAATTGTAGCTTGGAGCATAGTTCTTCACTTGCCAAGTTATGACAACTTCCTCCATCGATGATGACCTTCACGGACCTTCCATTGATGCCGGCCTTGGTGTGGAAGATATGGCATCGTTGGTCTTCGTCTTGTTGATGGTGAAGTGTTAAGACCTTGGAGACAACAAGAGCGGGGCTCGAATCTTCGTTACAAAAGACTTGATCATCTTCATCTTCGTTCACTTGCCGGTGCATGGCTACATTCTCAAGGGCTTCCATTTCTCCTTCACTCATGGAGTCGTAGGTACCGTCGTCGTTGAGGATCATGGTACGCTTGTTGGTACACTCGAAGGATTTGTGGCCTTGGCCGCCGCATGTGAAGCACTTGATGGAACTTGTCTTAACGGTCTCATCGGTTGGGTTTGTGGATGATGAAGCTCTCGGCTTGAAGTTGCTTGTAGTAGGAGGACGACTTGAGGTTGTCGAAGTTTTCTTTGAACTTGACTTGTCGCCGTTGCTTGTAGGTGTTGGAGTCGTTGAAGCTTGCGAGTTGGAGAAGCCGTAGCTCTTGGAAGAGTACTTGGCGTACTTGAAGTCATCTTGCACTTGACGTTCCGCTTTGGTAGCTTGGTGCACGAGCTCGATGAGGTTCGAGTATGGTTGGAAGTCGGCGATCTTCTTGATAGGATGGTTGAGTCCATTCAAGAAACGTGCCATAGTTTGTTCATCATCTTCCGTGACATTGGCTCTTATCATGGCAATCTCCATTTCCTTGTAGTATTCTTCAACGCTCTTGGTTCCTTGCTTGAGGAGTTGGAGTTTCTTGAAGAGGTCGCGGTTGTAGTAGGTTGGCACAAAACGTGCTCGCATGACATCCTTCATTTGCGCCCAAGTGGTGATTGGTGGTTCACCTCTTGCCTCACGACGCTCAATGACTTGTTCCCACCATATGAGGACGTAGTCTTGGAATTCAAGGGATGCCATAGCGATCTTCTTCTCTTCCTCATAGTTGTGCAAACGAAAAATCTTGTCGACCTTCAATGCCCATGAAAGGTACTCTTCGGGATCATTGCTTCCGTTGAACTTGGGCATGGTGAACTTGAGCTTGCCGTAGCGTTGCTCTTCATTGTGTTGGGGTCGGGGATGATGACGTCCTGGATGAGGAGGATTGTTTCCCTCAACTTGTTCTTGTCGTGGAGGATTTCCATTGTCTTGTTGCTCTTGTTGAACTTGAGGTTCTTGTCGAGCTTGTGGAGGAGCTTGTCGAGCTTGAGGAGGAACTTCAGGAACTTGTCGGTGCAAGCGTGCTTGATAAATCCTCTCTTGAACTTCATGGCGAAGCGCTTCTTGTTGTTCACAAGCTTGCCGGTTTCGTGTGGCGACGGCTCGACTTGAATCTCGGAGGGCACGTTGCGCCTCAAGTGCTTGTGCTTCTCGCCGTTGTTTCTCTTGACGTTGTGCCTCGGCATCTTGTGCATCTTGGTGTTGTCGCGCTCGTTCTTCCTCTTGTTGGCATAGACGTTGTCGTTCTTGTGCTTGCGCGAAAGTAGCTTGGTTTTGACGATGTCGATGCTCTTGCGCTCGAAATTGCTCGTGAGAATCGGTTCCGTGTAGAGGATTGCGGTTTGCTTGACGGTCTTGGCGCGCGGCTTGGCGAAGAGTATTCGACGTCGGTGTACTTGAATTGTCGGAGGAGTGTCGACTTGAATGACTCCTTCTTGAGTGGGACGAAGTGGAAGAAGAGCGGTTGATCAACAAGGCACGAATCTCGTCCATTCTTGCATCATTGTCTTGTTTGTGTTCGTCGAGCTTGTGGTCGAGGTAGTCTCTGGTACGTTGCTCGGAAAGTCTTAAGTCGGTGGCGAGATTGTCGATGCGGTCGCTCAATGCTTGTTGTTCTTGGTGCAAAGCTCGTTGTGCACCGAAGAGGTGGCTCTTGGTGACGTAGGTGTTCGGGTCGTCGTCTTGCTCCATGAAGAGTAGGTTGGTAGAAGAACTTGGCCTATCCATCATTCCAAACAAATATGTGAGTGGGAGAAGGAGAAGAACGATACCAAATGTACCTTGACCGAAGTTGAAGATGGATCAATGATCACTCAAATGTGGAACAAGGAAATAGCACAATTGGTACCAATTCTTGTCGGTTTCTCACACCTACACAAATAAAGCTTATAGTGGAGCTTGGTTAGGATGGTGGCACAAAATTTGATGCAATTGTTAGTGAGCCTCAAAAATGTTGGAAGAGATTCACAAATTCGCAAATGCAACAAGTAGACCAATAGCAAGTAGGTACGCGGAAACACACACGCAAATAGATAGATTGGGTCGTGCAACCAAGGTATGAGCGAAAAATGTGGAATCCACGAAAATGCTCTTGTTGCACAACACTAGAGAGACGCTAGCACGATTGCACAATAGGCGGATACGAGACTGGTGCACAACCTACTAAGCAAAAATGCAACGACTTCTATCCCAAGTATGCAATTTGTATGGTGTTTCGGTGATATGATCCAAGAAGATCGAGTATGACAATCTTAATGTAGTATGATGCTATGGTTCTTGCGTATAAGGTCTTTGCTTATCTTTCTCTTTTTGCTTAAAAGCTTGGGTGGCTCTTTTTCTTTTGAGCTCTTTTCTCATGCAAAACTTCACGAACCAAGATAGCTATTGAGTATATGCGATGACAACTTGGTGACACAATAGAGATGATACTAAGATATGCACCACGATGATATGGTATGTATGCTATGGGAAATATGATCACTAAATGTGCACAAGTCACGTTGCCGGCAATACTCAAAGGCTAGTCTCGTTGGGTAAGTTACGCAAAATGGGCTATGGGGTTATCAATGTAATGGCAAGGAGTAGACCAAGATGTCGTCGAGGTTACCGTCCTTGCGTGCGGTTGAAAGTGGCGATGACGAGTCCGTGGCGAAGATGAGCGGCGGTGATGTTGACGTTGCACCGTACCTAAATAGCCGAAACACAATAGGACACGGGAACCGCAACTCAAATTCTCAAAGCAAAATGTGTCAAAAGTGTCGGAGTTGATAGCGGGTAAGCGATGGTGGTGCTATGCGGAAGTGGTGGAGGTATGCGGAAGTGAAAATGGGCACCGGAACAAAATTGGATGAAAGTTAGGCGGAAAAAGGGGCGGTGGATGGAGCTGTGTCTGCCAGGGGCCGGATGTCCGGGCTGGATGGCCGGATGTCCGGGGTGGCCGGATGTCCGGGGCTCACGGGCCGGATGTCCGGGGCCTGGATCTGAGGACGAACTCGATGAACTCCGCGTAGATGGGTCAAATCCGGGGCAAAATTCGGAAGATTTTGTGGATGGAAATTGGGGAAAAGGTGGGGGATAGCTAGATCTACCTGCAACACACGAAATCCGCGGATCAAATCCAACAAAACTTCATGACACCAACAAATCACAAAAAAATTTAGGGGGCTATTTTTGTGGAGATTTTCGAAATTGGGGAAGAACAAAACAAAATTAGGCTAGAAAACAAGGGTAGGGGCTCCAAAATCGTGATCAACCGAGGCTCATGATACCAAAAGATGATGTAGGGTAGAACCCTAGGGCCCGATCTTTCACGTTTGGAGGGATCCTACGAGGGACACGAGGGGAAACGAGAGAAAACACAAGAGAAATCACTCAAACCAACAAGAATAGGTCACACATATGCTAGATCCTCGAAAACACAATGAGATACATGATCCACAATCAACTAAGGACGATACAAGTAGCACGATCTTCTCCGTGAGGAGGTCTTGAGGTTCTTCCCGTGATGGGGTCTTGAATCCGCTTAGGGGATCTTCTCCGAAGAGGCACTCTCCGAGGAGAAGGTAACCAAGTGGATGAGCGAAGCTCTCACACGTAAAATGAGCTATCACAACGCTAACCCTAGTTCGTCCAAGTGAAGGGGTATTTATAGTCTAGGGAGAGAGGGGGGATACATGGGTCTAAGCCCGTTACTGCGCGCAGGCAGGCGGAGCCGGACATCCCGGCGTCGGGCCGGATGTCCGGGCATTCCCGGGACGCCGGATGTCCGGGCTGGCGCCGGATGTCTGGGCTGTCGGAGGCCATTTTTCAGGTTCGGATGATGGGGGCGCCGGATATCCGGGAAGAAGGCCGGATTTCCGGGCCGGAGGCCGGATGTCCGGGATGGTCGCCGGATGTCCGGGCCCTGTAGACCTGGCCGCTGGCTCCTTGCTGCTGATGACACTTCCAGGGGCGGGATGTCCGGGGCCTGGGGCGGGATGTCCGGGCCCTGGAGACTTCTCCGGTTCCTTCCGTTCCTTCCGTTGTTCCTCTTCGTCCGTGAACTTGTAGACTTGTCCGTCTTCACGAGCGTCTCCGAGAGGGTCTTCTAAGTACCTGAGCACGCATAGCATTTCCGTTTGAGGTAGTAGCCATGTCTCACATGATTCATATGGAAGTTCATTAAGGAGAGATGTCACCTCGGTCTCGAGAGCTCTAGCTCGTGCTCGTGTCATGGGTCCTCTTGGCACTTGGTGAGACGAAGATAGGTCCATGGGGATGACCAAAGGATGCTCCGCATCACCTCACCTGGACGAAGATCGGCGCTTCAGCATTAAGCTCGAGGAGACCTTCGATGTTGAAACGGTACGCAACGACGACAAGTGTTTTTTTCGTAATTAAGCATGACTTCAACTATTTCAACGTGTAATTTTCATCTTTTACAATTTGAGTAGCTTATCCCATGCCATGCAAGACGCTATGTCTTGGAGAGGATGGATTTTGAAGACCATGAAAATTTCGAAACAAAGAAAATTCACCTAAGGACTCATCATGGTATGGATTTTGAAGTAAATCTGTATAATTCTGAGAGCGTAACCCATTTTGGTTGCAAAAATTGGGAAGCACTTTGCAAGATGTATGGTTTTTATGAGGGTATGCTTGTCACCATGGATCTTGGTGATTCTGACATCGACCAAGACAATATGGACATTTGGGTCCTTGTTGATACGCTTTCAGTTCTACCACTATGTGAGTTTCTCAAACATAGTTATTAACTAATTTATATTGTTAATTTCAAAATAGTTGACAGCTTATTTCCATTGACAACTTATTTTCATTGTTCAAACAATGTGCGGAACATGGTAGACAGAACGTACTACACCGATGGCTCTGAGTTAACTTATCAGGAGAAAAATCATTTGGTCGCATTTTGTACTGATCTTGAGAATTACAATATCTATTATAAAACTCCTCCACATTATGGTCAATACGTGCCACTAATGCACGTGTTGAACTACGGTAACATCCATGGAGATGCCATGGTAAGATTTTTTAGTATTACTACATCCGTGCATTTTTTGCATAAATTCTTTTAAAACTTAACTACATTTCTAACTACGAAGTTATTATTATGTTTTTCAACAGAAAATCCCGAATGATTGTGTGCCTCATCTGATGTATCAGAATGGTCACCTTGATGTTTTGAACATACGGTAAGGTCATCCTACGAATCTCACCTGTCCATATCAGATTTCTAAAAGAAGTGGAGACATGAAAATCAAAGAATGGAAAAAAAATGTATGGACAGTCGTAAGGAGGTACTTGGAAGCAACATTGTGCGAAAGGCAAGAATTGAAGACAGGATAATCTCCATTCTCCATAATGGAGAGTCAGGGCCTATCTTGTTTTATGCTATTTTACCTAAGAGAAGGTAGTAGCTATTTTACCTAAGAGATGGAGAGTCAGAACAACTAAGTAGGATTGGTTAGATGACTATGATGATGATGTGGCATCGAGTAGAAGTTGTATGATCGATGATGATGAGTATGACTTGTTATTATGATACCAATGATGAGTTATTTATTATTATGATCGATGATGCATGATGCTAAGTTGTTATATGAGCATGATTACGTATTATATATAACAGTGGGTGAAATGAACCTGAATTAGATTCAAGTGAAGCCAACATGTGGTGCACATCGAAAGTACTACTAATCCAAACTAGATCAAGTTTGGATTAGAGTAGTACTTTCGGCAATGCACCACATGTTGCCTCCACTTGAATCTACTCCATGTTCATTTCACCCACTGTTATATATAATAAGTAATCATGGTCATAAAATCATATGATGAAAGTACTGTATATAAAACCACACAATGAAAATAAGCTGTATTTTTTAAAATACAGAAAAATTTAGCAGCAGCGCTTTTCAGAACAAGCACTACTGCTAATTACAAGTAGCAGTAGCGCTTTTTATAACAAGCGCTACTGCTACTTACAAGTAGCAGTAGCGCTCCCTTTCCAGCGCTACTGCTACTAGTTAGCTGTAGCGCCTTAGTGGTAGCGCTGGAGCCAGCGCTACTGCTATGCATATTTCAAGCGCTACTATTAGGGTTTTCCCTAGTAGTGATCGAGCACGATGCCTGGAGCGTCCCGCCGTGGGAGCTCCTCCAGAAGTACCCCAACGGCAAGATTGACCACGCCTTCTTCTTCGGCCCACCCACCGACGCGGCACAAAACGGCGGCGGCAAGAACCGCACCATCAAGGGCGCCGGTGTGTGGCAGGGGCAGAAGGGGAACGAGGTTACCGTCACCCTGCTCCACCCGGGCGGCGGCGAGCTGGACGTCACGTACAAGCGCTACAACCCAGGGTTTTGGTCACCGCTCGAAATTTTGAGATTTACCATGGTTACCGCATATTTCGGTCCCCCTCGGTAAATGGACATTTCCAGCAAAAAAAAAATCGAATTTTTTAATTCAAACGCTCAATGTATAGTAAAGTGTGGCGACACCTCACAGCATGCGCGTAGACAACCTTCCACTGAGCTAGTAGCTCTTTTATGATAAATACAAGTTCAAGTGCTATCTATATCTATTTTGAAAGAATTTGAATTCAAAATTCAATTATAAATTTCGTTCGAAATTCTCTCGAAATTTCGTGGTAACCGTGGTAACCATGTTTACCGGCCCTCCTGGTAAAAATGCCTCATTCGGTCACGTACAAGCGCTACAACCTCACCTTCTGCCGCACCAAGGGCGGGGCCAGCACGGGGTACATCATGCACGGGGCCAACGTACCGCTCCACGGCACGTTGCTCAACCGCGTCAAGATCAACAAGCACCCCAATAAGGTAACGGCCGCCGCCGGCGAGCAGCCGGGCACGAGCTACCAGTACGATGCCCCCGCGATGCCGATCGAGCAACAGCAAGGGATTCAGTTTCAGTGACGCGCAAGCTGGTGGTCTCTGTGGCGGCAACGGCGGTGGCACGGGAGACACCGGCTGCTATTATGCTCCTCTCAAGTATCCGTTCCCGGAGGACTGCTGCGCCCCGGTCACAGATTAGCCTGGCGCGAATTACAATGCCGCGGCGGTGAAGAGCGACAGCCAAGGATTCACCGGCGCTCAAGCTGATGCTTTCTCTGGTGGCGGCATGGTGGAGGCGGACGGCGCATACAACAACTATTACGGACACTACCAAGAGGTTGCCCCATGTCCTTGTCAGCTGGGCCAGAGCCACAACCACGGCCAATACTTGGCTGGAGATGCCGCCGTGATGCCCTCCCACGGCGAGGGATTCAGCGTCCAGCAACCGGCCGGTGCTCTCTCTTGCTACGCTGAAAATACCGCCTTGATGTGCTCCGGCGGCGAGCAACAAGCCGGTGCGCTCTGTGGCGACAGCAATAATGGCAGTGTCATGCGAACTGAGCGTGCCGGCTCAACTATTTCGCTCTGCAATGACGGGGAGGAGAACGGGGCCGAGATCGACGATGTCTTGTTCGGCGACCACCACGGCGACTTGAATTGTGAGCAGAGCGACGACGAGACGTATGACATCTTGTTCGGCGACAACGACGGCTACTTCAACTGTGAACCACCTACCCGTGGGATTAATATGACATCTTGATTTCAGCTAAGTGCCTATTGTTTGGACCACCTACCCGTGGGATTTGATTCTGAATTCTTAGAGATCTGATGTTGCATTAATCTTTAGTCTTTCAGTTACTCCAGAGTTCTACAGTAAAATTCATTTCCCTGGTATGTCAAACAAACAGCCAAACAGAATGATTCCGTCGGCGCCGAACTGATACTCCAAGCCAATGCTTGGAGTTTGGACTAGGTATGATTGACTTGTGCTTTTAGCACTTTCGATTTGGTTGCTGTCTCTGAATGGAAGTTGCAGCATGCCATTCACTTTCGGGTAGGCCTACAAGTCCGCGAATCGTTTTCTGCTGCACTCCATGGCTATTCCGTCCCCGCCGGCAGTTCGTATCTACACTTTCACTACCAAGCTTTGTTGCAAAAAGTCGTGTTGTCAAATATTTTGTCATCTCTTCACTGAAGTTTTGCAGTATTTCTTGTTGCAAAGATTGATATCATGAAGAAGTCGTTTCTGAGAAATTTCCTTGTACTTCTTAGTGATAAGAGTTAATACTTTGTAGTAACACCGGTGATTCGGCCACTGATGCATAGTGAATTAGTAGAAGCAATACTTATAGGATGGGATAGAGTACAGAGTACACATTTTTAGAGCACACTAAGCATTTTATTTTTAATAGTTTAAAAACCTTTTTTATGGGTGTGTCTTGGGCTCACCTAGATGTGACATAAGGGCATCTTCAACATGGACCCTCAAACCACCCGTAACCGTTCGGACCACGTGGTCCGGACATGTTTTACCATTCAACACGGACCTTTCGGATCCGCAGATCGGTCCGGACGTCATTTTTTCCGCAAACTGGAGACAAGCTAACGGGCTTTGTGGACGTCCGGCCCGCTGCCACGCCCGCATCATTTCCCGCCATGGCCACCAAAAAACCATCCCGCGCCCGCGTCCTTTCCCGCCCAAAGCCAACCGCCCACATTCACGCCACTCTAGAGCGGCCACACCGCATTGACGACGGCCCGGAACAGAGGTGGCCGCTCACTGGAGCCGGCATTGAAGTGACTCGCCGGCCTAGGGCGCCACTTGCGCCGCGTCCCCAGTCTCCACGCCTATCCAATGCCGGAGAGACGTTTACTAGACATGACGTGACGGATATCTACCACGCCAGTTCAATGTCAGGCCTTTTGTCTGTCGTCATTAAATAGGCTCCTGACCGAGGAACCAACTCCGTCGCCCGCACATCGACACATCCGGACGCCTTGCCACACCGGAAACTGCAATTTAAGGGTGGCCACACCCGGCTCACAACTTATCCGCTCCACATCCTCCTCCCGTGCACTACATCCGAGCGGTAGTGCTTTGTGATAGAGTCTGCCGACGGAGCAGAAGCACGAGGTTGCCGCCCTTGTGGCCGCATGGTAGAGCCGCCGTGCCAGCCAGATCGAGGCCGGCATGCAGGCCAGCTCGCCCGAGGTCTTCGACGATGACGCCCCCACGATGGAGACGGGCTTTGACGACACCGTGCTGGAACCCATGCCTATGCATGCTGGCATCACCATGGAGCAGACACGCTTCACCTCCGCCTTAGCAGAGGAGCAGCCTACGCCGGCTCCTATGTCGACGTTCCGGCAGAACCCGTTGGTGGAGGGCCAAATCAACGGTGGGCGCGCGAGCGAGGAACCCATGCCCGCCATGGCCGCGAAGAACCCCAACTTCGTCGCCGAGCAGCATGCGGTCTACGAGGCTGCTCACGCTGAAGCCGCCGCTCGCTCCGCACAGCCGGGGCAGCCGGACGCGGACACTGAGGCAACATTGGTTGCGCAGGCGATCGCGGACCAGAACACCGCCAGCTGCACGTCCTACGTGCCACTAATGAATTTTTGGGATCTACGGGTGGAAGATGAGAGCCTAAGCCCCTCCATTTCCATCGTGCACCTCACTTCCACCGCCGACGCACAGGTTGCGAACTCCTCCGAGGATGAGTAGGGTATGGGAGGTGGCAGGGCATTGTGTCCCAATTGGGTCGGTCCGTCTCCCATGTTCTACTCTTCCTCGCCGGAGACCGCACCTTCACTTCACAGGTCTTGTTGTCGTCGCTCATGAAGACGATAGATGGAGGACGCGGTCCACGGGAGGAAACAACAAGGACTTGGACGATGGACGCCGCCATATTCAAGATTTAGGTCTGCACCCCTTTTTTTAAATGAAAACTGTATGAAATCCAGCCGGTTTCCATGAATTTTGTCCGGTTTGTTCAAATCTTGCTTGAAATGTATGCGGATAGCGTTGGATGGCCGGCTCTCACATCCCTGTCTGTGGACTGGTCCCCCATGTCCATTACGGGCCCTAACTATGTCTTTTCTAGGTATGACATTAGTGCCATCTAATTTTAGAACAAGCCCACCTCCCACATGCATTTGTTTTTTTTAACAAGTAAATTGACCATGTTCATTTATCAAGACTTTGTCTGCTTAGAAAAAAACTTTGTCCATTGGTTGTTGGTTTGCTCTGTGACGTCATTTATCAAGTCTATGCGACCAACACCATTTGGGTTGGGCTTTAGTGGGTTGGCTTGTTTTGAAGGTTCTTACTTCGGGGGCTCCCGTCTAGGTTTACATATGACATGATTCTTACCAAAAGAAGAAAAGTATGGATTTATTATGCGTGGAGGGGGGAAACAAATATGATGCTATACTAAAAAACATTGAAGAGGGGGTAATTCATAAGCAGGGAGTTGTGAGTGACACTATATTGCATAATTTGACATGTCCCAAGAGTCAGGAGCCTAGTTTTTACCATACACCTCTGCATCACAAGCTTCTTTCATTTGAAGAAAGTAATGGTTTTAATGTGGTAGAATATTTTAGCGTTTCTTTTTTTATGAGAGTAGTGGTTGTAATGTCGCAACGTGTGTAGGAATGTCTTACTTTGCCAGTCACTGTTGACTGCCTTTGAGGTGTGTAATGTAAAGTTGTGGTTGACTATGCTTCAGTTATACTAATTGGATAATGAAGTACTAGCTAATTTCTTTTAGAATGAATTGTTGCATATTGAATTCTGAAACCAAAACACAAAAAGGCTACTCCAACAAACTATGTTTTTATTACTAATGTGCATTCTTATGAAGAGTAATAAAATAGCCATTGGTGTGTTTGATACCTAATTTTGAGTGCATGGTCCATGATATTTTTATTGCATAATTCAGAAACACCTTTTTTAGTGAATGACACACTTACGGACAACAATTTCAGACTCGAATATATTAGATTCGCAAAAGTTCATTGAAGGTGATTAGGGCACCGCCATTCTTATTGGTTTTCAGAGGTCTTAATGATGATTTTGTAAAGCATACATACAAATAATATTCAGTTGAAAATTGTATTTTAACCACATATGAATTGTCAAATATGCGTAGAGAGTGGAAGAAAACATATTAGTAAAAGAAGCGAACTTTAACGCAAGAACTAAATTGTTGTCTAATTTGCCTTCTGTATTTTGTGGAATCATTTTTTACAACAAAAATTTATAATATACATGACCGAACTGTATAGGACTCGCTATCTATTGGATATAGAAGTAATGCGTTGATACTTTTCTTAAGCTATACTAAACTTGTTGCCAATGTTGGAGACTCTAAGTGTGTATTGCCATTTATACAAAACTTTTATATTTCTTATCACGTTATGACTATACATTTCTATTAGATATTTAGTATAAATGAAAACATAATAATATTTATAGATGTAATTTATAGTATTATTTGTTATGCAGATTTTATGTATGTTACTGAAATTACAATCGCATTGTGATACATATAATTTGTACTTTGTTATAAAAAGGGGGATGTGACAGTTCTATCATGTTCCGAGATATGCACTCTTAACAATATAGTGAAATTGGATAACTTAAATACATTCCTTTTTACAAAATAACACATATAATTTAATTCACTTTAATTTTTGACAAGTGCATGAATTGCATAGCACATCTGTAAATATTTCTGTGTGTTTGTGTTTGTCTATGTGTATGTTCATGTATATTTGGATATTGTTAAATATCTTGGTACAACTCTATAAACGTATCAAATATCTTAATAGCGGTATATAGTGTACGATTAGGGAAGCACATTTATAGAAACTTCTAGAGTATAAATTGAACCATTAGCATGATTTCTTATCTAGATTTTACATGATCAAATGTTCCTTACAAATAACTAGACCATGATGGTGCGCTTTGCCGTGCCCACCCATATTTTATGGAATAATTGATCAACTTTAAGAAACATATATCAATATTTAGAATTGAAAATAAATATAAGATATGGTAATTTTTTTGAGTTACATTGTTTGAAATTGTCCCATGTTATGTGAACAAACTTCGAAGTGTAAATGATTTTGCGTTGTTGCAGAGTTAGAGATTTGATTTCAACACATTGTATGGAGTACAAATTCATTGCTTAAGACTCAAAGCATCCAAGATTTTTTTTGGTAAAACAAAAATAAAATGAAAATGTTAATGTTAGAATAATAGACCGCGATAAAAGGCTATGGATCAGGCATGTCCATCTTGATATCAGGGTGGCGAAGTCAGCGAAGTCCTGAACAAGGAGCGCGAGCTTGATATCAGGGTGAAGTCCTTCACGGAACTTTTCCTGTCTGCGAGCATCAGTAGAGATATCTTCTTCAGCATAGCGGGACAAGTCAAGGAACTCCCGCTGATAAGCATCCATGGTCTTGTTGCCCTGCGTGAGGTTGCGGAACTCTCGCTTCTTCCTGTCCATGATTTCCTGAGGAATGTAGAGGGCACGGAAAGCAGCTTGGAACTCCAGAGATAATGGCTGTCCCAACAGGTTGTGTACGCCTGTGACTGTCTCACCATTGAGCAGCGGGACCCTTGAGGAAATAGGATGCGAAAGTGACATAGTTGGCAGGGTCAACATTAGCAGACTCCAACTCATAAGCGATGTCGCGGAGCCAGTCATCATCATGAAGGGGTTGTGTTGAACTGCGATAGATAGTAGGGTTGAGGCGCATAAATTCTTGCAGAGTGGTGGTGGGTTGTTGGCACCACGGCCACGACCACCTGGTCTAAGCATCCTGCTAAAATGTGTTGGAAATATGCCCTAGAGGCAATTAATAAAAGTGTTTATTATCATATTTCTCCGTTCATGATAATAGTTTATTATTCATGCTATAATTGTATTAACCGGAAACTATATACATGTGTGAATATAAACAAACATAATGTCCCTAGTATGCCTCTACTAGACTAGCTCGTTGATCAAAGATGGTTAAGGTTTCCTAACCATTGACATGAGTTGTCATTTGATAACGGGATCACCTCATTAGGAGAATGACGTGATGGACTTGACCCAACCGTTAGCTTAGCACATGATCGTTATGTTAGTGCTACTGCTTTCACTATGTCATATACATGTTCCTCAGACCATGAGATCATACAACTCCCGGACACCGTAGGAATACTTTGGGTGTCATCAAACGTCACAACGTAACTGGGTGACTATAAAGGTACACTACAGGTATCTCCAAAAGTGTCTGTTGGGTTGTGATGGATCGAGATTGGGATTTGTCATTCCGTCTATCGGAAAGGTATCTCTGGGCCCTCTCGGTAATACAGCATCACAGAAGCCTTGCAAGCACCATAGCTAATGAGTTAGCTACATGATGAAGTATTACGGAACGAGTAAAGAGACTTGCCAGTAACGAGATTGAACTAGGTATGGGATACCGACGATCAAGTCTCGGGCAAGTAACATACCGCAAGACAAAGGGAACAACGTATGATGATATAAGAGGTTCAACCGATAAAGATCTTCGTGGAATATGTGGGAGCCAATATGAGTATCCAGATTCCGCTATTGGTTATTGACCGAGGAGTCATCTCGGTCATGTCTACATAGTTCCCGAACCCGTAGGGTCGGCACACTTAAGGTTCGATGATGTAATAGTATTATATGAGTTATGTGATTGGTGACCGAAGTTGTTCGGAGTCCCGGATGAGATCAAGGACATGACGATCAGTCTCGGAATGTCCGAGAGGTAAAGATCGATATATTGGAAGGCTATATTCGGACGTCGGAAGGGTTCCGAGTGACTCGGGTATTTTTCGGAGTACCGGGGAGTTACGGGAATACCGGGAGAAAGTTATGGGCCTTATTGGGCCCTGCGGGAAAGACAGGGGGGCAGCCATGGGCTGCCTGCGCCAGCCCCCCCTTTGGGTCCGAATTGGACTAGGGATGGGGGGCCGCACCCCCTCTCCTACTCCCTCTTTCCCCCCTCTTTCCCCCCTTGTTAGGAGGAGTCCTACTAGGGGTGGGAGTCCCACTCCTAGTAGGACTCCCCCCTCCTTGGTGCGCCTCCTCTAGGGGCCGGCCCCCTCCCTCCTTTATATACGAAGGGGGGGCGCCCCCTCTAGGCACACAATTGACTTGATCAATAGCCGTGTGCGGCGCCCCCCTCCACCGTTTAGAGCCACCGTCATATTTCCGGAGTGCTTAGGCGAAGCCCTGCCGGAATCACTTCACCGTCACCGTCACCACGCCGTCGTGCTGAAGGAACTCATCTACTACCTCGACTACTAGCTGGATCTAGAAGGCGAGGGACGTCACCGAGCTGAACATGTGTTAGAACTCGGAGGTGCCGTACGTTCGACACTTGATCGGTGGAGCTCGAAGGATTGTTCGACTACATCAACCGCGTTGTGAGACGCTTCCGCTTACGGTCTACAAGGGTATGTAGACACACTCTCCCCCTCGTAGCGATGCATCACCATGGATAGATCTTGCGTGAGCGTAGGAATTTTTTTGAATTACACGCTCCGTTCCCCAACAGTGGCATCATGAGCCAGGTCTATGCGTAGATGTGTTTTGCACGAGTAGAACACAAAGGAGTTGTGGGCGTGGGTGTATACATATTGCTTGCCGTTACTAGTTGTTACTCGGTCAGCGGTATTGTGAGATGAAGCGGCCCGGACCGACATTACGCGTACGCTTACGCGAGACTGGTTTCACCATTGGCGCACATAGCTGCGTAAAGGTGACTGGCGGGTGTCAGTTTCTCTCACTTTAGTTGAACCGGTTTCAATGAAGAGGGTTCTTTTAGAAGATCAAAAAGCAATCACTACACCACGTTGTGGTTTTGCGTAGGTAAGAACGGTTCTTGCAAACCCGTAGCAGCCACGTAAAACTTGCAACAACAAAGTAGAGGACGTCTAACTTGTTTTTGCAGGGTATGCCGGTGATGTGATATGGCCAATACATGATGTGATATAAGTTGTTGTATGAGATGATCATGTTTTGTAAGTTATCTGGCAACCGGCAGGAGCCATATGGTTGTCTCTTTATTGTATGCAATGCCAACACGATGTAATTGCTTTACTTTACCGCTATGAGTTAGCAGTAGTAGTAGTAGCAATAGTCGGCGAGACGACCACGACGCTACGATGGAGATCAAGGTGTCACGACGCTACGATGGAGATCATGGCGCCAACCCCGTGACGATGGAGGCCACGACGGTGCTTCAGTGATGGAGATCAAGAGCACAAGACGATGATGGCCATATCATGTCACATATATTGAATTGCATGTGATGTTAATCCTTTTATGCATCTTATTTTGCTTAGGACGACGGTAGCATTATAAGATGATCCCTTCACTAAATTTCAAGATAAGTGTTCACCCCACAGTATGCACCGTTGCTAAAGATCGATGCTGCTAAACATCACGTGATGATCGGGTGTGTTAGATGCAATCGTTCATATACAACGGGTGTAAGCCAGTTTTACACATGCGAAATACTTGGGTTAAAACTTGACGAGCCTAGCATATGCAGATATGGCCTCGGAACACGAGAGACCAAAAGGTCGAACATGAGTCATATAGTAGATATGATCAACATGAAAGATGTTCACCATTGATGAACTAATCCACCTCACGTGATGATCGGAGTTGGCTTAGTTTGATGTGGATCATGTTACACTTAGAAAACTTGAGGGATGTTAATCTAAGTGGGAGTTCTTAAGTAATTTGATTAATTGAACTTCAATTATCATGAACATAGTCATTAGTGTCTTAGCAAGCTTGTGTTGTAGATCGATAGACCACGCTGTAGTTCCACAGAATTTGTTTTGATTCCTAGAGAAAACAAAGTTGAAAGTTGATGGAAGCAACTATGCGGACTAGGTCCGTATTATGAGGATTGTCCTCACTGCTGCACAGAAGTCTTATGTCTTTGATGCAACGCTCAGTGAGCAACCCCTATGGCTTTGTCTGAAGACGTTATGAACGTCTGGCAGACAAGAGAAGATGACTACTCGATAGTTCAGTGCACCATGCTTTACGGCTTAGAACCGGGGCTCCAAAAATGTTTTGAGCACCATGGAGCATATGAGATGTTCCAAGAGCTGAAAGTTTGTTTTTCAAGCTCACACCCGGGTCGAGAGGTATGACACCTTCGACAAGTTCTGTAGCTGCAAGATGGAGGAGAACAGCTTCGTTAGTAAGCATGTACTCATAATGTCTGAGTACTTTAATCACTTGAAGTAAGTGGGAGTTAGACTTCCGAATAAAGTGGTGATTAATAGAGTTCTCTAGTCACTATCACTAAGCTACTAGATCTTTGTGATGAACTATAAACAAGCAAAGGATAGAGACGATCCTAAGCTATTCGCGATGCTACAAGCTACGGATGTAGAAATCAAAGAAGGGAGCATCAAGTGTTGATGGTTAATAAGATCACTAGTTTCACGAAGGGCAAGGGAAATAAGGGGAACTTCAAGAAAAACGGCAAAACAGTTGCTGCTCACGCGAAGAAACCCAAGGTTGAGCCCAAACCCGAGACTTAGTGCTCCCATTGCATGGGGAAATATCACTGGGAGCGGAACTTCCTCAAAGTAAACTGGCAAATAAAAAGACTGGCAATGTCAACAAAGATATATTTGATATACGTGTTATTGATGTGTACCTTGCTAGTACTCGTAGGAGCATCTGAGTATTTTGATACTGGTTTAGTTGCTTGCAACTAGAAACATGGAGCTTCGGAATAAACGAGGGCTAGCTAAGAACGAGGTGACGATGTGCATTGGAAGTGTCTCCAAGGTTGATATGATCACCGTCGGCACGCTCTCTGTACCTTCGGGATTAGTTGAAACCTAAACAATTGTTATTTGGTGCCTGCGTTGAGCATGAGCATTATATCTGATAGTGCTTATTGCAAGACGGTTATTCATTTTCGAAGAATAATTGTTATTCTATTTATTTGGATAATATCATTGATGATCATGCACTTAATGGTTTATTGAATCTCGATAGTAGTAATACACATGTTCATAACATAGATGCCAAAGATCCAAATTGATAATGATAGTACCACATATTTGTGGCACTGCCGCTTAGGTCATATTGGTGTTAATCGCATGAAGAAACTCCATGCTGATGGATTTTTGGAATCACTTGATTATGAATCATTTGAGACGTGCGAACCATGCCTTATGGGCAAGATGACTGAAACTCCGTTCTCCGAAACAATGGAGCGAGCAACAGACTTGTTGGAAATAATACATACCGATGTATGCGGTCCGATGAGTGTTGAGGCGCGCGGTGGATATCGTTATGTTCTCACGTTCACAGTTGATTTGAGTAGATATGGTTATATCTACTTGATGAAACATAAGTCTGAAACATTTGAAAAGTTCAAAGAATTTTCAGAGTGAAGAAGAGAATCATTGTAACAAGAAAATAAAGTTCTTACGATTTGATCGAAGAAGAGAATGTTTGAGTTACAAGTTTGGCGCATACTTAAGACAATGTGGAATTGTTTCACAGCTCACACCACCTGGAACACCACAGCGTAATGGTGTGTCCGGACGTCATAATCGTACTCTATTGGATATGGTGCATTATATGATGTCTCTTACTGATTTGCCACTATCGTATTTGGGGTTATGCATTAGAGACAGCTGCATTCACTTTAAATAGGGCATCGTCAAAATCCGTTGAGACGACACCGTATGAACTATGGTTTAACAAGAAACCTAAGATGTCGTTTCTGAAAGTTTGGGGATGCGATGCTTATGTCAAAAGGCTTCAGCCCGATAAGCTCGAACCCAAAGCGGATAAGTGCGTCTTCATTGGATACCCAAAAGAAACTGTTGGGTACGCCTTCTACCACAGATCTGAAGGCAAAGTTTTTGTTGCTGAGAATAGATCCTTTCTAGAGAAGGAGTTTCTCTCGAAAGAAGTGAGTGGGAGGAAAATAGAACTTGATGAGGTAATTGTACCTCCTCCGGATAGTAGCACACCACAGAAAGAAATTTCTGTGACACCAGCACAGACCGGAGAAGAAGTTAATGATGATGATCATGAAACTTCGGAACAAGTTACTACTGAACCTCGAAGGGCAACCAGGACACATTCCGCACCTGAGTGGTACGGAAATCCAGTCTTGGAGGTCATGTTGTTAGACAACGGTGAACCTTCGAATTATGAAGAAGCAATGACAAGCCCGGATTCCGACAAATGGCTTGAGGCCATGAAATCCGAGATAGGATCCATGTATGAGAACAAAGTATGGACTTTGGTAGACTTGCCCGATGAGTGGCGAGCTATTGAAAATAAATGGATCTTCAAGAAGAAGACGGACGCTGATGGTAATGTGACCGTCTATAAAGCTCGACTTGTTGCTAAAGGTTATCACTAAGTTCAAGGAGTTGACTACAATGAGATTTTCTCACCTGTAGCGATGCAAAAGTCTGTTAAGATTATGTTAGCAATTGCCGCGTTTTATGAAATCTGGCAAAAGGACGTCAAAACGGCATTCCTTAATGAAGGAATACTTGTATATGATGCAACCGGAAGGTTTTGTCGATCCTAAAAGCGCTAACAAAGTATGCAAGCTCCAGCGATCCATCAATGGACTGGTGCAAGCATCTCGGAGTTGGAATACTCGCTTTGATGAAGTGATCAAAGCGTTTGGGTTTATACAAACTTATGGAGAAGCTTGTATTTACAGGAAAGTGAGTGGGAGCTCTATAAAATTTCTAATAATATATGTGGATGACATATTGGTGATTGGAAATGATGTAGAATTTCTGGAAAAGCATAAATAATTAATTGAAAGGAGTTTTTCAATAAAACCTGTTCTTGAGTTATCCACAAATTGGGCATCAAGATCTATAGAGATAGATCAAAACGCCTGATAAAGATTTTCACACATCTTGATTAAATTTTTTTTTGAAAGAGTTCAAAATAGATCAGTCAAAGAAACAAGTTCTTGCCTGATGTGAAGTGGAGTAAAACTTAAAGACCTAGGTAAAGGTTGTTTACATGATTAGGCAGCAAGATCTATGGAGATAGATTGAGACGCCTCATAAGACTTTCACAAAGCACATAGCTTGACAAGTTTGAAGAAAGTTCAAAATGGATCAGTCAAAGAAAGAGTTCTTGACTGTAGAGCAAGGTGTGAAATTGAGTAAGACTCAAATCTCGACCACGGCAGAAGAAATAGAATGGATGAAGATCATCCCCTATGCCTCAGCCATAGATTCTATAAAGTATGCTATGTTGTGTGCCTTGCCATATGTTTGGTAAAAGAGATACCAAAGTGATCTAGGAGTAGATCACTGGAAAGCGGTCAAATTATCCTTATGATGACTAAGGAAGAATTTCTCGGGAATAGAAGTGATAAAGAGTTTGTCGTAAAGGGTTACGAAAATGCAAGCTTTAAACACCGATCCGGAAGACTATGAGTCTCAGACCGGATGTGTATAGTGGGACAATCGTTTTTGGAGTAGCTCCAAAACAGAGTGTGGTAGCAGCATCTACATAAGACATAAAGATTAGCCAAGAACACATGGATCTGAATATTGCAGAGCCGTTGACTAAAACCTCTCTCACAAGCAAAACATGATCAGCTCTAGAACTGATTTGATGTTAATTACATGGAGATGTAAACTAGATTAATTGACTCTAGTGCAAGTGGGAGACTGTTGGAAATATGCCCTAGAGGCAATTAATAAAAGTTTTTATTATCATATTTCTCCGTTCATGATAATAGTTTATTATTCATGCTATAATTGTATTAACCGGAAACTATATACATGTGTGAATATAAACAAACATAATGTCCCTAGTATGCCTCTACTAGACTAGCTCGTTGATCAAAGATGGTTAAGGTTTCCTAACCATTGACATGAGTTGTCATTTGATAACGGGATCACCTCATTAGGAGAATGACGTGATGGACTTGACCCAACCGTTAGCTTAGCACATGATCGTTATGTTAGTGCTACTGCTTTCACTATGTCATATACATGTTCCTCAGACCATGAGATCATACAACTCCCGGACACCGTAGGAATACTTTGGGTGTCATCAAACGTCACAACGTAACTGGGTGACTATAAAGGTACACTACAGGTATCTCCAAAAGTGTCTGTTGGGTTGTGATGGATTGAGATTGGGATTTGTCATTCCGTCTATCGGAAAGGTATCTCTGGGCCCTCTCGGTAATACAGCATCACAGAAGCCTTGCAAGCACCATAGCTAATGAGTTAGCTACATGATGAAGTATTACGTAACGAGTAAAGAGACTTGCCAGTAACGAGATTGACCTAGGTATGGGATACCGACGATCAAGTCTCGGGCAAGTAACATACCGCATGACAAAGGGAATAACGTATGATGATATAAGAGGTTCAACCGATAAAGATCTTCGTGGAATATGTGGGAGCCAATATGAGTATCTAGATTCCGCTATTGGTTATTGACCGAGGAGTCATCTCGGTCATGTCTACATAGTTCCCGAACCCGTAGGGTCGGCACACTTAAGGTTCGATGATGTAATAGTATTATATGAGTTATGTGATTGGTGACCGAAGTTGTTCGGAGTCTCGGATGAGATCAAGGACATGACGATCAGTCTCGGAATGTCCGAGAGGTAAAGATCGATATATTGGAAGGCTATATTCGGACGTCGGAAGGGTTCCGAGTGACTCGAGTATTTTTCGGAGTACCGGGGAGTTACGGGAATACCGGGAGAAAGTTATGGGCCTTATTGGGCCCTGCGGGAAAGAGAGGGGGGCAGCCAAGGGCTGCCTGCGCCAGCCCCCCCCCCCCTTTGGGTCCGAATTGGACTAGGGGTGGGGGGCCGCACCCCCTCTCCTACTCCCTCTTTTCCCCCTCTTTCCCCCCTTGTTAGGAGGAGTCCTACTAGGGATGGGAGTCCCACTCCTAGTAGGACTCCCCCCTCCTTGGTGCGCCTCCTCTAGGGGCCGGCCCCCTCCCTCCTTTATATACGGAGGGGGGGCGCCCCCTCTAGGACACAATTGACTTGATCAATTAGCCGTGTGCGGCGCCCCCCTCCACCATTTAGAGCCACCGTCATATTTCCGGAGTGCTTAGGCGAAGCCCTGCCGGAATCACTTCACCGTCACCGTCGCCACGCCGTCGTGCTGACGGAACTCATCTACTACCTCGACTACTAGCTGGATCTAGAAGGCGAGGGACGTCACCGAGCTGAACGTGTGTTAGAACTCGGAGGTGCCGTACGTTCGACACTTGATCGGTGGAGCTCGAAGGATTGTTCGACTACATCAACCGCGTTGTGAGACGCTTCCGCTAACGGTCTACAAGGGTATGTAGACACACTCTCCCCCTCGTAGCGATGCATCACCATGGATAGATCTTGCGTGAGCGTAGGAAAATTTTTGTATTACACGCTCCGTTCCCCAACAGTGGCATCATGAGCCAGGTCTATGCGTAGATGTGTTTTGCACGAATAGAACACAAAGGAGTTGTGGGCGTGGGTGTATACATATTGCTTGCCGTTACTAGTTGTTACTCGGTCAGCGGTATTGTGAGATGAAGCGGCCCGGACCGACATTACGCGTACGCTTACGCGAGACTGGTTTCACCATTGGCGCACATAGCTGCGTAAAGGTGACTGGCGGGTGTCAGTTTCTCTCACTTTAGTTGAACCGGTTTCAATGAAGAGGGTTCTTTTAGAAGATCAAAAAGCAATCACTACACCACGTTGTGGTTTTGCGTAGGTAAGAACGGTTCTTGCAAACCCGTAGCAGCCACGTAAAACTTGTAACAACAAAGTAGAGGACGTCTAACTTGTTTTTGCAGGGTATGCTGGTGATGTGATATGGTCAAGACATGATGTGATATAAGTTGTTGTATGAGATGATCATGTTTTGTAAGTTATCAGGCAACCGGCAGGAGCCATATGGTTGTCTCTTTATTGTATGCAATGCCAACACAATGTAATTGTTTTACTTTACCGCTATGAGTTAGCAGTAGTAGTAGTAGTAATAGTCGGCGAGACGACCACGACGCTACGATGGAGATCAAGGTGTCACGACGCTACGATGGAGATCATGGCGCCAACCCCGTGACGATGGAGGCCACGACGGTGCTTCAGTGATGGAGATCAAGAGCACAAGACGATGATGGCCATATCATGTCACATATATTGAATTGCATGTGATGTTAATCCTTTTATGCATCTTATTTTGCTTAGGACGACGGTAGCATTATAAGATGATCCCTTCACTAAATTTCAAGATAAGTGTTCACCCCACAGTATGCACCGTTGCTAAAGATCGATGCTGCTAAACATCACGTGATGATCGGGTGTGTTAGATGCAATCGTTCATATACAACGGGTGTAAGCCAGTTTTACACATGCGGAATACTTGGGTTAAAGACTTGACGAGCCTAGCATATAAAGATATGGCCTCGGAACACGAGAGACCGAAAGGTCGAACATGAGTCATATAGTAGATATGATCAACATGAAAGATGTTCACCATTGATGAACTAATCCACCTCACGTGATGATCGGAGTTGGCTTAGTTTGATGTGGATCATGTTACACTTAGAAAACTTGAGGGATGTTAATCTAAGTGGGAGTTTTTAAGCAATTTGATTAATTGAACTTCAATTACCATGAACATAGTCATTAGTGTCTTAGCAAGCTTGTGTTGTAGATCGATAGACCACGCTGTAGTTCCACATAATTTGTTTTGATTCCTAGAGAAAACAAAGTTGAAAGTTGATGGAAGCAACTATGCGGACTAGGTCCGTATTATGAGGATTGTCCTCACTGCTGCACAGAAGGCTTATGTCTTTGATGCAACGCTCAGTGAGCAACCCCTATGGCTTTGTCTGAAGACGTTATGAACGTCTGGCAGACAAGAGAAGATGACTACTCGATAGTTCAGTGCACCATGCTTTACGGCTTAGAACCGGGGCTCCAAAAATGTTTTGAGCACCATGGAGCATATGAGATGTTCCAAGAGCTGAAAGTTTGTTTTTCAAGCTCACACCCGGGTCGAGAGGTATGACACCTTCGACAAGTTCTGTAGCTGCAAGATGGAGGAGAACAGCTTCGTTAGTAAGCATGTACTCATAATGTCTGAGTCCTTTAATCACTTGAAGTAAGTGGGAGTTAGACTTCCGAATAAAGTGGTGATTAATAGAGTTCTCTAGTCACTATCACTAAGCTACTAGATCTTTGTGATGAACTATAAACAAGCAAAGGATAGAGACGATCCTAAGCTATTCGCGATGCTACAAGCTGCGGATGTAGAAATCAAAGAAGGGAGCATCAAGTGTTGATGGTTAATAAGATCACTAGTTTCACAAAGGGCAAGGGAAATAAGGGGAACTTCAAGAAAAACGGCAAAACAGTTGCTGCTCACGCGAAGAAACCCAAGGTTGAGCCCAAACCCGAGACTTAGTGCTCCCATTGCATGGGGAAATATCACTGGGAGCGGAACTTCCTCAAAGTAAACTGGCAAATAAAAGGACTGGCAATGTCAACAAAGATATATTTGATATACATGTTATTGATGTGTACCTTACTAGTACTCGTAGGAGCATCTGAGTATTTTGATACTGGTTTAGTTGCTTGCAACTAGAAACATGGAGCTTCGGAATAAACGAGGGCTAGCTAAGAACGAGGTGACGATGTGCATTGGAAGTGTCTCCAAGGTTGATATGATCACCGTCGGCACGCTCTCTGTACCTTCGGGATTAGTTGAAACCTAAACAATTGTTATTTGGTGCCTGCGTTGAGCATGAGCATTATATCTGATAGTGCTTATTGCAAGACGGTTATTCATTTTCAAAGAATAATTGTTATTCTATTTATTTGGATAATATCATTGATGATCATGCACTTAATGGTTTATTGAATCTCGATAGTAGTAATACACATGTTCATAACATAGATGCCAAAGATCCAAATTGATAATGATAGTACCACATATTTGTGGCACTGCCGCTTAGGTCATATTGGTGTTAATCGCATGAAGAAACTCCATGCTGATGGATTTTTGGAATCACTTGATTATGAATCATTTGAGACGTGCGAACCATGCCTTATGGGCAAGATGACTGAAACTCCTTCTCTAGAAAGGATCGTTATGTTAGTGCTACTGCTTTCACTATATCATATACATGTTCCTCAGACCATGAGATCATACAACTCCCGGACACCGTAGGAATACTTTGGGTGTCATCAAACGTCACAACGTAACTGGGTGACTATAAAGGTACACTACAGGTATCTCCAAAAGTGTCTGTTGGGTTGTGATGGATCGAGATTGGGATTTGTCATTCCGTCTATCGGAAAGGTATCTCTGGGCCCTCTCGGTAATACAGCATCACAGAAGCCTTGCAAGCACCATAGCTAATGAGTTAGCTACATGATGAAGTATTATGGAACGAGTAAAGAGACTTGCCAGTAACGAGATTGAACTAGGTATGGGATACCGACGATCAAGTCTCGGGCAAGTAACATACTGCAGGACAAAGGGAACAACGTATGATGATATAAGAGGTTCAACCGATAAAGATCTTCGTGGAATATGTGGGAGCCAATATGAGTATCCAGATTCCGCTATTGGTTATTGACCGAGGAGTCATCTCGGTCATGTCTACATAGTTCCCGAACCCGTAGGGTCGGCACACTTAAGGTTCGATGATGTAATAGTATTATATGAGTTATGTGATTGGTGAAGAAGTTGTTCGGAGTCCGGATGAGATCAAGGACATGACGATCAGTCTGGAATGTCCGAGAGGTAAAGATCGATATATTGGAAGGCTATATTCGGACGTCGGAAGGGTTCCGAGTGACTCGAGTATTTTTCGGGAGTACGGGGGGGGTTACGGGAATACCGGGAGAAAGTTATGGGCCTTATTGGGCCCTGCGGGAAAGAGAGGGGGGCAGCCAAGGGCTGCCTGCGCCAGCCCCCCCCCCCCCCCCATTGGGTCCGAATTGGACTAGGGGTGGGGGGCCGCACCCCCTCTCCTACTCCCTCTTTTCCCCCTCTTTCCCCCCTTGTTAGGAGGAGTCCTACTAGGGGTGGGAGTCCCACTCCTAGTAGGACTCCCCCCTCCTTGGTGCGCCTCCTCTAGGGGCCGGCCCCCTCCCTCCTTTATATACGGAGGGGGGGCGTCCCCTCTAGGACACAATTGACTTGATCAATTAGCCGTGTGCGGCGCCCCCTCCACCGTTTAGAGCCACCGTCATATTTCCGGAGTGCTTAGGCGAAGCCCTGCCGGAATCACTTCACCGTCACCGTCGCCACGCCGTCGTGCTGACGGAACTCATCTACTACCTCAACTACTAGCTGGATCTAGAAGGCGAGGGACGTCACCGAGCTGAACGTGTGTTAGAACTCGGAGGTGCCGTACGTTCGACACTTGATCGGTGGAGCTCGAAGGATTGTTCGACTACATCAACCGCGTTGTGAGACGCTTCCGCTAACGATCTACAAGGGTATGTAGACACACTCTCCCCCTCGTAGCGATGCATCACCATGGATAGATCTTGCGTGAGCGTAGGAAAATTTTTGTATTACACGCTCCGTTCCCCAACAAAATGAACAGGGATAGTTTAGCACTGAGCAATTGTAGAGACAAGGAATCATTCATGAGGCAACATGCACAAAGAAAGAAGTGTGATAGATACAACATAGTAGTCAAGCACGACATACATATCCATACATAAAGTTGATTACAAGCCAGTAGTACAAGTTCGAAAAGGGAAATAGTCTAAACCAACTAGGCGGCACGCAGGCACACGGTGGAGGGATACAAAAATGGGACACAACGATATGCTACATCAATGTCGGGGAAAACCTCTGAAGCCAGGCAGTTGCAGGTGACGATGAAGCAGATGGCCCTCGATACGAGGGGCCTACACTCCGTGAACACTCTAGTGCAGGACCTGGTCCTGGACTGGAAGAAGAGGTCCACATGAAGGAGTACTACCTCCAACAGCAGGCCACTCAAGACCTGGTGGCAGCCCTGTCCTGCGCGGGTAAAGGATGTACTCTGGATGTATCCTCGCGTTGATTGCTGGAAGCAACTGTGTCAGAGCATCATGGAGACGAGTACGAGTGGCGTACAACTCGACAGCAAGAGCTTGGACAGTGCGATCCAGAGCCTCATGGTACTACCGAGCCATAACCTACGGGTCGTAACAATGGCTCACGTAAGGGATGTAGACAACAGTGTAGTATCCACTCACATCCCCGGCTGGGACATACGGGATGTATCTGAACCCAGTCTCCTCCAAACAGGGCTGCTCTTCATGGAGACGGGTGATAGCAACAAAGGCAGCATCATGGACTGCCATCTCAACAGTCACTCCAACACCCTGAAAGGTGTGCAACTCAGTGATGGAGATATCCTGTCGCGATCAAAGATAAGAACCACTGCGCGGTACTGCTCCTGGTTGAACTCGCGTTAGTCCTTGTAAACAGTGTACTAGGGATACCAACGATATCCCAGCCTGGTCAAGAGGTCGACTAGAATAGCTGGGAACCTAGTCGCATCAACAGCCATAGTTTGGCGTACGATCTGCGTTGCGGGACGCGTCTGAAATAAAGAAGTTCAAAGATGTCAAATGATAGTGTGTGCATCATTCAAAATTCATTGAGATAAATAATTGCTATTAATCCAGCTCTCTGGGTGGATGTGATCACGAGATCCTAATGTTAAAGTAAAATCTTTAACCCGAATAGAAGAGAGATCAGAATCCCAGAGTAAAGACGAGGAATAAAAGATCCTAATACCACCCATTTGTTATGTGGGCCCATAAGCCACACAACAATGTTAGTAAAATAGTTTTTCAAAGACTAGATTCAACTTCGGCCAAGGAGTTGGAAAGGGGCTTCCTACAGGCAGTCGGTTCTAATACCAACTTATGACACCCCCGACTTAATCGTGCACTAACCATACACACAAATGCGCACGATAAAGATCAGAGACACACGAGAAGATATCACAACACAACTCTAGACACAAATGTAAACATAAAGCTTTATATTACAAGTCAGGGCCACGAAAGCTCAAATACATAAGTTAGCAGAAGCGACAACATTTGTGTATAGCCATAAGATAAACAAGTCTGCCTTAAGAAGGCTAGCAAAACAACGACATCTAGATCAAAAAGGCGAAGGCCTCCTGCCTGGGGCCTTCTTACTACTCCTGGTTGTCGGCGGTCTCCACTTAGTAGTAGGCTCCGTCGGGTAGTAGTAGTCGCCAGGGGGATCAGCTAGCTCTTGGGCTCCTTCATCTGATCGCAGCAATCGGGTAGAGGGGAAAAGCGGTAGCAAAGCAACCGTGAGTACTCATCCAAAGTACTCGCAATACTTACATCACATCTATACTGGGTATGCATCAGTATCAAAGGAATGGGGTTATATCTTTGGACTATACTGCAGAAATGCCAGAATAGAGGGGAAGGCATAGCCTATCAAAGACTAGCATCTTGCATCATTAGAAGAGTGCAGATTAGCATATTATAAAGTAACAGTATATTTAGTAACTCCCAGAGATCCTTCCTCGACTCCCTGCGAGAAAGCAATTCTGGAGCCATCATATCCATTTAGTGTCTCCAGTATCCACTTCTAGTTGTAATAGATCGGGATACAACTCCGAGCGTCCGTTACCATGGACACGGCTATTCGAATAGATATACTTCCCTGTAGGGGTGCACAAACTTACCCAACACGCTCGATTAACTCCGGCCAAACACACTTTTCTGGGCCATGCCCGGCCTCGGCTGATCGACACATTGTAGTCCTACCTAGGCTCAACAGAGTGGCTAGCACGCCAGACTACATCCTAAATGTTAAGGGGTCATGGGCCAATTGTCCTTTGCAATCCAGCACATTGCGAACATGGCCTAGAGCAGACCCACCCCCTTATACAAGCGCGAGTGGTTGCCGTCCAACCGGGCGCGCGCTGCTAAACTGCTGACGCCTGAGAGCTTTCGGAAAAATAATACGACGCCGAGTGCCCATACTTATTCCCGCATGGTGGTTAGTGCGACAAGGCCAGATGCCTACTCAGATGACATATCCAAACATGTTAGTGTCTTGGGAGCACGCGGAGACGATTCATGATCTCGTCGCCCCGTCTCGCGGACTTACGACAAGGGTCAGGCCCATCCCTCTCCTGGGGCGGTCTGCCTGCCCGGCCGTGCTGCGTAGTTATCTCGCGGGTACCCTCATAGTCAACCCGACTTCAGTAACTCTCGTGGGTACCCCTCGAGGTCGACCCGACTTCAACAAGGGACTGAGGTAAAGTCAAAGTAACCGTTTGTCCATAACTTCAAGGGGGAAACCCGAGGAATCACCCTCGATGGATTCCCACTCGATGTAACTGTCAAGGTGAACTTGGAGGAATCACCCTCGATAGGTTCACACTTGAGGAGCTGCATGACAGAGGCATCATCATAGGAGGTGAAAGAGGAATCACCCTCGGTAACACACAGCCGACTAGCTACGCTACAAAGGTATCATCAGGAGTGAGGTAGGAGGTATCACCCTTGGCACTCGATAGTAGCTCTGCAGAGTCGTACAACTAAAGGGGGGTGCTGGTGACGTGTCGGTATCTACTCGTTGATCACATTGATCGAATCACCGATAACAAAGCGGGGCAAGAAAGACAAGGGTGAGGGGTCACTGATGGATCACTAACCAACATATACTAAGCATACAGGATAACAGATAAAGTAACAATAGCAGGTTACAAAAGCAGGCTATGCATCAGAATAGGAGCTATCGAACAACAGTAGCAAAATCTAATGCAAGCATGAGAGAGAAAGAGTGGGCGATATAGGAATGATCAAGAGGGTTTTGCTTGCCTGGAAGCTCTGCTGAAAGGGACTAGTCATCAGGAGTGTAGTCGTACTCGAGAGCAGCGTCGGTCTCGGGATCTACCGGAAAGAAGAGGAGGGGGGGGGGGGGGGCTAATTTTTGTCCGTCCGTACCCTACTTTCTCGTACGTCATTAGAAGCAGAGAAAAATCCTTCCTCTGTTGTGCAAAGATCGAACTCATGACCGGTCGTTGAGTTCAGAACGAGGCGTCCAACTGAGCTAACCCATGGATCACAGACATGGGCCATGGGTAGTACTGTTCAATAATGTTACTAGTAGCACCAATACTTGCAGATATACGTAGATCTCTCTGATGACCATCGGTCGGGATAATGCTAGCATATAGTCCTACGAGCCATATCGAATTTTCATGATTCAATGGGAAATATATTTGTGTTTGAATGTTTGAGACTGCATCAGATAATGGTTCTCATATTTAAAGCTCATGTTGCTATGAATTTTGTGCAAACTAGCGGAGTGGCCCGCGCATTTGCGCGGCTAGATTTGTGATGCATTGTCTACATACTCCCTCCGTCCTTAAAAGAATGTACTTACAACTTTGTTGGAGGGTCAAACTATCTCAAAATTTGACCGAGTTTGTGCAAAAATATATCAATGTTTGTGAAACCAAGTAGGTATATGATGAAAATATGTTTTATCATGAATCTAATGCTACTAATTTGCTGGCATAAATGTTGATGTATTATTGTGTAAATACGGTCAAACATAAAGAAATTTCACTTCCGAACAAAGTTGGAAATACACTCTTTCAAGGACGGAGGGAGTAAGTAATATTGAATTCCTTTTGTACACAATGGATTTTTCGCTTTGCTGGTCTTTATGCTTTTCTAGGATTTTATTGAGATACTGAATGATATATAGATGATAACAATTGACACATATTAAATTATTTAATAATAACTTATTAGAACCTCAAACAATTAAAATTTGTATACTCATTTATTTAGATATCATTATTTTCTACGAATATCCCTACATAATGGAGTTATTGTATGCTTGTGGAATGGCTATATAGATCAATTACAGAGTATAAATATTTTGGTCTGTACAATAATTACATAGGGAAATACAACTCTACATGCTTTAATAGCAATAATGCATTTTTAATATTAAGCTTTTCCATATAAAACTTACATATAGCCATTGCTACCACGCCCAAATACGTAATTAAGAAGCTGCCATATTATTACTGACAAATTTTATTGAAGACTGAAGAGTCGTAAATGCTTATGGACATCAACTTTTTAGGAAATTTGTGTCCTTCATCTTCTCTTGTATGATACTGGTGGCTAAAGTTGGACACTTGCTCACATATAAGGAAATCCCGGCCCAGCATAACATTTACTACTTGAGTTCAAAAAATTAATTCTAAGGAGGTTCCTACACTGGAACTATTTGAATTGTTAACATATTCTATGTCTACAATATTAAATGTGACAATATATGAGAAGTTAAAACTCAGTTTATGTGTGTATAGGGCAACGTTTACAAAAGTATGCTTGGAAGGAAGGTAAATAGATGAGAAACAGTTTCCAAGACAAATATTGTGCACAATGAAGAAAAAGAAATAGCACCCAGCTGCTGACTCCTGGACATAAACAACTAAGGCCCTTCATGGCTAACGATCTTACACAATGCCACTGCGGTCGCCCCCTTGCACTTCCCAAAAATAACTTACGTAATTCCTTATTGCTTGTATACTTGAATATTCCATCATTGCAGACTATGTCTCAAACTGATGAACAATACTAAAACACAGTAAACCTGGCTTGCACAACTTCTCTAGCATGCATGTTATTTATACTACTATTGTAGCAAATTTTATGGAACACTCCAAGCTGCGACATGAATATATCCCCAGGAAACATGAATACCAGGAAAATAGTGTAACAACAACTTCCTCAATTTTCTGAAAAATGCTGTTGTGACATATGAGCAAAGCACTTCCCTAGTATTCTCACCTGCATAAAAAATTGAAATTCAGTTGGCTTTAGCATTCACTAATCGAGGAAAAAATTATGTCAGTGCACGATTAAAATATTTTTGAAAGCTCATTATTTTACCTAAATCCTAGACTGTTGTTATACTTCCAATAAATGTTGCTTCATACATATTTGGAACGAAACTAATAATGAAAAATGCTTGTTGCGACATGTGTAGCTAAGCACCTCCGTACCTTATTTTGGCCTGCAAAACCAGTAAAAATAATTCAGTTAGCGCTGGCCATTGACATTCACTAATCCATGATAAGATTGTGTGAGTGCACCGAGTAAAAGTACTTGGCCGTAAGCTCAGTTTACCTAAAACCTGAACTCAGGTTATACGTACTTCCAATTGCTTCATACATATTTGGAACAAAACTAATACACAGTAAGGAACAATAGTATGTCCATGGCCGACACATTTATGTTTTTTGTTCAGTTCAAAGTAAAAGTCGATGAAAAAAAAATACCACAATCCTTTTCTTCAAGGTCTTTTGCCTGGTGATTGTGTAGAGCTTCGACCTGAGCCTGAAAGATAAATACGAAAAAGTTTCAATCTATCAACAAATTAAAGAACGAACTCAAACATCTTGGGGAGCACTACCATGTGTGAATACAGCCCTAGAACAGACGCCTCTGTGGTGTCCACCAGCTACCAAGTAGTCGTTCTCTGATGCCTGTGTGACCCATATACATTGCCTGGTCTAGTGCTTCACGCGGACGGCCTCCTCTCTGATGCCTGATGCAAGCCTAGCAGTGGAGATCGCAGCGCTCAGTCTCGTCCGCGTGGCTGACACCCTTGGCAAAAGGGGCCATATCAGAGATTGTCTCATCCATCATCGTCGTCTCATCTCGTCGAGATCGTTGCGCTCCGTCTCGTCCGTGTGGCAAACCCTTGCGGTTAGAGATTAAATCACAACAGCAACTGGACCGGCGTTTCCTCAAAATCAATTTCATCCATATATGTATCTCGACTCCAAGTACTCAGCCGTTTGATGCAAGCAGGTCTCAGCTGATGAACTACATATCAACCGATCGTGTGGGTGTGTGGAGTTGAAACTTGATAGCATGGACCCTCTCAGCCCGAACTTGGAGTCTTGGTGCTCCATCTTCAGCATCAGCACCAACTTCTCGGTGGCAGCGCAACGGAGATCAGGCATAGTGCCATCACTTCTCCATGGAACTGGGGCTCCATGCACTGGGAGGAGAAACTCTGGTGATTCGTGTACTGCATCTACGTCGGCCAGAACGACATCAAGATCGTTTTCCTCGCTAGGACAGGCTGCTGGAGTTCGTCGCAGACGGCGGTCCGCTCGCCGTAAGATGCTGATTTTTCTCATCCATTAGGGCATATATATGCGCCACCAAAACCTATCGCCGACACCATCATTAGAGCTGTCGCAACATAGCTCTGGCCATGGTGCCTCCATCGTACAATTCCTTCTGCCAAAGGTACTACTGGATGTGCCTAGCCGAACCAAAACTCTAGGTGTCGTTGTTTTTTTCGCGAGAGTTAACATCTGCGTGTCCTTGTTATACACGTTTTGTTAGATTTCCTTTTTTTGGGCTTGTTCATTGTACGTGTCTTTCATGGAGATATGGACATCCTAATTAGTGTGTGCCTAATCCATATTGAAGCCGGTTGGTCACGTGTTAGCCCAGTGACGGCACCTTCGATTGACCCGTATATGTGTTTGACTTTTTTTTTAAACATCAGTACAGACGCAAGCGCTTATATACATGCGCATACACTCATCCCTGTAAACGCACACACGTACACCCTACTTACCTTTCGAACGTTTCTAAGATGTTGTGAGTTTTGTACAGATTTGCCGAAAAGACGGGCGAGGACACTGATCTACGGAGAGGTGTTGCCGTTTCCCGTGTACTGACTGGAGAAGTCACCTGAGGGTGGGCTGGTTTAGGCGTTGGTGTTGCCACCGCGGGTTTTGCAATGCTCAAGACCAGTGCATCTCACCACATCCAGATCGACAACCTTGCTTCATGATGAGCTAATTCCTCTCAGCTCCAGTTCATTTAAGCGGTTCCTTCTACTACTAATATGATATCTTTTATCTTCTAGCAACTCCAACAGCTCCCTTAAAAAACTTCTCGTTTTACGGGATGACCAGAAAATTTAGGGGAACTTGTCTGATACCAACTTTTGTCAGTTCCCATAAACTTCTTCCCCTAAATTCATTTTTTTATTTTAAATCAAACAAAAAATAGATAATGGCCTAGGACCTGCCAGCCCATGACACACGTGAAGGTGGGTGGTGCAATTGCTGTCGGCGACGGGCGGCACAAGGCTGCATGGCGGCATGAGCACGGGACGGCCGTCGGCGAGGCGTGGTGCGGGCAGCGCCGTAGGTGTGGCGCTAGGAGGCAGCGTGAGTACAGGATGGCTGCTGGTGAGGGGCAGTGTAGGCAGCGTCGCGGTCGTGGTGCCGCAGTGGTGTTCCGGTGGGGTGGGCAGTGAAGTTTTAGACGGTTACTAGCCCGCCAAAACTTTACGGGAATATGGTCTTCCATAAACCAACGGGAAGAAAAGGGCCAATTCTAAGGGATTCTCTAAAGTTATGGCCACTTTCCGGACTGTTTGAGAGACTTTTTGCCTCAAGTTTTCATAAATGATGGTTAATCTCTACTCCTAATGTCTGAGTTGGTGAATAGCATCTACGGTTTATTTTCGCTGGGTTTTTCCGTCACCTTCCCCACCCCACCCCATTCCACGCAGCCACCCAAAAAAACCCACACCCAACAAAAAAAATCCATCGACCCCATCCTTCGTTGCCCACTCCCATCAACCCCATCTATCGTTTCCGCAGCCGCCGCCGTGAAAAAACTCCATCAATCCCCATCCTTCCTTGCCCACTCCCATCGATCGTTGCCACTGCCGCCGCCGAATCCTCCGCCGTCTTGTTCCTCCGCCCCGCCGCCATTCCGCTCGTACGCCGCTGCCGCCATTCCGCTCGCACGCTGCACCCCTCCCGCGTGCCGTCGCCGCCATCTCCCATCGCAGCTGCTCGGGCCTGGAGCTCGTGTGCCATGGGCCATGAACGCCATGGCATCCATGGCCGACAAGAAGGGACCCTCGGCCTCGGCCGTGGGTGCCTGATCGGGACACGGGGTCGCCACGTCGGCCGCCGCCCGCGCCTCATGGATATGCCTAGCGCCCTCTATGCCGCCGCCCATGATCGGATCACCACACCACCCGCGGAGGACGACGCCTCCGTGCCTGGCCATCGGCTCTTACACGCCCGATGGGGCTGCCTCTCCATGCATTGAGGATGTCATGGATGTGACGATGTGGAGATGAGGATTGCATTGTTGCGCCGCCGCCGCCGCCGCCACTTCCTACAGACTCCCTGACTCACAGTGCAAGACATCCCAACTCAGGTCCATCCGGGTAAACGCCGCCGCCGCCCTTGGCAGGATCCCTTTTGGCGGCTTGGATCTAGGCAAAAGAGGAGCGGAAGGAGAGAAGTACTGGTCTATGACTCGGGTCATGGGGATGGATGGATCTCTCGGTAATGGTGGATCCAGAGTTCCAGACTCTGTTCATCTTATAGGCTTAATTCGTACTGTATCATTTTGATGAATACGTTGCTCCCCTATTTTTTCTACAATCAAGATGATTTTCCTCTGTGGGGTATGCATATCATCTTCTTTCGTTTTCATTAAAACATATCATATTTTGTTTGAGAGGCAGGTACAACGATGGCAAATATTTGTTTTCATCAGAAGTATATTTTCATGAGATACAATGGCAATCAGGTTTGTCTTTCACGAGCTTTCTTCATATCACTGCTTCTCCCTAATCCGCCTTCACTCTAACGCATGGCCACCCAACATTGTCTTCTCCTCGGTTTGCAGGCGGCACATGCAGAAGAGTTGTGGAAGGTTGATTGAGAAGTCATAAGGACTGGGTGAAGCAAAATGCAATCTCCAAGGTCAGGTTACCTCTCAATGCCCTTGATGATATGAGTGCAACTAAACTAATATTTGTTTCTTGTGATCTATGGTTCCCACCTGCCATACTCATATATTTCTGTTTCCACATGATATGTCTTCTGTATGAAATTATAGTCTTTGATACAATAAGTTATTCCTTCAAATTTAACAGTCATGGAAGAATCTGAATATGGCTACGATTTCTTTCTTTCCTGAGCACTCCTCTCCTATTACCGAAAAAGGCTTTCGCCCCGCTTTATATATAAAGCAATAGACCAACAGTGTCCGGTACAACCGCACTCACCCACCACAAATGCACACACACACCCAAGGCAGGATACATAGACGCTGAGCGCAGCAACACACTCCCTAGCGCTACAAGAGCCGCCGGGGGCTTCATCCGTGAACACCGCGAAGAAGTGAAGCCGCATATGACGAACCGTGGGCTCCAAGGCGGCGCCTTCAGGAAGGATACGGCACCGGAGCGCCGCCACCGCCCGATCCGAGGATCAGAGTTTCCCCTGGAGCAACACGACAGGCAA
Organism: Thinopyrum elongatum; assembly: GCA_011799875.1. Classification (NCBI taxonomy): domain Eukaryota; kingdom Viridiplantae; phylum Streptophyta; class Magnoliopsida; order Poales; family Poaceae; genus Thinopyrum; species Thinopyrum elongatum. The sequence continues at coordinate 116,678,114 of CM022303.1, read as the reverse complement.
TGATAGCCGCGACGACGCCTTCAAGAAGGGAGCGATCTTCGCCGTCGCAAGTCCATCCGAAGATAGAGTAGGTTTTCACCCCGGCCAACTCTCACCGCCACCGAACGCCACACCCCGGCTATCACGCCACCCACACAGCCGTGGCAGCCGGGCAGCACCGAGGCACGAGCTCTGCCCATGAGCACCGCGCCACCACCACCAGGGTCGCCGCCCCGGAATCCAAGACCTTGACACCAAGTCCCCCGAGCCCCACCGCTACCCCAACCGCAGAGACGGGCGGAAAGGATCCGCCTTTCGCACCCCTGGCCGGACCCAGCGCCGAGACCCAATAGGCCGGCCACAACAAGCCTCCATCGAGTCGTCCTGCTACACCGGGCGCGAGACGAGCGTAGTCCTACCGCCGGGCGCGAGACGGGCCGGTCCTGCTACCGGGCGCGAGATGAGCGCAGTCCTGCTACCGGGCGCGAGACGGGCCAGACCTGCTGCCGGGCGCGAGACCAGCTCGGTCCTACGGCACCGGGTGCGAGACGGTCGATGGACCGCAGCCGGGAGAAGGCCAGCCCTCCGGCGAGAGAAGCGAACGGACGCCGAGGAGAGGGGTCGAAGGCCACCACCACCACCACCGTGCCCGCAGGGAACCGTGAGCACATCCCAGGCCAGGCCCGACACCTCCTACCCGAAGCAGCAGCTCTGATCCGCCCCGGGCCTCGATCTGGCCCGCCCGAGCACGAACCCTAGATCTGCGCCGACCCCGTTGCGCGTGCGGCCGGCACCGCACCACCAGCGCCCGCCCAGCCCCGCGCACCGCAGGCACATCTCCGGGGGCAGGAGGCCGCCACCACCACGCTACGCTGCCCACAAAGCCCCAGCTGCAGCACCGCCGAAGCCCGCAAGGCACGCCCACCGCCCCGCCCCTGCCAAGGCCCTGGACAAGCCCTAGCCGGCAGCAGGGCACCACCGCCGCTGGCCCCTGCAGCCAAGAAGCAGAGAACCCACCGGCCATAGCCATCGCGGCCCGCGCCGTCCGCCGGCCGAAAACCGCCGCTGCCCAGACACGCACCTCCGCCACGCAGCCCTTCACGCCGCCGCCACGTCCGCGCAGAGGAAGCACGCCGGAACGCCGCCGCACCGCGGCACCCCGCGCCCGCGCCGCGCCCAGATACGAGGAGATCGGCCCGCGCCACACCGCCTCGCGAGGGAGAAGCCAAGCCCCGCCGCCGCCGGCGCCGGTCGGGCTTCGCCCGGCCGCGCCCTTTGGCGGCGGCGAGGGTGGAGGAGGGAGGGGGAGGGTTGCTGGGGCGGAGATCGGAGGCCCTCCCCGACGCCCCGCTGGTGGCGGCGGGGGAGGGGATAGGGTCGGGCTTCTCTTCTGTTGACTCCTCTCCTATTAGAACCCAGCATATGCTGAACCACTGCTGCTTTAATGTCTAAATCTTTTGGTTTATAGTTTATGGCAAACCAAATTATGAATCAAGTGTTCATCTCTGAAGTTCATAACAGTGGTCCGTTTTTAGTGTGTCTAAAGGAAATGCACCAAGCTTTTGTACTGAAAGATTATCTTGACATGGGATTTTTTATTCTTGAATGAACATGGTAGCCTTTATTATTACTTTTAGAGAAGATGTACACAGCTAGGATACAGAACTACATTCTTACTCTGATTGGCTTAATGCAACTAAGATCAAGGCTCCACAAGGCTATGTTGATTTGTTAAATTCCTTTCAGTTTCAGGTTTCAAAATGAGAAATTGGAGCATTGAGACCTTTGAACTGAAACCTAAATGAAGGTATACATATTTATGTTGGTCTAAAGCCACCATGTTTTATCTGTAGAAAATAGAAATCGCCGTTCGGTTTCATTTAGAAATTAAATTAAACTATAGACATAGTCCACGACGTCGGGACAAATAGAGTAACTAATTATATGTATGTTTCTTCCAGCAAAGAACTTATTATAAAACGGGACACCAGAAAATCCAGTGGGAAATTGATGGGCTCCCCTCTTCGTAAAAAAATTACTTCACAGCATTGCCTAATGTACAGAGAAATCACGGGGTCAAAAATTGCTTTCCCGTCCATGACATAATTTATACAGCATCATAGAGTGCTTTTTTATGCATAATCGACTTCCCTCAGAAAAGCATTTGTAAGATAGCTAATCAACATGTCATTTGTTCTTAATTCAGAAAGAATTGTGCATGCATCCAGCAGAGAAAGGTGCGGACATATCCTGAGGGACAATAAAAAATGTGAGTTCTTTATAGCATAATATCAGGCACTGTTCTGAGTGATCTCTTTGCAACTCAAGATACCGATTAGTTATATTATTTCCTACCGGTAACCAATTTCTGCACACCAAAACACAGAGTCAAGTCAGATCTATAGGAGGATAAGTATTCTTGGTGTGATTACTAATGAGACAATGTAGGGAATTGTTTCTAGAACTCAATTTTATTATAAGTTCAATATCAACACCACACGATCTTTCTACTACCATTCCTAGAGAACTATCAACCCGTTACACAGGACAATGCAAGAAAACATATGTCACACAGGACTATTCTATTACCGTGCGCTTCACCGCTGCCGTCGATGTTCCCAGCAGGCCACATATCCTCCAATGGCAATCTCATGGGTCATCTGATGAGACCGATATGAACCAAACTTTTAGCTTAATGATGCATGGTTAGATATAGATAGAAGAACCGGTTGTACTATATCTTTTTTTTTTGCCCTGAAGTAGCGCTTCTACTTCTGATTCATGTAATGAATATCCAGTGTGTATATAGTTCATGTCTACTTTATGGTTGACATCTTAAAGAAAAAATACTCTAAATTAAAAGGTGCAAAGATTCTGTGGATGACATCCATGCATTAATGCATATAGCTCCAACTAGACTGAGTCTTCCTTTTCTCTTATATATGAATCTATAATCTGCTTTTGTCCAATGGTACAATTTCTCAAGTTCAACAAGGGTGTGGTTAGTGCCTTTTGTCCATTCAATCCAAAAACGGATCGGGTTCTACTATCGAAAGCGATAACAAAAAAAAATGAAAAATCAACCTGGTTAGTTCCTTTTTTTGCTAAGATTTACAATTAAAGTCAAATTAGTACTTAATGTAATGAAGGTCAAACTTTTGTCTTTACTGATTTTTGTCCGGTTCGCAGGAGAGAGGGACGAGTTTTCCGGCATGGGGTCATGAGTGGTACAAACTGGAAGATGCATGCCGATGGTTCTGTCAGTACAATTTACTTAGATTTTCAGTTCTTTTCACCTCATAATTATCTTTTCTTTATGTGTTAGTGCGGTTAAACTTCTTTATCTTTTGTTCCTTCCTACTTGAGGCCTTCGTGTGCACCTTGATTAAGTTCTGGTGTTTATTCGGTGCCAATGTCTTAAGACAATAGTTTCATGCATGGATTTATTCCAGCATTCTAATTTAGAGACCTTTGTGCCAGACAGTTTGTTGCATTCACCTTAATAGAGATAATAAAATCTTACTGAGTAACAAGCGTAATGATGGAGGAACGGACGTCAAGTTAAAGGTGCATATTATTCAACTTGATTCATTGCTGAGGATTTTTGAATATATGGCTTCTAATTCCAGACCAAGAACTTAATTCAGAATCTAAAAATTGAAGGGGGAGGTAGAGGGATATTGTTGGTGCTGTCCAGAAACAATGCTCATTTATTTATTACAGTCGATGTATTTCTTGTGTGTCTCATTGATTGAGTATTTGAGTTGGAGCATAAGTATATTAGTGTCTTAGAATTTGCACATATGCTTTATCCACTTGTCATTGCTATTTACAGGTCACATATTTATATTTGGATTACAGATTCTTTGTACTTATTGTTGTACTTCGTGTTTTCTATTGAGTGTGGTACCTCTTGAAGGAGGGAAAGCTAGGATTCATTGATGACTGAGGTGCAGAAACTGTTGGACACGTACAAGGACGAGGAGGTGAGCATCACGGTAATGGGGCACAGCCTCGGGGCGGAGCTGGCCACCCTGAATGCATTGTACATCGCCTAGAATGGCCGGTCACGGTGTTTGCGTTCGACAGCCCACAACCGGGCGCAGCCGGCTTCAAGAAGCGGTTCGACGTCACTGCGGCCTTTGCGGCCGCAACGCCGGGACATCGTGCCCAGGTACTCGGCGCTGCTGTAACATGATATGGGCTCCGAGCTGGCCATCGACATCGGCACATCGCCATACCTGAGGCCTGAGGATGTCGCAAGGTCAGTCCAATCAATCTCCTACGCCATAGACGATGCCCCGACTTTTTTTATGTCCATCGACAATGATTCCTCACATATAAACCATGCGACAACCATGGATGACCTTTTGCTGAAGAATCTATTGTTTGCTCCGGTGGATTTGATCTTTAGTCTTCCCTTTCTTTTCTATGGTTGTGAGTAATCAAATCCAATTCGCAGCTCCATGCACGATCAAGGCTAGGGTGTGAATTATGACTGTGTCGTATGAGGCCATGATTGTGGCAGGGATGTTTGGTGGCACGAAGTTGTTTAGTAACAAGATGGGTCTAAACTCAGCTACTAGAGATTTGAGCTGAAGCACAGGAGGAGTTCCTATCATCAGTGCTAGCCGTAAAGTCGAATGCCTATGTTGGTGAGCTCTATAATCCAAACACCCGGAAGATGGTACCCCTTCATTCCATAATATAAGATCTTATTACATTCGATGTAATAAGATCTTATATTATCGGATAGCGGGAGTAGATGTTATTTTGTACTCTTAGCATGTAAGTTGTTTTTAACTTTTTATTAGCAGCTTGTGACATTTCTAAAAAGTAAGGTCATGTAGGCACATGGAGCGCTCCTTTTTTTCGTCACTTTCTACTCAATTGTAGAGGTTTATTTATTGCAGTATAATAATTACTTCTTGTTGAGGTACTCTGCAGCACTTGCTGTCCTTGCCTTTTCTGATATCAAGGGGGCAATACAACTTCTCTGATTATAAATGCGTGCAACATGACTATTTGAAAGAAGCTCTGTTTGAGAAATTGAGGCTAGAGTTCTGATGTAAGTACGGCATCAGCATTTGTGAGCACCTTTATATGCTGACCATCTCATCTTTGCGGCAAGTAAGCAGTTTGATATACTGCTCGCTTTGATATAGGCATTTAGCGATGAAAATTGTCATTTATTCATGTTTACATATACTTAATCTGATGGAGACATGAGCCTGCCGAATGCCTCCACGTTAGTAATGCACATCTCAGACGATACACTCTTCTTCTTTCTTGACTAAACTTTCACACTGATTATGCATCATGGATCAGATCCAACATATTAGTTTATTTGCATGTACGTAGACGGATGACAAGTAAAATAAATTCAAGGATCTTAGTGCAGTTTGTCAGCTACAATTTCACGATCATTTCTGGGCTTAGGGAGTCATCATCGTCTCCCCCTTCGCCTTAATTGTCCTTACCTACAGTCCAACAACCTCCTGGAGCTCGATTTTATGCTCGGTTTCAGATTTGTTAGTAAGGGACTGCTGATCCTATTTGTTTGTTCTGAGAACAACGAACATGTGAACTCCCATGACCACTCTTTATTCTATTTGTAAATTTATCTGATTCCTTCTATATGTATGTACAATGTTCTCGTTGCGGAGCACAGGAGAGATGTGATACTCCAAACTCCCACTAAATTGCATAGTTAATGATTCAAATCTTAGCATCTCATAATGGGTGTTGAATTACGTTCAACTAATCTTATTCGTATATGGTGATCTGTTGTAGTGTACAAATCATTTTTCATATATATCATGACCTCTTTGTAATGTTTTCTTACCATTTCTCAATGGGCACTGGTTTCTGCTATCACTTGCAATTATTTCTTAGGTAATTTTCTGGACCAGTACACACCCATATTTTCAGGATTAAGAACACCAGTGGGTTAATATGTTACTAAAACTGTTGGTACCTCATCTGGTTGGATGGGGGCTTAATCTTGTTCTAAAAAAATACCAGTACACACATCAATTTATTTTAATGTTCTAGGATATATAATAAATGTGTGATGTTCTTGAACTGTGTTTCACATGAAACTATTGATGTTCACTAGTAGAAAACAGGGCTTTGGTTCGGGCCTGGCCAGCCCATTAGTCCCGGTTCAATCACGAATCGGGACCCATGGGGGCATACGTCCCGGTTCGTGAGCCCAGGGGGCCGGCCGGGGCCTCGTGGGCATTGGTCCCGGTTCGTCTGGACACATTTGTCCCGGTTCTAGGCACGAACCGGGACTAATGGGCCTCGCTCCTGGCCCACATACATTTGTCCCGGTTCCAGCCACGAACCGGGACAAATGAGCTGCTTATATATACCCCATCGCCGCAACAGAGCACTCCACAGTGCTCTGTTTTTTCTGGCCGGCGAGGGGAGGGCATTTGGGTGCTCTAGCTCACCTCCTATGCACATGAGGTGTTCGATGAAATGCCCGAGCCACACTAGTTAAGCTTTCTCCTCTCGAAGCTCGACCTCCAAGCTCCATTTTCCCTGAGATTTGCATAGGTTTAGCGGTCCGCCACGTCCCGTCCCCGTCTTCACCGCCGTCGATCGCCTGCGCCGATCTCGTCGCCGGCACCACCGTGGTGAGCCTCTTGTTCTTATCTTCTTTCTGAAAGAAAAAATATTCTTACTTTAGATAGATACTTGTCTAATTTTCTTATTTTTATTATTGCTTGTTATTATATAGTGCGATGGTTTTGGTATCCGCCCCCGTCGGCCCTCGTCCTGTCTATGATTCGGATGTGGTATATATTATCTTTTTATAACTATTTGGTTCATTTATTGTTTATGACAATTATGCCGACCAATGTGACATAGATTTTATTTATGTAGGAGGTAGTTGAACCGGAAATTCCAACCGACCCTATTGTCGAGAGGTTAAATTTAGTTGAAGAAGAAAACAATTACTTGAAGAAAAAAATAAAAAAAATTGAGGAGGAGAAGATGATATTGGAGTTGCATGTTGCGGATGTCGTCGATGATCACAAGATCAAGATGGATGCAATGCGGTTGAAGATTAGAAAGATTAGAAAATATGCCATTCACACCGAGGCTTGGTATCATTATGCCGTTGGATCAATTGTTACCTTGGTTGTGATTATGATCGCATTTGTTGTTGCATTGAAAGGTTTCACATAGTTTCAATGTATGGTTTAACTAGATGCTCTGGAGAGCTATATGTTGTTCAATTTGAACTATGTATGTACTTTGGTTTTAATGTGATGATGAACTACTATTAATTTGGTCACTTATCTATCCATGTGAACCTGTAATGGTTTCTGACACACATAATTATATATAATGCACGCAGATGAACCGGCAATGGATGTACGGTGACAGACACACATTATTATGTTTCTCGAACTGGCTGAGGCAAACAAGCAGAATGGTTTTATGTGTTGTCCATGCCCTAAACCTCTCAACTTTTTAGCACATGATATGTGGGTGAAATGATGATACCATGCCAACTTTCAACCTTTTCAGAGTTCATTTGAAATGCTTTTGAATTTCAGGGTCTTATAGCTCAAAAAAATCAGTAAATGCATGAAAAATAACAAATGAAGTCAGAAAGGGTTGAAAATTGATGATGTGGCTTTGAATGGTGCATTTTGAACACACAAAAAGTCTGGAGTTCAAATAAGTTCAAAAAAATGAAATCCCTTTGTAACAGATGAGTTTCCGTATGAAACCCTGATACTTCGAAAGAGATTATCCATTTTGTACACGAAGTGTATCTAGTTTTTGCCGTAACCCTCTCAACTTTTTAGCACATGATATGTGGGTGAAATGATGATACCATGCCAACTTTCAACCTTTTCAGAGTTCATTTGAAATGCTTTTGAATTTCAGGGTCTTATAGCTCAAAAAAATCAGTAAATGCATGAAAAATAACAAATGAAGTCAGAAATGGTTGAAAATTGATGATGTGGCTTTAAATGGTGCATTTTGAATACACAAAAAGTCTGGAGTTCAAATAAGTTCAAAAAAATGAAATCCCTTTGTAACAGATGAGTTTCCGTATGAAACCCTGATCAACTAAAAAGCCACATCATTTAGCTCAAAAATAATCAATTAAAATATTCTGTTATGATAAACATAAACACAACTAAGCAATCTTAATAGCAAAAAGAAAATCAACTAAAAAACTTTTATAAAACTCTAATAGCAAAAGGAATCAACTAAAAAGCTTTTATAAACCTCTAGTATTTTTTAAACTAAAATTATATAAAATTTATGCCACTGAAATTATCAAAGTATTTTCTGTTCAAAACATGAAAAGCAGAAAGAAACAAAATAAACTTTAATAAATAAGTAGAAATAAAATAAAACTTTAAAAAATAAATAAGTAGAAACAAAATAAACTTTAATAAAGTAAAATAAATAAACTTTAATAAATAAGTAGAAACAAAATAAAATAAAATAAATTTAATACAATAAATAAGTAGAAACAAAATAAAATAAACGTTAATAAAATAAATAAGTAGAAACAAAATAAACTTTAATAAAGTAAAATAAATAAAATAGCAACAGTAAGTTTTTTGTTGTAAGTAGAAACAAAATAAAATAAATAAAGCAACAAAGAAAATAAAAAAAGTGCCACCCACTGGGCCACCGCGGCCTGAATACGACTAGAAACCCAACATTGGGCCAGGATTCAGGCCCGCAGGAGGCCCAGAAGGCCCACAGGCACATAGTGACAGATTAGGCCCAAAAGCCTGCAGTTGAGAGGAGCTCGAGAGGGTTGGCGCAGCAGCGCTTATAAACCACTCTCGAGCCCTCTCAACTAGCGAGGTGGGACTAAACATTTGGCCGCGACGCGGGCAGCACAGGGCCTTTGGTCCCGGTTGGTGCCATCAACCGGGACTAAAGGGGTGCATTGGTACCGGTTCGTGGCACCAACCGGAACCAATGCCCCCCCTTTAGTCCCGGTTGGTGCCACCAACCGGGACCAAATGCCTCTGCTTCCCGCCCTTTAGGCTGCTGAAAAGAGACCTTTGGTCCCGGTTGGTGGCACCAACCGGGACTAAAGGGGGGCATCGGTCCCGGTTGGTGCCACGAACCGGGACCAAAGCTCTGTGTATATAACCAACACTTGTGAAAATTTTCATCTTCATCTCGCAGTTGCCCCCGACGACCCCTCGACGACATCGACGCCGCCAGGCTGCCCAGACGCCGCCCGTCGCCCCCGCCGTCGCCGTCACCGTCGCCCCTGCCCCGACGCCGTCGCCGCGCCACTCCCCGCGCCCCTGCTCGCCCCGACGCCGCCCGCCGCGCGCTCCTGCCCGACGCGTCCCTCTGTGAGCACCGCGCCTCTGCCGGCCCCGCCGCCGCCGTGCTATTTTTTTAGTTATACATGCTATTTTTTTTACATGTTTTTCGATTTTCATATATGTATGTATGTATTTTTTTTATGTATGTTCATATATGTATGTATGTATTTTTTACATGTTTTTTGTATGTATGTATTTATTTTTTCAATTGTAATATGCATGATGTTTTAAAAATACATATATGCAAAAGTTAGATTTTTAGAAAAGTTTTATCTATATATGTTCTCTGATTTAGTACATTTTAGGTTAGTTTCATTTTTAGAAAAGTTTTATATATTTAGGAAGAAGGAAGAGAAGGAAGAAGAAGAAAAAGTTTTATATATGCAAAAGTTACATTTTTAGAAAAGTTTTATATATCTAGCTAGGAAAGGAAGAAGAAGAAAAAGAATGAGAGGAAAAAGGAAAATAAGAAGAGGAAGAAAGGAGAAGAAGAGGAGAGGAAGAAGAGGAGAAATAAATAAGAAGAGGAAAAAGGAAGAAAAAGAAGAGGAGAAGAAGAAAGGAATAGAGAAGAAGAAGAGAAAATAGAATATTTTCTATTTTCTCTTCTTCTCCTCTTTTTTTTCTTCTTTTTTTTTCTTCGATCTTCTCCTCTATTCCTTTCTTCTTCTCCTCTTTTTATTTCTTATTCGTCTTCTTATTTTTTATCGGGTATGTCGTTGTCGATATACCCGGCCCCTCCCGATAACTTCAACACGAGGGAGGGTCGATATACCCCCTCCCCGATAACATTATTTTTCCATGTATGTATGTCGTCGTTATTGATATAACCCCCTCCCGGATAACTATGAGATGAGGGTGCGGTCGATGTATATAGTACCCCTCTCGACCGCGATAACTTATACCACGGGAGAAAAAAAAAAAAAAAAGGAACTAAAGTATAGAAAAAACAAAATATAGAGGAAACAAAAAAAATAGAAAAAAAACACGATCGAGGTTCATACACCCTACCGCCGCGCCACTACCCTTGAAGCCGTGTAGAGGGGGCCACCCCAAACCCTTGAAGCGTTGCCGAGGCCACCCCAAACCCTAGAGAAGCGTCGAGGCCACTAATATGATTCCTTATTGTGATTAGCTAGCTAGTTCTACGTTTGCCACTAATATATCCATCTGTCATGTTTGAATAATAATTGCCATGTTGTAAATATTTGCAGAAACTATGGAGCACCCCCGAGACGAAGCAACAGAAGCGGTGTTGGGGGACATAATCGCAGCCGGAAGTGATGCCGTCTTGTCGTTTCTCAACGACACCGATGGTCTGGAAGGACAGGGTGAAGAAGCAGGCTACGGTGATCGAACAATGGAGGAGGAAGGACATGATTATGATGGCTCCGGTGACCGAATGCCGGTGGAAGAAGGACACCGTGATGACGGCTCCGGTGACCGAACGGAGTCTAGCCAAGTATATATATTAATTAAGCATGTGCTGACTATAGCTAATTGTGTTGGGGAACGTAGTAATTTCAAAAATTTCCTACGCACACGCAGGATCATGGTGATGTATAGCAACGAGAGGGAAGAGTGTGTCCACGTACCCTCGTAGACCGAAAGTGGAAGCATTTAGCACAACGCGGTTGATGTAGTCGTACGTCTTCACGATCCGACCGATCCAAGTACCGAACGTACGGCACCTCCGAGTTCAGCACACGTTCAGCTCGATGACGTCCCGCGAGCTCCGATCCAGCAAAGCTTCACAGGAGAGTTTCGTCAGCATGACGGCGTGGTGACGGTGATGATGATGCTACCGCCGCAGGGCTTCGCCTAAGCACCGCTACGATATGATCGAGGTGGAATATGGTGGAGGGGGGCACCGCACACGGCTGGGAAAGATCAACAGATCAACTTGTGTGTCTATGGGGTGCCCCCTGGCCACGTATATAAAGGATGGAGGGAGGAGGAGGCCGGCCCTCATAGGGCGCGCCCAAAGTGTGGAGTCCTACTAGGACTCCCTAGTCCTAGTAGGATTCCACCTCCCACATGGAATAGGAAAAGGGGAAGGGAGAAGGAGAAGGAAGGAAGGGGGCGCCCCCTTTCCCTAGTCCAATTCGGACCAGTCCATGGGGAAGGGGCGCAGCCACCCTTGAGGCCTTTCTCTCCTTTCCCGTATGGCCCATTAAGGCCCAATACGAATTCCCGTAACTCTCCGGTACTCCGAAAAATACCCGAATCACTCGGAACCTTTCCGATGTCCGAATATAGCCTTCCAATATATCGATCTTTACCTCTCGAACATTTCGAGACACCTCGTCATATCCCCGATCTTATCCGGGACTCCGAACAAACTTCGGTCATCAAATCACATAAACTCATAATACCGATCGTCACCGAACTTTAAGCGTGCGGACCCTACGGGTTCGAGAACTATGTAGACATGACCGAGACACGTCTCCGGTCAATAACCAATAGCGAAACCTGGATGCTCATATTGGCTCCCACATATTCTACGAAGATCTTTATCGGTCAAACCGCATAACAACATACGTCGTTCCCTTTGTCATCGGTATGTTACTTGCCCGAGATTCGATCGTCGGTATCTGAATACCTAGTTCAATCTCGTTACTGGCAAGTCTCTTTACTCGTTCCGTAATACATCATCCTGCAACTAACTCATTAGTTACAATGCTTGCAAGGCTTATAGTGATGTGCATTACCGAGTGGGCCCAGAGATACCTCTCCGACAATCGGAGTGATAAATCCTAATCTCGAAATACGCCAACTCAACAAGTACCTTCGGAGACACCTGTAGAGCACCTTTATAATCACCCGGTTACGTTGTGACGTTTGGTAGCACACAAAGTGTTCCTCCGGTAAACGGGAGTTGCATAATCTCATAGTTATAGGAACATGTATAAGTCATGAAGAAAGCAATAGCAACATACTAAACGATCAAGTGCTAAGCTAACGGATTGGGTCAAGTCAATCACATCATTCTCCTAATGATGTGATCCCGTTAATCAAATGACAACTTATGTCTATGGCTAGGAAACATAACCATCTTTGATCAACGAGCTAGTCGAGTAGAGGCATACTAGTGACACTCTGTTTGTCTATGTATTCACACATGTATCATGTTTCCGGTTAATACAATTCTAGCATGAATAATAAACATTTATCATGATATAAGGAAATAAAATAATAACTTTATTATTGCCTCTAGGGCATATTTCCTTCAAATTGATGCATTAATTGTTTTTGGTATGTACACATATTAATGAACTCTCGTCTTTCTTCTTTTTTCTAGCCCTCCGGATCGAGAACAACTTCGGTAAAGAGACGAGGCCCGAAGAAAAAGTTGCGCTCGGATGAAAGGTTTGAGATCACAGCAATCGCGCGTGATGGCCAACCGATTGAACCCATCCGGACAAAGGAAGCATTTGCTGCTCAGTGCGGGGTTCTTGTTAGGGACAAGATCCCGATCAGCATCCACCAATGGTTTAAGCTGGCTAAAGAAGACCCTGAGGTGTCTTATGTCAACGATATGCAGAAAGATGATCTTTGGACCGCGCTTAAGGCAAATTTCACCCTACCGCCAGAGGAGGATCCGGAGAAGCCAGTTAAAGAGCAATTGATCAAGTCTCATGCTCTTAAGAAGATGGCAGAACTATTCAGGAGGTGGAAGAATGAGCTGAAAACATCGTTTGTCGACAAAGAAGAGACACCAGAATTCACCGACCGGTATGAGAAGATCAGAGATCACTGGCCCGCATTTGTGGCCCACAAGACATCGGACAAGAGTAAGAAGATGTCAGCGACAAACAAGAAAAATGCTGCGAAGAAGAAGCTTCACCATCGCGCGGGGTCAGGTGGCTACCTCAAAGCCCGGCCGTTGTGGGCCAAGGCTGAGAATGACCTGCGTGATAAAGGGGTCCAACCAGAGACATTGAACTGGCCAGACCGTTGCCGGACTTGGTTCTTCGGGGTTGGCGGAACCTTGGACCCTGTATCAGGGAAGTGCGTTTGGACGAACGAGCAACTGAGAATACCCGTCACGAGGCTTCAGGAGTATATCGATGCAGCGCAGCAAGGGACGTTCGTTCCAGACAGAGAGAACGACGAGCTCACAATGGCCCTCGGGAATCCTGAGCACCCTGGACGGACACGAGGCACGCCAGGCTCCGTTCCATGGAAGGCTGGGTTTCCGGATGCAGGCGGTTACAAATGCCAGGAGAGGAGGAAGAAAGTGGAGCATACCCAACTACAGGCGCTGCACGCAAGGGTACAAGCGATAGAGGAACGAGAAGCAGTTCGCAGCAAGCGACCTGCCGAAGCTACCCCCGAAGCTACCCCGCCATCTCAGCGGAGAAGCAGCGTGGCTTCCACCGAGCTGCTTCAGGAGCCTGTCTTCACGGCTCCTGCTAGCTACCCCGTGGATGCTATCACGGAGTCTCAACATTGCCACCTTATGACGCAATGGATGAAATTGAAAGTCAAGGCGGCTGTTGGCTCTGTTGCACCTCCTGAACCTGGCGCAACTTTTCACTGCCGGCCGATTCCAGAAGGATATGCTAGGGTGATGGTGGATGAAATAACGGACGGATTTGAGGACCTCGAGCTTGACCACCCTACGGGTGAAGGGGAGACTTGGCTGGGTTCTTCTCTGAAGACTCCATGCCTATGGCGGAAGGAGCTCATCAACCTTCCGAACTGGACGCCTTCGCCTCCTCCTCCTCCTCCTCCGGCGAGTCAGGGCACTCCGCCTCCTCCTCCGCCTCCTCCTCCGGCGAGTGATCAGGGCACTCAGCCTCCTTCTCCGACGCTTGGTGGCACTCCGCCTCCTTGTCCGCCTGCGCCGGCGCGCCCGAGCAGCCAGCCTCCTCCTTCTCCGCCTCGTCAGCAAGGGCGAAAGAGACCCGCCGCCGCTCCGGCTGCTCCGGAGCGTCGTAGTCCTTCTCCTCCGCCTCGTAAGCAAGGAAAGAAGACAGCCGCAGCCGCTCCGTCTGCTCCGGCGTCTAGCAGTACAGCCAGAGGCGGGAGGCAATACAGATTCGGTCCTTCTCTCAAGCCTCTAGAGAAGTTACCATACGAGAGGACCCTGGAGGAAAACGCGAATATCGTGCGAGCCGAAGTGACGAACTTCTTTGAAGGGGTGAAAGCAAAGAAACATCCACCTCCGGAGGAGAAGATAGATCCGGTGAAAGCGAAGCGCACTGTGGATGCCCTGAAGAAACCACCAAAGTCTCCGCCGAAAGGCAACTATGAGCGCATTATTGAAAGGTCATATATCGAAGCGGAGCGGTCGGGAAGTACTATCAGTGATCAAAGGTTAGCAGAACGACGAGCTGGGAAAAAAATTGCCCAGCTCGGCGAAAAAGCGAACCAATCGTGCCCCCCGCTCAAGGTGTCTAGCGATATCGTCGCTAATGATCCCAGGATGGTGCCCGGTTATACCAATCTTGGAGATTACCTGCCCAACGATGTACATTATGATTTCCTGGAGGTGGACGAACACAAATACGAGTACGGGAAGCCTCTCGTCAAAGATGAAAGATCTCTAACAACGATGATGCGAAGATTCCATGATTGGTACATGAAAACTTGCAGAGAGTCTGGGGGGAGGAATATTTTGACGCTGAGAGTTAAAGAGGAGCATGACCTCATTGGAATTGATCTGTTGAATGTTCCATTTGAGGAGTTCTTCCAGTTTTTCAATCAAAAGGCCCTCGATAAATTAACGGTCACTTGCTACTGTCTGTAAGTACTACTTCTGTCATTAAGTCTCTATATATAGGTCAGCTCTTTCATTGCATGTATTTATAATTATCCTCACTATATTATGCAGATTGAAGATCGCCGAATTGAAGAAAAGACAAATCAGTGATATTGGGTTCATTAACACAAATCTCATAGATGCATATACGGTTGAATTTCAGGCCAGAGATACCGAGGCCAACTTGCTACGATCGTTGGTATTAAATCAAAACAAAGCTATAATACTCTTTCCTTACAACTTCAAGTGAGTGTTACTGTCTTGTGCATATTCGGTTTCCCTTATTAGTCGAGGTTATAGTAATGTAATTGATGAGTTATGCATGCGTGCGCAGGTTCCACTATATTCTTCTAGAGATTAAGCTTGAGCAGGGACTAGTAACCGTCTTAGACTCGAGACGAAAAGATCCCCAGGAGTATGCGGACATGACTGAAATGCTCGAGAAGTAAGTTAAATCGATCATTATCGCACCATATCGGCAACTTTGTTCATTTCCTGATAACAAGTAATTGTTTTCTTTGTCTGGCAGGGTTTGGAAAAAATTCACCTCAAAAGCTCCGGGACTGCCGAAGAAGCTGCAATTTAAACACCGGAAAGTAAGTACTACTAGCATGTTCCGCGCATCTCCTAGTGATTCAACCGCTAGTTTCATCAATACCATTTAGCATGCTTGCTTATCAATTTGATTGACCTCTATTTCTTGTAAAGTGGTTGTGGCAGGAAGCCGGGAATAATTACTGTGGATACTACGTTTGCGAGTCCATCCGCCACACGACCTGTGAGCGGGGCTACACTAAAAAACAATATTAAGTGCGTAAGCAATAATATTCACAATTTTATTTTATTACCATCATTTGTGTTGAGTTTCATTCATTCATATATATGTATTGACCCCCTTCTTCAAATTAGATGTTTCGGATGCGGGATGAACTCCTAGCACCAGATCGCATGCGAGCAATTCAAGAGGAATTGGCGGCATTCTTTCTTGACCACGTGATCGATAAAGATGGAGAATACTATGTGGACCCTGAGTTCATATATAATTAGGGGATTATATTGTAAGAGATCTTATATTGTATATATGTAGCCAGTAGCGTCGGATAGATATACGAAAACTTGTTGTTCGACCAATCTCTTGAAGAAGGAGAGGTCGATATCACTTCTCTCTGTATGCATATGTTCATGACGATCTTCTGTTTCCTTCATTTTTGCTTACTAGCTAGCGTGTCGAGTTCTACGCTATACGTATAGTACGTAGCGTCGACCAAGCACGGAGATAAGAGAGGACACTTCTCTCTATTAATTAGCTAACTAACACAATATATGAAACACCTAAATTAACCCCCCAAAACCCACTAAACCCACCCCTTAAAAAAACAAAAACCTCAGCTCCTGCCAGCTGCTGACGCGTGGATGCCTATTGGTCCCGGTTGGTGCCACCAACCGGGACCAAAGGGCCTCCTGCCTGGGCTCACCGCACCGGCCACGTGGAGGCCCATCTGTCCCGGTTCGTGTAAGAACCGGGACTAAAGGCCTAGGGCTTTAGTAATGACCCTTTAGTCCCGGTTCAACAACCGGGACAAATGGCCCTTACGAACCGGGACAAATGGCCCTTTTTCTAGTGGTTGTTCTGAACAAAGAAAAAAGTTTGCTTGGTAGGGTTTGAGTCCTTGTTGTTATTATGAAATTTATATTTCAGCATCTTGAGAACTATGACATTTTAAACTCCTAGAACTTATGAAGCAGAATAATATTTCAAGTTGTTTACAATTAGGGTGGACATGCAATAAGGCTTCTTGAATATGCACAAGTCATGTACATTTGACAAGTCAAGATAGACCACTGAGATTTTGGCCAAGCCCAATAAAGACATAGACCCCACAGGTAAAAGCACTAAGAGCAAGGTTTATTCTCCATTCATGTTAACTTACCTTATTATTTTTCTTTCTAGGGCATATTGTCGATCTCTTTTTTAATACTGATTATTTTCCTTTTTATCTAAATTCTGTGCATGCCATACATCCAACTTTAGTAGTTAAGTTATGCTAACATAAAGTAGTGAGTTTTGCTACATAAGAATATGAAGAGGGCAGTGAAGGAGGTATATTGGAAACACAATTTTGATAGCAATTCCATTGGAAACATTATCGTAAGAACCGCCCAAGGTATTTTCCAACTTGTCAAATTCATGTGAATAGAGTAATTATTTTAGGGGACTAACTACATTTTTGCATATAAATAGAACTTGCATTGCAGCCATACTTGAAGAACCACCACAAATACATGCCAATATCAGGGCCTCACTTAGGAAATTGGTACATACAGTTCAAATTCTTTGTCCAGGTTTCTGGGTTCTAAAAATGCTCAAGGTTCCGCAATGCATCAATCAACTTACTCTCAGTGATGATCAAGACTCCCAAAATGCCTTTTTTTCATGGTGAAAGATGCTCAAGCACACATCATTGTTGGTTTTCTCACATCATGCCATGCTTGGTTGTGTAACCAAATCTCGAAAATTCATAGGATGTTCCGCGAATGTGGAACCAAACTTGGACGACTTTATGTACAAATGCATTATTCATAATGAAAACAATATCATTGTATGTGTCTAAAAAATTATGTCATACTTTCGTAAAAAGATGGCATCTACTACCAGATAAAGAAGTGATAATGGCAAAAAAATACTTCCTTTGCGTAATCTGCATGACTAGAAGGTTGCGGCGTTGAGATATCAGGGGGTGTGCATTTGTATAAAAGATTATTAGAAACCAGTGATGGCTCAAATGTGCTCCCCAATGTGCTCCCCATGGAAAATCGATCAGCCGAGGAATGAGAACAGTGACTTAAACTCCAGATTTCTATGACTGTGTTTGTATTTGAATTAAGAAAGAGCAAGATAGTAAAATTGTTCCATGCCTCGATAAAAGTATAAAGAAATACGGATAACAATGTAGGTACATCACCACCACCATCAGAATTATGCACTCACCCATGGATGGGTATCACAACCCTCCTTGGCGTTCAATTGGTTTCAATAATATGTATCTTTTAAAGTTGTCAATAACATGTTTCAATAACATATTTTTTTAAAGCTGTTAATAATGTATTATTGTGTCTGATAGTATGATATGTGTCAGCTGAGATGTGCGTTATTCTCGATTACTTTAGCTTCGTGGGTAGCATCTTAATTTTTTAAAGCCCATGACAACCCACAGGCGTTCTACTAGTTAGAGATAGGGAGCTGTTGAAGATGCTCTTATATATACTGGCGGGCATATGTATCCATCCTCCACGCCACATGCCGCTAGCGGCCGCTCCAGATCCTTCGCTAGCCAATCACACATCCACGTCTCTAGAAAAATGTGTTGATCAGTCTTCAAACGTGAGGAATATTACTAGCGCGTAGTGCGCGGCGGCACGCCGCGCCACATGCATGGATTGATAAGCTATTTGGGTTTTCTGTAATTTTTGGTAAGTCGTCCCAAGACTTGATTCGTTGCAAAGTAGTTCATACAAGGAAATGATAGCTCTGTTCTCTTCTTGACCTGAGTTGATCATCGTGTAGTGGTAGAGAATAGAAGCTTAAAAAAATAGACATGTAGCGTGATGGTTGTACTCCGTTAAACTAAGAGAGGTCGAGTAAGGCACATCCACATGAACAATATGGTACAGAACTCTTTTTCAATTAAGGTTAGGCTTGTGCATACATCAGAACAACAACGTAACTAACAATTAATTTCATATAAAGCTGATAATATTGCTATTCTGAAGGTGAATGATTTGCATTCCAACATTTCTGCCATGGAACAGGGGAAGAAGTTTTCTACCCGAGAAATAAGCTCATATGAACAAATCCGGGTATTGCAAAATTATTAAACAGATCTACAACACACATGTCCATATATGGGCCTACCTGCATTAATTTTTGGCAAAATCATGTTGAAATTTACCCCACACATACATTTAGCAGAAATTAAGCTATAGGATTGTAGACAACAAAGGTAATATTTATGTAAGTTAACACCTCACTATACTTTTCTGGTCAGAGCTATATATTTGAAGCAAGAAGCAGACGATATTGCTCTGTGAGAGGCTCCTTGGATTCAATTAAAGTAGAGAAGAAGCTTTAGAGACAAATTACGAGGAATAATTGAACACTGCTCTAAGTCTTAAAGAAATTCATCATGTGATGCCCAGCAATGTATCAGCCAAGGGCACAGTAGATAAATCACACCATATGAAAACCTTGGGTGCATATATAGACAAATGTCCTTGGGGGGCTGTTCTTAGAAGCATGTGAATGACTAACTTGGAAGGAAAAATTCATAACACTACTGAGTAGGGCTTGGAATGTACTATAGTTTTTAAAAGCACGACTAACAATAAAGCATAGAATTAAGTTCATCTAAATATATGTAAAATCACAATTAATTCACTGCTAGCACAAGAAATATGAACCATAGCGGGCCAAATGCAAGGAATTGCCTCATACAACACAACAATATGGATCCAGGCATTTTTCTTTCAACTAATGCACGAGGAGAAGAAAGCACATATTAGGACTCTAAGCACCAACTTCACCTTCTTTGGTTCATAGTCAATTAATTCCTGGAATGGAAAAATATATAAGATTTGCTATTGGTTTCAAATTACCATACCTTGGTCTCAGAAATTATTTAGCCAACAAATATGGGTTCTTGGTTAGTACAACGCAACTCAACAGCAACGAAATGTTAATCACCCATTAAGTACATGTAAAGGGGAATGGGCAACGTATGCATATCATCTGTTAGTATGAAATAGATCAAGCAGACGGAAAGCTCATGCTCTATCACCTTACTTGGCAGAACTAATATCAGTATGCTGTTCAAGCCAATTTAACATCTCCATTTGATGTTTTCCTGTTTTTTTTTCTCATGGCCCAATATCAATGGCAGGTGAATAAGTAGAACAACAACTACCACATCTACTAACAGCGTACCCTATACAATTCACTATATGCTAGTGGTACTGAAAAGCCTTAAAACAGCCGTGATTAAACATTTCCAGATCTTGTTAATGCCTTAGTTGGTTGATAGTCAACTAACCACAGGTGAGCAGCACTTGACTGGCAATGTACCGAATACAACAATTTGAAATGCTAGTAACAAACAAGAAACTACTCCCAATGGCCAATAACTATACATGAACAACAACAGCAAAATCTATTGCATTAGCAACTGCCGAAGGTAAAAAAAAAAGACAATCTATAATTAGCAGCAGCATTATCTCTATTACTTTGTACTATGAAAGGAACAACAAACTCAAACTCTTTGTAGCATCATCATCATTATCTCTAAGCAGTAGTACCATCCCTTCAATGATTCCATGCATCATCAACGCACTGAACATCCGGTGTAGGAAGAACTGATTAGGAAGACGAACCAACAAAATCGATCAAAATTAAGGATCACACAATAATCAAAGGATGGAAAAGAAAAATGTAAATATGAAGGAAAGGAGATATACGAGACGGGATCAGCCACTTGACCCCAACGAAGTACCAAACTGCCACCTAGAGGCCAATGAGACATGCTTGTCATCTACAGAAGTGTAGAAGAACCAAGAAAACACAGATGACAAACCAAACACCGAGTGAAATCACAAGTATGAGGCACGCTAGCTCACCACCACAGGAGTCAACAGGGTGCTATTCAACACGGCGAATTTTCTACTCGCCGTCAGCAAGATTCCTCAAGATCCAAATTAGATGATGAAATCATAGTACCTGCAAATTTCACAAATAAAACAAAGAATCATGAAATAAAACAAAGACACGGAAATAAGATTTAGAGAGGAAGAGAAAGAAAAACGTATGTATCTGAAGCGACGGAACCAATGAACAGAGGCACGAACAACGGATGCCGAGTTGCCGGCCACCGGTGAGACACACCACTGAAAGAACCACGAGGAACCAACGCGAGCGCCACATCCCCCGGAAGAACGAACCGATGGCGGCCAATCCGGGGCGCGAGGTGGATGAGCGAGAGGTATGGGACAGGTCGAGGCGCTCACCGGAGGTACAACGGCGGCTCCCGACGGGTTGGACGTGCGCCAGATCAAGAACACAGGGAAGGCTGCAGCGCCCTGAATTCTATCTTCTCCGCCATTGCTTCCTCTGGGTCTCTCATGGCTCCAGCGGAAGGGATGTGAGCTGCGCCGGCAGGGCAGATGGGAGCATGAGGCGGAGAGGCGGGTGCGGACGCAGCGGGGATTGAGAGATGCACACAGAGGAAGGAGCTTTTATAGGAGAATACGGCGGCGAAGCGGTGGCACAATTGACGCGTCACTTCGGGAGGAAGAGAGACAAATCTAGAAGAGGGGACCAAAATATCTCCAGCCCATCACCTGATCTATGTATCCCTCCACAATCCTAAAATCATACGTGTCAGCACATAGAACGAAAGAACCCTCTGGCAGGCCACGTCAATAAACAAGGGCACATACTTCAAAAAAAAAAAAACAAGGGCACATAACGTGGCAAGGCAACGCTAAGACATACATGCCGCACGATCCGACCAAGTAAAAAATGAGATCGATCACATCTAGGAAACCATCATGCACACGTGTCGCTCAAACAACGAAGGTAAAAAAAAGTTCAAAAAAACAGAAAAATGAATCCCTTACGGGCCTAGACTTCTTAGTATTTGTAGTTCAACAAGATGGTAAAGCACCCTCCGCCACGCCCGCCACAGTTGTGTTTGGCAACCAGGCATTCATCTTTGTTTTGAGCTCGAACCACTGTCGAAGACAAAGGAAACCACCAAGCAAATTTGCCTCACAACCACCAACAAACTCACCTGGAAAGAAAATAATGTTCAGAAAAGAACAACCAGAAGAAAAATTCACCCACACCTCACCCAGCCATCTCATATGCTTTGTTCTATAATGTATTTTGGTCTGTTGCCTTGTCTTACATCATCCTTATTTAATAACATGACATGATGGTTGTGTGTATCCTAGGATGTAGAGGCCAAAAGGTACATCATTCTTCCTTGAAAAGAAAAAAAAAATCTCAAACACCAACCACTCACTCTTCGAACAAACACACACCATGGGCCAGTCTGCAAAACACGGAAGTGCAAAATCGATTCCAAATGCACACACAAATTGCCCAGACCCAAATCAATGAACACCGAAATGTTTTTCTGCCGACGAACAACAACAGGGAAACAAAAACGGTTACTTCCCTGGCCCCTCACATCAATGAATTTTTAGCTTACCAGTGAACACTAAAATGTTCATGGATCAGACTTTCCCAGAGAGAGAGAGAGAGAGAGAGAGAGACGTGTTGATAAAATAAATTCATGAGTACATTATACATTGTTAGAATAAGCCGTGCCCGGGCCTGTGGTGACCGGCTGGGGCACGTCCAGGCCAGGTCTGTGGCGACCGGGCGTGTGCGTGTGCGTGCATGTGTTGGAGTTAGTTAGCTTCCCGTGTATGTAGCGTGGAGGAGCTATGCATGCACCATGCAGTAGAGAGGCCGATAGAGCATCTCCAGCCACATCCCCAACAGGCCCCCTAAGACGTCATTTTTCTGCCGGCGCAAAAAAAAACCCAGTCGCGGCCCCAGGATGCTGAATTCCGCCGGTTTGGCCAATTTTTTGGCCTGGCGATCCCAGACCGAACCCAGCGCACTGAGGGCACTTGGGGGCTTCGGCGAAAGGAAAAGTGGTGCGTGGGCCACCACTGTCGGGCGAGAAACGCCTTTCCCCGCCCAGATTCGACCCACGCGTGGCAGGACGCCACTTCCCCTTTCGCCGCCATGCCGATCCCAGCGCTACCCACCTGCCCACAGCCGCTGCTCCGCCGCTAGAAAGGCCTTTCCCCGCCGGAAAGAGAGGGTTTCGCCGTGATAGCCTCCATCCCGCTCCTGGGCGAGCTCTCCAGGGCTCCGACCACATAGGCGGGGATACCGGTGGCTGCCCACCCACCACGCCCGCGATGTGTTCAGCGATTTGCCTGTTTGACACTAGACTCCGACGAGGAGGAGGTGTTCGCGGCTCTGATGGAGGAGGAAGCTGAAGCCGACAGCGACGACAAAGAGCATCTCATGATCCTCGCCGCTCTGGACGGCCTTTTCGCGAACAATGCAAAGCCGCGGCGAGGTGGCTCGGCGCCGGGCCGCCGTAAGAGCAAGCAGAGGCATCGGATGGAGGGCTATTGCTCTCTCTACGTCGACTACTTCGCCGACGCTCGACTGCACGGCGAGAAAGTATTTCGGCGCCGTTATCGGATGAGACGGAATCCCTTCCTCAGGATTGCGAATGCCATCCGGGAGTTTGACAGCTATTTCATTTGCAAGAAGGATTGCACCTGCACAGTTGGATTCTCCTCACTCCAGAAGTGCACGACAGCTATGAGGATGCTTGCATACGGAGCTCCCGGTGATATACAGGAAGACTATGGACGCATGACTGAGTCCACCACCAGTGAGTGTTTGTACAAGTTCTGCAGGGCAGTGGTGGAAGTGTTTGGACCACAATACTTGCGATCAGCCAATGCTGAAGACACTACTCGGATCCTAGCATAGAATGCAGCAAGAGGATTTCCTGGGATGCTTGGAAGCATCGACTGCATGCATTGGGCATGGAAAAACTGTCCATTTGCTTGGCAGGGGATGTACAAAGGTGCCAAAGGAGCTTGCAGTGTGGTACTTGAGGCAGTGGCTACACAGGACCTCTGGATTTGGCACTCCTTCTTTGGTATGCCAGGAACTCACAATGACATCAACGTACTGCAGTGCTCGAAAGTCTTTGCCAAGCTTGTTGAAGGTCATGCTCCTCCGGTGAACTTCGAGGTCAATGGGCGCCACTACAAGGGATACTACCTAGCAGATGGCATCTATCCAAGCTGGTCCACATTTGTGAAGACTATCTCAAACCCTGTGCCGAGCGGGCAAGAACTCCTACTTTGCTAAGTTTCAGGAGTCGTGCAGGAAGGATGTCGAGCGGGCATTTGGTGTGCTCCAATCTCGATTTGCCGTTGTCCGCCCCGCTCTGACCTGGTCGAAATCTCAGATGTGGGAGGTGATGAATTGCTATGTCATCTTGCACAACATGATCATTGAGAGCGAGCGGGAAGAGCCAGTGTTTGACACTGAACCATATTTCAGGCAGGGTCCTCTTGCAACTATTGATCATCGGTACCGGCAGCATGGGCTGCCTTCCTCAATATGCATCAGGAGATTCGAGACCCACACGTGCATCAAGAACTACATCACGATCTGGTGGAGCACCTATGGAGCCTCAAGGGCAACGCCTAGTTCGATGTGTCTTAATTTGTGTTTGAATTATGAGTTTGCTTCTTTAAACTATTTGATTTCTGTGATTAACTATGTGATAAAAATTAGTTTTTGTTGAATTTGTGCTGAATTTGCGCCACGTCGAGCGCGTTTTGTGTGCCTCGTGCGTGCGGCCGGATCGTACCGCCGTCGAGCGCGTTTGTGCACGTCGTGTGCGCGGCCGGATCGAGCGGCAGAGTGGAGGGCGCGCGGGCAGCGCGTATTAAGCTCCCCGTCATGTACTGCTTGTTAGGCAAGCCCAGTTTAGCAGAGAAAAGATTAGGCCGTACTTGCGGCTAGGCGTTCGAGCACGGGTAAAAATTCTGCTGTCTTTTGCTCTTTCTTCTACCTCCAGCTAAGAGAGAGAGAGAGAGCTAGTTAAGGCTGCCCCAACATACATATGCATTTTGCGATACATTCATCACATAACCAGGGGGAAAATATCTGGTGCACCGGAGCTTGTGGTGCTACCGGTGCACCGAACTCACATTTGTGCTTTTAAAATATTTAAAAATTTCTAAAAAAAATTAGCAGACTCACACAACATCAATGTAGGTTGTCATAAAATTTCAAGTCAAAATTCAAAACATAACTCGAAAAAGAAAATTGACAAATTCAACACTAGATAGTACGTAATATAACTTGGGCTTTAGATTTGGCCCATTATTACACTGATGTCAAATTTGTCATTTTTGTATCTCAAAAATTATTTCAAATTTTTATATGAAATTTTTTGACATCATACATTGATGTTGTGTTAACATGCTAGAATATTTTCAGATTTTTAAAAATAATCTATTGCATCCGGTGCACCAGTAGCACCACAAGTGCGGGTGCACCGGATACATTCCAAATGTATCTGGTGCACAGGGGCAATTTGTGCTACCGGTGCACCGGTCGTCCAGTGCACATTACAAAATATTCAAAAAAATCCGGAAAAAAATTAGTGCATTGACACAACATCAATGTACGTTGTCACAAAAATTTAAATCAATATTCGAAACATTGCTCGAGATACAAAAATAACAAATTTGACACTGAATAGTACATAACACAAGTTGGGCTTCAGTTTTGGCCCATTAGCACATTGACGTCAAATTTGTCATTTTTGTATCTTGATCATTGTTTTGAATTTTGATTTGAATTTTTGTGACAACATACATTGATGTTGTGTCAATACACTAAATTATTTTCGGATTTTTTTGAACATTTTTAATGTGCAACGGGGTCCGGTGCACCGGTAGCACCAATTGCCTTGGTGCACCAGATACGCTCCCGATGCACCGGCCGTCCGTTACACATTAAAAAATGTTCAAAAAAATTAGTGTATTGAGACAACATGAATGTATGTTGTCACAAAAATTTAAATCAATATTCAAAACACTGTTTGAGATACAAAAATAATAAATTTGACACTGAATAGTACATAACACAAGTTGGGCTTCAGTTTTGGCCCATTAGCACATTGACGTCAAATTTGTCATTTTTGTATCTTGAGCATTGTTTTGGATTTTGATTTGAATTTTTGTGACAACATACATTGATGTTGTATCGATACACAATTTTTTCGGATTTTTTTGAACATTTTTTAATGTGCAACGGCGTCCGGTGCACCGGTAGCACTAATTGCTTTGGTGCACCAGATACGTTCCCCATAACCAGGCCCCCATCAGTCGTCCCACCTCCTAATCAGAGAAGGAGGAGAAGAGGGTGTTGAGTCTAGGTCCGTTCATGGAGGGAAGGGACGGCAGGAGATGGACCCCGTGGGGTTCGGCAAATTGATCGAGCGAGGTGGGCATACAGAAGAAGAGGCGCGTCGGCTCTCGACGTTGGTAGACACAGTGAAGGCATCGGCCGATGGCGGCTGTGGGATGAGAAGAGGAGAAACTACCGGATGGGCTAGCGTTGGCAAGAGAGAGAAGATAAGATTTCCACCATGATTGTTTTGTTTCAGCCTCGCTATATTACGGGCCAAGTCTAGGCTGCAATCCGTTCGCAGTCAGATGATAGGTGGACTCGCAGTCAACAAACTTCCGGTTCATCGGCCTGAATGGACAAACCCGATTGTTCCTAAGGAAGATCCAATGGCTGATATCATGTCGAGCGGAGATGGCCTGAGCGTGCGGGTCTTTAACCCCGCATAAACATGGAGGGGATGCTTGATTCTCATTGTGTGTCATACTACAAGCTAACTTCTCTGGAAAATTTATTATTACTAGTTTGTACGATCGTACTCCTGATTGTCTAGGTACTTATTTTTAGAGTTGTAGCAATGATTTAGTTGCATCGACGAGATTGTATGAGGGTTGTTTTCTTTATTTGAAACTGATTGTACAAGAATTGTTGGTGAGCAAGAAAAAAAAACACCCCTCCCATCGTCGTCGCCCCACGTCAACACATTGGTTGGTGAATATGTACTGACCAACTCTTTCAACTCAAATGATAAGTGTCACACGTGTAGCACGAAGCACTCCGGCCTTGACGTTTTTTACAGCTAAAGTTGCGATCCGAAAAGAAAAAAACCAACCCAAAGAAAACTGAAACTTGTCATTTGAAAAGAAACTTGTCATGCTTAACAACTAAAGTTGCTATCCTCACGTCAGTGAACTTGCCATCAAAAACGTTCGGAGTTGCCATGGGTTCGTGCCACACGTGTGGCACTTATCAGAGTCCTCCTTTCAATAATATACGAATACTTGTCCTCATTTGTTACAAACGAACTGATTCAATTGTTAATTCATACCGTATAGGAAGGTGCTTAATTACAACAACTCATCTCATCTCTGTAAACGCACCTTCAAAATTTCATTCAATGAATGGTCAAGCGATCTGGTAGGTTTACAAGTTTTGCTGTGGTTTTGAGCATACAATTTTGACAGTAACGGTCTATCTTTACGGTAGAAACCGAATGACTGGAACAGTTCCGCTTTAACTTCCATCAACAGGACAACAAGAGCTATGGAATACTAGTGTTAAACGAAAATCCATTTCTGCACCCGAGCTCATCTGCACCCGCGCCGACGAAAAAAATCAAAACAAATACTAGAAAAATTTAAAGCACAAACTGCAGAGTTGCAAGATACAGTAGAGGAACAATCCTTTTTCACTCACAGTTTTACAGATTACAAATAATCAGAGGCTGTCCCTAAGCTTTCAAGGGAGCAGCACATGTGGGGTATGTGTGGTCACTCTTACAGTTTGATCTACACAGCGGATGATTATGCCTAGCAACCAAAAATGTGGAGGTTTTATAATGAATATGTGCATGTTTGCGCTCACACAAAGAGAAAGGAAAAACAAGCTAATATCAGTCGGTTTTAAGTAACTTCCATTATGAACAAGCAGGCCGATTTGTACCACCTGCCGATCCTCTCAAAATGTTCCAGTGAAGTTAGCTCATAGTATGATATACTGCAATCCAGGTGGCCATTCAGTCAATCAAGCATTCAACCTCAATGTGAGATGGATTAAGCTCACACAGATTGCTTGTGTGTTCGTATGTCTCTGTAGAAAACCTCCATGAGTATTATTTCAACAGGCAGCCATCAATGGTCTAAAGGCATCAACAATCCTGCCAAAATCAGATTGATTAAGTCGTCAGTGCATTTGTTACGGGAACGGCACAAAAATGCGAAGTGCAAGAGCAAGAGCTGAATAATCTTAACAAACATTATTGCGATATGTCAGGAATGATACTGAAGTCACATTAAAAGCCTAGCTGCAGCAATTCTTGACACAGAAATGACTGTCAGATTCTTCTGCAAGTCCGAGTATTTGATCAAAACTTTTCTTCGTAAACTTCGTCATACAACACAGAAGCGGGTCTATTTTTCATGCTCTGACATTCATCTTCTTCTTGCTGTTGACACTCATCATTTAGTTACTAGCACAGACTACATCATAATATGGGCATTTTAGGACCTGTTCGGATCCTCTTTGCTCCACAACTGCAGCTCCGGGAGTGGAAGGAACGGCAGCACAATTTCAGGGAGTGGCTCAAACCGAGCTCCTCGTTTCCTCTACAGCGCGGAGCGGAGTTTTGAGATTTGAGAGGTTCTGAACAGGGTCTTAAATACCAAAAAAAGTTCCCCTTCCCCTCTTCCACCTTTCAGTTTCATCCTTTCAAGACTTGCAAAAGTAGGAGGTTGAACAGTTTATGCATTGATGACTAGTACAAAAAACAATCTATGGAATAGTCATTATGTTTACGTAATTACTGTTACTTGGACACTGATGAGACAAAATGGACTAGTCACTTTAGTGGCTTATAAACACGGATGACATCTGTGTGCCTAAGTCTGCTCAATAATGCAAGTAGTTCTTGTTTTATAAGATATGCAAGGGAACCTTACCAAGTGGCAGTTAAAATGTTGCCACATTCCAAAATTATGTATCTTCATCCAGAAACCCATCCTCATCTTCCAGGTCATCTAGAATAATGTATTTGGCATCCCCACTAAATGAAGGTGAATCGACTCCATCCTCATTTATCTGACCCTTCTTGAATTTCTCATACCTGTCATCAGCCATAAATATTATGAAACAAAGAAAAGATGAACAATGTAGTATGCCACATATCCTTGGTCCATCCACCGCAATATCAAGAAAGTAATCATTTTGAAGATGAATGTGAATTTGAACCTCAACTATTGGCATGGGCTAAACAATGGAAAATATTTTCGTAAATATGTATATCCATGCATGTGTGCACACAAGTATTTATGTTGTGTCAAAGACTGACAATTTGTGGACCACAGTATGATTCGTTAAATAAACTGTTAGGCAGCACTGTAGAAGATGATGGTCTAGGCAGAACAATAATGTGGGACCAATACTATTCAACAAGTCAAAACAAATGAACTTTGGGTCCGAATTATTTCAGTATTCATGTCTCCGAGCTAAGCTGTTCTGAATGATAACATGATTAATCCGAAACAAATATCATAAGAGCCATCTAACAATACTTATTTACTTCTGAGATAACTAGGTATTGTAACATTGACCAAATGGCAATGGTTCAGCTTGCCTCAGTTCAGTTGCATTCCCAAGAAGAATATGTAAGCTTGTAACAAAGTCTTTAATATCAAGAGTCACTTACTTGTACCAGTTGAATAAGCTAACACCAACCATAGTAGTGGTAAGACCAACCCCTTTCAACCAAGTAAATTCATCATGGAAATAAAATACTGCAACCTGAAAGAACAAGGTAAAATTTCCTTCATAAGAAACATCAATTACTACAAGATTTTGGTTCTGGATCATATGGAATCTAAGAACAATATTCCCTTTTGGGCTATGATATCAAGTGCAGTATCCATCTTCATGCTAGAACCAACACTCTAGCAGAGAAGCATACACAAGAAATGTTGTTGGACTTTTGCATATGACTACTGATAGCTCGCCTCTATTAGTGTATGCCAGAAATGAATTAGCTACTGACGGGAATTTCTTCCATTGATACTTCTTAATCTTAACTTCTGATCAAACAACAGATCAGTTCCATTTTGTGGTTCAGAATTTAGTTCTTCCTGTTCATGAGTTATCAATTGCCTAATCACTTACCTCGTCCTGATTTTATTTTAAAGGAGGTGGCATTCATGTTAATAACAGTGTTCTGATAAATATCAGCTAATATAGAAAGATACTACTTTGGTAGGTGTTTGCGGATTTACATTCCGACGCAGATGGCAGATGCAAGTAAATATAAAACAATTGCTCTTTTAGAAAAGAATAGATTTCAAATATTACCAAGATGGTTACAGCTTCCTTTACTACCCCAGCTATCGTCACAGTTATAGCACTTGTTGCTGAAACAAGTATATACTCCGTTAACACCTGCAGTTGATATAATATATCATGACAGTCAATCATCTATGATATTTCTGACAAGTTCGTTTTGTAATCAAATAAACAATCGTTACCATGAAAAAAGCCAAGCTCCCTCCGATTAGCATAAGTAAGAAACTGCGCATGACGTGCCATGGGTTATCGAAATACGTGTTCTTTTGAAAATCACTCCAAGGATCCAACAGGAGAGATAGTACCATGGTGGCTATGGCCATCACCGGAGTAACATGACTCATCAGGGTGATTGGATCTTTCAGGCCTGCCAAAGGAAGATGGGTTATTGAGCTCATGAACTCCCAGTAGCCAAATCAGGATTGCTAAGTTTACTAAATAATATTTGCCCCGTATTTATCCAAGCTCTGGCCTCTAGATGAAAATCTGGAGCTAGAGCTACTAGGGAAAACGGGATGGATCAAGCAGAAACTATAACTGATACCTATGAAATAGGAGCCCTGTTCCTGATACTTCAGAACTTAAGATCAAAATCATAAAGCCCATACTTCAGATTCTATACCAAATTTAAGTTTCAATTATATCAAGTTTTTTAACTGCTGGACCATTTGATTATCTCCATGATCAGAAATGTGCAACGGCTCTAGAAAAGAGAGGATCGAGCTCTCATTCAACACCTTCAAGGCCCTCATTCAGGAGATAAAATAAAATTGCAAGAACCAAGCATATTAGCTGGAGAAAAGGAGCTAAACCCAGAGCAAATGCCTTAATGATATGCATAAAAGATGCATTCAAACTATTGGGCATTAGAAGTACTGAAGGAAAAAAAAAGAGGCATGGAAGTGCGCATGTGAAGCAACATACCATAACTATCTTTCTTGAAATATCAATATCCACATGCACATAAATAAAACAAACCGTTAGCCACAGGAAGTGTATAAGAAAAAGGGAAAACAGGAAAGATGGGAGGTTGGTGATAATTCTCAAGGCATTTGAATAACATTAGTCATTACACGTACTTGCAATAGAATCTGAGTCATGGACCAGCGGAATCCTGACATAACAGCAGCAAGCGTCACAAATATGAAGCCCCAGAAGTCAAACGCAGTTTCCCTGGCAACTGATGAAAATAATATTGTTAAATCACAAAAGGCAAGTCCAAGAAGCATTCTTGAAGCATTCAAAAAGGACTACAAACTGGAGGACAACAATTGAGGTGACTTAGACAAGAAAAGCATTCAACTACAAAACTGGAATTAATATATACAACCACAGATGGTTGCTCGAAAAAATACAACCTCAGATCCTTTCTGCAGCAGCTTCAGCTCAGTACTGGATTAAAACTGCCTAGAAGAACAATACTTTCCACCTGGCGAGACAGTCAAGTCGCTAAAATAACTGTGCTAAGCGCTCTGATATGTATAATACCCCAGAACAACTTGGTTGACCAAATGTTAAGATAAAATAAAATGATCGCCAGTGGTGAGACTAATTTCCAGAACATCCCAGTTCTCCATTCAATTGCTAGTATTGGAAACATGTACTGGCTTATCAACTATGTTTATGAGTAGTGTGTTGTTTTTTATTTGTTGGGATATTACACAGTTAGGTGAATTTCAAAAGACTTGGAAGTAGTGTACTTGGCCACTGGAAAATAATGGAAACCCTACTATACATGATGTGGCTATAAACCAAACTGGAAAAATTACAGAGATCGACAACCACAAAAATATAAATAATGCAATCTTAGTAGTAAGCTGGCTGATACTGAAGAAACTATTTACTCAGCAGCTAGCATAATAAACCTCTATCTATTTAAGACGCTGAGGCTACATACCTGTCAACAGAACCCCAATGGAAATGACAACTATGATTCCAAGAAGCTTGATGCTGGGGCTCTCCAACCTAGTAAACCAGGAGGCAACTTTTAGAGCCATATAAAATCGAACACAGTTTGTTGATGTTAGCCCTCTAGGCTCTAGGTTGCAATTGCATAAGAATAATAAATGGATGTTATAGAATCAAGTGGTGTGGCCATGATTATTCACCATCCAAATTAGTAATCCGTCTATTGTCTAGAGACACTAGCTTTTTTAATGCTTTACATTTGATCGACACAGTTTTGGTCGTGCATGAACAAACTAGCAATATCTTTGTACTGCCTTAACCCACCCATAAAATAGATCAGTTGCAACATTGGCTTCTTCAAATTACCATCTTCAAATAACATAGAGTAAATTTATGCTGCTAGTTAATGTGAATTAGTAAAAAATGCATGCCCTGCTCTGCTAATATGGATAAATCAACTCCACAACTAACTGTCAAGCTGAACAAACAATAATCAATGGAACCAGAATGAGAATCCCAGCTAAAACCGCAGCACGAGAAAGCCATGGCACAGCAGTTATCCAATTACAAGACTCACCGGAATGCAAAAGCGAATAGCAAAAGAAATATTGGCGACGCCGATTTACACTGCAAAAAAGGTCGAAATTCAGAAATCAAGTTAGCTGAACTCGATTCAGAATGCAATGCAATCGAAACTGTAAGTGGAGTAAATCACTCTTGCAGATGACAGACCATAGTGGCGAACGTGACCGTGATGAAGACCAGGGACGCGTTGCTCAGGTTTATGTCGAGCGCGGTTCCCAGAGCGGTTGGGACGACTGCAGAGAGGCAAGGCCAGAAGCATGAACAACCAGAATTTGCAGTGAACTGAGAGATGAATCGTGGAGCAGGAGGATGGGCACCTCTCATGAAGTAATCCTTCCAGCTCATCTCCACGGCGCTGTCGATCCCCTTGGCCTGGAAGAGCAGGATGATCTTGGAGAGCGCGGCCTGCAGCGCGAAGTGCACAGTGTTCATCAGCAGCGGCGCCGGGAACTTGCCCAGCTTGTCACCCAGCAGCGTCTTATTGTATCTACCCAAGAACAACGAGGCAACCAGATCAAAACCTCCATCGATTTTTCCCACAGGAGCTGGAGATCCAGAGGCGGGAGGAGCAGAGGATGAGGCAGAGCACTCACAGGGTGAGGCAGGTGCTGAAGGTGTACCAGACGAGGATGTAGAACCCCGTCTTGAGCACGACCGCGGGCGCCAGGGCGGCGCGCTCCGCCCGCTCCAGCGACTCCAGCTTGGCGACGGACTCGCTGGGCCGGAGCCCCAGGCCTCCTGCCCCGGCTCCGGCGGCGCCCACGGAGGCCCCCGGCGGGTTCTCGACGTCGAACGCCTTGCGGTCCGGATCCGGGGCGTTTATGCTCCGCTGCCGGAAGTAGCCGGATCGCGGGGACACCACCTCCGCCGCGGTCACCGCGGCCAGCACGTCCGCCTCCGGCATGCCTCCTTCTCCCCCTCCTCCTCAACCACGAACAGAGAGAGAGAGAGAGAGAGAGATCCCCTCCTCCTCCTCCTCCTACAACAACAACAATAACGACGAGGAGCCCGCCGGCATCGCGCGCGGGGCTGGGCGGACGGAGCGGGGCGCCGAATGCCAATGCCGCGGCGGGGCGGGGCCGCGGTGGGGATCTGGACGGGACGCCGCGGTGGCAGAGGCAGGGGAGTGGGCGGTGGTAGGGGATGGGAGGGGAGAGGGAGGTGGCTGCGGCTGGCCTGCTCACCTGACCTGACCTGACCCGCTGCCTGCCTGCCGGAGCGACGGTGGATTTGGCGGGTGGCGCGACGCGGGTCGGGTCTGGTCCGGCCGGCCGCTGGAGCGCGCGCGCCCGGTTGGGTTTGTTGCCGCTGCCTGCCGAGACGTCGTAAAATGGAAGGGTTTTTTCCCGTTATATCGAGTGGTGGGCGCGCGCGTTGCTCCGACATCGTTTTTCAACGGCATTGCTTTTATTTATCTATATCTACAACAAGGCGTACACCGGCAGCATCATCCTTCCACTCCTTCGCACACATGCCTCTCTCCTGTCGGCGTCAAACAATGTGGTCTTACTGATATTTCAACCCGATCGGCCGCCTCCCCAGCCGTCCGATCTAAAAGTCACAAATCTCCAGGCATCCGATCCATACAAAAGGAACCCCGTACGCGCAACAGTTTTGTCATGTGTGTGCGACATCTGGCAGATCCGACGCGCTATCCTTGGCACTGACTCACCAATTTGGGCTCGACAAACCCCGTACGCGCAACAATTTTGTCATGTGTGGACTCACCAATTTGCCGGCCCGAATAGATCCCGTATATTCAATCGTCTCAGATTTTTTTTTTACGGGATCTTGCAAACCGCAACCAATTTTCACCATATCTACGGGAATTGGCTTGTTTTGCCGGACCCCTTTCCCTTGGCGCGAAGGACATTTCCGCCCGATTTCGTTCCCGCCCCACTTCCCGCGGTCGCGGCCGCCGCACCTCCCTATCGTTGCTTGCTGCCCCCGACTGCTCCGTGCCGTCCGTTAGCACCGCCGCCCCGTGCCGCATCCATTCCACCAAGTTTGAGGGCGGCGGGTGCCCATTTGGCTCTGCGGGTCGCAGCCACCGCCGGCGCCATAGATTCGCCCCGAAGCTCGGCGCGCGGCCTTGTAGGCGGCGGATCCAGTTGGCTCCGGCCCCGGCGAGCCTCGAAATCTATGGGGGTCACCCGCTCGCGCTGGTTGAAGGGCTTTCGGTCGGTTTTGCTTCGGCTGGAGGGGGGATGAAAGGGTCGGCCGGCGGGGGAGAAGAAAGCGGCGACCGGCTTTGCTTCAGGGAAGGTGTGTCCAACGCCCTCGTATATTTTGATTCAATTTGGATGGATAGTTGAGGTTCGGGTGAAATTCATGGGCGTGCTTTTTTAGATGGATTGGAGTTTGTTCTCGTCGTCTTCGTCAGATGATTCGGTTTGGGCTTGGCAAACACAAAACCTGACGTCAGAGCCCCGCAGTTGAGCACCAACTTGAGCGCTACCACGAGGTTATGGGAACGAGTTCTGCTGCCTCCTTCCAATGGGGGAGCAGAGGAAAAGCAGTCGCAAAGGAATAGAGGGTCGTGGCTAGCGCTTAGCACAGGGCGGCCATGGCGCTCTCAAGGCATGCAATAAAACATGATGAAAATAATTAAATTGTTAAGAGGAACAAATAAGCTGTAATGGCAATTGCAGGCACCAGGTTAGTTGGGTGGAGCGATCTCGTGTGATCTAGGGACAAAATATCCTTCAACGAGTGACGGATCCACCATACACAATTGACAATATATATGGTATGCTTATAATCTTATATGCAAATGTTCTAGAAATATATTGATTGGTGCATCAAGTATAATTAATTAGTTGTGGCATAATGGTTTGCTCATGCGTGCCCAAAGACATGTGTATACTACATCCTTCATGGTGGTTGTGCTTCATAGCAAATGCGCCTTTCATGTTCACCAAGATTGTTTGGTCAACTATGGCAACTAGCTCCCATCCGAAACACATGACCCGTATGTTCTATCTTAAAAGTGATAATAACTAGCTTCTAGTTGCAATGGAATGATCCACATTCATTTGCACATAACCGTGTGGTTCTTTACATGTGTTGTACTTCGCTCTGGTTTCCACTACAAGGCCCAATGTTGACTGATATATGCTCATGTGGATTTGTGATACATTCCATTACAAAGTTTAAAATCAAGGCGACAAATGACTCTTCTTGCGACATACAAATCCCGTTGTTAGCCAACATCCATGTGCAAGCGGCGATTCATTCTTAAAAGGTGTTAATTTTATGTGCTGATATATCGCCCCCGTTGGCATGGTGGTAGATAGGATTTGAATATACTATGTGGATGACTCTTCTTCTTGCGACATACAAGTCTCTTTTTTCAACTGGTTCATTTGACATCATTAATAATTTATATGGTTAAGTTGATGCAAAGATCAAAGCTTTATCCTCCTTTACGAAAATAGAGGGACGGGGCAAGGGGGAGAGGAAGATAGAAGTAAAATGGATTGAGCCTTAGTGGGTCTCTGTGTTTGGTTTATGGGCCTGTCACGTTGTCCTTCAGTCATGAGTTAAGCCTCTTTTTCTTAACGCGGTCTAGTATGGCCGGTTGTTTTATTGTGTGTATTCACTCTTTGTTGGCTTCGTTCTGATCTGGTGAAGGCGGTATCTGATGTGTGAGGTCGAGTGAGTTGTTATGTGTCTATGGTTGTGATGTTTTTTTACCTGCAACATAGAAATAAACATATGGGTGCACACGTTCATCTAGGGGTAGACCCAAACATAACACACGTCAGCGATTCACTCCATTATAAGTGGGTCCACCTACGACCCTCAAAGCCCCGACACAGTTGGAGCTGATTGCTAGAAAGCTCAGTATCTTAGTATATAAATAAGTTTTGGGGGCCAAAACGACAATCAAAAAGTTAAATGACAATTTCTTAAAATAAAATTCAATGACAATTCTCTCATTTAGAAAGACTAGCCGCTATACTGTTGACTCATCTACTGTATCTAATTATGAGCCATAACTGCTTTCATGTAAGTTCTTTATTTCATGTGGTGGTAAAAATAAATTAAATGTTTCCCAAGAAAGCAGATAATAGATGTCTTTCTCGTACTTTCTGCTTGAACGTAAATAAAGGTCGTACTTGATCATAATTCATAATTCCCGCTTTCCGCAAAAAAAAATCATAATTCCCGCAAAAAAGAAGTCACAATAGCAGCGGTGCATGCACGTTGGTAGGGTTTTTTTTTTTTTTTTTTTGACATCATGCACGTTGGTAGGGGTTCATTATGGGGCTTGGTGCGAATTTCGGTCCGGCAAGGCGAACACTATAGCATCGACCGAGAAAGAAAAACCCAGGGGGACAGAACAAACATGCATATGCATGGTTCCAAATTTGGCGGTGCACTGCGGGCCGAAGCCGGAGGGTAAAAGAAAGGAACCACGTACTTACGTACTAACGTACTAGAGGCGGAAGTGCGCGAATCAGTCCGAGATCCATGAGGCAAAAAAGAAGATCTCACTCTCATCCCATGCCAAAGCGTGGCGATCACTGACCCCGATCCGGATCCCTGTATCCACGACCTTATTATGGCTGACCCAACCCGGCCCGGCCGGCCGCAACAACCATTCTTTTGTGCCGAAGCAAAGGTCTCAGTCCAAGCACTTGGTAGTACGAGTAGTTAATTAGCGGCGTCCCAAGTACTTAAGCAGGTTTGTCTGTCAGGTGCCTGTGGACTGTCCGAAGGCGACGCCGGCGTTTGGTGGACCTAACCCACGCGCGTACTATTAAGAAACTGCCGGGTTGGTCATTGCACCATGCCATGCACGACGCCCTGCCCACCGGCAGCGAGATCCAGCAGCCATGATTAAGCATGCTTTTTTTTTTGTAGCCATGATTAAAGAATCTGCACTGGAGTTTTTTTTTTTTTTTAGAATCTGCACTGAAATTTTCTGGTGGGAAGGTAAAAGGGCGCCGGTTCAATTCATTACGTGGGCGTTACTGCTGAGCATTTCGCCCGCGTGAACGTCTCTTGGTCTGTCTCGATCAGGTTCGGTTCATCCATTTTTGGCGGAGGAAGGAGCACCGAACCTGGCAGACAGAGTGGAGTGTGATAAGCACGCACGTGCCCCTGACGTGGACACACGCGTTGCGTGCCGCCGGTACGTACCTCTCTGCTGCTTATCCGTACCCGTCAGCTCCACGCAGGGCATGTACAATGCATAGCCTCAGGGTGATGCCTCGCATGCCATGTAGGATCGGATATCAGATAAAGTAGGTTCGGATAGGGAAGCGGGATCCTCTGCAGGAGGCGGGTGCTTGGAGAGAAAAAGTGTGGTCCGGTGTCAAAAGCTGGAAAGGTTGGAGTGAAAAGTAGAGATGCATGTATACTAGAGTTTTTATTTTCTATTTCTTAATGAGACCCACTAGTGGTAGGTTGCATTGGGGAGAAAAAAATATATGTAGATGCCTCAAACAACTTTTTGTCATGGGGCATCTGTATCCATATGCCACCATTGTACATGCCCTGAACCGGGGGATGACATCCGGCCGGGAGTGGGAGGGTTCACGCAACCGGCCGGCCACCCCGCCCCGCTACGACGGCGTCGCCGGCGTGATCACCGATGTCGTACGTCTTGTACCGGCCCTCGCGGTCTGGCTGGACCATTGAGAGCATCTACAACCCGGAGCCATCAAATCTGTCTCAAACGCCCGGGCAGCCTACCCAGTCAGACCGGACGCGCACCCAATCGGACCTTGTAAATCCAGCCCAAACATCCGGACTGGCCGGCACTCCATATACCCGGCCCATATCTGCGACGGATATGGGGGCGTCCGGACGCGCATCCTTCTTTCCCGACCAACCCTCTCCTCTTCTCTTTTCTCCCTCGTCCGCACAACTGCCACTGGAGTTCTGCTGCCATCTTTGCATCGCCGTCATCCTCAACCCAAAGCTTCGCCATCGAAGGCCCCCTACCCACACCGTTGCCAACGACGCCGCAACCGGTCAAGCTCGTCGCCCCGGTACGTCCAACTCCTCCTTATATACACCTCGCGCTCTAGGGGCCTGTTTGGATTGCGCCCATGCCTGCCCGACCAAAACGGGGGCGAGCCAAAATATTGGCGAAGGAATTCGCCGCCGGAAAACTCGCCAGCGTGCGTACACAGAAGCTCATCCGGTGACCAAATAATTGGCTGTGAGCCAAAACTTTGGCTGCAATCCAAACGGACGCCAAGCACTCCAGTCAACGCCAAGAATTTGGCATGGCAGCCGTGGGCTACCATCCAAACAGGCCCTAGGTGTTCGACGTAATGTCCGACCGGTTTTTATTCTTTTGGTCTCTACTTGTAGGTTACCGATGGATTCGCCGTGGAATGATGGCTATGGGAACCCCGGCCTTGACGAATTCATATTCAACGAGTTCATCGCCTCATTGGATTGGAACGACGAAGATGCTGAAATGATGATGATTATGATGAGCATACCAGAGGAGATGGAGAAGGCAGAGGAGCACGTGTTGAACTTCAAGGGCTCCATGAAGGACCGGAGAGTTATCCCCAGGATAGAATTTCTGATGCACGGCTTCTGTACGTGGAGTACTTCGCGATGGACCCAACATAACATGAAGGGATTTTTCGACGTCGCTTCCAAATGAGCAGAAACTTGTTCTTGCGTGTAGTGACTGCCATGGGAAGCAGAGACACTTTGACAGCTCATGACATGTTGTGTGATCTTGCACAACATGATTGTCGAGGATGAGGATGAAAGGGGAGCCCGCACGCATTATTTTGACAAGCCTAGTGTTTAGGTCCGCCTCCCGAAACAAGAGGCATAGCACATAGCCAACTTTCTGAAGATGCATGCATAAATGCGAGATCAACAGGTGCATATGCAACTTCTGAATAATCTTGTGGAGCATATGTGAGTCCTTGCTGAAACTCAATGAACGTTGCTTTTAATTTACTAGCACATATGCCCGTGCGTTGCAACGGGAGAGATATTTCTTTGGAGAAGCAATGAGAGAGATAATTGATGTGCCCACCAAAAATGATCTCCATAGCGGTGCAATAAAGAGAGGAGTTGTGGTCTTCTCGCGGGTCATGTTTGTCCCGCGAGATAGTGGTGGGGTTAGTCGGCGTGGCGGCAACCATCCAACTCGTGCCTTTTTTTTTTCCTTCGGGCCCGCCTCTGTCTCGGGGTTGTGTCTGCCTCCTCATTTGGTAGCTATGCGTCGACCTTCGGGGCACGGTTGCTTCAACCACTCTCTCTTACGATGGCGTAACCAGATGGATTACTAATTGTAGTGCATAAATCCCGTTTCATTAGCATATTTAGCATATTTAGCGCATAAGCAGACACCAGTGTCCCTTCTCTATTAGGGTTTATTCTCTTTGATTATTTTAGCGCTCATGTGCCCACAATTTTTTTATTCGGGTCAAACCAACATATTCTCTTTTATTGACCCAAGGAAAAAAATTTGCTCCCTCGGACGACCCAGTAGGGGAGTGCAGCTGAGGCCCAATACAGTCTATGCGACGGATCAATTTTTTTCTTGGGCCAACTACGTGAGGGCTACTATATGACGCTAGTTGCGTAAAATAGCACGTGTGATGCACATCAGTTCGTGTATGGACCAGCACACTGGTAGGCGCCAAGACGACCTGTGTTAGTAAGGCACGAAAAAATCCAAAAAATGATGAGTTGATAATGCAAAATCATGCCCTCAAAGACCCGACTATGTGCTGGTAGCCACTCAAAGAAACGAGTCCTACCAACCAATGGCCAGCTCAAACCTTTAAGATCATACTCCAATGTCAGATTGGAAATAATTTTTTTGAACAGTTTAAAAAATATAAATTGCTGAATATTCCTGAAGACATGAATAATTTTGAAAATCACAAACATTTTTTAAATTTTTTACATTTTTAGAAATACACAACAAAATTTGAAACGCTCAAAATTCACAATTTTATTTGAAAACATAAACCTTTTATAATAACATGACCATGTTATGAATTTGTGATTTTTTAAAAGGAAACATATTTCAAACATTCAGAACAATTTTTGAAAATGTGTTTCTTGACATTACTCTGAATTTGTGAACATTTCACTAAAACAAGAATATTTTTCGTATTTGGAACTTTTTTTAAATGCAATTTTTTTCTGGAAAATCATGAACAACTTTGGAAAACAAAAATAAAAAATGGAACATTTTTTAAAAATCTGAACCAATTTTGGAATGAGAACAAAGATTTAATGTTCTAAACATTTTTCAAAACGAAATAATTTTTAAAATTCTGAACATTTTTTAAAAAAGTCGAATTTTTATGATATTATGAACTTCTTGAAAATTTTGAATTTACGAAAAAAGGGGCAAAATAAACTTGAAAGGAAAATAGACAAAAGAAAAAGAAAAAGAAACAGAAAAAGAAAAATAGAAACATAACACACAAAAAAAATGGTTCAGCCCAGCTTGGGCGCCCTGTGCGAATTTGCAACTATCTAATGCTTGCTGTGATAAATAGGGTTTTCTCACCTGCATGGACACGAAAATAACTAGACTGGCTTTGCTAGGCCACATTGCAGGTGGCCCATGTAGCAAATCTGGCGTTTTTTACTTTTCTAATAGACGAACGGACAAAAATTTAGTACCACCTCGAATAGAAGAAAATCTTTTCGACGGTGAACGGATGAAAAAATCGGAGAAACGCACCTTGCTTTATTAGTAGGTATAGATTAATTATGCACTAGAAACAATATTTACGTTTGAACTATGTTTGACTTATGTATTCTTGAGTACGAACACTTTGTATTTATGTGCACTAAACTATGTTTGGCCAAATGATCGATGTGCATGTGTTGCCATGTATTTGATATTTTTCAAAGTAGGGATTGTGATTGCAAAATGCATGATCTGAGGGTTGTTCGGTCACTGTCTGTGGGTCCGCAGACGTATAGGACTCCGGATTAGGAAATTCCGGTTGTAGATGCTCTAATTCCCAGCATTAGGCCATCTTCAACGCTGACCCTAAAACCGATACACTATTTTTCCGTGAACTGGTTCGGATCAGTCCATGGACACTGATGCGAGAGCCGGCTATCCAACTCTATTTCTTAAAATGTTCATCTCTCTTTTTCTAAGATCACAACACTCAAAATAATTATAAAAAATAGCACAATTCATCTATAAATAAAATGCAAATATCCCTAATACAACAATAGTAAATATTGCATCCGAGATAACCGGATGTTCATCAAGTTTTTCGAATTCTCCGATTCCAAATTCAACGTTACTAGAGCCAGAGCCGACTCATGTCGTCCCACATATAATGTCCCTTGAGCTTCATTGAACAATGTATGTGCATGAATGGTCTGCCCTCGATCATGTAGTACATCACGACAACGCATGCAGGCTATACAATGTCTAGAGCAACATTTAGTGAATAATTGAATTAACCAACATGTAAAGCAACGTGAAGCAAAACTTATGATCTCCATGGTTGACAAGCATAATGGCCAAAATTTCTCCGCTCGGTAAATCACAGCGAAAAAGTTCATGATGGAGCTGCAAATGGTGTACCATCGATGTGATATCGACTTCACATTGCGTTCATGGATGACGTGAGTGTCGTAGGGCGTGAAGTTCCTTTTCTCATGAAAAGAAGCATGTGCGCGCTGCAAAAAGAGTGAGCCCCTTGCTTTTCTGCCTACAAAGTTCACAGATACGATAAATCACGCATCACACAACAACTCATCCTCCATTACTGAGTACCCTGCCATCTAATTACTCTAGAAACCAACGAGAAATTCTAAAGAGAGCTCAATGGCATTTATCAAACACATGTCGGCCATGGTGTCCGCCATGGACGACATCGGCAGGGGAAAGGAGGGTACCTGGTTGCAGAGGGATCCTAGGTGGACAACGGCGTAATCCAAGGCAAGCAGGTGCATTGGTGGGGGCTACGGACGTCCTACGATGCCTAGGCGGCAACCGGAGAGGTACAATGGCGGCGACGGACAAGGAGTATGCTGATGGAAAGCAAGGGAATCAAGAGTGGAGCAAGAAAAGTGGACCGGGGGGGGGGGGGGGGGGGGGGGGGGGGGGGGGGGGGGGGGGGGGGGGGTTGAGTGGGCCGAGGGTGTCGGAGTCCTACGTGGAGGTGGTCCGGACTTCTGCAAAGCCCCCACCCCCCTCCGCAGGTCCGAACCGGTCCGTAGATGGAAAGGATACCGCATTGGATCGCAAAAAAGAGTCTGGACCGCTCGATGGGTGGTTTGTTGGTCTGCGTTGGGGATGCCCTTAGTAGAGCGAAATGCATCCATGGCTCTTGAACAACTTGCGTGGACTGCCTATTCCACTTCTAAAATTTGTTATATTGATTGTTTCCTGACGGAAATTCGCAGGGGCACGCAATGCAAGGCATGCATCTGCCCAGTCGTTCCTCGCCGTCTGATTGCCTCACCACCCGTAAAGTCCTTGGATTCCGCACGAGGAATACCAAGTTTTAAGTTTTACTTTATTAAACTTGTGATTTTGTCGTTCACGCATAACATGTTTCAGCAATTGAAACTTAACAAAGTATAAAAAACTTGTCAAAACACATTACAAAGGGTCTTATTTACAAACCGTCGTTACAAGAAACACGGATATGTGAATAAAATATAATTTGAACTTTTGCTTCGAAAGACATAAAAGATTAAAAACTAAAAGCCAAAAGAAAAATGGGGTTGGTTCCCCTCCCTTACATGCCACAGATCCCGCTATGTTTACCGACCAAATTAGAGGCAGTTATTTACTGCATCTAGTGGAGACCTACTCACTCTTGTGCACAAGTAACGACTATCAGCTATGAGACCAAATATGTTCCTTGCTATGGAATTTGCTTACTGATTTTATTTTTCTTATTTATCTGAAGCTTGTTGAGCTATTTCTTTCAGCGGTATGGCACGTGTTTACAAAGAAAAAAGACATTATTGTTGGTGCCAATTTAGAAATAGTTTCGTGTGAGAAATTTAAAAAAATATGAGTTACTCCACTTGGGTCAAAAGAGACGGTTTGACACCAACATCCAGCACACATGGGCCGGGAGTATGCCCATTGTAAGTTTCATTATTTTTGCATCTTGGACCTTAAAACCCATCTACTTTAAATATTATCAGTTTCAACTCCACCCATCTTGTAAGTTTCGTTATTTTTATATTATTCGTATACATTATTGATTTTTCTGACATGTTTAACATTTTTAAAATACATAAACAACATTTTTCAAATACATGTTATTATGTCTATTTTTTCGTACACATTGTACTTTTTATACATGCTAAATGTTTTTAAATAAAAATTTAAAATGTGTTTCAAATACATGTTTTTGAACACTTTCTGAATACATGTTAAACATTTTCCGAATACTTTTTTGAACATTTTTTTTTGAAGGAAACATTTGTTAAGCTATCCAGACAATTTTGAAGAGTTTATAAACATCTTTTAAAGGTATTGAACATTTTATAGAAATGCATGAACATTTTTTTAGAGGTATAAAATACTTTTCAATGAAACAGTTTTTTATTAAGTTATCACGTACATTTTTTGAAACACATAAGATTTCTCAAATGTTGCAAACAGTTTTTTTTAATGCTATCAACATTTTCTAAATTAGGCCACAAAATTTTGTACACTATGTTCACATTTTCTAATTTATCATTTTTATTTTGTATTAAATATTAGTTTTGGAATATATAGATTTGATTTTCTTTGAAATATGAGCAAAGGAAAGAAAAAAACAAAGAACTACGGACTAACTGAAGCTAATTGGGCCGGTCCAACTAGAAGCGACGCTACTTTCCAGCTCACGTTAGTCGGTTTATAAATGCGCCCCCACCTTCTCGCAATTCACAACTGAGGGCATGTACAATGATGATATCTTAGAAGTGCCACATTTGATAAATGCTGAGATGGAGAAGAGAGAAACCATAAGAAAGGCATTGCCTTCTCTTAATTAAGAGATGATCTCTTAGCAACAATTGTCTCACCATATATTTAGGGATATCTAGTTATTGAAGATAAGAATAAGCATAACCCATTGTACATCATTTTTTATTGTATTCTCTAGATTACATACCAGCCATAAAGATAAGATAACCTTATCAACCGTTGTACATGCCCTGATATGTATTGTTCGT
The DNA here is from genome assembly GCA_011799875.1 of Thinopyrum elongatum. Classification (NCBI taxonomy): domain Eukaryota; kingdom Viridiplantae; phylum Streptophyta; class Magnoliopsida; order Poales; family Poaceae; genus Thinopyrum; species Thinopyrum elongatum. Next base: position 116,633,320 of record CM022303.1, on the reverse strand, counting down.
TGCAATACATATGGCAGCAACCGCCCAGGCGAGCTCGGGCATGAGCCGACCCACTGATCGTTCTTCTGACGATGATTTTTGGAAGGTTCAGGGAGCTTCCCAACCGGTTTTGGGAAGCTTTGGGGAATGTTGATTTTTTTTTGCTATTTTAATGTTCTTTTATTGTTTCATTTTTGTTTCTTTTGCGGGTTTTTTGTTTTACTTTTCTGTAACTTTCTTTGTTTTACTTTTCGTTTGTATTTTCGAATTCATACACTTTTTAGATTTTTCCTATGTTTTACTTGATGGTTTTTTATGAATTTGGCCAACATGTTTTGAATTCATGATCAATTTACACATTTTCAAACATTATTCAAATTCATGATTTTTTCAAATATATGGATTTTTTAAACATCATGTGTTTTTAATTAAGAATTCGTTTTTATAGATAAATCTTGTTTTCATTCATAATTATTTTTTGAGTTTGAAAGGACCTTTTAAATTTGTAACATTTTTCAATTTATATAAATTTCCAAATTCAAGAATATTTTATAAAATTAAAGTTTGTTTCCAAAATTCGTGCATACTTGATTTTTCGCAATTTTTTTAAACATTTTCAAATTAACTATTTTTTCCATATTCATAGATATTTTTGAATGGAAAATTAAATGACCAAAATAAAAAAATGAAGTGGAAAATAGGAAAAAAACATGTAAATTGGCTCCTTCAATTGCTAGGGCCCACTCCCGTTTGCTGGGCCAGGCTTTCATGGGGGGTGTTGGGTGTTGGGTGTTGGGGGGTGTGAGCAAGAGAGCAACTAGTTAACGATCGCTCCTTCGGGAGCCTCTCAAGGATCACTTGGGGTGGGCTGAGAGTAGCCACCGCCATGTGTCGTGCTCTGGGCGTTTCTTCCGGATTTTTTTTCTGCACGCGTTTTCTGCTTTTTGGACAGTTTTTTTCCCGGGGTTTTTCGACTTTTTGGTTTTCCACCCGTCTTTCTTAGCTTTTGGACGAAAAAAAATTGCGAGAAAAACGTGTTTTTTTTGCTTCTGCGAGTGGCACGGTTTTGCTTCCGCAAGAGGCACAGTTTTGCTTTCGCAATAGGCACGGTCGTGCCTATCAGAAACGGGAAAAAACATGTTTTTTCTTCCACGAGAGGCACGATTTTACTTTCGCGAGAGGCACAGCCGTGCCTCTCGGAGACGGAAAAAATGCACTTTCTTTTTTTCCTTTCGTGAGAGGCACGATTTGCGAGATGCATGGTTTTGCTCCCACGAGAGGCACGGCCGTGCCTCTCTGAAACCGAAAAAAAATACGTTCCGTGAGAGGCACGGCCATGCCTCTTGGAAACGAAAAAAAACGCGTTTTCTTATTTTTCTTTCTTTCGTGAGAGGCAAGGTTTTGCTTCCGTGGGAGACACGGCTTTGCTTTCGTGAGAGGCACCGTGCCTCTAGAAAACGAAAAAGACATGTTTTCTTTTTTTTTCATCCGAGAGAGGCACGGTTTTTTCGTTCAGTTTTTTCGTCCGGTTTGTTCGTGAAAAAAGTTTCTTAAAACCTGTCAACATGGGATCTAGTTTTGAATATCTCAACGCGAGAAATGCAACAGTGAAAACAATTTGAGATTTGAACGCACGGTTTAAGAGATAAACATTTTGAATAAACGAATCTACAAAAAAAGAGAAAACTCCCACTTGTCGCAACCTGAAGAGGGGGGAGTGATCTTTGGAAGGAGTACTCCTTAATTAGTGATTCCGGATGAGCGATGATGGACGCTGTAATGCTGGCTACTCGCGAGAGCTATATCTATTTTCAGGGTGATTCCTATACGGCGCGCAGGTTGCCCATGAGCGACCTGGCGCACGCCCCCCTCGCGCTCTGGTCGGTCGTATGGGCCGGCCCATTTCCCTTTTTTTCTTTCGCTTTTCCTTTTTATTTTCTCCTTTTATTCTTTACTTGTCACTTTTTTTGCAAATTTTGTTTTCAAATTCGAGGACATTTTCTGTTCATCATATTCAAAAAATGTTCAACAATTCAAAAATTGTTCATTGAATTCAATTTTTAGTTCATCGGATTTAATTTTTTCATCAAAATTAACAATTTGTTCATCGAACTAAAAAAAGTTCATCAAATTTGAAAAATTTCATCGATTTCAAGAAATGTTTATCAAATTCTTGTTCATTGAATTCAAAATTTGTTCATCCATTTTTTGAAAAAAATGTTCTTAAATACAAATTTTGTTCATCAAGTTCAAAAAATGTTCATCGTATTCATTTTTTCATTAAATACAAAGTGTTCATCATTTTGAAAAAATGCTCATAAAAAAATGTTCATGAAAATAAAAACTATTCATTAAAGTTAAAAAATGTTCATTCTTTTGAAATTGTGAACATTTTTTGAATTCAGGAACTGTTATTGAATATCCGTGGACTTTTTTGAAAGTCAACTTTTTTTTTAAATCTAAAAAAGCATGGGCCACCTTGCACCCCACATGGGCCGGCCCAGAAGGCGCGCAAGGTAGAAGGGGGGGGGGGGGGGGGGGCTATTCCCTCGCGCGCAGGTCCCTAAATAGGAGCACCCCTGTTTTCAGGCGAGATGTATGTTGGTCTTGCGTGAAGGTTTTCCCTAGTCTCGTTTCTGGGCAGGCCAATTATCCCCTTTTTTTTCAATCGCTAGCTTCTCGTCACTCAATTGCCTATTTTTTAACACAGTACAATCGAAATCATTCGCATACACGAGCATATACTCACCCTATGAACACACGCACACACACCCTATCCTTATGAGCACCTTCGAGAGACTGAGCCGACATAGCATCTTGATATTTTATGAAGACACCGCAGACGCCTTGCAGTTGATGGTAACGTCTTCTCTCACTGAAAGAACATCGTCGGAATCCTAAAATAAGTCCCGGAAAATGCGAGCACCAATGCCAAGTCTAGGATTTGAAGCTTGGTGGGCTGGGGATACCACTGTTCTCCTAACTATCCAACCACAGGTTGGTTCGTGCTCGATTGCCTGTTTGTTCGTTGGTTCTGGTTCGGTTTTCTTCTATCTTTTTTTCCCTTTTCTTTCAGTTTGCCATGTTTCTTCACAATTTTCTTTGATTTTTTTTTTCCTTAGTTTTCACCATTTTCTTCGTTTAGTCCTATTTTACTAATATTTTTATTTTCTTTTTTTTGTTTGGTTTTCTTTTTCTTTTTTCCTTTTATATTTTCTCTTTGTTTTTTAACAAAGGTAGGATCCCGAAGGAGCCAGACCCATTCCATTAGATAAACATCTATGCCCACATTACATCAGGATCCAAAGGAAAGTGGAAAATACAACCATGTCCCTGACTTTTGCAAAAAGGACCCCAAACAGAGAACGGAAATGCGACCGGTTTTTTTTGTTTTTCTTTGGTTTTGTTTTGTTTTCTCATGGGTTCTCATGTTTTTTTTTGGGTTTTTGGTTTTTCTTCATTTCTGAGGTGCTTTTTTTGTTTCTTGTTGATGTTTCTTCACTTTTCCCCGCTTTTCTTTCTTTTTTCTTCAACACATGTCTACATTTTTCATACACATTGTCTATTTTACATACACATCAGAAAACATTTATTTTATAAAATTTTAACATTTTTAAACATAATTAAAATTTTCTTAAATTTATGTTTGAGTACTACTTTTTCATACACATTGTACATTTTTAGTATACTAGCAAACATGCCCGTGCGTAACAACGGGTACAAAATAAATAAATATATGCTTCAAAACCTGAAAACAATTCACCACTTAAAACAACTTTGAAATTTAAAACTTAAAAGTAATCAAAAGTACCAAGACATTCTGAAAACAAAACAGTGAAAATCTGATGATACTTAAAGAAACAAAGAAATTGCCTTCATCACTACCTAAGGTTAGAAGCAAAATGAGCACACCCCTGAAGCTTACATCAGAACAGGAAGAGAAAACCAGCTAAAATAAAAGGCTTAGTAATAAAAGGAGATGAGCAATGCCAGCAAAAAGAGAAAATAGTGAGAGCAGAAGTAGTTGGGTACCCGACACACCTTAAGCTAATATTTGCTAATCTGAATATTTCCATCTCTCCGCAATGATGACAGTCACATTTACCTGTCATAAGGAGTTAACATCTACATTGATAAATAGAAAAATGAAGGATTATGTTGTTGGTGAGCTGAAAATACAAGCAATCGTGTGCATGCGAGCTAAATCAGGTACACACTAAGAACACTCGCCAGAGACATAGATTGTTATGCTTCAAAATCGAAGTCTAGTGCTTGGTCCCTTGTAACCCATATTTCCTTCAAACGATCTCTCCATCATATTTATGAAACAAAAGTGAAAAGACTTGAAGCTCCTCTAGTCAATTATGAAGGACCCAATGTAAGAAACCCAAATCACTCACTGCTCAGTATTGATATAAACAATCAATGCTGAGAAAATCAAAAGATTAACACACAGAGAAAAAAATCTATGTTTTCTTATTTGACAAATCTACAGTTATTGTTACGCGTAAATTTCGATCCACTAAAACTCACCATCAATAATTTATGAAAAATTCCCCTAAAAAATAATTTATGAAAAATAAGCATAGGAATCGTCCACATGAGAAGAGATTCCACCGGCCATCCATCAGGCGCATGAACATGACGATCCTGCGTTGCGTCAGTAGATCATGAGAGAAATTAAAAAAAAAATACACGTCATGTGGTTTCAGTTCATGGATGTGTTTCCGGCAGACCGCAAGAATCAGTCAAGCAAGCTTCCTGTGCAGTTCGTGCATGTGTTTTCGGCTGGCGGCAAAAATTAATCAAGCAAGCTTCCCGCTCTCGCAGGTCTCACCACATCAATCAAGTTTCTATGGCCTTCTTGTACGTACATGTGGCTGTGGCCGACTACAGCGACGTGGAAACTCACCAAGCGAGCACTTCCGCGAGTAGCATTAGCAGTTCCACATATTGCACCGGCACCGCTAGCGCTATCTGCAAAGCAAAGTTGCCTGATTCGCGGTTCGCCCGGTTCCAATTCAAGTTCGCGGCTCGCGATTCGCTCGGTTCCAAATTCAGGTTCGCGGCTCGCGATTCACTACCTCATACGAATCAGATTCGACGGGCGGTAGACATCTCTTATTCGCGAACCTGAATATAGAGTTCGCTGAACGTGTTTGCCATAGAAAATCCAACCTTGCCAAATATGTAAAAAAATTAAAAAAATAAACGAAGACACATCCAGCTGACCGCTATTCTATTTTATGGGTCCAAAAGCCCACCACGTGAGCAGGAGCAGTGCCACCCCATCTCGATCTCTGATCGTCAACTCGTTGCCTCCATTTTGTTCTCTCTCAAGTGCTGCCACGCCCAGCACCACTGAAACCACGTGGATTCTGCTGTTCAACGAATCAACCAGCGAACTGGAAACAGAAACTGAAATCGGTAGTTCTAGATCGGGATTCACTGTGCCTTGTCTAGTGAATCCGGTAACTATGCTGCAAACGATGTTTAGTTTGTCAATCCGAAGCCCATGATCTGGGCGGCCTCATTAAGAAGAGGGCCAAGACGATCACAACAGCATTCGTCCATGCCAAGCAGTCGCCCCTGCCGGAGATCATGATCTGGGTTGCCTCGTCGAGAAGAGGGCCAAGACGATCACGGCGGCGCTCGTTCATGCCGGATGGAATTCCTTGCAAGCAACCTCGTATTTTCTTTACTTGACCTCGTATCTATGGAGACGAAGGATGAACAGCGTCCGCAGGCATCCGATCTGATTTTGATTTTGATTTTGATCCGGAGTCAGTAACGACGTAGGTTTCATTTTCTTAGTCGACATCGATGTGAGATGATGGGAGACTTGAGGGTTGGTCGTAAGTTGAGGTTTTGTTTCCGTGCTTTCGCTTCCGGGTTTTTCTTTTGCGTATAATCCTTCTTTTAAATCTTATCCGTCAATCTCTGTCGTTTACATAAAATCAACAGATATAAAAGGGTGATGTATGTTTTTTTGCGTATAATCCTTTTTTTTTAAATTTTATCCGTCAATCTCTATCGTTTACATAAAATCAACGGATATAAAAGGGTGACATATGGAGAACTATGAAAGTCTCCTCCCTTTAATGTTAGATAAAGATATCAAGAACATTTTGTAAATACATGTTTATCATTTTTTGTATACACTAGGAACATTTTTAATATACATCAGAAACATTTTTTGTACATGTTTAACATTTCTGAAATAGATGATTATCGTTTTTAAATCATATATTCTGGATGTTTACACTTTCCATACACATTGTATATTTTTTGTATACGTCAGGAACATTTTATATGTACATGTTTAAAATTTTCCAAATAACTGATTAATATATTATAAAAAATATTTTATGACTACTTTTTTTCATGCACATTTGTATATTTTTTAATACACTGGAAACATTCTTTTTACACATATTGAACATTTCTTGAAGGCATGATTAATATTTTAAAAAAATGCATGTAAATTATATTTTGTAATAGGTATATTTAGAATATTTGAAAATATAAACAAAAAAAGAAAACTAAAAAACATGAAAAAAGAGGAAAAAATTGGCAGTGGCCTCCTACGCGCCTAGGCCGGCCCAGTCTGGCTGGCGTGGCTTCACTCTATCTCGCGTGGAGCGAGACATAGACGCGCCCTCGTTATAGTGACACAAATCCCCGTCCCTCCCAATCAGGCTCCCCTCGACAACCAAAAGTCCAATGCTGCTTCCTCGACCACTTGAGCTACACCAATCTGTTACACGAGCTATAGGTTTAGAGTCATTTCGTCAAGAGGTTCACGATTGATGACCGTGCGAAACAAAAGCAGGTCTATATAAATTGCCCGAAATCACATGTAAGCGAGGATATATCTCGTACTCTGCTCTTGGTTCTTGTTTTCTACTATTGTGGTTGTTTGTTCTTATTCGTCGATGTTTGGATGTTATTTGATTTCAGACAAGCGGTGAAGGTTTGGCACCGGACTGGATTGTTGTTTCATGGACTGGATCAGTTTGGTATTTTTGATTTGTTCTGTGCACATCGGTGACCAGCCAGACTGCACAACTCTTTTCTTTTATAAAACATGTGTAACTATTACTCCAAATCATTATAGGTACAAGATCAAAGAAATTACAAAAATAACAATATCAGAAATTACGAAATCTCTCTTCCCCCCCAACCGAACTAGGCGGTTAGAGTTCCTGCCTTCCGTCGGCGACATTGTCGATCTGCCTTGTCTCCTGTGGCCTCAGAGCCATGGGGGCGCGGTGGATCCAGTTGGGGAACGTTGCATGAAAAACAAAAATTTTCCTACGCTCATCAAGATCAATCTAGGAGATGACCATATACGAGAGGAGAGATTGGATCTACATACCCGTGTAGAGCGCTAAGCGGAAGCGTTAAGAAACGCGGTTGATATAGTCGAACGTCTTCGCTATCCAATCATGATCCGTCCACGAACTCCCGATCAAGTGCCGAACGGACGGCATCTCCGCGTTCAACACACGTACGGCTTGATGACGCCTTCACCTCCTCGATCCAGCGAGCGATGGTGAAGTAGTAGCTCGAGTTCCCGGCAGCATGACGGTGTGGTGGCGGCGGCGGTGGAGCAATCTCAGTAGAGCTTCGCTAAGCAATCTGAGAAAGAGAGGAACTACGAGGGAGAGGAAGGGCAGTGCCGTGGCATGAATGGGTGCGGCTGCCCTCCCTCTCCACCTCTATATATAGGGGGGAAGGGAGGAGGGGTGGCGCCCTAGGGTTTCCCCTAGGGTGGGGGCGGCGGCCACCAAGGGGGAGGCGCCCCCTAGGTGCCTTACCTCCCAAGCAAGGGGGGCGGCTGCCCTAGGGGGGCGCCCCACCCACCTGGCCGAGTGGGCTAGGGTTTGGGGTGGCGCCCAGCCCCTTGTGGGCTGGTGTGCCTCCTTCCCTTGGCCCATGAGCCCCCCTAACACTTGTCGGGGCCCCCCGAAACTCTTTTCGGTCTTCCGGCAATAACCCGGTATCTCCCGGAACACTTCCGGAATCTGATTCCCTTCGTCCTATATATCAATCTTCACCTTCGGACCATTCCAGAGTTCCTCGTCATATCCGGGATCTCATCCGAGACTCCCAACAACCTTCGGTCACCAACATAATAACTCAACTATACTTAGATCGTCACCAAACGTTAAGTGTGTAGACCCTGCGGGTTCGAGAACTATGCAGACATGACCGAGACACCTCTACGGTCAATAACCAATAGCGGGACCTGGATGTCCATATTAGTTCCTACATATTCTACGAAGATCTTTATCGGTCGAACCTCGATGCCAAGGATTCAGCTAATCCCGTATGCAGTTCCCTTTGTCTATCGGTATGTTACTTGCCCGAGATTCGATCGTCGATATCTCCATACCTAGTTCAATCTCGTTACCGGCAAGTCTCTTTACTCATTCCGTAATACAAGATCCCGTGACTAACTCCTTAGTCACATTGCTTGCAAGCTCATTGTGATCCTGTATTACCGAGTGGGCCCTGAGATACCTCTCCGTCATACGGAGTGACAAATCCCAGTCTTGATCCATGCCAACTCAACAGACACCCTCGGAGATACCTGTAGAGCATCTTTATAGTCATCCAGTTACGTTGCGACGTTTGATACACACAAGGTACTCCTCCGGTGTCAGTGAGTTGCATGATCTCATGGTCATAGGAACAAATACTTGACATGCAGAAAACGATAGCAATAAACTTGATACAATCATATGCTACGCTTATATTTTGGGTCTTGTACATCACATCATTCTCCTAATGATGTGATCCCGTTATCAAATGACAACTCATGTCTATGGCTAGGAAACCATAGCCATCTTTGATCAACGAGCTAGTCCGGTAGAGGCTCACTAGGGACATGTTGTTGTCTATGTATCCACACATGTATTTGTGTTTCCAATCAATACAATTATAGCATGGATAATAAACGACTATCATGAACAAGGAAATATAATAATAACCACTTTATTATTGCCCCTAGGGCATATTTCCAACAGTCTCCCACTTGCACTAGAGTCAATAATCTAGTATTACATGGTAATGAATCTAGCACCCATAGAATCCTGGTGTTGATCATGTTTTGCCCGTGGAAGAGGTTTATGTAGGAGATATGCCCTAGAGGCAATAATAAATGTTATTGATTATCTCCCTGTTCATAATTAGGTTTATGTTCCATGCTATAACTGCTATGGTTCTCGAGTCTGCAAATAAAACGAGGCTCGGAGGAAGACTCATATGCACGTGTGGAATAATAAACGGTAATATGTATTCCTAGTCTGGCCTCTAAGACTAGCTCAAGTATTGCATGATGGTTCTGTTTTCCTGATCATGGGCATGTCTATGCCAGCAATTTTGAGGGCACAGTGTTAGAAGAACATTTGTGTTGAATCGACCCAAATTGATGTTATGCTATGAGTTACATTCGTCACATATTAATGGTTAATAACACAGAGATGGTTAATGTTTGCAAAATTCCTTAGACCATGAGAGTGTCGAGTTTCTTCATACTTGCTTCATGAACTTTGGGGTTTGTTAAACGTCATCTGTAAATGGGTGGCTATTACGGCGGCTTACGGGTTCATGGAAAAGTGTGTCAAGTAACTTGATAGCTCGAGATTGGGATTTGCTCCTCCGACGATGGAGAGATATCTCTGGGCCCTCTCGGTGTTACGGTATCCATCATCGTATGGCCAGACACTTTGTGATTTGATCACAGGGATGCCGGAACACGGTAACGAGAAAAGAGAACAATACCGGTAACGAGGTAACTGGCATAGTGGACAAGTTGTTGATCCACGGAAATGCCTACATGTCTAACCTCGGGTATTTGTAACATATCGTGAAGCAACAGGAATAGCACACGGCAACTGGAGGTTCACTCGAATATTCATTCGTGTGGGTATAGGGGTCAATATGGGTGTCCACGGCTCCGATGTTGATCATTGATCGGAAGGTGTTCCGTGTCATGTCTATACTTCACCGAACCTATAGGGTCACACGCTTAAGGGTCATCTATCTGCTGAATACTAGACAGGGAGTCTGAGAGAAAATCACCGAAAAGTTTCGGAGACAACGGAAGAGTTCCGGAGAGAGAACACTGAAAAAGTTTCGGTAAAACCGAAAAGTTGTTTCGAATAAAACCATTGATCCAAAAAGGTTTCGGCAAGCACCGGGAATGTTTTGGAGGTTGCCAGATTGGTCTGGTAATTTCTGAAGAAAAAACCGAAAAAAAGTTTCGGAGCTGCCGGAGTTGTTTACCGGGTAAACAAAGATGGTTTTAAATTAAACCACCATACTGGAAATGTTCCAGAGCGTGTCCAGATAATTTTAGAGGGTGTCGGAAATGTTCTGGGACCTTTCGGAATTTTCAGAAGTAATAGTCGCGGAAAACATCTTGTCCCAGCGTGAGGGGACAAGATCCCACGATACGTGGGGGCTGTTTTGGGGGCGCTCCCCTTGAGGGGGCAGCCCCTTGTGGCTGGACAAAGATGTTGGGGGGGCCCCCCATGGTGGGGGGCAGCCCCCACAAATGGTGGAGAGTGTTGGGAGAAAGGTGGGGCCCCATGGGGGAACACCATGGACAAGGGAACATGTTTTTCCCTTGTTTGGTGGGAACATGTTCTCCTTGTTTTGTGGGAACATGTTTTCCCCATGTTTAGTGGGCTGAAATTTCAGCCCCCTCCACCCCTTCCACCACTATATAAGGAGGAGGAGAGGTGCTCTCCAACTCCACTCCAACTCTCTCACACAAGCCATGCATGATCTGGCATTCTCTCTCCCTCCCACGAAATAGTTTCGTAGTGCCGAAAGGCTGTCTGGGTTCCGGTGGGAACTAGTTCTGGACGGCGAAGCCCTGCCGGATAGATGGCACCGTATGTGTGCAACCCCGTAGAGAGGTCGTAGTTTCGTCCTTTTGCCCGAGGGGCTGTTCGAGTGTCCTCCCGAAGGGCTGTCCGAGTGACGGTCCGAGTTCTGTGAGTCCTCCCGATGGGCTGTCCACGACACCGTCCGGGGGACTGTCCGACCGCCTCCCGGAGGGCTGTCCGAGTGGCGGATGAGGGAGTACATCCTCGCGGTTGGGAGGTTGTAAATCCTAGCTGCGGGGATCTGCACCGACGATCGTCATCGACTCTACTTCCGCTGCGCTACGAGTCGGTAACGAAAATGATCAAACCTTGTATGCAGTCTCCATAGTGGTCCTGGGCTGGTGCGTAGGTCGGAAAATTTTTGTTTTCTACTGCGTTACCCAACAGTTTAGTCAACGGATCTGCAACATTCAGATCCATATGTACTTTTCAAATGTTTATGTCCTCCTCCTTGATCGCATCACGGATGGAATTCAAGCGTCGCTTTATGTGTCTGGTCCTCTTGTGAAACCTTGGTTCCTTGGCTAGGGCAATGGCACCAGTGTTGTCACAGAACAGAGTCATTGGGTCCAGTGCACTGGGTACAACTCCAAAATCTGTCATGAACTGCTTCATCCAGACACCTTCCTTCGCTGCCTCCGAGGCAGCTATGTACTCCGCTTCGCATGTAGAATCAGCTACCACACTTTGCTTGGAAGTGCACCAGCTTACCGCTCCCCCATTTAGAATATATACGTATCCGGTTTGAGACTTAGAGTCATCCGGATTAGTGTCAAAGCTTGCATCGACGTAACCCTTTACGATGAGCTCTTGATCACCTCCATAAACGAGAAACATTTACTTAGTCCTTTTCAGGTACTTAAGGATATTCTTGACTGCCGTCCAGTGTTCCACTCCTGGATCACTTTGAAACCTTCCGGCCATACTTATGGCAAGGCTGACATCTGGTCTTGTGCACATCATCGCATACATGATAGAGCCTATGGCAGAAGCATAGGGGATGACACTCATCTTTTCTCTATCCTCTGTAGTCGCTGGGCATTGAGTCTTACTCAACTGTCACGCCCAATATGCGATCCTATCCGAAAGGAACTCGAAGGTCCCACCAAGGATAGAGCCGCATATTGAAGACGCTTTGCAAGGTGGATATCATTACATCATACCATATACAACACACTTGGGATACATACAAAGGCATACAATTGCCACATGAATACATCAAACATCATACAAAAGAGCAGCATCCGACTACGGATGAAATCAAACGAAAAACACTAACGACAACCACCCTGCTAGCTCAGGCTGCCAACCAGGAACCTATCCCAAGATTGACGAAGAAGAAGTAGAAGTAGAAGGGGAAATCCAAACAAAGCAAGCATCGCTCTCACGTCAGATCATCGCATTATCTGTACCTGCAACTGTTGTTGTAGTAATCTGTGAGCCACGAGGACTCAGCAATCCCATTACCATGGGTATCAAGACTAGCAAAGCTTAATGGGTATGGAATGGACAAGTGGTGAGGTTGCAGCTGCACTAAGCATTGTATGGTGGTTAACTTACGAGTACAAGAGTAAGAAGAGCAACTACGCATAACGGTCGCAAACTAGTAATGATCAATAAGTGATCCTGAACTACTTACGAATCAAACATAACCCCATCGTGTTCTCTTCTCGAACTCACTCGAAAAGAGACGGTCACGGTTACGCACGCGGTTGGTGTATTTTAATTTGGATCTGGTGTCAAGTTCTCTACAACCGGATATTATAAATTCCAATCTACCACATAACCGCGGGCACGGCTTCCGAAAAGATTTAACCCTGCAGGGGTGCTCCAAGTGGTCCATTATAAATTCCACGCGCATCCGATGGAACATCCTCACACCATGAAGAACATGATGCTTATGATAAGGAATTCCGATGGACCTGCCTCTTGTCAAAGGTAAAAACTAAACCAGCAAGACCGCCCGATGTGCCGACAAATATCGATAGGAGCCGCGCGTATCTCGTTCTCAGGGCACACCGGATGGGCAAGACGTCAGGTTGGCTGAGACCCTGGTTGCCCAGGGGGCGCCGAACATCGCCCAGTTTGGACCAGCACCAACAACATTGACCCCTTGTATTATGTTGAATTAAGAATCCTCGGGGACGCGACACCCTATGCTAATTAATTAATTATCAGTATTATTATGTTGGCAAATTTTAAAACCAAAGTTGGGCCTTGCTGGAGAAGTTCTTTCCTAAGCGATTGGTCAGGGGGTTCCCATACACCCACATGTGTTAGGAGCGCTCGTCAAGGAACATAACACTGGTATGATGGAAACTAGGGTGGCAAGAGTGGAACAAAACACCAGGCAAAAGGCCGAGCCTTCCACCCTTACTAAGTATATAGATGCATTAATTAAATAAGAGATATTGTGATACCATGATATCCATGTCCCAACATGGAACAACCTGCACTGCACCTGCAACTAGCAACGCTATAAGAGGGGCTGAGCAAAGCGGTAACATAGCCAAACAACGGTTTGCTGGGATGGTGGAAAAGGTTAGAGGCTGTATCATGGCAATTTGGGAGGCTTGACAAACAAGTGGTAGGTAGCGCGACATAGCGATAGCATCAAGACAACTAGCAAAGCAAAGATAGTAGTGATATCCAGGGTAATGGTCATCTTGCCTGAAATTCCGCTTGGAAGAAGATCGAGTCCATGAAGTAGACGATCCAACGTAGTCGAATGCATCCTCACAATCGCAACGAAAACAGAACTATCGAGAAGAAGCACAACTGGAAAGAAGCAAACATCACGGTAAACACACAAGCATGAACAAGACATGATGCACAATCAAGTATGATTCATGACAAGGTTTAATGTTGTTACTCATGGCAAGAGATGATGCATGAAAGAGCCCACATCAAAGCAAGTTTAAATGAGGCCGGAAACAACACATAACAATTCCGGAAAGTCCTCATATGCAAATTTCGAATTTGGTACTGATCTGAATTAAACATAATGTTAAAGTTGTTAAACATCAAGTTAAAGTGCACCATGATGAGCTACACATTTTTCTAATCAAGTTACATATGTAGATCATTTAATTCGGAGTTACGGTCTAGAAGATATGAGCTAAACAAGTTTAACATGGCATTGATGCAAAAGTAAGCCAAACACAATCACAAACACTCCAAAACATGGATGCAACATGACATGATGAAACTACATGCAATTCTAAGCAAGTTTCATATAGGACATGATCAAAACGGAGCAACGGTTCAACACATACACACAAGACAAGTTATAACATCAATCTGCCAAAAACAGCAACTAGGCATATTGCAATCAAGAAAACATGATGCTACAGGAACAAGATGGCCACAAACTTATTATGCACTTAAAGTAGAGATAACATACTTTAATTCATCTTTAAGGTTCAGGTACATAAGCATCATGGTTAATTTACTATTATCCATGCAAAATGCATTGTTCTGAAAAACTGGGCATATACATGAGCAGAGTTAATATGATGGCATGTTGGAGGCATGAAACAAATATGCTATAGTGCTAGAACATGGCATCAAAAGGCATAGCATGCTAGTACATATCATGGATCTCAAAACACACAGCATGGCATATACATAGGAACAACAGGTTCATGGGAACCATCAAAACAATATGCAACCATGAATTCAAAAATCTGGGAACACAAACATTAACATCATGTTGCTGACTTGGGATGCACATAACAGCAAGCATATCAATTTTAATATTTATGAAAAAGACATGGACATGTAGTTTACATGGCAATCTAAAACTTACTATGGGCACAAATCCATATGATGCATAGATTAATTACTATGATTTTTGTAAAATGGAAGATGATGTTAACAGATTGGCAGTTTTATCATGATGGCATATTGAGAGCAAGAAAGAGACATGCTACAGCAATTTTACATGGCAAACAAGGCATGGCATGAAAGTACACATAACATATACCAAATCACATGAAGAAACCGTATGCATATGGGCTATGGATTAGTGGCAACCATCATGGCAAGTTGACAAGTTTTAACAGTTTTCTGAAGTTAACAGCAAGATGCACTCTTGCAATGAAGATTATGACATGTAGATGAACCCTAACATGAATGCAAGAGCCACCATCATATAGAGCACGAAGAGTAGAACATCTCACATATATAGCACATTTACATAGGATGCACGGTTACCGAGATACAAGCATGACAAGAATGCAACAAAATAATAAAACATGCAGTCATGGGACTTTTAAGTCGTTTTACAGGCAACCGAGCGCAACATAGTATATAACGCACGGGGCGGGGTTTAGGAGCAGGCCCTCACCTAGGGCTAAATGGGCCGGCGCAGGGGCGTGGAGTTGCTGGCCCACGCGGGGTCAACGTGAGCGGGCGGCGTCGCTCGTCATCCTCCCGAAGCAGGGACGAGGTCGGCGGTGCGGGGCTCCGGCGAGGTGGGTGGAGGCCGGGAACAGGCGGAGGAGGTCGGGGATGGGTGGATCCGGTCCCTGGGCACCAGATCTGGGCGGAGTTGGGCGAGGGCGGCGTCGAGGAAGACCATGGCGGCGGTGGCTCCCTGCTGCGGCGAGCTACAGAAAGAGAGAGAGAGAGAGAGAGAGATCGTGAGGTGAGGGAGAGAAAGGGAGGAGAGGCAGGAGGCGGCGCGACCTAGTGGTCGCCGGCGAGGGGGCCCGGCGAGAGGCGGCGGCGGGGCGACGAGGGGGGCGCTCGGGCGTGGAGGCGCCCAGCACACAGGAGCGCAGGGGGGGGGCTCGGAATCCAGGCAGCGGGGCGCCTCGGGCGAGCGGGCTGTGGCGGCGGGGATCCGGGCCTGTGTGGGCCCGCGATGGGCTCCGCGGGCCGTGGCAAAGTGGGGCGCGGGGAGGGCAGGTGGCGCGCGCGGATTGGGCAGGAGCGGCGACGCAGGTGGCGGCTGCCCGCTGGGACGACGCCAAGTGGCGGTGGTGGAGTGGGTTCGCACGGAAATTGAGGGAGTGGTGGCGGCTGGAGGTAGGTGGAGGGTTAGGGGTGCTAGGTTTCCAGATTTGGGGGGAGAGAGGGTCTATATATAGCAAGGGGCTATGGTTTAGGGGGATTTGAGGGGGGTTTCGGAGCCCTCCGATCATGATCGAATGGCACTGATCGCGGGGTTTGGTTAGATAAACTAGGTGGGTTGTGTAGAGTGGGAGTGGGCTGGGAAGAGAGGGAGATGTGGCCCGGCAATAGTTTTCGGATACTGAAAAAGTCCGACGTATAAACAGGCTATAGTGTCACTATAGTTATCCGTTGGGGCATCAAACAGACTCCGAATGCGATGAAATTTGGCAGGCGGTCTACCGACAATAAAACAAGACCGTGTGCCAACATTCAACCCATTCCGAGAACATTTTTATCCCACTTATAAAATAATATTTCGGAGGTGCCGCGGGCGCATGCGAGTGTGGATGGGCTCAGAACGGACAACGGATAGAACTGGGATACCCGACAACTACGAACGGATGCAAGTTTTGAAAAGAATGATGGCACGAGTGTCGATGCAATACGAATGATGCGATGATGAATGCAACAAGCAATTGAAACACATGGCGACAACGAAAATAAATGGAAGGCAACTGAAGCATCGGTCTCGGGGCGTCACATCAACTTCTCACCTTGCAAAACAGGCAAGAACCCCTTCTTGGACTGATCCATTTTGAACTTCTTCAAAATCTTATCAAGGTATGTGCTTTGTGAAAGTCCTATTAAGCGTCTCGATCTATCTCTATAGATTTTGATGCCTAATATGAAAGCAGCTTCTCCTAGGTCCTTCATTGAAAAACTCTTGTTCAAATATTCCTTCACGTTTCCTAAAAGTTCTATATTGTTTCCAATCAGCAATATGTCATCCACATATAATATTAGAAACGCTATAGAGCTCCCACTCACTTTCTTGTAAATACAAGCTTCTCCATAAACTTGTATAAACCAAACGCTTTGATCACCTCATCAAAGAAAAGATTCCAACTCCGAGATGCTTGCACCAGTCCATAAATGGATCGCTGGAGCTTGCATACTTTGTTAGCATTCTCTGGATCGACAAAACCTTCCGGTTGCATCATATACAACTCTTCCTTAAGGAAACAGTTAAGGAACGCAGTTTTGACATCCATCTGCCAGATTTCATAATCAAAAAATGCAGCTATTGCCAACATGATTCTGATGGACTTAAGCATCGCTACGGGTGAGAAAGTCTCATCGCAGTCAACTCCTTGAACTTGTGAAAACCCCTTTGCCACAAGTCGAGCTTTATAGACAGTGACATTACCGTCCACGTCCCTCTTCTTCTTGAAGATCCATTTATTCCGAATGGCCTTTCGCCCTTAAGGTAATACTTCCAAAGTCCATACTTTGTTTTCATACATGGATCCCATCTCGGATTTCATGGCCTCTAACCATTTGTTAGAATCCGGGCCCACCATTGCTTCTCCATAGCTCATAGGTTCATCATTGTCCAACAACATGACCTCTAAGACAGGGTTACCGTACCACTCACGAGCAGTACGTATCCTTGTCGACCTACGAGGTTTGATAGTAACTTGATCCGAAACTTCATGATCATTATCATTAGCTTCCTCTTCAACTGATGTAGGGCCACAGAAACATCTTTTTGTGCTGTGCTACTCTCTGGTTGAAGTAAAGGTTTAACAACCTCATCAAGTTCTATCTTCCTCCCACTCAATTCTTTCGAGAGAAACTTTTTCTCGAGAAAGGACCCGTTCTTAGCGACAAACACTTTGCCCTCGGATCTAAGATAGAAGGTATACCTAACCGTCTTCTTTGGGTATACTATGAAGACGCATTTGTCCGCTCTGGATTCGAGCTTTTCTGGCTGAAGCCTTTTGACATAAGCATCGCAGCCCCAAACCTTAAGAAACGACATCTTAGGTTTCTTTCTAAACCATAGTTCATACGATGTCGTCTCTACGGACTTAGATGGTGCCCTATGTAAAGTGAATGCACCTGTCTCTAATGCATAACCCCAAAGCGATAGTGGCAAATCGGCAAGAGACATCATAGAACACACCATATCCAATAAGGTACGATTACGACGTTCGGACACACCATTTCGCTGTGGTGTTCCAGGTGGCGTCAGTTGTGAAACTATTCCACATTGTCTTAAGTGATTGCAAAACTCATAACTCAGATACTCTCCCCCTCGATCAGACCGTAGGAATTTAATCTTCTTGTTACGATGATTCTTAACTTCACTCTGAAATTGCTTGAACTTTTCAAACGTTTTAGACTTATGCTTCATTAAGTAAATATACCCATATCTACTCAAATCATCGGCGAAGGTGAGAAAGTAACGATACCCACCACGCGCATCAACACTCATCAGACCACACACATCAGTATGCATGATCTCCAACAAGTCACTTGCCCGTTCCATTGTTCCGGAAAACGGGGTTTTGGTCATCTTGCCCACGAGGCATGGTTCGCATGTGTCAAGTGATTCAAAATCAAGTGACTCGAAAATTCCATCAGCATGGAGTTTCTTCATGCGCTTTACACCAATATGACCTAAGCGGCAGTGCCACAAGAAAGTGGTACTATCATTATCAACTCTACATCTTTTGGCATCAATGTTATGAACATGTGTATCATCACTATCGAGATTCAATAAGAATAAACCCCTCACAATGGGTGCATGACCATAAAAGATATTACCCATATAAATAGAACAACCATTATGCTCTGATTTAAATGAGTAACCGTCTCGCATTAAACAAGATCCAGATATATGATGGAAATATGCCCTAGAGGCAATACTAAAGTTGTAATTATTATATTTCCTTATTCACGATAAAGGTTTATTATTCATGCTAGAATTGTATTGATCGGAAACTTAATACATGTGTGGATACATAAACAAATACCGTGTCCCTAGTAAGCCTCTACTAGACTAGCTCGTTGATCAAAGATGGTTAAGGTTTCCTAAGCATAGACATGTGTTGTCACTTGATAACGGGATCACATCATTAGGAGAATGATGTGATGGACAAGACCCATCCGTTAGCTTAGCATATGATCGTTCAGTTTATTGCTATTGCTTTCTTAATGTCAAATACATATTCCTTCGGCTATGAGATCATGCAACTCCCGGATACCGGAGGAATACCTTGTGTGCTATCAAATGTCACAATGTAACTGGGTGATCATAAAGATGCTCTACAGGTATCTCCGAAGGTGTTTGTTGAGTTGGCATAGATCGAGATTAGGATTTGTCACTCCGTGTATCGGAGAGGTATCTCTGGGCCCTCTCGGTAATACACATCACAAGAAGCTTGCAAGCAAAGTGACTAAGCATTTAGTTACGAGATGATGTATTACGAAACGAGTAAAGAGACTTGCCGGTAATGAGATTGAACTAGGTATGAAGATACCGACGATAGAATCTCGGGCAAGTAACATACCGATAGACAAAGGTACGTATGTTGTCATAAGGTTCGACCGATAAAGATCTTCGTAGAATATGTAGGAACAAATATGGGCATCCAGGTTCCGCTATTGGTTATTGACCGGAGAGGTGTCTTGGTCATGTCTACATAGTTCTCGAACCCGTAGGGTCCGCACACTTAACGTTCGTTGGCGATATAATGTTATATGAGTTATATGATTTGGTGACCGAATGTTGTTCAGAGTCCCGGATGAGATCACGGACATGACGAGGAGCTCCGAAATGGTCTGGAGGTAAAGATTGATATATAGGACGATGCTATTTGGACACCGGAAGAGTTTCGGGAGGTACCGGGTAGTCATCGATCACCGGAAGGGGTTCCGGGAACCCCCCCGGAGGTTAATGGGCCATATGGGCCAAAGGGGGGGGGGACACACCATCCCACAAGGGGCTGGCGTGCCCCTCCTAAGGCCGCAGCCCTTGGTGAGAGAAGGAAAGGGGGGAGTTGGCCTCCCCTTCCTTCCCTCTCCTCTCTCCTCCCCTTTCCTTCCCCCCTTGTGCAAACAAGGTAAGGGGGGGGGGGTGCCATAGGGTAGGAGCCCAAGGGGGCCGGCGGCCACCCTTGGGGTGTCTCCTGGCTGCCTCCCCTCCCCCACCTATATATATGAGGGAGGGGGCGCCACACATAGGCCACTACAATCTCTTAGCCGTGTGCGGCGCCCCTCTCCACAGTTTCGTCCCTTGGTCATATTTTCGGAGTGCTTAGGCGAAGCCCTGCGGAGATAGCTTCACCACCACCGTCACCACGCCATCTTGCTGCCGGAACTCATCTACTACTTCCCATGTCTTGCTGGATCAAGAAGGCGAGGACGTCACCGAGCTGAACGTGTGGTGAATGCGGAGGTGCCGTACGTTTGGTACTTGATCGGTTGGATCGCGAAGAAGTTCGACTACATCAACCGCATTATTAAATGCTTCCGCTTACGGTCTACGAGGGTACATAGACACACTCTCCCCTATTGTTGCTATGCATCTCCATGGATATATCTTGCGTGTGCGTCGATATATTTTTTGTTTTCCATGCAATGTTCCCCAACAGTGGCATCCGAGCCAAGTCTATGCGTAGATCATATGCACGAGTAGAACACAAAGGAGTTGTGGGCGGTGATGGTCATACTGCTTACCACCAACGTCTTATTTTGTTTCGGCGGTATTGTGGGATGAAGCGGCCACGTCTTTGGATTACTCTGGTATCCTGACTGCTCCTGCTGGTTACCCTGACCAGACTGTTGATTATAGCCGCCTTGGTTGCCTTGTCCTTGATACCCGGAACTTGAGCCGCCACCACCAAAGCCAGGCCCCTGTGAGCCGGATCCTGACCAGCCAGGCGGGCCATTATTGTTGCCATGATTCTGACTGAAGTTGAAATTCCTGTACTCTTTCATGATGAAACATTCTTTCCAAGCATGAGCCGCCGGTTTATTGGGTAGACTATGTTTCGGGCAAGGTTCATTCATCATCGCCTCCATGTTAAATTTTGGCCCTCCAAAGACTTGCTTACCGCGGCGCTGGTTTTTATATCCAGTATTGGTGTTAGCTACAAGATCTGACCCGCCGTTGGGGTGCCTGCGCTTACCACCGTTACCCTGGTTGTGACCATTATGCCCTGTCAGGTTCTGCTGCTGACCCTTACCATTACCACTCTTCTTTCCCTGGTTGGACTTTTCATCATCAGATCCAGGATCTTTGGTAGTATCAGAGTCGGCATACTTAATGAGAGCCACCATGAGCTCTCCCATGTCCTTACAATGACGTTTAAGCTGCCCAAGTTTCTGCTTGAGAGGTGTAAAGTGACAATTCTTCTCCAAGACTAGAATAGCTGAACCCGCCGCAATGCTATCTGATGAATGCATAATAGTTGAGACCTGCCAGACCCAATGGTGGGCCGACTCATCCTCGCGCTGCACATAGTTATCTAGATCAATAATCGTCAAAGGCTGCTTACACGTTCCCTTGAAGTTCTGAATGAAGTGCGCCTTCAACTCAGCCCATGAATTGATGGAATTGGTGGGTAAGCCTTTCAACCAGGTTCGAGCCGGTCCATCAAACATCATGGTGAAGTACTTGGCACAGACAACATCATTAACATCTAGCATCTCCATAGCTAGCTCATAGCTCTCAATCCAAGTCTCAGGAGGAAGATCAGCTGTATAATTAGGCACCTTACGAGGTCCCTTAAAATCCTTAGGCAAACGCTCATTGCATAAAGCTGGCACTAGACAAGGCACACCAACAGTCCTAGAAGTCATCCCAGCTGCAACGGTCGCCGAAGTGTGTACTGGAGATTGCTGATGAGCCCCCAGTTGAGCCGCCAACTCCGCCTCTCGACGGGATCTAGCCTGATCCACAAGGTTCTGAGCATTATTGTCATCACGGGGCGGGTTATGTCCATGGGGCGGGTCATCATTACGAGGCTGGTTACGATGCCGCTCACTGCTGGAAACCGCCGGCAACTCAATGCACTGGCTATAGCTTCGACTTGGGCGGGGAGTTGAATGAACACGCTCACGACTGTATGAATAAGCCGCCTGCTATGCTACAGCCGTCTGAAGAAGCTCCACCACATTCCGGGTCTCTATCGCCGCTGGAGACTCGCCCTCGATCGGGATAGCCGCCAGCCGTGTAGCTGCTGCTATCATATTGTCCACTGGATTAGAATAATGGCCAGTGGGTGTTGGAACCCATTGAGGTGGGGTCAACTCCCTTCGAGGCGGGTCTGGCACACGAGGCTGGGCCGCCGCTCCGGTCCCTGGCGCCTCAGCAGCCCGGGTAACAACAAGCGGGTTACTTGTTCCTGCCCCTAGCGTGTTAAAAAGATTCCGCCCCTCAAACTGTGAAGGCAGGCGACTCTGGTGCCTCCTTCGAAGAACAACATTGGACGCATTCTGATCCAGACTCAGACGAAAGGCTTCTACTCTTATTCGCCGTGACTTGGCATCCATCGCAGCTCGCTCCGTCGCCATCCTGGCATTCTCCGCGTTCAGATCCTCCTGGGCCTTAGCCACCTCATCTCGCACCTTTGCAACTTCTGCATTATGCTGTGCCTGATTCACCGGAGTCACCTCCGTAGCCAACAGAGTTGTCAAAGTGCCCAAGAGCTCAGACAAAACTTGAGTCGGCGGCCGAGCTGAACCGCTCGCTCCAGTCGTCGCAGCAGCAGTTGAACCGGACGTCATGGCAGCAGCTGTTGAGGAGTTCAGAACCGGCTGCGTACCTACCATGAAAATAGCAGCCCTGCTTGGCGGCTCATAAGGGTCCGGAATACTGTCACCATCGGAATAGCCCTCAAGCCCGCCATCCTGAAGCTGATAGATTGACTCGGTTTCACCGGTCGAGGAATCATCACCTGAATAGATGGCCGTTTCACCAGCCGATGCAGAACCTTCCTCCAGATCAGCCCCATGAACAAAGCCAACAAAGACATGCTTCCGGCCGGGTTGAACCCAGGCGGGTCACACGCGCTGAGCCGTCTCGATGATGTCGGTGTAGGTGTCCGGCTCAGGCTCTGACTCGCCAATCTTGCCGATGAAGACATGAATTCCGCCAAAGGGGACCCGGTACCCGTACTCGATTGAGTCGGCCTCGGGGCCCCAACCAGCGTCGTCGATTTAGATCTTGTCGCAGCGACTCTTAGTCATCCGACCCACGGCGTATCCTTCGATCCTTGAGAAGCTGCCCTTCAAGAACTCGAAACCACCGTGCTCTGGCCCCACGGTGGGCGCCAACTATCATGGTTTTGTCACGGCATACGCCCTTGCGAAAGGACTTAGGTGTGGAGCCATCGCACGTAGGTTAGCTCGAAGGGGTTGGATGGGACAAAGGACACAGGGTTTACCCAGGTTCCGCCCCTCTCAACGAGGTAAAAGCTTACTCCTGCTTTTGTTGACTATAACTTGGATATCGATTACAAGGGAGCGATTATGCTTGACCTAGCTATCGATCCGTTGTTTCTTGAGTTAACCCATCACCGGGTCTCGCCTTTATATACACAAGTCGAGGCCCGAGGCCTTACAAGAGTCCGAGCTGGATCACACAACGTGACCGGCCTGGTTCCTAAGTTGCCTTGCCTTATCAGACAAGCTACCATATGGCGGTTCACACGTCCGGGTCTTGGGCCACCATCAGGCCCTCCTCTTGAGCCGCCGTCTTCACACTGTCGCCTACCTAGGCCTTCTGCATTGAGTCGCCAACGGTGTAACCTATCCCCTCCTGGGCGGGTCACACCTCGGGGTTATATCCCCAACACGGACCAACCTTACATGTCCACGCACATGAGACCGGTTCCACCGACTGACATGCAACTTGTTTTGCATAAAGGTGGCCGGCGGGTGTCTGTTTCTCCTACTTTAGCTGAATCGAATTTGACTACGGCTGGTCTTTGAAGAAGGTTAAAACAGCAAACTTGATAATCACCGTTGTGGTTTTTGCGTAGTCAAGAACGGTTCTTGCTAGAAGCCCGTAGCAGCCACATAAAACTTGCAACAACAAAGTAGAGGACGTCTAACTTGTTTTTGCAGGGCATATTGTGATGTGATATGGTCAAGATATGATGTGATATATGTTGATGTATGAGATGATCATGTTTTGTAATATCGACAACCGGCAGGAGCCTTAGGGTTGTCTCTTAATTATTGTATGAAATACAAGCGCCATGTAATTGCTTTACTTTATCGCTATGCGTTAGCAATAGTTGTAGTAGCAATAGTTGGCGAGATGACCCCAATGCAACGATGGAGATCAAGGTGTTGAGCTGGTGACGATGGAGATCATGACGATGCTTTGGAGATGGAGATCAAAAGCACAAGATGATGATGGCCATATAATGTCACATATTTTGATTGCATGTGATGTTTATCCTTTATGCATCTTATTTTGCTTAGAACGGCGGTAGCATTATAAGATGATCCCTTCACTAAATTTCAAGATAAAAGTGTTCTCCCCGAGTATGCACCTTTGCCAAAGTTCATCATTTCGAAGCACCTCATGATGATCGAGTGTGTTAGACTCTACGTTCACATACAACGGGTGTAAGACCGTTTTGTACATGCAGAATACTTGGGTTAAACTTGACGAGCCTAGCATGTACAGACATGGTCTCGGAACACTGGAGACCGAAAGGTCAAACGCGAGTCATATAGTAGATATGATCAACATAGAGATGTTCACCATTGATGACTACCCCATCCCACGTGATGATCGGACATGGGTTAGTTGATTTGAATCATGTATCACTTAGATAACTTGAGGGATGTTTATTTAAGTGGGAGTTCATTAGTAATTTGATTAATTGAACTTAATTTATCATGAACTTAGTCTTAATAGTTTTTGCATATCTATGTTGTAGATCAATGGCCCGTGCTACCGTTCCCCTGAATTTTAATGCGTTCCTAGAGAAAGCTAAGTTGAAAGATGATGGTAGCAACTACACGGACTGGGTCCGTAACTTGAGGATTATCCTCATTGATGCACAGAAGAATTATGTCCTTGATGCACCGCTGGGTGATAGACCTGCTGCAGGAGCTACTGCAGATGTTATGAACGTCTGGCAGACTCGATCTAATGACTACTCGATAGTTCAGTGTGCCATGCTTTACGGCCTAGAACTGGGACTTCAAAGATGTTTTGAACATCACGGAGCATATGAGATGTTCCAAGAGCTGAAATTGACATTTCAAGATAATGCCCAGGTTGAGAGATATGAAGTCTCCAACAAGTTCTATAGCTGCAAGAAGGAGGAGAATAGTTCTGTCAGTGAACACATACTCAAAATGTCTGGGTATCATAACCACTTGACTCAGCTGGGAATTGATCTTCCAGTTGAGAGTGTTATTGATAGAGTTCTTCAGTCACTGCCACCAAGCTACAAAGGCTTCGTGATGAACTATAATATGCAAGGGATGACGAAAACGATTCCCGAGCTCTTCGCAATGCTTAAGGCCGCGGAGGTAGAAATCAAGAAGGAGCATCAAGTGTTGATGGTTAACAAGACCACTAGTTTCAAGAAAAAGGGCAAGGGAAAGAAAGGGAACTTCAAGAAGAATGGCAAGCAAGTTGCCGCTCTCGTGAAGAAGCCCAAAGCTGGACCCAAGCCTGAAACTAAGTGCTTCTACTGCAAAGGGAATGGTCACTGGAAGCGGAACTGCCCCAAATACTTGGCAAATAAGAAGGATGGCAAAGTGAACAAAGGTATATTTGATATACATGTTATTGATGTGTACCTTACTAATGCTCGTAGTAGCACCTGGGTATTTGATACTATTTCGGTTGCTTATATTTGTAACTCGAAACAGGAGCTGCGGAATAAACGAAGATTGGCTAAGGATGAGGTGACGATGCGCATCGGGAATGGTAAGGTCGATGTGATCGCCGTCGGCACGCTACCTCTACATCTACCTTCGGGATTACTTTTAGACCTTAATAATTGTTATTTGGTGCCAGCGTTGAGCATGAACATTATATCTGGATCTTGTTTATTGCGAGACTGTTATTCATTTAAATCGGAGAATAATGGTTGTTCTATTTATATGAGTAGTATCTTTTATGGTCATGCACCCTTGATGAATAGTCTATTTTTGTTGAATCTCGATCGTAGTGATACACATATTCATAATATTAACGCCAAAAGATGCAAAGTTGATAATGATAGTGCAACATACTTGTGGCACTGCCATTTAGGTCATATTGGTGTAAAGCGCATGAAGAAACTCCATGCGGATGGACTTTTGGAATCACTTGATTATGAATCATTTGATACTTGCGAACCATGCCTTATGGGCAAGATGACTAAAACTCCGTTCTCCGGAACAATGGAGCGAGCTAATGACTTATTGGAAATAATACATACCGATGTATGCGGTCCGATGAGTATTGAGGCACGCGGCGGGTATCGTTATTTTCTAACCTTTACAGATGATTTGAGTAGATATGGTATATCTACTTAATGAAACACAAATCTGAAACATTTGAAAAGTTCAAAGAATTTCAGAGTGAAGTAAAGAATCATCGTAATAAGAAAATAAAGTTTCTACGAGCTGATCGTGGAGGTGAATATTTGAGTTACGAGTTTGGCCTTCATTTAAAACAATGTGGAATTGTTTCACAACTCACGCCACCTGGAACACCATAGCTTAATCGTGTGTCGGAGCATCGTAAGCATACTTTATTAGATATGGTGCGTTCTATGATGTCTCTTACTGATTTACCACTATTGTTTTGGGGTTATGCATTAGAGACAGCCACATTCACATTAAATAGGGCACCGTCTAAATCCGTTGAGATGACACCGTATGAACTATGGTTTGGTAAGAAACCTAAGCTGTCATTTCTTAAAGTTTGGGGATGCGACACTTATGTCAAAAGGCTTCAGCCTGATAAGCTCGAACCCAAATCGGAGAAGTGCGTCTTCATAGGATACCCTAAGGAAACTATTGGGTACACCTTCTACCACAGATCCGAAGGCAAGATCTTTGTTGCCAAGAATGGGTCCTTTCTAGAGAAGGAGTTTCTCTCGAAAGAAGTGAGTGGGAGGAAAGTAGAACTTGATGAGGTAATTGTACCTTCTCTCGAATTGGAAAGTAGCACATAAGAGAAAATCGTTCTCGTGATGCCTACACCAACTGGAGAGGAAGCTAATGATGATGATCATGAAACTTTGGATCAAGTTACTACTAGACCCCGTAGGTCGACCAGAGCACGTTCCGCACCAGAGTGGTATGGTAATCCTGTCCTGGAAGTTATGTTATTAGACCATGGCGAACCTACGAACTATGAAGAAGCTATGATGAGCCCAGATTTCGATAAATGGCTTGAAGACATGAAATCTGAGATAGGATCCATGTATGAGAACAAAGTATGGACTTTGGTGGACTTGCCCGATGATCGGCAAGCCATTGAGAATAAATGGATCTTCAAGAAGAAGACAGACGCTGATGGTAATGTCACTATCTACAAAGCTCGACTTGTCGTGAAAGGTTTTCGACAAGTTCAAGGAGTTGACTATGATGAGACTTTGTCACCCGTAGCGATGCTTAAGTCTGTCCGAATCATGTTAGCAATTGCCGCATTTTATAATTATGAAATCTGGCAAATGGACGTCAAAACTGCATTCCTTAATGGATTTCTTAAAGAAGAGTTGTATATGATGCAACTAGAAGGTTTTGTCGATCCTAAAGGTGCTAACAAAGTGTGCAAGCTCCAGCGATCCATCTATGGACTGGTGCAAGCATCTCGGAGTTGGAATATACGCTTTGATGAGGTGATCAAAGCGTATGGTTTTATACAATCTTATGGTGAAGCCTGTATTTAGAAGAAAGTGAGTGGGAGCTCTGTAGCATTTCTGATATTACATGTGGATGACATATTGTTGATTGGAAATGATATAGAATTTTTGGATAGCATAAAAGGATACTTGAATAAGAATTTTTCAATGAAAGACCTCGGTGAAGCTGCTTATATATTGGGCATCAAGATCTATAGGGATAGATCGAGACGCTTGATAGGACTTTCACAAAGCACATGCCTTGACAAAGTTTTGAAGAAGTTCAATATGGATCAGTCAAAGAAAGGGTTCTTGCCTGTATTACAAGGTGTGAAATTGAGTCAGACTCAAAGCCCGACCACTGCAGAAGATAGAGAGAAAATGAAAGTCATTCCCTATGCCTCAGCCATAGGTTCTATCATGTATGCTATGCTGTGTACCAGACCTGATGTATGCCTTGCCATAAGTTTGGCAGGGAGGTACCAAAGTAATCCAGGAGTGGATCACTGGACAGCGGTCAAGAACATCCTAAAGTACCTGAAAAGGACCAAGGATATGTTTCTCGTTTATGGAGGTGACGAAGAGCTCGTCGTAAATAGTTACATCAATGCTAGATTCGACACTGATCTGGATGACTCTAAGTCACAAACCGGATACATATTTATATTGAATGGTGGAGCTGTTAGTTGGTGCAGTTCCAAGCAAAGCGTCATGGCGGGATCTAGGTGTGAAGCGGAGTACATAGCTGCTTCGGAAGCAGCGCATGAAGGAGTCTGGATGAAGGGGTTCATATCCGATCTGGGTGTAATACCCAGTGCATCGGGTCCAATGAAAATCTTTTGTGACAACACTGGAGCAATTGCCTTAGCGAAGGAATCCAGGTTTCACAAGAGAACCAAACACATCAAGAGACGCTTCAACTCCATTCGTGAAAAGGTCAAGGATGGAGACATAGAGATTTGCAAAATACATACGGATCTAAATGTAGCAGACCCGTTGACTAAACATGATCAGCACCAAGACTCCATGGGTGTTTGATTCATTACAATGTAATCTAGATTATTGACTCTAGTGCAAGTGGGAGACTGATGGAAATATGCCCTAGAGGCAATAATAAAGTTGTTATTATTATATTTCCTTATTCATGATAAAGGTTTATTATTCATGCTAGAATTGTAATGATCGGAAACTTAAATACATGTGTGGATACATAAACAAATACCGTGTCCCTAGTAAGCCTCTACTAGACTAGCTCGTTGATAAAGATGGTTAAGGTTTCCTAATGATACGTCTCCAACGTATCTATAATTTTTGATTGTTCCATGCTGTTATATTATCATTCTTGTATGTTTTACAATCATTTTATAGCAACTTTATATCATTTTTGGGACTAACCAATTGACATAGTGCCCAGTGCCAATTGCTGTTTTTTGCTTGTTTTTTACTTCGCAGAAAATCAATACCAAAGGGAGTCCAAATGCAGCGAAACTTTTTGGTGATTTTTTCTGGACTAGAAGACACCTGTTGGGCCAAAGAAGTACCAGAGGGGGGCTCCGAGGGGAGCACAACCCACCAGGGCGCGCCTGGGGGCCCAGGCGCGCCCAGGTGGGTTGTGCCCACCTTGGCCGCCTCCCGCACCGCCTCTTTGCTCTATAAATACCCTGGACGTCCAAAAACCCAGGGGAGTCGACGAAAAACAATTCCAGCCGCCGCAAGTTCCAGAAACCACAGATCCAATCTAGACACCATCACAGAGGGGTTCATCATCCTCATTGGTGCCTCTCCAATGATGCATGAGTAGTTCATTGTAGACCTACGGGTCTGTAGTTAGTAGCTAGATGGCTTCCTCTCTCTCTTTTGATTCTCAATACAATGGTCTCTTGGAGATCTATTTGATGTAACTCTTTTTGCGGTGTGTTTGTTGGGATCCGATGAACTTTGAGTTTATGATCAGATCTATGTTTTTATCCATGAAAGTTATTTGAGTCTTTTGATCTCATATGTGCATGATTACTTATAGCCTAGTATTTCTTATTCGAATCTTTGGTTTAGTTAGGACGACTAGATCGATTTTTCTTGCCATGGGAAGAGGTGCTTTGTGATGGGTTCGATCTTACGGTGCTCAATCCCAGTGACAGAAGGGGAAATGACACGTATGTATTGTTGCTATTAAGGATAACACGATGGGGGTCTATTCCTACATGAATAGATCTTGTCTACATCATGTCATCGTTCTTATTGCATTACTCCGTTTCTCCATGAACTTAATACACTAGATGCATGCTGGATAGCGGTAGATGTGTGGAGTAATAGTAGTAGATGCAGGCAGGAGTTGGTCTACTAATCTTGGATGTGATGCCTATATAATGATCATTGCCTGGATATCGTCATGATTATTTGAAGTTCTATCAATTGCCCAACAGTAATTTGTTTACCCACCGTATGTTATTTTTCTCGAGAGAAGCCACTAGTGAAATCTACAGCCCCCGGGTCTATTTCTCCATCATATACTTTCAGATCTTTATTGCTATTTGCCTTTTTATTTATTTGCAACTTTTATTTTTAGATCTATTAATCCAAAAACCAAAAAATATCTTGCTGCAATTTATTGTTATTTATTTTATCTCGCGTTCCCGCGAGATCTATTTATCTGATCTACTACAAATTTATCTATCTCTTTACCTGGGAGGGATTGACAACCCCTCTTTTATGTCAGGTTGCAAGTATTTATTCTTTGTGTACAGGTGCCATTCACGTAGTGTTGCGTGGTTCTCCTACTGGTTCGATAACCTTGGTTTCATCACTGAGGGAAATACCTACCGTAGCTGTGCTGCAACATCCCTTCCTCTTTGGGGAAATACCGACGTAGTTCAAGCGACATCACCTAATCATAGACAAGTGTTGTCACTTGATAACGGGATCCCATCATTAGGAGAATGATGTGATGGACAAGACCCATCCGTTAGCTTAGCATATGATCGTTCAGTTTATTGCTATTGCTTTCTTAATGTCAAATACATATTCCTTTGACTATGAGATCATGCAACTCCCGGATACCGGAGGAATACCTTGTGTTCTATCAAACGTCACAACGTAACTGGCTGATCATAAAGATGCTCTACAGGTATCTCCGAAGGTGTTTGTTTAGTTGGCATAGATCGAGATTAGGATTTGTCACTCCATGTATCGGAGAGGTATCTCTGGGCCCTCTCGGTAATATACATCACAAGAAGCTTGCAAGCAAAGTGACTAAGGAGTTAGTTACGAGATGATGTATTATGGAACGAGTAAAGAGACTTGTCGGTAATGAGATTGAACTAGGTATGAAGATACCGACGATCGAATCTCGGGCAAGTAACATACTGATAGACAAAGGGAATTACATATGTTGTCATAAGGTTTGACCGATAAAGATCTTCATAGAATATGTAGGAACCAATATGGGCATCCAGGTTCCGCTATTCGTTATTGACCGGAGAGGTGTCTCGGTCATGTCTACATAGTTCTCGAACCCGTAGGGTCCGCACGCTTAACGTTCGTTGACGATATAGTGTTATATGAGTTACATGATTTGGTGAAAGAATGTTGTTCGGAGTCCCGGATGAGATTACGGACATGACGTGGAGCTCCGGAATGGTCCGGAGGTAAAGATTGATATATAGGACAATGCTATTTGGACACCGGAAGAGTTTCGGGAGGTACCGGGTAGTCATCGATCACCGGAAGGGGTTCCGGGAACCCCCCGGGAGGTTAATGGGCCATATGGGCCAAAGGGAGGAAAACACCAGCCCACAAGGGGCTGGCGCAGCCCTCCTAAGGACGCAGCCCATGGGGAGAGAAGGAAAGGGGGGAGTTGGACTCCCCCTTCCTTCCCTCTCCTCCACTTTCCTTCCCCCCTTGTGCAAACAAGGTAGGGGGGGGGGGGGGGCGCCACAGGGCAGGAGCCCAAAGGGGGCCGGAGGCCACCCTTGGGGCGCCTCCTGGCTGCCTTCCCTCCCCCACCTATATATGTGAGGGAGGGGCGCCATAGATAGGCCACGACAATCTCTTAGCCGTGTGCGTTGCCCCTCTCCACAGTTTCGTCCCTCGGTCATATTTTCGGAGTGCTTAGGCGAAGCCCTGTGGAGATAGCTTCACCACCACCGTCACCATGCCGTCGTGCTGCCGGAACTCATCTACTACTTCGCCCATCTTGCTGGATCAAGAAGGCGAGGACGTCGCCAAGCTGAACATGTGCTGAACGCGGAGGTGCCGTACGTTCGGTACTTGATCGGTTGGATCG
The DNA here is from genome assembly GCA_011799875.1 of Thinopyrum elongatum. Classification (NCBI taxonomy): domain Eukaryota; kingdom Viridiplantae; phylum Streptophyta; class Magnoliopsida; order Poales; family Poaceae; genus Thinopyrum; species Thinopyrum elongatum. Next base: position 116,601,383 of record CM022303.1, on the reverse strand, counting down.
CGAAGAAGTTCGACTACATCAACCGCGTTAATAAACACTTTCGCTTACGGTCTACGAGGGTACATAGACACACTCTCCCCTATCGTTGCTATGCATCTCCATGGATAGATCTTGCGTGTGCGTAGATTTTTTTTGTTCTCCATGCAACGTTCCCCAACAATATAATGTTCATGCTCAACGCAGGCACTAAATAACAATTATTCAGGTTCATCACTAATCCCGATGGTAATCAAAGAGCGAGCATGCCGATGACGATCACATCAACCTTGGAACCATTTCCCATGTGCATCATCACTTCGTCCTTCGCGAGCCTTCGTCTATTCCGTAGTTCCTGTTTTGAGTTGCAAATGTGAGCAACCGAACCGGTATCAAATACCCAGGCACTACAACGAGAGCTGGTAAGGTACACATCAATAACATGTATATCATATATACCTTTGTTGACATTGGCCCCCTTCTTGTCGGCCAGATACTTGGGGCAATTCCGCTTCCGGTGGCCAGTTCCCTTGCAATAGAAGCACTCAGTTTCCGGCTTGGGTCCAGCCTTGGGTTTCTTCACGGGAGGGGCAACTGCTTTGCCACTCTTCTTAAAGTTTCCCTTCTTTCCCTTGCTCTTCTTGAAACTAGTGGTTTTATTGACCATCAACACTTGATGCTCCTTCTGGATGTCTACTTGCGTGACTTTCAGCATCGCGAACAGCTCGGAGACTGATCTATTCATCCCTTGCATGTTATAGTTCATCACAAAGCTCTTGTAGCTAGGTGGCAGTGATTGAAGAACTCTGTCAGTGATCGCCTCAGGTGAGAGCTCAACTCCCAACTCAGCCAGATGGTTGTAATACCCAGACATTCTGAGTATGTGCTCACTGACAGAGCAGTTCTCCTCCATTTTGCAGGTATAGAACTTATTGGAGGTCTCATACCTCTCGATCCGGGCTTTTTTCTCAAAATAAACTTCAACTCCTGGAACATCTCATATGCTCCATGACGTTTAAAACGCCTTTGAAGTCCCTGTTCTAAGCCATACAATATGGCGCTCTAAACTATTGAGTAGTCATCAACACGCGACTGCCAGGCGTTCACAACGTCCACAGATGCTGGAGGGGTTAGCCCACCAAGCGGTGCATCAAGGACATAAGACTTTTGGGCAGCCGTGAGGGTAATCCTCAGATTACGGGCCCAGTCCACAAAGTTGCTTCCATCATCTTTCAGCTTAGATTTCTCTAGGAACGCATTGAAATTCAGGGGAGCTACTGTGCAAGCCATTGATCTACAACATATTTGCAAAGACAACTCTAGACTATTGTTCAGGATAATGAGTTCAATTAATCATATTACCTAAGAACTCCCACTCAAATTGACATCCCTCCGGTCGTTTGAGTATAACATGATCCAAATTCACCAACCAAAGTCCGATCATCACGTGAGATGAGGTGGTTTCAATGGTGGACATCTCCATGTTGATCATATCTACTATATGACTCATGTTTGATCTTTCGGTCTCTTGTGTTCCGAGGCCATGTCTGTACATGCTAGGCTTGTCAAGTTTAACCCAAGTGTTCCGCATGTGCAAAACTGAGTTGCACCCGTTGTATGCGAACGTAGAGTCTATCACACCCGATCATCACGTGGTGCTTCGAAATGATGAACTTTCGCAACGGTGCACACTTGGGGAGAACACAATTTTATCTTGAAATTTTAGTGAGGGATCACCTTATAATGCTGCCGTCGTCCTAAGCAAAATAAGATGCATAAAAGGATTAACATCACATGCAAATCATAAGTGACATGATATGGCCATCATCTTGTGCTTTTGATCTCCATCTTCAAAGCACCAGCATGATCTCCATCGTCACCGGCATGACACCATGATCTCCATCATCGTGTCGCCATCGGGGTTGTCACGCCAACCATGCTTCTACAACTATTGCTACCGCTTAGCGATGAAGTAAATCATTACATAGCGCTTAATGATTGACACGCAGGTCATACAATAATTAAAGACAACCCTATGGCTCCTGCCTGTTGCCGTATTCATAGACATGCAAGTCATGATAATCTATACAAAACATGATCATCTCATACATCAAATATATCTCATCATGTCTTTGGCCATATCATATCACAACATACCCGGCAAAAACAAGTTAGACGTTCTCTACTTTGTTGTTGCATGTTTTACGTGGCTGCTATGGGTAACTAGTAAGAACCGTTCTTACCTACGCAAAGCCACAACAGTGATATGCAAGTTGCTATTTAACCTTCTACAAGGACCGCCTTTCTCGAATCCGATTCAACTAAGGTGGGAGAGATAGACACCCACCAGCCATCTTTATGCGACAAGTTGCATGTCAGTCGATGGAACCGTTCTCATGTATGTGGACATGTAAAGTTGGTCCGGGCCGCTTCATCCCACAATACCGCTGAATCAAAATAAGACTAAGGAAGGAAGCAATCTGAATATCAACGCCCACGAACTCCTTTATGTTCTACTCGTGATGCCATCTACACATAGACCTAGCTCTGATACCATTGTTGGGGAATGTTGCATGGGAAACAAGAAATTTCCTACGCTCACCAAGATCAATCTAGGAGATGACCATGTACGAGAGGAGAGATTGGATGTACATACCCTTGTAGATCGCTAAGCGGAAGCATTAAGAAATGTGGTTGATGTAGTTGAACGTCTTCGTGATCTAATCACGATCCATCCACGAACTCCTGATCAAGTGGCGAACGGACGACACCTCCGCGTTCAACACACGTACGGCTTGATGACGCCTTCACCTCCTCGATCCAGCGAGCGATGGTGAAGTAGTAGCTCGAGTTCCCGGCAACACGACGGCGTGGTGGCGGCGGTGGTGGAGTGATGACCCACAAGTATAGGGGATCAATCGTAGTCCTTTCGATAAGTAAGAGTGTCGAACCCAACGAGGAGCAGAAGGAAATGACAAGCGGTTTTCTGCAAGGTATTTTCTGTAGGCACTGAAATTATCGGTAACAGATAGTTTTGTGATAAGATAATTCGTAACGGGTAACAAGTAACAAGTGTAACAAAGGTGCAGCAAGGTGGCCCAATCCTTTTTGTATCAAAGGATAAGCCTGGACGAACTCTTATATAAAGCAAAGTGCTCCCGAGGACACATGGGAATTATTGTCAAGTTAGTTTTCATCATGCTCATATGATTCGCGTTCCTTACTTTGATAATTTGATATGTGGGTGGACCGGTGCTTGGGTGCTGTCCTTACTTGGACAAGCCTCCCACTTATGATTAACCCCTCTCGCAAGCATCCACAACTATGAAAGAATAATTAAGATAAATCTAACCATAGCATGAAACATATGGATCCAAACCAGCCCCTTACGAAGCAACGCATAAACTAGGGTTTAAGCTTCTGTCACTCTAGCAAACCATCATCTACTTATTACTTCCCAATGCCTTCCCCTAGGCCCAAATCATGCTGAAGTGTCATGTAGTCGACATTCACATAACACCACTAGAGGATAGACAACATACATCTCATCAAAATATCGAACGAATACCAAATTCACATGATTACTTATAACAAGACTTCTCCCATGTCCTCAGGAACAAACATAACTACTCACAAAGCATATTCATGTTCAAGATCAGAGGGATATTGAATATCATTAAGGATCTGAACATATGATCTTCCACCTAATAAACCAACTAGCATCAACTACGGAGAGTAATCAACACTACTAGCAACCTATAGGTACCAATATGAGGTTTTGAGACAAAGATTGAATACAAGAGATGAACTAGGGTTTGAGAGGAAATGGTGCTGGTGAAGATGTTGATGAAGATTGCCCTCCCTCGATGAGAGGATCGTTGGTGATGACGATGGCTTTGATTTCCCCCTCCCGGAGGGAAGTTTCCCCGGCAGAATCGCTCTGCCGGAGCCCTAGATTGCTCCTGCCCAAGTTCCGCCTCGAGACGGCGGCGGTTCGTCCTGAAAGCTTCCTTCTTATTTTTTCTAGATCAAAACCTTTCATATAGTAGAAGAGGGGGCCCACAAGCCCTGGGGGCGCGCCCCCAGACTTGTGGCCACCTGGTGGGTCCCCTCTGGTAGTTTCTTTGCCCAATAATTTATATATATTCCAAAATAATTCTCCATAAATTTTCAGGACTTTTGGAGTTGTGTAGAATAGGTCTCTCAGATTTGCTCCTTTCCGGTCCAGAATTCCAGCTGCCGGCATTCTCCTTCTTTGTGTAAACCTTGTAAAATAAGAGAGAAAAGGCATAAGTATTGTACCATAAAGTGAAATAACAGCCTATCGTTGATTTAACACAACAGATGCCCTTGGTAAAGGACTTAGGTGTGGAGCCATCGCAACATAGGTTAGCTCGAAGGGGTTGAACGGGACAAATGACACAGAGGTTTACCCAGGTTCAACCCCTCACAACAAGGTAAAAGCCTACGTCTTGCTTCTAATTGTATTGCTTGAGTATCGATTACAAGGGAGCGATCATGCTTGAGCTAGCTATCGATCCGTTGTTCCTTGAGTTAACCCGCAGCCGGGTCTCGCCTTTATATACACACGTCGAGGCTCCGGGGCTTTCAAGAGTCCAAGCCGGATCACACAACGTGACTAGCTCGGTTTCTAAGTCGCCTTGCCTTGTCAGGCAAGTCACCATCGGGCGGCTCACACCTCTGGGTCTTGGGCCTCCACCAGGCCCGCCTCTTAAGCCGCCGCCTATCTTTATGCTTCGTCTTCTTGTACCTTTCTTGGGCCTTCTTCATAGTAGGTCGCAAATGGTGTAACCCGGCCCCTCCTGGGCGGGTCACACCTTGGAGTCATATCCCCAACATTAGGCCCCAGATTGATTTGAACTTGTTCATGTCAATCTTCATTGCTTCAGCTGACAAGCCATCTTTTCAGAACTTAACCTGAAATAAACCACTGTAATCCGCCATGATGTCACGTGAACTAAATTCATAAAAACCCATGACATCACAATGGATCTCTTGCATTAACTGGTCGTCTGAGAATCGAGGCGCCCGCATTGTTGAGATAATCATGTTGCCTCCTCGATTTCCGCGCATGCCATTTTACTGTTTCCTTACAAATAGGGACGGGGCCCCCTCTTTTCACCTTTTACCCCCGCCCTTCTCTCTCCTTCTTCCTCCCCGCGTCGTCCGCCGCCGCCGGAGCTCCGTCGCTGTCGTTCCTCACCATCGACTCCAACCAGGCCGCTGCATCAACCTGACTGGCACCAGAGATCACGGCGCTCCTTCGCTCTTCAGTTAAGCACCCAGGTAACGTTCTTTCCTTGACCTAGATCCACATTAGATTGATCCTGTTCATAGGGTTCGTCGGAGTTCATCGAGTTCATGCAAGTTCATCACAGCTCATCCACCATACCGGTTAGTTCAATCCACAAAACGATACTGAAACCTTGCGGTGGTAGTTTTGGTATTTGCTTCAAATCATAGACGCATCCCTTCTCCCTAAGATTCAATCTCCAGCCTATATGTTCTTCCACTGCCATGTTTTAGGTTTAGCCATTTTCTTTTGTTTTCAGAGCTGCAGTAGATCCAAAATTATAGGAATAAATTGAGAAACTTGTTTGTCTCACACTTAGCAGAATTTCATCAATTTTAGATCTATGAATAACTACCCCACCTACTGTTGACAAGGCGATTTAACTTGATAACCCGCCAACCACTGCCGACTTAATCATGAACCTGTAATCTGCCAATATGCTACCGATTCATGCCTCTGTATTTAATGCAATATACTTCTCTTATCCTGATAATAGCTTCATCCTTACGTTTCCAGGCCGTAGTTCTTTAGCCGCCAAAAATGACTATAGTCAATTGGGAACGCTCTCTGGTCACCAAAAACATTCTCAATGATTATGTAAGCCAGGGTTTATTGGCGACTCAACAAGAAATTGGATGGCGAGCCAGCAATGGGGAAATAATCCCTGCTCCTGCAGAAGATGAGATTGTAGTCTTTACTGATCACATACTCAGAGGGTTTACTCCACCCGGGTCTAAATTCTTCTGAGATCTCCTTCACTATTTCAATCTGCACCCTCAAGATATAGGGCTGAACTCAGTGTCCAATATTTGCCACTTCCAAATCTTCTGCGAAGTTTATCTTCAAACAGCACCCACAATTCCCCTCTTCAAGGAGTTCTTTTATATAAACTGCCAGACTGAATGCAAAAACGACCCGAGTCAAGAGTTAGGTGGAATCTCCATTCAAAGATGGAGAGACAACAGCTTCCCCTCCACCGTCTTACCCAGTCACCCCAAGGGATGGGTAACCACTTGGTTTTACTGTAAAAACACCGCTCCAGCCTCAGAAAACCCTTTGCCCGGGTTTAGAGCTGAGCGTCTTCCACTGAATTTTGACCCGCCAAGCAAGATTATTCCAGAAGAGCATGCCGTGGCCCTCCCATTCCTTTCTAGGGCTAAAGCTTTGTTGGCTAATGGATTACTTGGAGTTGACTTGACCCGATGCTGGGTCTCTTGGAAGATACTCCCATTAAGCCGCCGCCCTGTCTTAATGTATGAATATTCTGGCGAAGCAAATGACCCTCAACGGTTCACGATAGACAACTTTACTGCCGAAGAAATCTTTAAAACCATGAGGACCCTTCTTAATGAGTCTCAGGAGAACTGTAATAAAGTTGGCCTGCCACCATTTTATAAACAAAACCCGGCTCCACTAGTAAGTGTTTCCCTTCACCATGTTTAATGCAAGTTAACTCTGCCTTGTGCTTTGTTTTAATCTCTTTTTATACTTATACAGGCTGACTCCACCTTCTGGACCAGGAAACCGCCAGCCGCCGCCTTAGTCAAAAAACCTAAGGCCAAAACCCATGCTCCGGGTCACCGTAAAAGGCAACCAGCCGAAGATCTTCTCAAACTGGATGACTCGGAGGTAGAACTCGATTCCCTTGGTCGCCTTTTTATGCAACTTATTGATGCCGACTCTTCACAGGATGACGCGGAGACAAGCCAGGCAAACGCAACAGAGGTAATATTTGTCTCCTCCGACTCAAATCCTTTGCCAAGAAAGAAACCACGGCGGGTTATCCGAAAAGTAAGATTTTCTCATCCTCTTGCTCATTTGGACCCCGATTTTCTTTTGAAGAAACAGCAGCATGACTCAAGACGCACCACCCGGAGTGATGGTTCCCAAGACCTCAACTCCGGCTTACTCAACACTCCTGTCCCTCGGAAACGTCGGAACGAGGTATCTCATAGCCCAACCCTTTCTCTTCCAAGGGCTGGTCTCTTTTGTCAACCTTTTAAATCTTCCGACTCAAATTATCAGGGAACACCCCCATCATCCGGCGACTCTACTGGGACTCAGCTGCCTGTCTTCAAAGTCGCCCAAGGGTCAGTGCTTCTTGTTCATAAATGTCTTGTATTGATATATACTCATGAATCCTTATATCTTTGTCACAGAGGCATAGCAAAGGCAGGCAAGAAAGTAAAAGTGGGCGGCTCTTCAAAAGACCCTAAAGTCGCTGAACCAGAGAAACAAGCGCCAAAAGTCTTAGGGGCTTCACCTCAAAATCCTGAGGGCCTTATTAATGACCCGTCGCCACAAGCTGATACCACAACCTTTGACCCAATGAATATTGAGGTTGACCTGGCCATCACACATGACCCGCCAAGTCCTAAACCGCCCAGCCCTGCCAAGCTTACTGAATAAATTCCTTCTGACAAGGCCGCCGAAGATGTCATCATCACTGGCACAGGCTATACCGAGCCGGGGAATCCTACTGTCTTGGCCAAACATAGCGCCAAAGAAGAGCTGCCAGCCGCAGACAAGGGCAAATTGAAGCTGGATCTGCAGAACTATGCTGATTTTAGCGCAGGCGAGTTGCACGCAGGCTATCTAAGCCGCCTGCACACGAGCCGTGAAATGGAGGCTGGCCTGGTTAATCTAATGAAACAGAAGTATGAGGTACAAACTAAACTCCTTTCCACTGATTCATATGTATATAGTTATGTAGCCCCCAAGGGCCGGCCTATCCTTCCAAGGATAAGCCGGGTCTTCAAATCATTAACCCTAACTGAAACCTTATGCATCAAAACTGTAGCCCCCAAGGGCCGGCTTAATCTGAGAAGATAAACCGGGTCTTTAATGACCTTTAAATAAAACCAAACTTGTAGCCCCCAAGGGCCGGCTTAATCTGACAAGATAAGCCGGGTCATAATAGGAACTTCAAATGACCTACATTAGCCCCCAAGTGCCATGTATAATGTTGGCAATATGCTTGGGACTTACCAATTTTTCCTGTTCCTTTAATACCAAACTGTATTGATGACTACAAATCCTTACTGCAGGAAACTGTGAATCTTCAAGACTCGCAGTTAAACGAGTTAAGGAAGAATATTAAGCATCAAGAAGCGGAGACTCTCAAAGCTGAATCCAAGCTCAGACTTTCTTTGGAAGAGACGGAAAAACTCAAGTCCAGCCTTACTACCGAAAGAGCCTCCTGGTAGAATGAAAAAACCATATTGCTGCAAAGAGCAGAGGCCGCGGAAGGTTCGCTTAAGAGCACAACTGAAGAGTTGATTGGCCTGAAACAACGCATCTCCCGAATGACAGCCACCATATTTGGTAAGTAGAACCTAACATTAAGTACCATAGCTTGTTTGGCGACTTATAACTATTTGTTCTTTAACCCACTTGACGACTCATGCACCATTTTGTTGAGCAGGTGCCAGAAGCTCTAGTCTTGGCCTAGACATGTTGATGAAGCTGAAAGCTGTGTATGCTTTGGTGGAACAACTATACACTGGCACGCAACGGACGCTTGTAGCCATCTCCAATGGAAAACAGTCGCCCACTCTTATCAAAACCGTGCTGGATCAGTTATCCACAGTGCCAGGGCAGATCGAAGAGTTGAAATTATTAGCCGCCCGCACAGGAGCGATTTCAGCACTCAGTCTGGCCAAGGCATGGCAGTCGGAGCTAGACCCGGTTGAAATGGCAGATGGCTGCCCAGAACAAAAAGAACACGAGTCGCCCTTTGATGCAGCTGATTTTGCTAAATGCGTGAGAGAAATAAGGCCTTTAGCGTGTAAACTGGCAAAGGAGGCAGACTTAACAAAATATCAGCCGACTTATGACCATGACAACGTCTGAGTTAAAGTGCCGACTCACAATGCCATAGATCTAACTCCAGTAAAGCGTAAGCATACTTTTGCTCCTGACATTGACCCTGCTCCAATTATAAATGATGAAGCCATATTCGAGGCCTTAACCGGCATCGACTGGACGTCACCTGACCTTCAGATGGCCGAAGAAGAAGAGCGGGTGCGGGATGACCCGGAGTTGTCAACTCACCAAGAAGAAAACTGATTCACAGCAATGACGATTCAGGCGGCTTTCAAGCCAGGCTTGTAAGAGTGCAGCTCTAGAAATACTTTGTTTCAACCCGGTGGGCTCATGAAAGCCTTGTAATAGGCTAGATTAAAACAATGATCTGCCATGTCATGCCTTCGTGCATGTTGATCTTAACTTTTGAACCACCAGTTTTAATCTTTATGATAGGCTTGATCTGATCATTCATACGAGCCATAGCAGTACTCTTATTTGTGCGTAAAGCTTTGCATGCCCTGCCAAAAAGGTTAAACATATGTCCTGGCGACTTAACGTCAAAAGCCAGGGCGGGTGACAACCCAAACATATATAGCCTTATAGGATTACTAAAAAGACTAGAAACAAGGCCATTCAGGCCAAAATATACTGGTGACCTGAAGTCGAAACCAGGACGGGTTACCAAACCCGAAGACTCATATGACAATTGAAAACATACCTGTAGAGCTAAATCATGCTGGCAGCTTTAAACACCATCAGTCAGTGCGGGTGAAGACCCAAAGACTCATAGCCTTATGATCTCAACTGCTCAAACCAAAATATACTGGCGACTTGAAGTCGATAGCCAGGGCGGGTTACCAAACCCAAAATACTCAAACATGAGTCCTACAATCGAAGCTTTATGACCCGGATTGTCAAAATTCACTTAACAGAAAAAATCTTTAGGAGAAACAAATCCAAAGGACTCAAGAGAAAAAGAATACAATTTTTTTCAAATAATTGCTTGGCCCGCTTACCAAAGCACGACCAAACAAGTTGGCTCACAGGGCCATGTGCTTTCAAGGGCCGCACAGCCGTTGAGTTAATCCTAGCTCACTATAAGCCGGCTCTCACGTGACACAAGGCGCCGTTTTAACCTTAACGAGTCTAGTGTCTGAAAAAGATTGACTGTTAAGTGTTCGGCGGGTCACCTGGTGGAGTAGCAAGTTGCAAACAGGCAGGAAAACTCATAATTTGGCGTCCACGCCTGGTCAAGAGGGTATGAAAGCTAAACCCGGTGGGTTGGAAGCCCCCAAGTGACCTTATGATCAAATAATAAAGACTCAGATACACAGAAATGAAACGACAGAGGCCTTGGATTTTTACAGGGATGCCGGCTTAATTATATTGATCATAAAATATATATATATATACACTGAAAAATGTATGTACAAAGACGAGAGCCGTTGGCTCAGGTGTAATAAGGCCGAAGATGAGCAATATTCCAGGGCCGGCGGGTCTCCTCCGACTTGCGTGAATCCTTATGTTCCCGTATATCAATGAGGTAATAAGACCCGTTATTCAGATTTTTGCTGACCATAAAGGGCCCTTCCCAAGGAGGTGATAACTTTTGCATATCAGTCTGATCTTGAATCAGCTGGAGTACCAAGTCACCTTCTTGAAATGCTCAAGTTTTAACTCTGCGGCTATGATAGCGACGCAAGTCTTGTTGATATATCGCTGAACGAGCCGCCGCAAGGTCACGCTCCTCATCCAAAGCATCGAGTGCGTTTTGATGTGCTATCTCATTATCAACTTCCACATAAGCCGCCACGCGGGGCGAGTCATGACGGATATCACTTGGAAGAACCGCCTCTGCACCATAGACCATGAAGAAAGGCGTATAGCCTGTTGACCTGCTAGGGGTGGTATTGATACTCCAGAGTACTGAAGGTAACTCCTCAACCCAACAACTCGACGTTCACTTCAAAGGAACCATAAGCCGGGGCTTGATACCTCTCAAAATTTCTTGGTTAGCCCTCTCAGCTTGACCATTAGACTGTGGATGAGCCACAGAAGAAACATCAAGACGAATATGCTCTCGTTGACAGAACTCCTTCATAGCACCTTTAGACAAATTAGTGCCATTATCAGTGATGATACTATGAGGGTAACTAAAATGGAAGATCAATTTTTTAACAAACTAGACTGCGGTCGCCGCATCACACTTGCTGACCGGCTCTGCTTCAACCCACTTGGTAAATTTGTCAACCGCCACCAAGAGGTGGGTTTTCTTATCTTTAGACCTCTTGAAAGGTCCAACCATATCAAGCCCCCAGACTGCAAACGGCCAAGTAATTGGAATCATCCTCAACTCTTGAGCCGGCACATGAGCCCGTCGAGAAAATTTCTGACATCCATCACACTTACTGACGATATCCTCTGCATCAGCATGAGCCGTTAACCAATAAAACCCATGACGAAAAGCTTTAGCCACTAAAGACTTAGAGCCAGCATGATGACCACAATAACCTTCATGAATCTCTCTTAAAATTTCACGGCACTCTTCGGGTGAAACACATCATTGGAACACGCCTGTCACACTGCAACAGTGTAACTCGCCATTGACAATAGTCATAGACTTAGACCTCCTGGTGATTTGCCGTGCCAAAGTTTCATCCTCAGGTAACTCACCCCGGGTCATATAAGCCAAGTAGGGAAGCATCCAATCAGGAATAACATTGAGAGCCGCCACCAACTGCGCCTCTGGGTCAGGAATAGCAAGATCCTCTTCTGATGGTAACTTGACTGAGGGATTATGTAATACATCAAGAAACACATTAGGAGGCACTGGCTTCCGTTGAGACCCAAGCCAGCTCAAGGCATCGGCCGCCTCATTACTCCGTCGATCCAGATGCTCCACCTGGTACCCCTTGAAGTGACCAGCAATATTGTCAACCGCCCGGCAATAAGCCGCCATGAGCGGTTCTTTGGAATCCCATGTGCCTGAAACCTGTTGAGCCACCAGGTCTGAGTCGCCAAAACACCTGACTCGACTTAAATTCATCTCTTTGGCCATTCGAAGGCCGTGGAGTAAAGCATCATATTCTGCTGCATTGTTAGTACAAGGAAACATCAGCCTTAAAACATAACAAAATTTGTCACCTCGTGGGGAAGTCAAAATAACTCCAGCCCCCGAGCCTTCCAGCTGCCTGGACCCATCAAAGTGGATCGTCCAATATGTGTTATCAGGCTTCTCCTCAGGCGTCTGCAATTCTATCCAGTCATTGATGAAATCCACCAGAGCCTGAGATTTGATAGCTGTTCTTGGCATATATTTCAAACTATGAGGGCCGAGTTCTATTGCCCGCTTAGCAACCCGGCCTGTGGCCTCCCTGTTTTGAATAATGTCTCCTAAAGGAGCAGAGCTGACCACAGTAATAGGATGACCAAGAAAATAATGCTTCAGCTTACGACTCGCCATGAACACTCTATATACTAATTTCTGCCAATGCGGATACCGTTGCTTGGACTCAATCAACACCTCACTGACATAATAAGCCGGCCTATGGACTTGGTATTCCTTACCTGTCTCTTTACGCTCCACCATAATCGCCACACTGACAGCCTTACTATTAGCCGCCACATACAGGAGCAAAGGTTCTTTCTCAATGGGAGCCGCAAGGACGGGCGGCTCAGCTAACTGCTTTTTAAGCACCTCAAACGCCATATCAGCAGCGTCACTCCAGACAAAATGATCTGTCTTCTTCATCATCTGATATAAAGGAATTGCCTTCTCTCCCAGGTGGCTTATGAACCGGCTTAAGGCCGCGATATGACCCGCCAGGCGCTGGACGTCATTGACACACGCCGGCTTAGCCAATGAAGTGATAGCTTTAATCTTCTCTGGGTTAGCTTCAATACCCCTCTCGGAGACCAAAAAACCCAAAAGCTTGCCTGCAAGCACACCGAAACACATTTGGCCGGGTTAAGCATCATCTTTAGACCCGGAGATTGTCAAAAGTCTCCCTTAGATCATCCAAGAGCGTCTCCTTTTTCCTGGATTTGACTGATGACCCACAACTATAGGGGATCAATCATAGTCCTTTTGATAAGTAAGAGTGTCGAACCCAACGAGGAGCAGAAGGAAATGACAAGCGGTTTTCAGTAAGGTAATGTCTGCAAGCACTGAAATTGTAAGTAGCAAGTAGTTTAATAGCAAGATAATTTGTAACGAGCAAGTAACAATAGTAGTAACAAAAGTGCAGCAAGGTAGCCCAATCCTTTTGAGGCAAAGGACAGGCTAAAACGGTCTCTTATGATAAGCAAAGTGTTCTTGAGGGTACATAGGAATTTCATCTAGTCACTTTCATCATGTTGGTTTGATTCGTGTTCGCTACTTTGATAATTTGGTATGTGGGTGGACCGGTGCTTAGGTGCTGTTCTTACTTGAACAAACCTCCTACTTATGATTTACCCTCTCACAAGCATCCGCAACTACGAGAAAAGTATTAAGAATAAATTCTAACCATAGCATTAAACTTTTGGATCCAATCAGTCCCTTACGGAATAGCGCATAAACTAGGGTTTAAGCTTCTGTCACTCTCGCAAACCATCATCTAATAACTACTCCACAATGCATTCCCTTAGGCCCAAATATGGTGAACTGTCATGTAGTCGACGTTCACATGACACCACCAAGGGAATCACAACTTACATATCATCAAAATATCGAACACATATCAAGTTCACATGACTACTTGCAACATGATTTCTCCCGTGACCTCAAGAACAAAAGTAACTACTCACAAATGATAATCATGCTCAAGATCAAAGGGGTATTAAATAGCATAATGGATCTGAACATATTATCTTCCACCAAATAAACCGTATAGTAATCAACTACAAGATGTAATCAACACTACTAGTCACCCACAAGTACCAATCTATAGTTCCGGTACAAAGATTGAACACGGGAGATGAACTAGGGTTTGAGAGGAGATGGTGCTGTTGAAGATGTTGATGGAGATTGCCCTCCCCAAGATGGGAGAGTTGTTGGTGATGATGATGACGATGATTTCCCCCTCCGGGAGGGAAGTTCCCCCGGCGGAATCGCTCCGCCGGAGGGCAAAAGTGCTCCTGCCCAAGTTCCGCCTCGAGACGGCGGCGCTTCATCCCGAAAGTCCTCTCCTGATTTTTTTCTAGGTCAAAATGACTTATATATCAGAAGATGGGCACAGGAGGTAGGCTGGGCTGAGCACAACCCACCAGGGCGCGCCTGGGGGGCCTGGCGCGCCCTGGTGTCTTGTGCTCACCAGGTGGCCCCCCTTCGGTAGTTATTTGCTCCAGTATTTCTTATTTATTCCATAAAAAATCCTCGTGAAGTTTCAGCTCATTTGGAGTTGTGCAGAATAGGTAGCCTGACGTAGCTTTTTCAGGTCCAAATTTCCAGCTGCCGGAATTCTCCCTCTTTGTGTATACCTTGCATATTATGAGAGAAAAGGCATTAGAATTACTCCAAAAAGCATTATTATGCATAAAAAAATTATAAATAACAGTAGGTAAACATGATGCAAAATGGACGTATCAACTCCCCCAAGCTTAGACCTCGCTTGTCCTCAAGCGAAAACCAAAATCGAAAAACATGTCCACATGCTTAGAGAGAGAGGTGTCGGTAAAAACAAAATACAGACATAGAAGCATCATGTAATTTATTATAACAGCAACAAACTTTAACATAAAACTTTCATCATAGAACTTTTATCATAGACTTCTCATGAATAAGTAACAATTCATCACAGCATCGAAGTATAAAGCATAAACTTTATTGGAAACCAACAAACTATGTTCTCAGTCAACTTTGCAACTACAATTCATCATCTTTTCAGGAAGGGTCACGTATCGGAGCCTTTAGGCAAGTCCACATACTCAACCATCATATAGTCTTCTATGATTGCTAACACTCACCTCGTACACATGAGCAAAATGTTTCAACCGGACACATAGAAAGATAGGGGCTTATAGTTTCACCTCCCAACGTATTCACCTCGAGGGTGATGTCAACAATAATAACTCATGCTACCCATATTCAACTGGATATATGTGCCTATATCTTTCCTCACCACATGATGCTTGCCAAAAGAGAAAGTAAAAAGGAATAGAGAGAAAAACTTTGACTCTTGCATGAAAGTAAATACATAAAAGTAAAAGATAGGCCCTTCACAGAGGGAAGCAGAGGTTGCCATGCGCTTTTTGTTTGTATGCTCAATCCCTTAGTGCAAGAGAACGTCACGTTATATTGCCCCTTGTGATAACAACCTTTATTATGCAGTCTGTCGCTTTTATTCTTCACCATCACAAGTTCGTACAATGCTCAATTTTCTCTTACACTAAATGATCCAACACTTTTAGAAGCAATTTTTATTGCCTTATTGCACCGATGACAACTTACTTGAAGGATCTTACTCAATCCATAGGTAGGTATGGTGGACTCTCAAAACAAGATTTGGGTTTAAAGGTTTTTGGATGCATAAGTAGTATCTCTACTTGGTGCGGAATTTTTGGCTAGCAAAGATAGGGGCAAGCACCACATGTTGAAGGATCCATGACAATATAACTTCTATGTGAATATGAACAAACATAAATCATTACGTTGTCTTCCTTGTCCAACGTCCACAATTTTGGCATATAATATTTTGATGGGTGCTTACAATCACAAAAGATTTCCAAGATAGTGTATTTGCATGTGAATCTTCTCTTCCCTTATTAATTCTTTCATGAATTGCTTCATTAACCAATACTATGTTTGTCAATCTACAATAAAATTTTCTACTTATACTCTTCCTTGTGTCATGTCATTACTTACCATAAGATTAGCATATGATCTTTTTCACTTATTTCCTTTCTTTTTATTGAAACATGAAAGTAAAGAAAGTAAAACTCAAACTAAACTTTATTATATATCTTGCACACGATTACAAGGATAGATCACTAAGCAAACTCTCGAAAAGAAAGGATTGAACTAAACTTTTATTCATCTAAAGCAAAAGATAACCATGGATCGAACTAAGAAAAGTAAAGGCAAAGGATAGTGGAGGTGATACGATACCGGGGCACCTCCCCCAAGCTTGGTGAAAGTCAAGGGGAGTGCCCATACCCGATACTCAATTTTCTTTGGTGATGAAGAAGGAGGTGGTGATGATGAAGTGGTAGCGATCCTGTCCTTCATGATCAAGAGATTCTCCAATCTACGGATGACGCTCCGGAGGAAGATGATGTGCTCTTGATGCAGAATATTTTCATGAGTGAGATATTTATTTTGCACACAAACCGTTTCAATGATCCGAAAGGCTTCAATCTCAGTAGGGGTAAGATGAGCATAGTAAAGTTTAAGGATATCTTCTTCTTCCTCCTCGGCAGGCAGTGCTTGCTCGATCACCGGCGTTTGATCTCCGGTAGCCTCCTTGCCCTTGTCCTCCTTGGTGGCTCCAACTGGCTCTTCCCTCTTCAGCTCGATCTTCATCAACCAAGCATCCTCTTCCACATTGTTGGAGGAAGAAGAAGACATGATGCCTGGCTTAACAGATCTGACAGAAAACAACAAGGAAAAGAAAACAGGGGATTTCTCCACGATACGGAGGTCAATAGGTTCGGGGGGTATATAAAGATTTTTTATCTTGGGAAACAAGCAAACGGAAGAAAAACGGAGTCCAGAAGGTACCCGAGGTGGGCACAACCCACCTGAGCGTGCCTGGCAAGCCAGGTGCGCCCTGGTGTCTTGTGCCCACCAGGGTCACCTTCCTGGTAGTTTCTTATTTTCCTAATTTTCTAAATATTCCAAAACTGACAAAAAATATTTTTGTGGAATTTTCGGAGTCCGTTTACTTACCGTATCACACACCTCCCTTTTTTCACGATTCTGGAGTGTTTCGGAAGGTATCTTTTATGTGTTCTTCTGGTGTCATGGTTTGGATAACATTACTTTCAACATTAATGGGCGTACCTGAGATATAATGTTTTATTCGTTGCCCATTAACAACCTTCGGGTTAGTACCTTCGGCATTATTTATTTTGATAGCTCCAGATCGATAAACCTCCTCGATAACATAGGGCCCTTCCCATTTGGAGAGGAGTTTTCCTGCAAAGAATCTGAAACGAGAGTTGTACAAAAGAACATATTCTCCAACTTTGAACTCACGCTTTTGGATTCTTTTATCATGCCATCTTTTAACTTTTTCTTTAAATAACTTGGCATTTTCATAAGCTTGGGTTCTCCATTCATCTAATGAGCTAATATCAAATAACCTCTTTTCACCAGCAAGTTTGAAATCATAGTTGAGTTCTTTAATTGCCCAATATGCTTTATGTTCTAACTCAAGAGGCAAATGACAAGCTTTTCCATAAACCATTTTATAAGGAGACATACCCATAGGATTTTTATATGCTATTCTATAAGCCCAAAGTGCATCATCTAATTTCTTAGACCAATTCTTCCGGGATCTATTGACAGTCTTTTGTAAGATTAATTTTATTTCTCTATTGCTAAGTTCAACTTGACCACTAGACTGAGGATGATAGGGTGATGCAATTCTATGGTTAACATCATACTTGGCAAGCATTTTACGGAAAGCACCATGAATAAAGTGTGAACCACCATCAGTCATTAAATATCTAGGGACTCCAAACCTTGGGAAAATAACTTCCTTAAGCATTTTAATAGAGGTGTTGTGA
Source organism: Thinopyrum elongatum (assembly GCA_011799875.1). Classification (NCBI taxonomy): domain Eukaryota; kingdom Viridiplantae; phylum Streptophyta; class Magnoliopsida; order Poales; family Poaceae; genus Thinopyrum; species Thinopyrum elongatum. Next base: position 116,583,577 of record CM022303.1, on the reverse strand, counting down.
TCAGCACTACTAGTTGGAATAGCTTCTACCCACTTAGTAACATAATCAACAGCAACCAAAATATGAGTATACCCATTAGAGGAAGGAAAAGGTCCCATGTAATCAAGTCCCCAAACATCAAATGGTTCAACAGCAAGAGAATAATTCATAGGCATTTCTTGACGCTTACCGATATTACCTATTCTTTGACATTCATTGCAAGATAAGACGAACTTACGGGCATCCTTGAAAAGAGTAGGCCAATAAAACCCAGATTGCAATACCTTATGAGCAGTTCTGTCTCCCGCATGATGTCCTCCATAAGCTTCGGAGTGACATTTTCGTAGGATTTGTTCCTGTTCATGCTCAGGTACACAACGTCTAATAATACCATCTACCCCTTCTTTATAAAGATGGGGGTCATCCCAAAAGTAATGTCTTAAATCATAGAAGAATTTTTTCTTTTGTTGGTATGTGAAGCTAGGTGGTATGTATTTAGCAACAATATAATTAGCATAGTCAGCATACCAAGGAGTGTTATGAGAAACATTTATTGAAGCTAACTGTTCATCAGGAAAGCTATGATTAATAGGTTGTGGGTCATCAATAATATTTTCAAGCCTAGACAGGTTATCAACTACGGGGTTCTCAGCTCCCTTTCTATCAGTGATATGTAAGTCAAATTCTTGTAGCAAGAGAACCCACCTAATGAGTCTAGGTTTAGCATCTTTCTTTTCCATAAGATATTTTATAGCAGCATGATCGGTGTGAACAGTCACTTTAGAATCAACAATGTAAGATCTAAATTTATCACAAGCAAACACAACCGCTAAAAATTCTTTTTCAGTAGTAGCATAATTTCGTTGGGCACTATCTAGAGTTTTACTAGCATAATGGATAACATTTAGTTTCTTATCAACTCTTTGTCCTAGAACAGCACCAACAGCATAATCACTAGCATCACACATAATTTAAAAGGCAAGTTCCAATCAGGTGGTTGAACAATAGGTGCAGTAATTAAGGCTTTCTTGAGTGTTTCGAAGGCTTCTAAACAATCATCATCAAAAACAAAAGGAATATCCTTTTCCAAAAGGTTTGTAAGAGGCCTAGAAATTTTAGAAAAGTCTTTGATAAATCTCCTATAGAAACCAGCATGACCAAGGAAACTACGAATACCTTTGATATCTTTAGGACATGGCATTTTCTCAATTGCATCAACCTTGGCTTTGTCCACCTCAATACCTCTTTCAGAAATTTTATGGACCAAAACAATACCTTCATTAACCATAAAGTGGCACTTCTCCCAATTCAAGACAAGATTTGTTTGCTCACATCTCTGCAAAACTCGATCAAGATTGCTCAAACAATCATCAAAAGACTTCCCATAAACAGAAAAGTCATCCATGAAAACCTCAACAATCTTTTCACAAAAATCAGAGAATATAGCAGTCATACATCTTTGAAAGGTAGCAGGTGCATTGCATAAACCAAAAGGCATACGTCTATAAGCATAGGTTCCAAAAGGACAAGTAAAAGTGGTCTTTTCTTGATCAGGTTGAGAAACAGGTATTTGTGAAAAGCCAGAATATCCATCAAGGAAGCAAAAATGTGTGTGCTTAGATAATCTTTCTAGCATTTGATCAATAAAAGGCAGAGGATAATGATCTTTTCTAGTTGCTTTGTTTAATTTTCTAAAATCAATTACCATTCTATAGCCTGTGACAATTCTTTGTGGAATAAGTTCATTCTTATCATTAGGAACAATAGTAATACCTCCCTTCTTAGGGACACAATGAACATGACTTACCCATCTACTATCAGCTATAGGATAGATTATACCTGCTTCCAGGAGTTTCAATATTTCCGTTCTTACCACTTCTTTCATCTTCGGATTTAACCGATGTTGGTGATCAACAACGGGTTTAGCATCAGGTTCCATATTAATTTTGTGCTGACATAGAGTGGGACTAATGCCCTTAAGATCATCAAGAGTATATCCAATAGCAGCTCGGTGCTTCCTTAGAACTTTCAATAATCTTTCTTCTTCATGTTCTGAAAGGTTAGCACTAATAATAACAGGATATATCTTTTTCTCATCAAGATAAGCATATTTCAAAGTGTCTGGCAATTGTTTTAATTCAAACACAGGATCACCTTTAGGTGGAGGAGGACCTCCTAGAGTTTCAATAGGCAAATTGTGTTTAAGAAGAGGACATTGTTCAAAGAAAATCTTATCTATTTCATTTCTTTCATGCATATGTAAATCATTTTCATGGTCTAGCAGATATTGTTCTAAAGGATCAGTAGGGGGGTACAGCAATAGAAGCAAGACCAATAATTTCATCCTTACTAGGCAAATCTTTCTTATGAGGTTTTCTACTAAACTTAGAAAAATTAAACTCATGAGACACATCACCAAAGCTAACACCGACAGTTTGTTTCTCACAATCTATTTTAGCATTAACGATGTTCAAGAAAGGTCTACCAAAGATAATGGGACAAAAGTCATCTTGTGGGGAACCAAGGGCAAGAAAATCAGTAGGGTATTTCACTTTCCCACACAAGACTTCAACATCTCTAACAATCCCAAGTGGTGTGATGGTGTCTCTATTAGCAAGTTTAATAGTAACATCTATGTCTTCTATCTCAGTGGGTGCTATGTCATTCATAATTTCTTGATATAAGGTAAAAGGAATAGAAATTACGCTAGCACCTATGTCACATAAACCATGATAACAGTGATCTCCTATTTTAACTGAGACAACAGGCATGCCAACAACGGGTCTATGTTTATCTTTCCCATCGAGTTTGGCAATTCTAGCAGCTTCACCAACGAAGTAAATAACATGCCCATCAATATTATCGACCAAGAGATCCTTAACCATAGCAACACTAGGTTCTACCTTGATTTGTTCAGCTGGTTTAGGTGTTCTAATATAACTTTTATTGACCACAGTTGAGACTTTAGCATGTTCCTTCATCCTGACAGGGAAAGGTGGGTTTTCAATATAAGCAGTAGGAACAACTGGGTCAACATTGTAGATAATTGTTTCATCTTTAGCTATTACCGGTTCTTTAATTTCTTCTTTAATAGGTGGGTGATATTTAAACCACTTCTCCTTAGGGAGATCAACATGAGTAGCAAAAGATTCACAAAAGGAGGCTACTATCTCAGAGTCAAGTCCATATTTAGTGCTAAACTTTTGAAATGCATCGGTATTCATAAAAGATTTAACACAATCAAACTTAAGCTCAATACCTGACTCTTTACCTTCGTTGAGTTCCCAATCTTCAGAGTTGCGTTTAATTCTTTCTAAAAGATCCCACCGGAATTTAATAGTCTTCTTCATAAAGGAACCAGTACAAGAAGTATCGAGCATGGATTGATCATTACGAGAAAGCCGAGCATAAAAATTCTGAATAATAATTTCTCTTGAGAGCTCATGGTTGGGACATGAATATAACATTGACTTAAGCCTCCCCCAAGCTAGAGCGATACTTTCTCCTTCATGAGGCCAAAAATTATATATATAATTCCGATCACGATGAACTAGATGCATAGGATATTTTTTTTGATGGAATTCCAATTTCAACCGATTCCAATTCCAAGATCCAATATCATCGCATAGCCTATACCATGTCAATGCTTTTCCCTTCAAAGATAAAGGGAAAACCTTCTTCTTAGCTTCATCTCCGGGTAAACCTGCAAGCTTAAACAATCCACAAATTTCATCCACATATATCAAGTGCATATCAGGATGTTCGGTTCCATCTCCTGCATAAGGATTAGCTAGCAGTTGTTCTATCATACCCGAAGGAATTTCATATTCAATATTTTCAGTAGGTGAAGTAGGTTGAGGGGCATCTAATTGTGGTTCCGGTCAAGGTGAAGATACCCCGAACAAACCCCTCAAAGGATTGCTCTCCATAGTAACAAGTGACAATAAATTTCAGCACGTAGTAATAATTTTTCCTTACCAAGAGCGCTTCACTCCCCGGCAACGGCGCCAGAAAAGAGCCTTGATGACCCACAAGTATAGGGGATCAATCGTAGTCCTTTCGATAAGTAAGAGTGTCAAACCCAACGAGGAGCAGAAGGAAATGACAAGCGGTTTTCAGTAAGGTAATGTCTGCAAGCACTGGAATTGTAAGTAGCGAGTAGTTTAATAGCAAGATAATTTGTAACGAGCAAGTAACAAAAGTACAGCAAGGTAGCCCAATCCTTTTGAGGCAAAGGACAGGCTAAAACGGTCTCTTATGATAAGCAAAGTGTTCTTGAGGGTACACGGGAATTTCATCTAGTCACTTTCATCATGTTGGTTTGATTCGTGTTCGCTACTTTGATAATTTGGTATGTGGGTGGACCGGTGCTTAGGTGCTGTTCTTACTTGAACAAACCTCCTACTTATGATTAACCCCCTTGCAAGCATCCGCAACTATGAGAAAAGTATTAAGAATAAATTCTAACCATAGCATTAAACTTTTGGATCCAATCGGTCCCTTACGGAATAGCGCATAAACTAGGGTTTAAGCTTCTGTCACTCTCGCAACCCATCATCTAATAACTACTCCACAATGCATTCCCTTAGGCCCAAATATGGTGAAGTGTCATGTAGTCTACGTTCACATGACACCACTAAGGGAATCACAACATACATATCATCAAAATATCGAACACATATCAAGTTCACATGACTACTTGCAACATGATTTCTCCCGTGACCTCAAGAACAAAAGTAACTACTCACAAATGATAATCATGCTCAAGATCAGAGGGGTATTAAATAGCATAATGGATCTGAACATATAATCTTCCACCAAATAAACCATATAGTAATCAACTACAAGATGTAATCAACACTACTAGTCACCCACAAGTACCAATCTATAGTTCCGGTACAAAGATTGAACACGGGAGATGAACTAGGGTTTGAGAGGAGATGGTGCTGTTGAAGATGTTGATGGAGATTGCCCTCCCCAAGATGGGAGAGTTGTTGGTGATGATGATGACGATGATTTCCCCCTCCGGGAGGGAAGTTCCCCCGGCGAAATCGCTCCGCCGGAGGGCAAAAGTTCTCCTGCCCAAGTTCCGCCTCGAGACGGCGGTGCTTCATCCCGAAAGTCGTCTCTTGAGTTTTTTCTAGGTCAAAATGACTTATATATCAGAAGATGGGCACCGGAGGCGGGCTGGGCAGAGCACAACCCACCAGGGCGCGCCTGGGGGGCCTGGCGCGCCCTGGTGTCTTGTGTTCACCAGGTGGCCCCCCTTCGGTAGTTATTTGCTCCAGTATTTCTTATTTATTCCATAAAAAATCCTCGTGAAGTTTTAGCTCATTTGGAGTTGTGCAGAATAGGTAGCCTGACGTAGCTTTTTCAGGTCCAGATTTCCAGCTGTCGGAATTCTCCCTCTTTGTGTATACCTTGCATATTATGTGAAAAAGGCATTAGAATTACTCCAAAAAGCATTATTATGCATAAAAACATTATAAATAACAGTAGGTAAACATGAAGCAAATGGATGTATCATTGACCACAATATCATCCACATAAGCATGCACATTAGGCCCAATTTGACTGTGAAAACAATTCTGAACACAGCGCTGATAAGTCGCCTGGGCACTCTTAAGCCCAAAATGCATAGAGACATAGCAGAAGGCTCCAAAAGGGGTGATAAAAGACGTCTTCTCTTGGTCTTTAACTGCCATCTTGATCTGATGATAAGCAGAATAAGCATCCAGGAAACATAAACTTTCACAACCCGCCGTGGCATCAATAATCTGGCCAATACGGGGAAGAGCAAACGGATCAGCTGGACAAGCTTTTTTAAGATCTGTGTAGTCAACACACATACGCCAAGTGCCGTTCTTCTTAAGCACCAGTACAGGGTTAGCCAACCACTCCAGATGAAAGACTTCCACAATAAACCCGGCTGCCAAGAGTCAGGCCACTTCTTCTCCAATGGCCTTACGTCGCTCCTCATTGAAACGACGAAGAAACTGTTTAACCGGCTTAAATTTAGGATCCACATTAAGAGTGTGCTCAGCGAATTCTCTCAGTACACCCGCCATGTCAGAAGGTTTCCATGCAAAAATGTCCCGATTCTCACGGATGAACTCGATGAGCGCGCTTTCCTATTTAGGATCCATGTTAGCCCCCACTGTGAATTGCTGAGATGAGTCGCCAGGGACAAAGTCAATTTTCTTAGTATCATCAGCCGACTTAAATTTCAACAAAGGGTCTTGCTCGGTGGTGGGCTTCTTCAAAGGGGTCATATCGGCCAGGTCAATATTATCTTTATAAAATTTAAGTTCCTCAGTAGCACAGGCTGATTCAGCATAGGCAGCATCTCCTTCTTCACATTCCAAAGCAATCCTTCGATCGCGATGGACATTCCAAAGCAATCTTACCCACTGGATATGCCGACTTACCAGGTACCACACCATGAAAAACTGTAGAGGACGGCTTAAGCTGCCTATCAGTTAAATTCATCCGGTGAAAGATATCATAATAAAGGATATTGATACTGCTGCCACCGTCCATGAGTACTTTGGTGAATTTATAACCCCCAACCTGAGGGGCTACCACCAACGCTAGTTGACCCGGGTTGTCAACCTGGGGCGGGTGATCCTCTCGACTCCATGTGATTCATTGCTCTGACCACCGCAAGTATTGAGGTACCGCCGGCTCAATCGCACTGATCGCGCGTTTATGAACCTTCTGATCTCGTTTGCAGAGACTCGTGGTAAAAACATGATACTGGCCACTGTTAAGTTGCTTTGGATTACTCTGGTATCCTGACTGATGCTGCTGGTTACCCTGACCAGACTGTTGGTTATAACCACCCTGGTTGCCCTATCCTTGATACCAGAACTTGAGCCGCCACCACCAAAGCTGGGCTCTTTTGAGCCGGATCCTGACCCGCCAGGTGGGCCATTATTGTTGCCATGATTCTGATTGAAGTTGGAATTCCTATACTCTCTCATGATGAAACAGTCCTTCCAAGCATGAGCCGCCGGTTTATTGGGTAGACTGTGTTTTGGGCAAGGTTCGTTCATCATCGCCTCAATATTAAATTTGGTCCTCCAAAAGCCTGCTTACCATTGCCATTACGGCGCTGGCTTTTATATCCAGTGTTGGTGTTAGCTACAAGATCTGACCCGCCATCGGGTTGTCTGTGCTTACCACCATTACCCTGGTTGTGACCATTATGCCCTGTCATGTTCTGCTGCTGACCCTTACCATTACCACTCTTCTTTTCCTTGTTGGACTTTTCATCATCAGATCCAGGATCTTTGGTGGTATCAGAGTCGGCATACTTGATGAGAGCCGCCATGAGCTCTCCCATGTCATTACAGTGATGCTTAAGCCGCCCAAGCTTCTGCTTAAGGGGGGTAAAGTGACAATTCTTCTCCAAGACCAGGACAGCTGAACCTACCGCAATGCTATCGGATGAATGGATAATAGCTGAAACCCGGCGGACCCAATGGTGGGCCGACTCATCCTCCCGCTGTACACAGTTATCTAGATCAATAATCGTCAGAGGCTGCTTACAAGTTCCCTTAGAGTTCTGGATGAAACATGCTTTCAACTCAGCCCATGAATTGATGGAATTGGCGGGTAAACCTTTCAACCAGGTTCGAGCCGGTCCGTCTAACATCATGGTGAAGTACTTGGCACATACAGCATCATTAACATCTAGCATCTCCATAGCCAGCTCATAGCTCTCAATCCAAGCCTCCGGTGGAATATCAGCTGTATAATTAGGCACCTTACGAGGACCCTTAAAATCCTTGGGCAAACGCTCATTGCGTAGAGCCGGTACTAGACACGGCACACCAACTGTCCTGGAAGTCGTCCCAGCCTCAACAGACGCCGAAGGGTTTATTGGGAACTGCTGATGAGCCCCTAGTTGAGCCGCCAATTCCGCCTCGCGACGGGCTCTAGCTTGTTCTAGAAGGGCCTGAGCATTGTTCAGCATATTATCATCACGGGGCGGGTTATGTCCATGGGGCGGGTCAACATTATGAGGCAGGTTACGATGCCGTTCACTGCTGGAAACCGCCGGCAACTCAATACGCCGGCTATAGCTTCGACTTGGGCGAGGAGTTGAGTGAACCCACTCACGACTGTACGAATAAGCCGCCTGCTATGCTACAGCCGTCTGAAGAAGCTCCACCGCATTCCGGGTCTCTATAGCCACTAGAGACTCACCTTCGATCGGGATAGCCGCCAGCCGAGTGGCCACTGCTATCATGTTATCCACTGGGTTAGAATAATGGCCAGAGGGTGTTGGAACCCGTTGAGGTGGGGTCAGATCCCTACAAGGCGGGTCTGGCATACGAGGCTGGGCCGCCGCCCCGGTCCCTGTCGCCTCAGCAGCCCGGGTTACAACGGGCGGGTTACTCGTTCCTGCCCCGGGTGTGTTAAAAAGATTCCGCCCCTCAAACTGCGAAGGCAAGCGGCTCTGGTGCCGTCTTCGAAAAACAACATTGGACGCATTCTGATCTAGATTTAGGCGGAAAGCCTCTGCCCTTATCCGCTGTGACTCGACATCCATCGAAGCTCGCTCCATCACCATCCTGACGTTCTCTGCATTAAGATCCTCTTGGGCTTTGGCCACCTCATCTCGCACCTTTGCAACTTCTACATTATGCTATGCTTGATTCGCTGGAGTCACCTCCGTGGCTAACAGAGTCGTCAGGGTGCCCAAGAGCTCAAATAAAACCTGAGTCGGCGGCCGAACAGAGCCACTCGCCCCAGCTATCGCAGCAACAGTTGAACCGGATGTCATGGCAGCAGCTGTGGATGAGTTTACCATTGGTTGCGTACCGGCCATAAAAATAGTAGCCCTACTTGGCGGCTCATAAGGGTCCGGAATACTGTCACCATCAGAATAGCCCCCAAGCCCGCCATCCTAGAGCTGATAGATTGATTCGGTTTCTCTGGTCAATGACTCATCACCCGAATAGATGGCCGTCTCTCCACCAGATGCAGAACCTTCCTCAAGATCCGCCCCATGAACAAAGCCAACAAAGACCACTACAACAAAAACCTCCCTATACCAACGGATGTGTACCAACGATTTTAAAAGATGTGTTGTTTGTCCGACCTCCCACATCCCACCTCCCGCACTTTGAGCTAACCGGTACCTCCATCGATGCCTCCTCCACCCAAATATCACGCATTTTTTTTTTCTATCCGCCATCTGTCTCCCAAGATTCCTCTCTCTCTCTCTCTCTCTCTCTCCCGACTTCCATGACCAGCGGCCGCCACCTCCGATTCCGGCTAGATCTGGCGATGTCTCGCGTCGTAGGTCATAGGCCAGCACCCCCCGCTCCCCAACCTCCCAGTACTCTCCTCATATATTCCGTCGTGGCGACGCCCTCTGCGTCCCTGCACGCGTCTCTATGGCAACCATAGTCGCCACGCGTTGCCGGCGCCCGGCGTAGCTCCCATGCCTCTGGTTCGGAGGGCCACCACCCAGCGTCTCAGCATGCGCTGCTGCCGGCTTGGGCATGACGGTGCTGCTCCGCCTCGGCTACCTTGTGTCGATGGTCAATCAGGATTGCAGGTTGGATCTGAAACAATTTGCGGTGTAGGGTGCTGCTCCCTTCTCTCGGTGCTGGCTGGCAGTGGAGACAGGTTCTAGGTAGGAGGAGCTCGGGCTGGAGCCCCGTCCGTATTCCTCAATTACCAATGGGATCCCGCCTGTGTTGGTGGTTCTTGCAGCTAGCAAAGCCTTCGGCGGCGATGTGGCTCCTTTTGTATTTATTTTGGTGCCCGTCCTGGCCCTCTTCCAATTCCTGGCTCACGTGCATGTGCCTGTGATGTGTGCGCGTGCTGATGGATATTACAACCCTCCGTGACGCTGATTGTTTGCTACCACCGTTGTCTGCTATTGCTTTTGTCACTGACTGCTATTGCTACTGCTGCTCATTTTTCTGCTATTTAGTACTAATACAGTAGATAGAAGATGATCTGCATTCCCAAAGAAAATAAATAGAAGATGATCTGTATGTTTGAAAATTGTGAACTGAGCCAACTACTTGTTATCTCTTCTCTAAACTTTCTCTTGATCAGATTCTCTTTTGTGCTCTATTGCAAAAATTACTCAATACACATATAATTAATGTGTTCAGTAAAAATCATGGAACCGTCTAGCTCCTTATTGATTCCATGGTCCCTTTTCCTTACAATTGTTTGCTTTATGTGTCTTGCTTCCAATTGCAGAGAAAATATTTTTCAGAAAAGGAAAGTAGGATTTCAACGCGGGCCGCCCGTGCTCCACCTGAGGTACGCCATCGTATAACATGAGTACTAGATTTTATATGATCAGATCATGAATATCCTTGAAGTGGCACACTCCCTTGCTGATGTAACTCTGAGCATGGACTTTTGCTATTGTATTATTGTTTGACAATCTTGTATGGATTTCTGGTAGGTACTAACTATGTGATTTGTACTTATGTGTTTTTAGTTTATCCAACTGGAATTCGTGGTGTTCAAGAATGATGCCTCATCGTGTAAACAGGTTCAATTTAAGTGGGAGCCATGAATAAGTTTAAAAAAGTAGGGTTGTAGACTTGTAGTCCATATAGAGACAAGAGCTGACCAATGTGGAGCAGACTGACAATGGAGATACCCAGTCTCGCATGCTTTATTCTTAGTTTATGCAATAACCGTGATGTTTACAAGAAACTGTCCTACATTACAGGTCAGGTTTCAAACTGTTGACAATAGACGCGTAAATAGATAAGATTATGTTGAAATCTTTATTTTTTTTGGAGGATTGTGTAAGGAATTAACTTGCTTTAATGTCGTGCAGCTTCAGGGGCAGATGGATATGTATGGCTTACTACCTCATCGCAGAATGTGGGGCAACCCAGTCGCTTCCTTGAATACCGTCCCCTCGTTCAGGCCACTAAGGTGTCCGTTTCCACATCTTCTCATGACGTAGCACTCTTATTTATTCCATATCTTTAATTTTTACACTAACTGGTCCAGCGAGTCTTTTTTAGTTAAGTGTGCATATATATGTCTATATTTTCTGGTCTTAACTTTTGTCCAGTCCCATATTTTGTCGATTTATATTGGTATTTAGTTATTCAATGACATGACAAATGATACTCCCTCCGTTCCGGAATACTTGTCGTGGTTTTTTTAGTTCAAAAATTTGAACTAAAACCATGACAAGTATTTTGGTACGGAGGGAGTACATGATTAGGGAGCTGAGTAGTGACGAAAGATGAAATTCAATTGATTATATGATTTGCCACATTGGCAGTAAAGGCGCACGGGTAGTGTTTCTTAAAACTGGGTATGTAATGAGAAATAATTGTTCATTTAGCTGAATTCTTCTCATCGTTGATATAATATAAGCTTTGGATAACTGTTAGTAGTGAATGCATGTTGATGCTTGTTCACATTGTGCAGGCACATCCGATTGGTCAAACATGATCGGTGTTCTAATATGTACGCCTATTAAGTTATTTATCAGTTATACATAGCTTATGCCCCCCGCCCCCCAATGATCTTTTCTTGCACACTTGGTAATTTTGAATTTATGCCTAATAGGATTATGATTTTTCTTTGTAGGTTGAGAATTTCAATACTAGATGATTACTTGGATCCTTTGAAGAATATATGCTGATTCTTGGTACTTGGAGGAGAAAGAAGACAGTTATATGACTGTTTAGAAATTTGTATTCTATTTTTTTTCTAAGTGATGTACTCCTAATTGATGATACTTGCAATGTAATGTAACCGATTGTTCCATTAAATCAATATATCAGTTTCATTTCTACTCCATCGATTTTTAATAAAGTTATACTACCTCTGTTCTAAATGTAAGATGTTTTGGCAGTTTAAACTGCCAAAACGTCTTATATTTAAGAACAGAGGGTGTATCAGGAAGGGTGTACCTTGTACTGCCATTGGAACTACATGTTGTTATAAATGGATTATATATGGTGGTTATTCTATTTCTCAAGCACCAACGCATAGAAGCGTTGTATGAATCTGTTGTTGCCTTGCAACACATTATTTTGCAGGTTACCAACGGATCTATATATGTTGTTGAAGACGTTAGCAACACCACCAACGACAACACATATGAATCCGTTAGTGTAGACCTTACCAACGCTTATATGGACAAACGACAATGCATTGATGCGTTGCTAAAGGGGGGTTCTTGTTGTAGTGGACGTGCTTTCGGCCGGGTTGACCCCTGGCGGGTTGCGCACACTGAGCCATCTCGATGATGTCGGTGCAGGTGTCCAGCTCAGGCTCTGACTCGCTGATCTTGCCGATGAAGACGTGAATTCCGCCAAAGGGGACCCGGTACCCGTAGTCGATTGAGTCGGCCTCGGGGCCCCAGCCAGCGTCGTCGATGTAGATCTTGCCGCGGCGACTCTTAGTCATCCGGCCCACGGCATATCCTTCGATCCCTGAGAAGTTTCCCTTCAAGAACTCAAAACCACCGTGCTCTTAACCTTGTGGTCGTGGGTTCGAGCCCCACGGTGGGCGCCAACTGTCGTGGATTTAACACGGCAAATGCCCTTGGGAAAGGACTTAGGTGTGGAGCCATCGCAACGTAGGTTAGCTCGAAGGGGTTGAACGGGACAAAGGACACAGAGGTTTACCCAGGTTCGGCCCCTCAGAACGAGGTAAAAGCCTATGTCCTGCTTCTAATTGTATTGCTTGAGTATCGATTACAAGGGAGTGATCACGCTTGAGCTAGCTATCGATCTGTTGTTTCTTGAGTTAACCTGCCGCCGGGTCTCGCCTTTATATACACAGGTCGAGGCTCCGGGGCTTACAAGAGTCCAAGCCAGATCACACAACGTGACCAGCTCGGTTTCTAAGTCGCCTTGCCTTGCCAGGCAAGTCACCATCGGGTGGCTCACACCTCCGGGTCTTGGGCCTCCACCAGGCCCGCCTCTTAAGCCGCCGCCTATCTTTATGCTTTGTCTTCTTGGACCTTTCTTGGGCCTTCTTCATAGTAAGTCGCCAACGGTGTAACCCGGCCCCTCCTGGGCGGGTCACACCTCGGAGTCATATCCCCAACACAGCCCATAATGCAATAAATATCAACATAAAAGCATGATGCAAAATGGACGTATCAACTCCCCCAAGCTTAGACCTCGCTTGTCCTCAAGCGAAAGCCGAAGTCGATAATCATGACCACATGTTTAGAGATAGAGGTGTCGATAAAATAAAATACGGACATGAAGGCATCATGATCATCTTTAGAACAGCAACATATATTGTCATATAATTTCTCATGCTAAAGTGAAAATTCATTCACAAGGTAAAGTATGAATCAAAAACTATATTGAAAACCAACAAACTATGATCTTGCTCATTGAAACAATTGCAGTTTATCATAACATTGGAAAGAGTCAATGTGAGAGCTTTTATTTAGCAAGTTCACATACTCAACCATCATTTAATATTTCATAATTGCTAACACTCACGCGATACTTATGAGTTCAAAGTTTCAATCAAACACATAGGAAGATAGGGGCTTATAGTTTCGCCTCCCAACCATTTACCTCAAGGGTAATGTCAACAATAATAGTTTATGAACACCTACATCCGAGTGGATATATATATATCTGGATCTTCCCCAACATATAGTGCTTGCCAAAAAGAGAAAGTATAAAAGGAAAGGTGAAGATCACCATGACTCTTGTATAAAGGTAGGAAGTAAAATAAAAGATAGGCCCTTCGTAGAGGGAAGCAGAGGTTGTCATGCGCTCTTATGGTTGGATGTACAAAATCTTAATGCAAAATAACATCACTTTATATTGCCACTTGTGATAAAGAACTTTATTATGCAGTCCATCGCTTTTATTTCTTCCATATCACAAGTTCGTATAAAGCTTATTTTCCTCACACTAAAATATCATACATATTTAGAGAGCAATTTTTATTGCTTGCACCGATGACAACTTACTTGAAGGATCTTACTCAATCCATAGGTAGGTATGGTGGACTCTCATGGCAAAATTGGGTTAAAGGATTTTGGATGCACAAGTAGTATCTCTGCTTGGTGCAAAAGATTTGGCTAGCATGGGATGAGAAGCAAACTCAACATGTTGGAGGATCCATGACAATATAACTTCTATTCGGATATAAGGAAACATATCCCATTATGCCGTCTTCCTTGTCCAACATCAACCTTTTAGCATATAATATTTTTAATGAGTCCTCACAATCACAAAAGATGTCCAAGATAGTGTATTTATATGTGAGACCTCTCTTTCTTTATTACTTCCTATTAATTGCAACAATGACCAAAACTATGTTTGTCAACTCCCAACCAATTTTATGCGACATACTTCTTATATGTGAAGTCATCACTTCCCATAAGATTATTATATAATCTTTTTATTTCTTTTATTCTCTTATTTTCTCAAGATCATAGCAAGAAAGCAAAGCCTCTACTCAAAACTATTTTTTATTATATAACTCTCGGACTCGATTACATAGAGGGAACACAAAGCAAAACTCGAAACTAGATCATACTAAATTTTTTATTCTACTAAACCAAGATATAACCAAAAGGATTGAACTAAGAAAATGATAAAGGTAAAGATGTGATGGTGATACGATACCGAGGCACCTCCCCCAAGCTTGGCACAAGCCAAGGGGAGTGCCCATACCCATGTAATCAAGTCTATTTTTTCGGAGGTGGTGGTGCAATGTTCTTGACAATAATGCCCTTTAGAATGCGATTCTCCTCTTCAAGCTTTTGATTTTGCTGCTTGAGGTCCATATTTTCCTTTCGGAGTTTACCTGTGACACTTAGAGCGCCATCCACCCATAGATGCATCTTGGCTGCGGGGGAAAAAGCAACACTCTTTTTCATGTTATTATAAGAGATAAACTTAGCACCGGGTGGTTTGACTGAATCAGGCAGGACTGAGCTCGTGAATTCCTCATGCCAGCCATCATGTAGGGGAAGAGCAGTAACTTCTTGATCCTCCTCCATAGCGTCCACTCTTTTCAGGTCGGTCTCTATCTCTTCCTCTGTTGACCTCCCAAAGGGTCCAGCTTCGCTATATGCTCTTGGGTCCGGCATCGGGTGAGAGACACGACTCTCCCCGACCGACTCTTGTGAAGACATCTTGCTCTAAATCTGCTGAAGAAATAGCTCGAAACAAGAACAGAGGATATTGTCGTGGTACGGTGGTCAAAACCTTCTGGAGATTATATAATGAATTTTTACCGTGCAAAAGAAGTATTCTGAGAGAAAATGGAGTTCAGAGGGCACACGAGGTGGCCACAAGCCTAGGAGGCACCCGGGGGGTAGGGCACGCCCCCATGGCTTGTCGCCTCCTCGTGCACTTTTCAGACTACTTTTTATTTTCCTAATTTTTTAAATATTCCAAAATGGAGTAAAATTGCTTTTGGGAAAGTTTTGGAGTCGGTTTACTTACCGTATCACGTACCTATTCCTTTCCAGTGGTTTGGAGCGTTCTGGAAAGTTTCCCTTATGCACTCCTCCGGTATTATGGTGTTAATAATATTGGCTTTCAACATTTATGGGAGTACCTGAGATATAATGTTTGATTCTTTGCCCGTTTACCACATTCGGGTTATTGCCCTCGGTGCTGTTGATCTTGATGGCACCGGAACGATAAAGTTCTTCGATAACGTAAGGCCCTTCCCATTTAGAGAGAAGTTTTCCTGCAAAAAAATTTAGACGATAATTGTATAGCAAGACATGGTCACCTACATTAAATTCATGCTTTTGTATCCTTTTGTCATGCCATCTTTTAACTTTTTCATTAAACAATTTGGCATTCTTATAGGCTTGGGTTCTCCATTCATCAAGTGAGCTAATGTCAAATAACCTCTTCGCACCGGCAAGTTTGAAATCATAGTTGAGCTCTTTAATTGCCCAATAAGCTTTATGTTCTAGTTCAAGAGGTAAGTGACATGCTTTCCCATTTACCATTTTATACAGAGACATACCCATAGGATTTTATAAGCAGTTTTATAAGCCCATAATGCATCATCAAGTTTCTTAGACCAATTCTTTCTAGATCTATTAACACTCTTTTGCAAGATCAATTTTATTTCTCTATTACTTAATTCTACTTGACCGCTAGATTGAGGATGATATGGAGATGCAATTCTATGGTTAACATCATACTTAGCAAGTATTTTATGGAAAGCACCATGAATAAAGTGTGAACCACCATCAGTCATTAAATATCTAGGGACTCCAAACCTAGGGAAAATAACTTCTTTAAGCATTTTAATGGAGGTGTTATGATCAGCACTACTAGTTGGAATAGCTTCTACCCACTTAGTAACATAATCAACAACAACCAAAATATGTGTATACCCATTATAGGAAGGAAAAGGTCCCATATAATCAAATCCCCAAACATCAAATGGTTCAATAACAAGTGAATAATTCATAGGCATTTCCCGACGTCTACTAATATTACCAATTCTTTGACATTCATCACAGGACAAGACAAACTTACGAGCATCCTTGAAAAGAGTAGGCCAATAAAAACCAAATTGTAATACCTTATGTGCAGTTCTGTCTCCAGCATGGTGTCCTCTGTAGGCCTCGAAGTGACACTTGCGTAGGATATGTTCTTGATCATGCTCAGGTACACAATGTCTAATAACACCATCTACACCTTCTTTATAAAGGTGTGGGTCATCCCAAAAGTAATGTCTTAAATCATAGAAAAACTTTTTCTTTTGTTGGTATGTGAAACTAGGTGGTATAAATTTAGCAACAATATAATTAGTAGTCTGCATACCATGGAGTACTGCAAGAAGCATTTATAACAGCTAATTGTTCATTTGGAAAGCTATCATCAATAGGTAGTGGGTCATCAAGAATATTTTCTAACCTAGACAAGTTGTCTGCTACGGGGTTCTCACTATCAATAATATGTAAATCAAATTCTTGTAGCAAGAGAACCCACCTAATGAGTCTAGGTTTAGCATCTTTCTTTTCCATAAGATATTTTATAGCAGCATGATCAATGTGAATAGTTACTTTAGAATCAACAATATAAGATCTGAACTTGTCACAAGCAAACACAACTGCTAAAAATTCTTTTTCAGTAGTAGCATAATTTCTTTGAGCACTGTCTAGAGTTTTACTAGCATAATGGATAACATTTAATTTCTTATCAACTCTTTGTCCTAGAAAAGCACCAACAGCATAATCACTAGCATCACACATAATTTCAAAGGGTAGGTTCCAATCAGGTGGTTGAACAATAGGTGCAGAAATTAAGGCTTTCTTAAGGATTTCAAATGCTTCTAAACTATCATCATAAAAAAACAATTGTAACATCTTTTTGCAAGAGATTAGTAAGATGCCTAGAAATTTCAGAGAAGTCTTTAATAAATCTCCTATAGAAACCAGCATGACCAAGGAAACTTCTTACACCTTTCATATCTTTAGGACACGACATTTTTCAATAGCATCAACTTTAGCTTTATCAACTTCAATACCTCTTTCGGAGATTTTATGCCCCAAGACAATACCTTCATTAACCATAAAGTGGCACTTCTCCCAATTCAAGACAAGATTAGTATCTTCACATCTCTGCAAAACTCGATCAAGGTTGCTTAAGAAATCATCAAAAAAAGTTCTGTAAACGGAGAAATCATCCATGAAAACCTCAACAACCTTTTCACAAAAGTCAGGGAATATAGCAGTCATACATCTTTGAAAGGTAGTAGGTGCATTGCATAAACCAAAAGGCATACGTCTATAAGCAAAGGTACCAAAAGGGCATGTAAAAGTAGTTTTTTCTTGATCCTCTTGTGACACAGGTATTTGGGAAAAACCAGAATAACCATCTAGAAAGCAAAAATGTGTATGTTTTGATAGGCTTTCTAGCATTTGATCAATGAATGGCAGAGGATAATGATCTTTCCTAGTAGCTTTATTTAATTTTCTAAAATCAATTACCATTCTATAACCTGTAACAATTCTTTGCAGAATCAATTCATTTTTATCATTAGGAACAATAGTAATACCCCCTTTCTTAGGGACACAATGAACATGACTTACCCATCTACTATCAGCAACATGATAGATTATACCTACTTCCAGAAGCTTTAATATTTCATTCCTTACCACTTCTTTCATTCTAGGATTCAACCATCGCTGGTGATCAACGACAGGTTTAGCATCAGGTTCCATATTAATTTTCTGCTGACGTAGACTGGGACTAATGCCCTTAAGATCATCAAGATTATATCCAATAGCTGCACGGTGCTTCCTTAGAGTTTTTAATAATTTCTTTTCTTCATGCTCTGAAAGGTTAGCACTAATAATAAAAGGATATATCTTCTTTTCATCGAGATACGCATATTTCAAAGTATTAGGTAATTGTTTAAGATCTAACACGGGATCACTCTCGGGTGGTAGAGGATCTCCAAGAGTTTCAACAGGCAAATTGTGTTTCAAAACAGGCATTTGTTTAAAGAATATCTCATCTATTTCATTTCTTTCATTCATGAACATGTCATTTTCATGGTCCAGCAAATATTGTTCTAAAGGATCAGTAGGAGTCACGGCAATAGAAGCAAGACCAATAATTTCATCTTTACTAGACAATTCTTTATCGCGAGGTTGTCAACAAAATTTGGAGAAATTAAACTCATGAGACACATCCCCGAAACTTACGCTAATAGTTTCTTTCTCACAATCTATCTTAGCATTAACAGTGTTCAAGAAAGGTCTACCAAATATAATTGGACAAAAGTCATCTTGTGGGGAACCAAGAACTAGAAAATCAGTAGGGTATTTTATTTTCCCACACAAGACTTCAACATCTCTAACGATCCCAATTGGTGATATAGTATCTCTATTAGCAAGCTTAATAGTAACATCAATATCTTCTATTTCAGTAGGTGCAAATTCATAATTTCTTGATATAAATTAAAAGGAATTGCACTCACACTAGCACCCAAATCACATAAGCCATGATAACAATGATCTCCTATTTTAACAGAGACAGCATGCATGCCAACAACATGTCTATGTTTATCCTTTTCATCAGGTTTAGCAATTCTAGTAGCTTCATCACAGAAATAATAACATGCCCATCAATATTATCGACCAAGAGATCTTTAACCATAGCGATACTAGGTTCAACTTTAATTTGTTCAGGGGGTGTAGGTGTTCTAGTATAACTCTTACGGACCACAGCTGAAGCTTTAGCATGTTCTTTTATCCTAACAGGAAAATGTGGTTTCTCAATATAAGCAGTAGGAATAACTGGATCAACATTATAAGTAATGGTTTCTTCTTCAGCTTTAATGGGTTCTACTATTTTTACTTCAATGGGAGGATGATATTTAAACCATTTCTCCTTAGGGAGATCAAGATGAGTAGCAAATGATTCACAAAAAGAAGCTACTACCACAGAGTCAAGTCCATATTTAGTGCTAAATTCACGAAAAGCATCGGTATCCATAAAAGATTTAACACAGTCAAACTTAAGGTTTATACCTGACTCCTTACCTTCGTCGAGCTCCCAATCTTCAGACTTGCGTTTAATTCTTTCCAAGAGATCCCATTTGAATTCAATAGTATTCTTCATAAAAGAACCAGTACAAGAAGTATCGAGCATGGATTGATCATTACGAGAAAGCCGAGCATAAAAATTCTGAATAATAATTTCTCTTAAGAGCTCATGATTGGGGCATGAATATAACATTGACTTAAGCCTCCCCCAAGCTTGAGCGATACTTTATCCTTCACGAGGCCAAAAATTATATATATAATTCCAATCACGATGAACCAGATGCATAGGATAAAACTTCTGATGAAATTCCAATTTCAATCGGTTGTAATTCCAAGCTCCAATATCATCACATAGCCTATACCATGTCAATGCCTTTCCCTTCAAAGATAAAGGGAAGACCTTCTTCTTGACTTCATCCTTGGGCAAACCTGCAAGCTTAAATAATCCACAAACTTCATCCACATAGATTACACTACTGGAATCTGCTACTTTGCCATCTGCCAGCTCTTTGCCGTCTGCCAGCGGACGGCAAAGCAGGTCTTTGCCGTCTGCTTACAAAAAACGGACGGCAAAGAACTGACAGACGGCAAAGAACCTGTTTGCCATCAGCCAATTCTTTGCCGTCTGCCAGCAGATGGCAAAGATTCTTTGCCGTCCGCTGGCAGACGGCAAAGAGGTGGGTGTGTCCAGAGGTAGGGATTCACTGTCGCATAACAGACGCGCGTAGCGAAAATCGACCGCCAAAGGAATTCCCTACCCCCTGTTTCTTCCCCGCAGCATCCACTGGAACCCATCTCCTCCCCGCGCCGCCCCCTCCCATCGGCGCCGCCGCCCCTCCTCCCCGCGCTGCCCCCTCCCATCCCCGCCACCACCCCTCCTTCCCGCGCCGCCCCCTCCTCCCCGCACCGCAACCGCCGCCGCCACCGCCACCGCCATCGGCCGGCTCCCCCATCCGCTGTCGGCCATCACCGGTGTAACACCCCCGGTGGTTAGCCACAGTAATCCCATTTTGATAATGCCAAGTCAGCATGATTATCAGTGCATGATCATCATTAACATCATATTGCATTTCAACTCCTAACCTCAAATTCAAAATTAAATGAAAGTGGAAAATAAAAGTTGTCCAACATAGAAACTAAATTGTTCATTAAATAGCAAATAAATCAGAGACAATTCTAAAATAAAACAACATCATTGGAGTTGGGTAAGTGACTCAAACATCTTCAAACAGCGACTAAAAACAATATTTAATAACCATTTATTAAATCTAATTTAGATATGAAATGAGTTTTGCCCAAACTAATTTTAGGTGTTAGGAAAAAAGCACTGGTATTTATGGAACAGGTCACATGTTTTACAAAATTCAATTTGAGCCCTAACTATTTACAAAACAGGGGTATGGATAAATAAAAAGAGAAAAGAAAAGAAAAAGGAAAAGCCCCCCCCCGGCCCAACTGGGCCAAGGCCCAGCCGGCCGGCCCACTCCCTCCCTATATGGCCTCCCCCTGGAGGCCAGCAAACCCTAGCCCACCCCGCACTCTTCCCTCGCTCCTCGCTTCCCCCGACCCGATCCAGATCGAGGGGCGGCGACCCGGCGACCGCGCCGCCCGCTCCCCGTCGCCGTTCGACGCCACCAAGCCGGCGCCCCTTCGCCACCTCGTCGGACGCCAGCCGCCGACGCCCTCGCCTCCTCCCCGGAGCCTGCGCTCGCCGCCTCCCTCGTCGCCGTCGCTGCCCTCCCTCGCTGGACCGCCGAACCCCCGCCCGCCTCCTCGTCCTCCCCCTCAACGGCTAACCCGAGCCTCGCCGGCCCCCGAACCCCGGCAACGAATGTGAGCCCCGCCGCCGCCTCCCTCTCTCTCCCCGTCCCCGTCGCCCGTCCCGGTCGCCGCACCCGGCCGCGCCCTGGCTCGCCCGCCCAGCCGATGGCCGCGCTCCTGCGCCACTTCGTGCCCCCCCGCGTCCTCTTGTGCTCGCCTCGCCGCCGCACGCCTCGCCCGCGCAGCCTCGCTGCTGCCGCTGTTTGCGCCGCCGCCGCGCGTGTACTGCTGCTCCGCGTGCTGCTCGCCGCCCGCGCACGCCGTGCTCGCCAGCTGCCGCCGAGCCCAGCTTGCCGCCTGCGCCAGCGCGCCACCTCGGCGTCGCCCGCCACTCCCCGCGCCGGCGCGCGCCGTAGCCGCGTCGCCGCGCGGGTGCGTGGTGACCCGCTCCATTGGCCGGACCTGTCCGGCCCCGAATGGGCTGGCCGCGGACGTGTCCGCCCCGGGCCACTGCCATGTGGGGCCTGCCCTGGAATAAAAAAAAAAGAATTAAAAGAAATAGTAATTAATTATATAATTAACCTAATTAACTCTGTTTAATTAAACTAACTAATTAATCTGTGATTACTTAGTAAACCCTAATTATCTTAACAGACTGCGATGTCATGCTGATGTCATGGACGTCATGGTGACTGTCAGCAAGACACTGTTTCGGATAATGTTAATTTAAATAATTAATTAAATTCCAGAATTAATAAAAACTTTAGAAAATCATATTAAATAATCCGAACTCAGATCGAAAAACTTTGTACATGAAAGTTGCTCAGAACGACGAGACGAATCTGAATACGCGGTCCGTCGCCCGTCACGCGTCCCTAACTATCCGAACTTGCAACCGTTCCCTCTCTCCTCTGTCCGATAATTCCAAAGACCCGGGAAATATCGTCAGATATTCTCCCGCTCCGTTGTTACGTGTGGTGCTGCGTTAGACTACCCTCGCACCGTGTATCGTATTTGTCATGCTCATGTTTGCTATATATTTATACTGTTTCCTCCCCCTCTTCTCTCTCGATAGCCCCCGACCCCGACGTCGTCCCCGAGACCGACGCAGCTCCGGAGCCCGAAGACACCATAGACGACCTTGCCCTGCCGCCGAGCAACCAGGCAAGCCCCTCCCTTGAGCATACCGAATATCGCCCATTCTAAATTTCTCATGCTTGCATTAGAATTACTGCTGCTGCCGTTTACCTATTCTGATGCATAGCCTGTTCATGTAACCTACTGTTGATAATTACCTACATATCCTAAACTGTTTAGTCTAGGCTGGGTAGAGACCTATCAGTGACCCCACTATCCCGACTGCCGCACTGGATCGTCAGAAGACCCGATCAATGGGATTGAAGACCAGGTCCCGACACCGCACATCACCCCCCTTATGTGTAACGACACTGCAGCGTTACTATCGAGTGCCGAGGGTGAAACCTCTGGTAGCACTTCTGATGTTAACTCTGTAGAGTAGCTATTCGGTCGTGGTCATCGAGGGTGATTCCTCCTTCACCGCTTCGATAACGACGCTGTCCTACAACACCTCAAGTGTGGACCCAGTGAGGGTGATTCCTCCTAGTTCACCTTGACGGATACATCGAGTGGGAATTCAATGAGGGTGATACCTCGGATTCCCTGATGTTATGGACACACGGATACTTGGACCTTACAATGTTACTTGGAAAGGGGGTCGACCCTGAGGGGTACCGCGTGTGATGTGAAGGCGGGTTGCCAGTGTGGTGCCCGAGTGGTGAATACGAGGCGCGGCCGGGCATTCTTGGCCCTTGCCGCAAGTCCTCGAGACGGGGCGACGGGGTCACATTTTCGTGAGTCTCTGCTCGTTACCGCAAGCCCCTAGTCCTAGCGATTTGGATATTTGATCCGAGCAGCTCTGGTCTGATAGCACTAACCATCACGTGGGCATATATGGGCGTTCTGCATAGTAGCATCAGCCGAAAGCTCTGTCAGACGTCTAGTTCAGCCTTGCGGCCGGGACGGACCGGCGCCCCCCTGGTGCCTGGCTTCCCCCTGCACGCAACGACTCGGAGTGCACAGGGCGATGGCCCAAGACCTCTGAGCGCTTAGGATGTAGACCGACGGGGACCTCTCTGCTGAGCTGTAGGTAGGGTTGCGATGTGTCGTTTGGCCGAGGCCGGGCATGACCCAGGAAAGTGTGTCCGGCCGAAGTTAATCGAGCGTGTTGGGTAAGTTGGTGCACCCCTGCAGGGAAGAACACTTCTATCGATAGCCGGTCCTACGGTAAAGGACACTCGGAGTTGTATCCTGATTGATACAATTTAGAACTGGATACCTGTGATGAGACCTGTATATATGGCTCTGGAATTGCTTCTCGCAGGGAGTCGAGAAGGGATCTCAGGACGAGGTTGATGAATGTATGGCTCTGAGATTGCTTTCTTGCAGGGAGTCGAGAAAGGATCTCTGGGTGAGGTTGATATTATTACTGCTACATTATATTGTATTGTTCTACTCTCTTCTACTGCTGCAAGACCGCTGAAGATGCTAGTCTTCGATAGGACTAGGCCTTCTCTCTATTCTGGCATTTCTGCAGCCCAGTCCACATATACAGCCTCCCTTTGAAAATGTTGCATATGTAGTGTAGATCCTTGCTTGCTGAGTACTTCTGAGTACTCACGATTGCTTTGTTTTCCTTTTTCTCCCCATATCAGTTTGACGTGACCAGAGGACGGAGCCCCCTGAGACAGATGCCCCGACGATCGTTACTACTACTACCCAGAGGTTGGATACTACTACGAGTAGACTGACGACCAGGAGTAGGATCGGAGGGTCCCAGGCAGGAGGCCTTCGCCTTTCGATCGTAGTGTTTTATTTTGCCCCGCCTTTCTAAAGGCCTTTCTGTACTTTCTTTTATATCTGTACTCAGATATCTGATGCTTCCGCTGACGCTTGTTCGCAAGCTTATGTATTCGAGCCCTCGAGGCCCCTGGCTTGTAATATAAAGCTTGTATGACTTTATTTATGTTTTAGAGTTGTGTTGTGATATCTTCCCGTGAGTCCTTAGGCTTGATCGTGTGCATTTGCGTGTATGAATAGTGCACGATCGGGCCGGGGGCGTCACAACCGGCGTGGTCCATCCCTATCTCCCCCAATAGCACAAGGCCCTCCGACCATGCCTCTCCCCCGTCGGCGACTCCGCCAGCACCACTGCCCTCCTCTCCCTAGCACCCCTCTGTCGATCCGGTTGACCTCGCCGCCTCCACTATCTAACCTTGCCTCGGCCACGTCCCCGACTCCAGCACCTCTTCCTAGCCCCTCCAAGCTCGCCATGAGCCCACCTGGAGTGTGACGGAGCGACCTGACGCCGTGGAGGCTGTTGCCACTGCAGCCCTGTTATATGCCTCTTATTCGGTGACTTGCCTGTCCCTTTTTTCTCTTTCTCCTCGTCATATCTCTGATGTGTGCTTTCGTAGGTGCCGTTGGCTTTCGTAGGCGCTGGCTGCAGGACCATCTGGATTATGTAAGCGTTGACCATAGAAGGGGCAGGACGTGAACCTGGGGAGGAAAGAGTGGTCACGCACAGCCTTAGTTTGTGCCACAGGTAGTTTCATTAACTCCATATAGCATTGTTAGTTAGGTGTGTAAAAAATGATGTTAACTTGTGAATAATTAACTCTCTTAATTTTAAGCAATATCAAATACGACATGATCGCCACTTTGGCAGATTATTCAATAGACCTTAGATATAAAAGGTAGGTTGATTATTGCAGGCAATAAGTGATATTCGTTGGAGCTTGATATCTGAATATGATACTATTCTATGGTCATATAGGTTTTGAAGTCGTAGTATTTATTTCTAAAATTTTGCATGGATTTTATACTATTTGTTGAATAAGTGGTGAATGCCTATATAGGTGTCCGCACTGCTGCCAAGCCTGCCTACCTGATCTTTTGATTCCAGTATATCTTCAGAAGTCCAATTGCACAAAAGAATGTTGATTCTTGCAGCAGGTGCATGGTTATTCTGTTACCAGATCTACTTATGCTGAATAAACAAATGATAGCTAAGGTACTTCTCCCATCATAGAAAATTCATGTGTATCCTTTCCTTTTTGCTATGTTGGTATACAGTAGATTACATGACCTCATAGTTGATTATAATTAATATGACTAGCTGGCCTTTGCTCCCTTAATGTGTTTACACTTCTTTTGTCGAAAAATAATTATGCCCTTTTTAATCTTCAACAGTCTCCGTCTTACGTAAACAAACAAGGAACATTCTAAAAGGGTAACAAAATGATTGTATAGGTGGAAATGAGCAAGGACTGGCAGATTTTTGTTCATAGCATAAAGTTGTTTTCCTTCGAATAATGAAGTATCGGATTTGTTTTCTTGAGTTGGATTGACATTTATTGTTGTACCATGCACAAAAATAAAGCTTCAGTGTAAATCAATTTTTTGGTCAATCAATTAACCTTGATGTCTTTTTGAAACTTCTGGATTGTCACATTAATTGGTTGGTTAATTAATGGTAATGATTTTTATTGAAGAGGAGGAATTTGGGCTGGCTGAGCCTAATACACTGAAGGATGCTGATTCACGTTTGGGTTCTAACTGAAGTGTAGATATGTACATTGTTCAGTTTTAGTAGTACACTTTATTGCACCATAGTGGTAAACATGGGCCAAAATAGGACATTCTTTAATCGTGAGGCGAGAGTATCAAAGTTTTAGAGTATAATTTTTATTTACTATCTGTGTTCACCTGCAGATCATTTTATTTTATAATCATGACATGACTCTCGATTTTGGCTGCGTGTGTTGTTCATTGCCCAGGAAAGGCAAGGATGTTCGTGTTGCTGCTTCTTCCGGAGAGGCGGTTGGCTATCTGCTTTCTGTAGTTCCAGATCTCTCAAGATATGTATTACTTGGACGGCTAAGATTTATAGATTCTATAAATCAAATTAGGCGATTCAATTCACCAAAGGCGTGTGGACGTACTTCTGCACAGCGAACTCAACCACCACTTCTAATTTTGTTTGAAATTGGATAGATCGTTTTGGAACATTAGACGATTTGCTCAGTATACTTCTCTACGTTTCTTATATGCAAAAAGTACGGGTTTGTTTACTTCGATCTGTTCTTTCAATTTTATGCTCACCCACTGATCCACATCTTAGAAGCAGAAACTTCTCCGTTCTGATGGAATTTATTTGATAGTGTTGTTGCAGACTTGGAGGTATATGCATTCAGGAGGTCAAGAAGATGACACCATAACCGTATTTATTTCAAGCGACATGGGAGATCAAAAAAATGATATGCTGAAGTTAACCTCTTAGGTGGTTTTCTTCATTTGTTTCTGCTTGGTTAGTTTTAATGTCCTTCTTTTGTTAGATGTACTATATAATTACGAACATATTTGTGTTGATTTTTTTACATTAATGCATCTGTTTTATGGAGCTGGAACTTGCTTAGGAAGAGCTAGCTTTTATGTAATTAAGAGCTAATTTTTGTAATTCGTTGACTGAATCCAACATATACTAAACTGTAGTTCATATACATGTTATACATACACGTGCAGTAACTAGATAAAGAAGCAAAAATATGACCTTGCACACATGTATTTCCATTCTCATATAATGGAATATATACTAAAGGAAAGAATCATGTTATATGCTACAGATTCATGTTGAAAGTGTGTAACCACTTTGCCGCAATTCCTCCTACAGAATCATGTTATATACTAAAGGAAATACTGATGCCATGATTTAGACTCAAAAGAGAATAATTTCAGTGATCCATGTCCTTCATGTCGAAGAGAAAAGATATTTATCATTTATAATGTCCTTGATATATAATAACCATGCATGATTCCATGTTGTATTTTTGGGAATATATGTGTGTGTGTGTGTGTATGTTTGAATTTCTGTGAAAATGAATTGATATAAGAAAAAAAGAAAAAAGGGGCTATATAGCCACTTTGCCGTCTGCCAGCAGACGGCAAAGCTCTTTGCCATCTGACAGCAGACGGCAAAGTGGCCATGTGGCAGCAGCTTGTGCAACCTGGGCTGACCTATTTGGCCTCTTTGCCGTCTGCTTGCAGACGGCAAAGAAGCAAAGGTCTTTGCCGTCTGCCAGCAGACGGCAAAGAGCTGCTTCTTTGCCGTCTGTCAGCAGACGGTAAAGAAGCAAGCTCTTTGCCATCTGCTGGCAGACGGCAAAGAAGCAGCTCTTTGCCGTCCGCCAGCAGACGGCAAAGAAGCAAGCTCTTTGCCGTCCGCCAGCAGACGGCAAAGCGGCCTTTACCGGCATCAGCTTTGCTGGAGTGTTTGCCGTCTGCTAGCGGACGGCAAAGCCTTTGCCGTCCGCCAAGCATGCCTTTGCCGTCTGCTATGGCAGACGGCAAAGCAGCTGATTCCAGTAGTGTTAGATGCAAATCAGGATGTAGTATTCCATCTCCTGCATACGGATTAGCTAGCAGTTTCTCTATCATACCCGAAGGAATTTCATAATAAATATTTTCAGTAGGTGCAGTAGGTTGAGGAGAAACTCTTTGCTCTTCCGGTCAAGGTGAAGATACCCCGAATAAGCCCCTCAAAGGATGACTTTCCATAGTGACAAGTGACGATAAATTTCAGCACGTAATATAAATGTTTCCTTACCAAATTCCATTTACCAAAGGCGCTTCACTCCCCGGCAACGGCACCAGAAAAGAGTCTTGATGACCCAAAAGTATCGGGGATCAATTGTAGTACTTTCAATAAGTAAGAGTGTCGAACCCAACGAGGAGCAGAAGGAAATGATAAGCGGTTTTCAGCAAGGTATTTTCTGCAGGCACTGAAATTATCGGTAACATATAGTTTGGTGATAAGATAATTCGTAACGGGTAACAAGTAACAAGTGTAACAAAGGTGCAGCAAGGTGGCCCAATCCTTTTTGTAGCAAAGGATAATCCTGGATGAACTCTTATGTGACGACCCTGGCTTAATCGTGCACTAACCATACACGCAAATGCACACGATCAAGCCTAAGGACTCACTTGAAGATATCACAACACAACTCTAAAACATAGATAAAGTCATACAAGCTTTATATTACAAGCCAGGGCCTCGAGGGCTCGAATACATAGCTCGATGGCATACAAGTGTCAGCGGAAGCATCAGATATCTGGGTACAGATATATTATAGAAATAGAGATAGGCCTTTAGAAGCCGGGGGAAAATAAAATACTACGATCGAAAGGCGTAGGCCTCCTGCCCTGGACCCTCCGATCCTACTCGCCGGACGGGTAGTAGTAGTAGTCGTCGACTGGGACGTCTGGCTCAGGGGCTCCGTCGTCTGGCGGCATCATATGGATATGGGGAAAAAAGAAAGTAAAGCAAACGTGAGTACTCATCCGAAGTACTCAGCAAGCAAGGATCTACACTACATATGCAACATTTTCAAAAGAGGGCTGAATATGTGGACTGGGCTGCAGAAATGCCAGAATAGAGGGGGAAAGCCTAGTCCTATCGAAGACTAGCATCTTCAGCATCTTCATCCATCTTGCAGCATTAGAAGAGAGCAGAATAACATAATGTAAAGTATAGCAATATCATCAACCTCGCCCAGAGATTCTTCCTCGACTCCCTACGAGAAAGCAATCCCAGAGCCATACTATCCATTCCATCTCAAGTCATGTTCTAGTTGTACCGATCGGGATACAACTCCGAGTGTCCGTTACCGTAGGACAGGCTATCGATAGAAGTTTTCTTCCCTGTAGGGGTGCACCAACTTACCCAGCACGCTCGCTTAACTCCGGCCGGACACACTTTACTGGGTCATGCCCGGCCTCGGCTAAGCAACATGCCGCAACCCGACCGAATACCTAACAGAGAGGTCAGCACGCCGGACTAAACCTATGCACCCGGGGGTCTTGGGCCTTCGCCCCGGGAACTCCTCCACGTTGCGAACGCGGCCGAAAGCAGACCTAGCAACTCCTTAATACAAGCGCGGTTACGTAACCAGTCCAATTCAGCGCGCGCCGCTCAGTCGCTGACGTCCATTAAGCTCCGGCTGAAGTATACGACGCAGAACGCCCATACTATGCCCACGTGATGGTTAGTGCTATCAGGCCAGAGGCCCCTCGGATCAAATATCCAAACCATTTAGTGGTTTAGGATCACGCGGAAACGAGCAGAGACTCACGATCGATGTGACCCCATCGCCCCGTCTCGAGGACTTGCGGCAAGGGCTAGGAATGCCCGGCCACGCCTCGTGTTCAACTCTCGGGTACCCTCCAGGTACACCCGACTCCACATCACTTCGCAATATGCTCGCGCGGGTACCCCTCAGGGTCGACCCGTCTTTAGTATCATGTTTCAGTGTCAAGTCATAGTATCCAAAGTATCTGTGTGTCTGACACCAAGGGGGAACCCTGAGGAATCACCGTCGACGGAATCCCACTCGATGTTATCATCAAGGTGAATGAAGGAGGAATCACCCTCGAGGTCCACACTTGAAGCGTTGCGCGACGATGCTGTTATCGGGGGTGGTGTAGGAGGAATCACCCTCGCTTACCATGACCGGTTAACTAACCTACAAGGTTATCATTAGAAGTGCTGACGAGGTATCACCCTCGACACTCGACGGTAACCCAGTAGTGTCGGCAACTAAGGGGGAAGTGATGTGCTGTGTCAGGGTATGGTCTTCAATCCTGTTGATCGGGTCTTCTGATATCTAGCGGGGCAGTCAGGATCAAGTGGGCTCTCTGTCGGGTCTCTACCCAGCCTATTCTAAACAGTCTAGGATAACCAGCAAGGTAGCAAGGCATGTTACAATAAACAGGCTATGCAGCAGATATAGGAAACAGTAGCAGTAGCAGTTCTAATGCAAGCATAAGAGAGAAGAGAATAGGCGATATAGGCATGCTCAAAATGGGGGTGCTTGCCTGTCTGCTCGACGACAAGGGCAGGGTCATCAGCTGCGTCGTTTGGCTCCTGAGCAGCGTCGACCTCGGGAACTACGTCGGCGTCGGGGTCTACCGAGAGAGAAGAGAGGGGAAGGAAACAAGTAAATACACAGCAACGTTGCAATTCTGGGCATGCTATGTCTATGATGCAGTGCAGGGTTGCCTGAAGTATGCCTAAGTCATTTTAGTCATTATAAGGTTAAAGTGGTATTTATTTACCGGTGATTAGGCACTATTCATCTACCGGAATCGGCTCAGAGTTACGAGTTCATCTACGTAGGGGGTTCCGACAAGGAAACAGACGGCACGATCAGACTCGTCTCGTCGTTCTGAGCAAGTTTCATGTTTTAACTTTTTTGATCTGAGTTACGGTTTAAAAGTTATGAATTTTCGAAGTTTATTTGATTTTCTGGAATTAATTTTATTAACAGAATGAATTATGACGTCAGCATGACGCAAGGATGATGTCAGTAGGTCAACTGCGGCTGACCAGGATGATGTCTAGTGGGACCCACATGTCAGTCTCTGTTTAGTCTAACAGTGGATTAATCTAATTACTAGAGTTAATTAGAGGTGTGGGCCCCATATGTCAGTGAGTCATTTAGTTTATCTAATTGATTTTAATTATTAAAACGTTTTATTTAAACTAATTACTAGCGGGGCCCACATGTCTGCTACAGGGGGTGAACAGTGCCCGCGTTGACCGTGGTCAACGCGGTCAACTGAGGCGCTGAGGCCCACTAGCAGCCTCACAGTGGTGGGGCCCACCTGTGCCACGTCGGCGGCGGCGCCGGAGCGACGCCGGCGACGTTAAAACACGGCGGCGATGCACTGGAGTCGTCGGAATTCGTCTACAGGGCGCCGTTGGGCGCGCGCGACCCCGCGTTCGAATGGGCGGAGCAAGCTGCATCGATCTGCAGTGGTGGCGAAAGCTGCGGTGGCCGGAATCATCGGCGGCGAGCTCGTGAGCGGGCGCCGGTGTTCGGGACCGATCGGAACCGGGCCTAGGAAGGACGGGGAGGCACGTGCGCGTGCTTGTTGGACTCGCAGGAGCTCCAGGAGCTCGAAGCTAGGCCCGGACGAGCATGACGGTGTCTGTGGCCGCGGCGGCGAAGTGCACTGCGGCGACCAGAGCTCGGCAATGACGGCAGCTAGCTACAGAGCGCTAGGGGACCAACGAGGAGCAGCAGGGGAGGAGAGGCTCACCGTGCAGCACTCACGTAGGCCCTCGACAGTTTTGTAGCAGCAGAGACCGTCAGAGTCGGAGAAGATCACCGGAGATCTGAGGAGGAAGACGATGATGGTGCGCTTGGTGCAGAAGGTCCCGGCTCCGCCCGGTGGCACTGATCGACGCAGCGTTCGTTGGCGGAGCTGTCTGGCACGGAGAGGCGACGCGAGGGCGACGGTGGCCGCGGTTGGAACGAAGGTGCGGCGGCGATGGCGCTCGGCCAGAGAGGGGAAAGGGAGAGCGAGCGCTGGGGAGAGGGAGAGAAGTGGTGCGGCGACCTGGGGGAATGAACGGGCGAGGCCTTATCCTCCTGCTGGCGCTGTAGCGTCGGTGGCCGTCGCCGTGTCGGCCTGCGGCCGGCGAGCGCGAGCTCAGCCATAGCGGCGGCGACACGCACAGGAGAGAGAAGGAGGAATGGGCCAGATGGGCTGGCTCCAGGCACTGTGCACTAGTGGCAATGCACAGTGGCCTTTTCTTATTTTCCTTTCTCTGTTTTCTATTTTCTTTAATTCTTTTCTGTTTTGTATTAGTTAGGGCACTTTTGCATTTTTGTAAAGTATGAGAGTTGTCCCCAATATTACAATGCAATATTCCCTTCCACCAAAAATTGGTTTGGGCAAATTTGGATTTCATTAGAATCTGAAATGAATTTTATTTGGTTAAATAATTCTGTTTTGGTGCTGTTTCATATTGTTTGAGTCACTTATCTAACTCCAACTATTTTAATGATGGTTTTTTAAATGTTCCTGGATTATTTGCCAATTAATGAACATTTTTCCAACAGTGTTTGATCAACTTCATATTTCACTTATGAATTTGAGTTGATTTTCAGAATGGAGTTGATTTGCTTTGGTTAATCACTATGTTTAGGCACTGCAAATGATATGACTTGGCATTATTAGCAGCTGATCACAGTGGCTATTACACAGGGGTGTTACAAGTTCTCCTCCTCTAAAAGAAATTCTAGTCTCGAGAATTTAGGAGGTAGAAGGAAAGAGGCCAGGATATTCTTCCCGAAGATGATCCTCGCGTTCCCAGGTGGCTTCATCTTCAGTGTGATTCGACCACTGCACTTTCAGGAACTTGGTCGTCTTCTGACGAGTTCGACGTTCAGCTTCATCAAGGATGCGGATCGGATGCTCCTTTTAAGACAAATCATCTTGCAGTTGAAGCATCTCGTGATCCACTGTGCGGTGCGGAGATTCCTTGAAGCATTTACGAAGTTGCGACACGTGGAAGACATCATGAATATGAGAGAATTGCGGTGGCAACTCCAATTTATAAGCCACCTGTCCACGTCTGGCAACTATGCGAAAAGGTCCAATATAGCGAGGAGCTAGCTTGCCCTTGATTCTGAAACGACGGGTGCCCTTCATAGGAGTGACACGAAGATAAGCTTGATCACCTGGTTGATAAGTCAGACCCCATCGCTTGCGATCATAGTTGCTCTTCTGGCGGTCTTGAGCCGCCTTGAGATTTTCTCGGACAATTCTGACTTGTTCTTCAGCATGTTGAATAATATCCAGTCCAATGAGAGGTCGTTCCCCAGTTTCTGACCAATTCAGAGGGGTTCAACATTTACGTCCGTATAGCACTTCGAAGGGGGCCATTTTCAAGCTGGCTTGATAGCTGTTGTTATAAGAGAACTCGGCATACGGGAGAGATTCCTCCCATTTCTTACCGAAGGATATAACACAAGCTCGAAGCATATCTTCAAGAACTTGATTAACGCGCTCAACTTGGCCTTGGGACTGAGGATGATAAGCTGAACTCCATGTAATGTGAGTCCCCATAGCTTCTTGAAAGCTTTCCCAGAACTTGGACGTGAAAAGACCGCCACGGTCCGAACTAATCTCCTTCGGAATACCGTGGAGTGAAACGATTCTGGAGATATACAGTTCTGCTAGCTGGCTAGCAGTGATAGTCTCCTTGACAGGCAGGAAATGAGCAACCTTGGAAAGCTGGTCGATGATGACAAGAATAGCATCGTGACCTTTCTGAGACTTGGGTAGACCAGTAATGAAATCCATTTGCACCTTATCCCACTTCCACAAAGGAATAGGGAGTGGTTGAAGAATTCCAGCAGGCTTTTGATGTTCTGCTTTCACGCGACGACATACGTCACATTCAGCAACATAACGAGCAATGTCCTGCTTCATTTTTGACCACCAGTACCTCTGTCAAAGATCGCGATACATCTTGGTACTACCCGGATGGATAGACAGCGGTGTATCATGAGCCTCCTTCATGACCTTGTCAGTCATAAGCTTGAAGCAAGGTACTACGATGCGGTCTTTGAAATATAATGTTCCATCTTCAGCAACTGAGAAATCCCGGTACTTATCAAGGTGAAGCTCTTTCTTCATCAGGTCAATTTCAGCATCTTTGGCTTGCGCTTCTTTAACAGCCTTTTGAAGGTCTGGTTGTACCACATGGTTATTAAGAGAACCCTGGGGAACAATTCGCAGATTCAGCTGAGTCAGTTCTGCATAAAGACGAGGTTGAGCTCGCCTAACCATGAGGTTGTTGCCATATGACTTGCGGCTCAGGGCATCGGCCATCACGTTAGCCTTGCCCGGGGTATATGAAATACCGCAGTCATAATCCGTAATTGTTTCTAACCATCGTTGCTGACAGAGATTAAGATCCGGTTGGGTGAACAAGTATTTCAAACTCTGGTGATCGGTATAAATCTCACACCGATACCCAGAAGGTAATGTCGCCATAACTTCAATGCATATATCACTGCAGCAAGTTCAAGATCATGCACTGGATAATTTTCTTCATGTGGACGCAATTGATGTGAAGCATACACAATTACTCTTCGTTCTTGCATTAGGACATAGCCTAAACCCTGACGAGAGGCGTCGCAGTATATGACAAAGTCCTTGCGAGAATCAGGAGGAGCAAGCACTGGAGCAGAAGTAAGATTGTCCTTGAGGGTTTGGAAACTTTCCTGACACTTGTCTGTCCACTCAAACTTAACGCCTTTGTGGAGCAGATTAGTCAGGGGCTTGGCGATCTTGGAGAAGTTCTCGACGAATCGGCGACAATAACTAGCTAGACCGAGATAGCTTCGGACTTGCTTGGCATTCTTTGGAGGAGTCCAATCAAGAATGGCCTGAACACGCTCCGGGTTAACTGCGATACCATCCTTGGAAATCACATGTCCAAGG
The DNA here is from genome assembly GCA_011799875.1 of Thinopyrum elongatum. Classification (NCBI taxonomy): domain Eukaryota; kingdom Viridiplantae; phylum Streptophyta; class Magnoliopsida; order Poales; family Poaceae; genus Thinopyrum; species Thinopyrum elongatum. The sequence continues at coordinate 116,548,941 of CM022303.1, read as the reverse complement.
TAGGTCACTTCAGGAAACCAGAATTCACATTTGGAGTACTTGGCATACAACTTGTGCTCTCGAAGCCTCTCCAGAACAAGGCGAAGATGTTCGGCATGTTCTTCCTTATTCTTCGAATATACTAGAATATCATCCAGATATACCACGACGAATTTGTCGAGGTAATCCATGAATATATAGTTCATCAGACGGGAGAACGTAGCTGGAGCATTCATCAGACCAAATGACATGACGGTGTATTCATAGGAGCCATAGCGTGTAACGAATGCAGTCTTTAGAATATCCTCTTCACGGACACGGATTTGATGATAACCCAACCTCAAGTCGAGTTTAGAGAACACCGAAGATCCAGCAAGTTGATCATATAAGTCATTGATCCGGGGAAGCGGATATTTATTCTGAATGGTTGCCTGGTTGATAGGACGGTAATCTTGGACCAACCTATTCGTACCATCTTTCTTCTTGACAAAGAGAGATGGTGCTCCCCAGGCAGAGGAACTGGGGCGGATGAAGCCCTTCCTTAGTGATATATCGATTTCTTCCTTAAGCTCAATAAGGTGATGCGGTGGCATCTTGTAAGGACGCTTCGCAATAGGAGTGGTGCCAGGCTTCAAGTCGATGACGAACTCGACAGCTCTAGCAGGGGGTATTCCTGGAAGTTCTTCTGGAAAAGCATCCGGGAAGTCACAGACAACTGGGATGTTCTCGATCCCCTCAAGCGGAAAAACATTCAACGCGTTCAAGGCATAAATCTGAGCCTCAGCGTTCTGAGTGATATGAGCTTGATAATTCACTATCTCATTCGATGGGTGCAGGAGATGTACAACTTTAGTGGCACATTTGATTGAGGCGTAGTGAGCCTTCAACCAATCCATTCCCAAGATAAGATCAATCTTGGAAGATTTCAGGATAATGGGAAACGCCTGAAAATTCAAGTTGTGAATCTCAATAGTGACTTCGGGACTGAATTGGGAGGCTTGGCACTGGCCCGCAGGAGTGTTTACTGCTAATGGTTGGTGTAGGCTGTCACACTTAACGCCATGCATGAATGCAAAGTCTTCCAACATGAATGAATGTGATGCTCCTGAATCAAATAAAATAGAAGCTGGTACTGAATTAACAGGAAGTGTACCCATAACGGTATCTGGTTGATTCGGAGCTTCAGACATGTTGATGTGGTAGTACTGCCCACGACCATAAGAAGGTCTGGCATTGTTGTTGCGTTGCTGAGGAATACCACGGCCAATACCACGACCAGCAGAGGGAAAAGCCAACTGATTCTGCTTCTGAGAATAGTCTCTAGCACGGTGACCTGGTTGGCCACACTTGAAGCATAGTCCATTGTCAGGACGAGGTGCAGGAGCTCGAGGTGCTAGAGCTGGCAGAGGCTGCCTCGGTGGTGGAGGAGGCAGACGTGGTGCAGCATAAGAGGGCCTGTTCACTAGAGCTGCTGGACGGTACATGCTTTGAGGTATCCAGATGCGGCACTTCTGGGAAGACGAGCCCGAAGATGAGCCCGCCTCACGGGTGTGTCTGGTTGCTTCCTTGTGTTTCTTCAGACCAGTTTCAACCATGATAGCCTTATTCACCAAGGTGGCGAAATCATGATAATTTTGGACAAGCAGAGCTAACTGAATATCATGATGCAGCCCTTCACGGAATTTCTCCTGCCTTCAATCATCAGTGGGAATGTCCTCTTCAGTGTAGCGAGACAAGTCAAGAAACTCGCGCTGATAAACTTCCACAGACTTGTTGCCCTGAATGAGGCTACGGAACTCGGCCTTCTTCCGGGCTATGACAGCTTGGGGAATGTAGCGGGCACGGAAAGCAATCTTGAATTCTGCCCAGGTGATGACAGTACCAGGTGGTAGGGTCTGTCGGTGAGTGGCCCACCATTGTGTTGCGGGACCCTTCAGAAGGTATGTCGAAAAGGTGACATAATTGGCCGGGGCGACATCAGCAGACTCCATCTCATTGGAGATGTCACGCAGCCAGTCATCGGCATCCAGTGGGTTGACTGTGTTGCGGAAGAACGACGGGTTGAGCCGCATAAATTCTGGCAAGGTGATGGAAGGTGGCGGCTGGTCGGCATTGGGACGGGGGAATTGTTGCATAATCCCCGTCATGAACTGACGGTTGAGTTCAAACTGTTGCATCATTGCTGCCATATAGTCAGGCGGTGGCGGCGGAGGTGGATTGTTATCACCCATCCTGCTAAGTCAACAGGGGTAGTTTCGCAGTAGCCACGGCGAGTGTTTAGTAACAAACATGATGTACCACGACGGAATGCAAGTAGTACAACAGATGCTTAATAATAGTCATTAAGTCATACAGATCCATACAGAGTCGGTTACATTCGGGCAGCAAAACGGCGCAAATTCAAAAGCTAGACATGCTAGGCGGCGCGCAGGCTCGCGGTAAGGAAGTACACAACGAGACATAGCAAAGGCTACATCAACGTCGGAGAAAACCACTGAAACGGGGTAGCTGCAAGTGCGGACGACGGACGTTCATCGCAGAAGGATCCTGTGCTCCATGTGCACTCTGATGCAGAACCCGGTCTCGAGCTGAAAGAAGAGGTCCACGTGCAGGCGTGTGACCTCCCACTGCAGGCCAATCGATCCCTGATGGCATCTCGGTCCTGCTCGGGTAAAGAATGTGCTCCGGATGTATCCCTGCACGAACAACTGGTAGCAACTGCGTCATAGCCTCGTAGAGTCGTGCTCGAGTGGCAAACAACTCGACAGCAAGTGCGTGAACGGTGCGATCTAGAGCCTGAGTATAGTGGATCAGAACTCGCTGATCATAGCGACGGGGCTCGTACGGGGCACAAACAGCTGTGTAGAATCCAGTAGCATCTCCAACAGGGGCATACAGAATGTACCGATACTCAGAGGCATCCAAGTCAGCACTGAACTGTCCTCAAAGGCGTGCAACAGCAGAGTAGGCGGCATCATGGACTGCCATCTCAATCGTCACGCCGATACCGTGAAAACGGTGTAGCTTAGTGTCGGAGTCATCCTACTGATCGTAGATGCGAACTTCAGCGTAGTACTGCTCCTGGTTGAACTCACGATAAACCTCGTAGACCATATACTCGGGGCACCAGCGGTATCCCAGCCTGATCAAGAGGGCGATCAGAACAGCTGGAAACCCACGGACGTCTCGAGCCCAGGTGCGAAGCACAAGCTGCGTCGTAGGACGAGGGGGAAACAGACGGTCCATCTGAAACAAGAAGTTCAGGGTTGTCATATGACGATGAGAAATATATATCAGACTTCGGAAAGAAAGGTTAAACAAAACAATGGAAAGGAAAATGATTATCAGACTAATCAGATCAATGACACGGAAATCGAACTGAATCCAGCTCTCCGGATGAATGGAATTAACGAGATCCTAAGTGTCGGTGTTAGTAATTTTATTAAACCCAAATAGAAGAGAGGTTAGAGTCCCAGAGTAAAGATCGAGGAATAAAAGATCCTAATACCACCCAGTTGGCGACGTGGGCCCGTAAGCCACACAGCCAAGTTAGTAAAATAGTTTTCGACCTCTAGACTCAACTTCGGCCAAGGATTTGGATAGGGGGATTCCTAGAGGCAGTCGGCTCTGATACCAACCTGTGACGACCATGGCTTAATCTTGCACTAACCATACACGCAAATGCACATGATCAAGCCTAAGGACTCACTTGAAGATATCACAACACAACTATAAAACATAGATAAAGTCATACAAGCTTTATATTACAAGCCAGGGCCTCGAGGGCTCGAATACATAGCTCGATGGCATACAAGTGTCAGCGGAAGCATCAGATATCTGGGTACAGATATATTACAGAAATAGAGATAGGCCTTTAGAAGGCGGGGGAAAATAAAATACTACGATCGAAAGGCGTAGGCCTCCTGCCTTGGACCCTCCGATCCTACTCCTGGTCGTCCATCGGCTCCTCATAGTAGTAGTACTCGCCGGATGGGTAGTAGTAGTAGTCGTCGACTGGAACGTCTGGCTCAGGGGCTCCATCGTCTGGTGGCATCATATGGATATCGGGAAAAAAGAAAGTAAAGCAAACGTGAGTACTCATCCGATGTACTCAGCAAGCAAGGATCTACACTACATATGCAACATTTTCAAAGGAGGGCTGAATATGTGGACTGGGCTGCAGAAATGCCAGAATAGAGGCGGAAAGCCTAGTCCTATCGAGGACTAGCATCTTCAGCATCTTCATCCATCTTGCAGCATTAGAAGAGAGCAGAATAACATAATGTAAAGTATAGCAGTATCATCAACCTCGCCCAGAGATTCTTCCTCGACTCCCTACGAGAAAGCAATCCCAGAGCCATACTATCCATTCCATCTCAAGTCATGTTCTAGTTGTACCGATCGGGATACAACTCCGAGTGTCCGTTACCATAGGACAGGCTATCGATAGAAGTTTTCTTCCCTGCAGGGGTGCACCAACTTACCCACCACGCTCGCTTAACTCCGGCCGGACACACTTTACTGGGTCATGCCCGGCCTCGGCTAAGCAACATGCCGCAACCCGACCGAATACCTAACAGAGAGGTCAGCACGCCGGACTAAACCTATGCACCCGGGGGTCTTGGGCCTTCGCCCCGGGAACTCCTGCACGTTGCGAACGCGGCCGAAAGCAGACCTAGCAACTCCTTAATACAAGCGTGGTTGCGTAACCAGTCCAATTCAGCGCGCGCCGCTCAGTCGCTGACGTCCATTAAGCTCCGGCTGAAGTATACGACACAGAACGCCCATACTATGCCCACGATGATGGTTAGTGCTATCAGGCCAGAGGCCCCTCGGATCAAATATCCAAACCATTTAGTGGTTTAGGATCACGCGGAAACGAGCAGAGACTCATGATCGATGTGACCCCATCGCCCCGTCTCGAGGACTTGCAGCAAGGGCTAGGAATGCCCGGCCACGCCTCGTGTTCAACTCTCGGGTACCCTCCAGGTACACCCGACTCCACATCACTTCGCAATATGCTCGCGCGGGTACCCCTCAGGGTCGACCCGTCTTTAGTATCATGTTTCATTGTCAAGTCATAGTATCCAAAGTATCTGTGTGTCTGACACCAAGGGGGAACCCTGAGGAATCACCGTCGACGGAATCCCACTCGATGTTATCATCAAGGTGAATGAAGGAGGAATCACCCTCGAGGTCCACACTTGAAGCGTTGCGCGACGATGCTGTTATCGGGGGTGGTGTAGGAGGAATCACCCTCGCTTACCATGACCGGTTAACTAACCTACAAGGTTATCATCAGAAGTGCTGATGAGGTATCACCCTCGATACTCGACGGTAACCCAGTAGTGTCGGCAACTAACGGGGAAGTGATGTGCGGTGTCAGGGTATGGTCTTCAATCCCGTTGATCGGGTCTTCTGATATCCAGCGGGGCAGTTGGGATCAAGTAGGCTCTCTGTCGGGTCTCTACCCAGCCTATTCTAAATAGTCTAAGATAACCAGCAAGGTAGCAAGGCAGGTTATAATAAACAGGCTATGCAGCAGATATAGGAAACAGTAATAGTTCTAATGCAAGCATAAGAGAGAAGAGAATAGGCGATATAGGCATGCTCAAAATGGTGGTGCTTGCCTGTCTGCTCGACGACAAGGGCAGGGTCGTCAGCTGCGTCGTCTGGCTCCTAAGCAGCATCGACCTCGGGAACTACGTCGGCGTCGGGGTCTACCGAGAGAGAAGAGAGGGGAAGGAAACAAGTAAATACACAGCAACGTTGCAATTCTGGGCATGCTATGTCTATGATGCAGTGCAGGGTTGCCTGAAGTATGCCTAAGTCATTTTAGTCATTATAAGGTTAAAGTGGTATTTATTTACCGGTGATTAGGCACTATTCATCTACCGGAATCGGGCTCGGAGTTACGAGTTCATCTACGTAGGGGGTTCCGACAAGGAAACAGACAGCACGATCAGACTCGTCTCGTCGTTCTGAGCAAGTTTCATGTTTTAACTTTTTCGATCTGAGCTACGGTTTAAAAGTTATGAATTTTCGAAGTTTATTTGATTTTCTGGAATTAATTTTATTAACAGAATGAATTATGACATTAGCATGACGCAAGGATGACGTCAGCAGGTCAACTGCGGCTGACCAGGGTCAAACCTGACATGTGGGTCCAGTGGGACCCACATGTCAGTCTCTGTTTAGTCTAACAGTGGATTAATCTAATTACTAGAGTTAATTAGGGGTGTGGGCCCCATATGTCAGTGAGTCATTTAGTTTATCTAATTGATTTTAATTATTAAAATGTTTTATTTAAACTAATTACTAGCAGGGCCCACATGTCAGCTACAGGGGGTGAACAGTGCCCGCGTTGACCGTGGTCAACGCGGTCAACTGAGGCGCTGAGGCCCACTGGGAGCCTCACAGTGGTGGGGTCCACCTGTGCCACGTCGGCGGCGGCGCCGGAGCGACGCCGGTGACGTCAAAACACGGCGGCGACGCACTGGAGTCGTCGGAATTCGTCTACAGGGCGCGGTTGGGCGCGCGCGACCCTGCGTTTGAATGGGAGGAGCAAGCCGCATCGATCTGCGGTGGTGGCGAAAGCTGCGGTGGCCGGAATCATCGGTGGCAAGCTCGTGAGCGGGCGCCGGGGTTCGGGACTGATCGGAACCGGGGCTAGGAAGGACGGGGAGGCATGTGCGCGTGCTTGTTGGACTCGCAGGAGCTCCAGGAGCTCGAAGCTGGGCCCGGACGAGCACGACGGCGTCTGTGGCCGCAGCGGCGAAGTGCACAGCGGCGACCAGAGCTCGGCAACGACGGCAGCTAGCTACAGAGCGCTAGGGGACCAACGAGGAGCAGCAGGGGAGGAGAGGCTCACCGTGCGGCACTCACGTAGGCCCTCGACAGTTTTGTAGTAGCAGAGACCGTCGGAGTCGGAGAAGATCACCGGAGATCCGTGGAGGAAGACAATGACGGTGCGCTTGGTGCAGAAGGTCCCGGCTCCGCCCGGTGGCACTGATCGACGCAGCGTTCGTCGGTGGAGCTGTCTGGCACGAAGAGGCGACGCGAGGGCGACGGTGGCCGTGGTTGGAACGAAGGTGCGGCGGCGATGGCGCTCGGCCAGAGAGGGGAAAGGGAGAGCGAGCGTTGGGGAGAGGGAGAGAAGTGGCGCGGCGACCAGGGGGAATGAACGGGCGAGGCCTTTTCCTCCTGCTGGCGCTGTAGCGTCGGTGGCCGTCGCCGTGTCGGCCTGCGGCCGGCGAGCGCGAGCTCGGCCACAGCGGCGGCGACACGCACAGGAGAGAGAAGGAGGAATGGGCCAGATGGGCTGGCTCCAAGCACTGTGCACTAGTGGCAGTGCACAGTGGCCTTTTCTTATTTTCCTTTCTCTGTTTTCTATTTTCTTTAATTCTTTTCTGTTTTGTATTAGTTAGGGCACTTTTGCATTTTTGTAAAGTATGAGAGTTGTCCCCAATATTACAATGCAATATTCCCTTCCACCAAAAATTGGTTTGGGCAAATTTGGATTTCATTAGAATCTGAAATGAATTTTATTTGGTTAAATAATTCTGTTTTGGTGCTGTTTCATATTGTTTGAGTCACTTATCTAACTCCAACTATTTTGATGATGGTTTTTTAAATGTTCCTGGATTATTTGCCAATTAATGAACATTTTTCCAACAGTGTTTGATCAACTTCATATTTCACTTATGAATTTGAATTGATTTTCAGAATGGAGTTGATTTGCATTGGTTAATCACTATGTTTAGGCACTGCAAATGATATGACTTGGCATTATTAGCAGCTGATCACAGTGGCTATTACACAGGGGTGTTACATCTTATATAAAGCAAAGTGCTCCCGAGGACACATGGGAATTATTGTCAAGTTAGTTTTCATCATGCTCATATGATTCACGTTCGTTACTTTGATAATTTGATATGTGGGTGGACCGGTGCTTGGGTGCTGTCCATACTTGGACAAGCCTCCCGCTTATGATTAACCCTTCTCGCAAGCATCCGTAACTACGAAAAAAGAATTAAGATAAATCTAACCATAGCATGAAACATATAGATCCAAATCAATCCCTTATGAAGCAATGCATAAACTAGGGTTTAAGCTTCTGTCACTCTAGCAACCCATCATCTACTTATTACTTCCCAATGCCTTCCCCTAGGCCCAAATCATGCTGAAGTGTCATGTAGTCGACGTTCACATAACACCACTAAAGGAAAGACAACATACATCTCATCAAAATATCGAACGAATACCAAATTCACATGATTACTTATAACAAGACTTCTCCCATGTCCTCAGGAACAAATGTAACTACTCAAAAAAGCATATTCATGTTCAAGATCAGAGGGGTATTGAATATCATTAAGGATCTGAACATATGATCTTCCACCAAATAAACCAACTAGCATCAACTACGGAGAGTAATCAACACTACTGGCAACCTACAGGTACAAATCTGAGGTTTTGAGACAAAGATTGAATACAAGAGATGAACTAGGGTTTGAGAGGAGATGGTGCTGGTGAAGATGTTGATGAAGATTGACCCTCCCTCGATGAGAGGATCGTTGGTGATGACGATGGTTTTGATTTCTCCCTTCGGGAGGGAAGTTTCCCCGGCAGAATCGCTCTGCCGGAGCCCTAGATTGCTCCTGCCCAAGTTCCGCCTCGAGATGGCGGCGGTTCATCCCGAAAGCTTTCTTCTTATTTTTTCTAGGTCAAAACCTTTCATATAGTAGAAGAGGGGCACCAGATGATGTCCAGGGGCCACAAGCCCTTAGGGCATGCCCTCGGGGGTAGGGCGCGCCCCCCAGGCTTGTGGCCACCTGGTGGGTCCCCTCTGGTAGTTTCTTCGCCCAATAATTTTTATATATTCCAAAATAATTCTCCGCAAAATTTCAGGACTTTTGCAGTTGTGCAGAGTAGGTATCTCAGATTTGCTCCTTTCTGGTCCAGGATTCCAGCTGCCGGCATTCCCCCTCTTTGTGTAAACCTTGTAAAATAAGAGAGAAAAGGCATAAGTATTGTACCATAAAGTGAAATAACAGCCCATAAAGCATGATGCAAAATGGACGTATCATGGAGCAATCTCAGCATCCTCAGCAGAGCTTCGCTAAGCAATCCGAGAGAGAGAGGAACTACGAGGGAGAGGAAGGGCTGCGCCGAGGCATGAATGGGTGCAGCTGTCCTCCCTCTCCACCTCTATATATAGGGGGAAGGGAGGAGGGGTGGCTCCCTAGGGTTTCCCCTAGGGTGAGGGCGGCGGCCACCAAGGGGGAGGCGCCCCCTAGGTGCCTTGCCTCCCAAGCAAGGGGGGGCTGCCCTAGGGGGGCGCCCCACCCACCTGGCTGAGTGGGCTAGGGTTTGGGGTGGTGCCCAGCCCCTTGTGGGCTGGTGTGCCCCCTTCCCTTGGCCCATGAGGCCCCCAACACTTGCCGGGGCCCCCCGAAACTCTTTTCGGTCTTCCGGCGATAACCCGGTACCTCCCGAAACACTTCTGGAATCTGGTTCCCTTCGTCCTATATATCAATCTTCACCTCCGGACCATTCCGGAGTTCCTCGTCATATCCGGGATCTCATCCGGGACTCCCAACAACCTTCGGTCACCAACATAATAACTCAACTATACTTAGATCGTCACCAAACGTTAAGTGTGTAGACCCTGCGGGTTCGAGAACTATGCAGACATGACCGAGACACCTCTACAGTCAATAACCAATAGCGGGACCTGGATGTCCATATTGGTTCCTACATATTCTACGAAGATCTTTATCGGTCGAACCTCGATGCCAAGGATTCAGCTAATCCCATATGCAGTTCCCTTTGTCCATCGGTATGTTACTTGCCCGAGATTCGATCGTCGATATCTCCATACCTAGTTCAATCTTGTTATTGGCAAGTCTCTTTACTCGTTCCGTAATACAAGATCCCATGACTAACTCCTTAGTCACATTGCTTGGAAGCTCATTGTGATGCTGCATTACCGGGTGGGCCCCGAGATACCTCTCCGTCATATGGAGTGACAAATCCCAGTCTTGATCCATGCCAACTCAACAGACACCCTCGGAGATACCTATAGAGCATCTTTATAGTCACCCAGTTACGTTGCGACGTTTGATACACATAAGGTACTCCTCCGGTGTTAGTGAGTTGCATGATCTCATGGTCATAGGAACATATACTTGACATGCAGAAAACGATAGCAATAAGCTAGATACTATCATATGCTACGCTTATATTTTGGGTCTTGTCCATCACATCATTCTCCTAATAATGTGATCCCATTATCAAATGACAACTCATGTCTATGGCTAGGAAACCATAGCCATCTTTTATCAACGAGCTAGTCCGGTAGAGGCTCACTAGGGACATGTTGTTGCCTATATATCCACACATGTATTTACGTTTCCAATCAATACAATTATAGCATGGATAATAAACGATTATCATAAACAAGAAAATATAATAATAACCACTTTATTATTGCCTCTAGGGCATATTTCCAACAGATCCCGGCCCTTGCTGGCGAGAGGGCTTTGTTTCTAGATGTTTCCTTGAGTTTTTTAGGGTTTGTGTCCTACTCAGTAAGGCGAGATGGCGACGGCTCCCTGAAGATGGAATAAGGTTCTCCCTGCATTTGGATTGAAGTTGTAGTAATGCTACTTGTTCATCAACATAAACTTGATTACCAATAAAGGTTTCTGAAACCTCCTTGAGTCGCCCATCCAAAAGATGGCCGTGAGTGTTGAATATATGCTTGCGTCAGAGATGATCCTCTAAAAATATAGACCGTTGAAATCATAAAAACTTCACCATAATTTCGTGGAAAGGTTCCAACTTTACAAAAAAGGAAATATTATTGATCCGACTGTCCCTTTTTCTTAGGGTCACTTTCTTCTACATCCATTTCCTGTGTGCAAATCTCAAAGCGATCCATGTGGCAATCCATGTTCACTCCATGCAACTTTTTGAGCGAACTACACTAATGTTTGCTCCCCATGGTAATATGAGCGAATGACATGACCCCATTCTTATCCCTTAAACCCTCCCCCACAAATCACATTCACGTGGTAATTTGTGTATCTAGAGCATGACCATTTTCAACTGTTTTCTCTGATGTAGCATGTCAAACCACTTCTTCCAACATGTCAATTCACTGGTAGAAAAAGGGCCATTTGTCCCGGTTCCAGAGGCCCATTTGTCCTAGTTCTGGAACCGGGACTAAAGGGTCGGGACTAAAGCCCAACACCTTTAGTCCCGGTTCGCTTACGAACCGGGACAGATGTGCCTCCAACCGGGCTACCAACCGGGACCAAAGAGCATCCACGTGTCAGCAGCTCAGGAGCTGGGGTTTTTTTTTGAAAGGGGGGAGGGTTTGGGGGTTTTGTAGGGTTAATTTAGGGGTTTCATATATTGTGTTAGCTAGCTAATAGCTAGAGAGAAGTGTCCTCTCTTATCTCCGTGCTTGGTCGACGCTACGTACTATACGTATAGAGAGGACTCGACACGCTAGCTAGTAAGCAAATGAAGGAAACCATTAAGTACACAAGATCGTCATGAACATATACAGAGAGAAGTGATCGACCTCCTCCTTCTCCGAGAGATTGGTCGAACAACAAGTTTTCGTATATCTATCCGACGCTACTAGCTACATATATACAATATAAGATCCCTAACATCTGATGTCAAGTTCCACATGGTATTCTCCGGCTGGATTGATGACGTGGTCAAGAAAGAATCCCGCCAATTCCTCTTGAATTGCCTTTATGCGATCTTGTGGTAGGACTTCATCCCGCATCTGTCAAATCTAATTTGAAGAAGGGGGTCAATACATATATATGAATGAAACTCAACACAAATGATGGTAATAAAATAAAATTGTGAATATTATTGCTTACGCACTTCATATTGTTTTTCAGAGTAGCCCCGCTTAGAGGTCGTCGCGTTGTAGATGTACTCGCAAACGTAGTATCCACAAAAATTATTCCCGCCTTCCTGCCACAACCACTTTACGAGAAATAGAGGTCAATCAAACTGATAATCAAGCATTATAAATGGTATTGATGAAACTAGCTAGAATCAATGGGAGATGCGCGGAACTAGCTAGTAGTACTTACTTTCGGGTGTGTAAATCGCAGCTCCCCCGGCAGTCCTGGAGCTTCTGCGGTGAACAGTTTCCAAACCCTGCGAGACAACTAAAATAATTACTTGACATCAGGAAATGAACAAAGTTGCCGATATGGTGCGATAATGATCGATTGAACTTACTTCTGGAGCATTTCAGTCATGTCCGCATACTCCTTGGGATCTTTTCGTCTTGAGTCTAAGACGGTTACTAGTCCCTGCTCAAGCTTAATCTCTAGGAGAATAAAGTGGAAGCTGCGCACGCATGCATAACTCATCAATTACATTACTATAACCTCGAGTAATAAGGGAAACCGAATATGCACAAGACAGTAACACTCACTTGAAGTTGTAAGGAAAGAGTATTTTATCTTTGTTTTGATTTTTAAGCAACGATTGTAGCAAGTTGGCCTCGGTTTCTTTCGCATTATATTTAACCGTTTATTCATCTATGAGATTTGTGTTAATGAACCCAATATCATAGATTTGTGCATTTCTGCATTCGACGATCTTCAATCTGCATAATATAGTGAGGATAATTATATATACATGCAATGAAAGAACTGAGCTATATATAGAGACTTAATTACAGAAGTATAGTACTTACAGACAGTAGCAAGTCATGATTATTTTATCGAGGTCCTTTTGATTGAAAAACTGGAAGAACTCCTCAAATGGAACAGACAACAGATCAATTCCAACGAGGTCGTGCTCCTCTTTAACTCTCAGCGTCAAAATATCCTTCCCAGACTTGCAGGTGTCCATGTACCACTTATGGAATCTTCGCATCATCGTTGTTAGAGGAGGATCACCAGGTCTGACGAGAGGCTTCCCGTACTGGTATTTGTGTTCGTCCACCTCCATTGTATCAAAATGTGCATCGTCAGGCAGGTAATCACCAGGATTGGTACCGGGCAGCATCCCCGGCAGATTTGCGACGATATTGCTAGACACCTTGAGCGGGGGGCACGATTGGTTTGCCTGTTCGCCGAGCTAGGGAATTTTTTTCCCACTTCTTCGTTCTTGTAACCTTTTGTCACTTGAAGTAGTTCCTGACCGGTGCGCTCCTTCCACTGCCTTTTTAAGAGCGCGGACATGGTTGTCATCCGGCGGAGGCGGTGGTGGTCGCTTCAGGTTCTTCACAGTGCGCTTCAATTTCACCGGATCCATCTTCTCCTCCGGAGGTGGATTTTTCTTTGCAAAAAAGTCCCTCACTTGGGCTTCACAGATCTCTGCATTTTCCTCGTCGGTCATCTCGTATGGTAACTTCTCTAGAGGCGTGAGAGTCGGACCGAATCTATATTGCCTCCCGCCTCTGGCTGTACTGCTAGACGCCGGAGCAGCCGGAGCGGTTGCGGCTGCCTTCCTTCGTTGCTTACGAGGCAGAGTGCTACGACGCGCCGGAGCAGCCGGAGCGGCGGCGGCTGTCTTCCGCTGTTGCTGATGAGGCGGAGAAGGAGGCGGGCTACTCGGACGCGCCGACGCAGGCGGAGAAGGAGGCGGAGTGCCGCCACGCGCCGGAGCAGCCGGAGAAGGAGGCGGACTGCCCTTATCACTCGCCGGAGGAGGAGGCGGAGTGCCCTGACTCACCGGAGGAGGAGGAGGAGGCGTCCAGTTCGGAAGGTTGATGAGCTCCTTCCACCATAGACATGGAGTCTTCAGAGCAAGACCCAGCTGAGTCTCCCCTTCACCGGTAGGGTGGTCAAGCTCGAGCTCCTCAAATCCCTCCGTTATTTCATCGACCATCACAACAGTATAGCCTTGTGGAATCGGAAGGCAGTGAAAAGTTGCACCGGGTTGAGGAGGTGCAATAGAGCCGACAGCCGCCTTGACTTTGAGGTGCTGCCATTGCGTCATAAGGTGGTAATCTTGAGCCTCCGTGATAGCATCCACGGGGTAGCTGGGAGCCGTGAAGTCAGGCTGCTGAAGGAGCTCGATGGAAGCCACGCTGCTTCTCCGCTGAGATGGTGGGGTAGCTTCTGGGGTAGCTCCGGCAGGTCGCTGGCTTTGAACTAGTAGTGCTTGTTCCTCTAGCGCTCGTACCCTTGCATTCAGCTTCTGCATTTCGGTCTGCTCCACTTTCCTCCTCCTCTCCCGGGTTTTGTAACCGCCTGCGCTGGGAAACCCAACCTTCCACGTAACGGAGCCTGCCGTGCCTCGTGTTCGTCCTGGGTGCTCAGGATTCCCGAGGGCCTGTGTGAGCTCGTCGTTCTCTCTATCGGGAACAAACGTCCCTTCCTGCGCTGCGGCGATATACTTCTGAATCTTCTTGACGGGTATTTCAAGTTGCTCCTTCGTCCAACGGCACTTCCCTGTTTCAGGGTCCAAGGTTCCCCCAACCCCGAAGAACCAAGTCCTTGAATGGTCTGGCCAGTTCAATGTCTCTGGTTCGACCCCTTTATCAAGCAGGTCCTTCTCAGCCTTGTCCCACAACGGCCGGGCTTTGAGGTAGCCACCTGACCCCGTGCGATGGCGATGCTCCTTCTTTGCAGCATTTAACTTGTTTGTCGCTGACATCTTCTTACTCTTCTCCGATGTCTTGTGGGCCACAAATGCGGGCCAGTGATCTCTTATCTTCTCAAATCGGCCGGTGAATTCTGGAGTCTTCCCTTTGTCGACAAACGTTGATTTCAACTCATTCTTCCACCTCCTGAATAGATCTGCCATCTTCTTAAGAGCACGAGCCTTGACCAATGGCTCTATAACTGGCTTATCCGGATCCTCCTCTGGCGGTAGGGTGAAATTTGCCTTCAGTGCTGTCCAAAGATCATCTTTCTGTCTATCGTTGACAAAAGACACTTGAGGGTCTTCGCTCTTAGGCTTATTCCATTGGTGGATGCTGATCGGGATCATGTCCCTAACAAGAACCCTGCACTGAGCAGAAAATGCTTCCTTGGTCCGGCTGGGTTAAATCGGTTGGCCATCGCCCTTGATTGCTGTGATCGTGAACCTTTCATCCTGGCGCAACCTTTTCTTCGGGCCTCGTCTCATTACCGAAGTTTGGCTCGATCCGGAGGGCTAGAAAAGAAGAAAGAAGAGAGTTAATATGTGTACATACCAAAACAATTAATGCATCAATTAGCTAGTCAGCACAGGCTTAATTAATATATATACCTCGCCAGACTTTGCAACATCTCCTTCCTCCGTTCGCTCACCGGAGCAGTCATCACGGTCTCCTTCTTCCACCGGCATTCCATCCCCGGAGCCATCATAATCATGTCCTTCCACCTCCATTGTTCGATCACCGGAGCCTGCTTCACCCTCTCCTTCCAGACCATCGGTGTCGTTGAGAAACGACAAGACATCACCTCCGCCGAGGATTATGTCCCCCAACAACTGTTCTGCTTCGATGTCTCGGTGCTCCATAGTTTCTGCAAATATTACAACATGGCAATTAATATACAAACATGACAGATGGATATATTAGTGCAAACGTAGACCTAGCTAGCTCGACGCTTGTACGGTTTGGGGTGGCCTCGACAACGCTTCTAGGGTTTGGGGTGGCCTAGGCAACGCTTCTTGGGTTTGGGGTGGCCTCGACAACGCTTCTAGGGTTTGGGTCGGACCGCCTCTCTCATGAATGTCCGACGTCCGGACCGACAAGGGATTTAACAAAATGACGCCATTCTGGATGTGCAGAAAATGGTCCATATTTTTCCTGATCTCATCTACCCTTCTATATGTCACGTTGTCTAGTGTCAAAGAATTCAAGAAAACCATGACTTCATCATTAGCCGGAAATGACAGGCGTAAAATGGTACGAAGCTCTTCAAAGTTGTTTTGGAACGGAGTTCCCGATAGAATAATTCGCTTTTTGGTACAAAGTTCAGCAAGAGCCTTCCAAATATCGCTATTTGGAAGGCCTTTGCTGAAATTCGTACCAAAAGGCGAATTATTCTATCCGGAACTCCGTTCCAAAACAACTTTGAAGAGCTTCGTAGCATCATACGCCTGTTACTTCCGACTAATGATGAAGCCATGGATTTCTTCAATACTTTGACAGACAACGTGACATATAGAAGAATATATATATATATAGATGAGATCAGAAATTTTTTGGATCAACTTGTGCACATCCATAATGGGGGCATTCTTGATAAATCTATATATGTCAAAATTCAAACTTTGATATATGATCAAACTTTGACATATGATCAAATGTTGCATATGTCAAAATTCAAACTTTGACATATGATCAAACTTTGATATATGATCAAATGTTGCATATGTCAAAATTCAAACTTTGACATATGATCAAACTTTGATATATGTCCACCGCGATATAAAATAATACATAGACTTGTTCAGGCGAGAGGGGGTTGATCGACGTCCCTCCTCATGTCGAAGTTACCGGAGTTATCTTCTAGTGGTTTGGGTGGCCTCGAGAGTTTGTTGGGTAGGGGCGGGAGGGGGTAGGAGATCGACAACGCTTTTTTTCCAGGGTTTGGGTGGCCTCGAGAGTTGGTCGCCCGGTATATCGAGAGGGGGTGAACATTTTACCTTAGTAACTTAGAAAAAAAATGTTATCGGGGAGGTGGTATATCGACCCCCCCCTCATGTCGAAGTTATCAGGGAGGGGCTATATCGACAACGACATACATATAGCCACATACATATAAAAAAATGTTATCGGGGAGGGGGTATATCGCAAACTTTGACATATGATCAAACTTTGATATATGATCAAATGTTGCATATGTCAAAATTCAAACTTTGACATATGATCAAACTTTGATATATGTCCACCGCGATATAAAATAATACATAGACTTGTTCGGGCGAGAGGGGGTTGATCGACGTCCCCCCTCATGTCGAAGTTACCGGAGTTATCTTCTAGTGGTTTGGGTGGCCTCGAGAGTTTGTCGGGTAGGGGCGGGAGGGGGTAGGAGATCAACAACGCTTTTTTCCTAGGGTTTGGGTGGCCTCGAGAGTTGGTCGCCCGGTATATCGAGAGGGGGGGTGAACATTTTACCTTAGTAACTTAGAAAAAAAATGTTATCGGGGAGGGGGTATATCGACCCCCCCCCCCCTCATGTCGAAGTTATCGGGGAGGGGCTATATCGACAACGACATACATATAGCCACATACATATAAAAAAATGTTATCGGGGAGGGGGGATGGGGGGTATATCGACAAACTTTGACATATGATCAAACTTTGATATATGATCAAATGTTGCATATGTCAAAATTCAAACTTTGACATATGATCAAACTTTGATATATGTCCACCGCGATATAAAATAATACATAGACTTGTTCGGGCGAGAGGGGGTTGATCGACGTCCCCCCTCATGTTGAAGTTACCGGAGTTATCTTCTAGTGGTTTGGGTGGCCTCGAGAGTTTGTCGGGTAGGGGCGGGAGGGGGTAGGAGATCGACAATGCTTTTTTGCTAGGGTTTGGGTGGCCTCGAGAGTTGGTCGCCCGGTATATCGAGAGGGGGTGAACATTTTACCTTAGTAACTTAGAAAAAAAAATGTTATCGGGGAGGGGCTATATCGACCCCCCCCCCCTCATGTCGAAGTTATCGGGGAGGGGCTATATCGACAATGACATACATATAGCCACATACATATAAAAAAAAGTTATCAGGGAGGGGGTATATCGCAAACTTTGACATATGATCAAACTTTGATATATGATCAAATGTTGCATATGTCAAAATTCAAACTTTGACATATGATCAAACTTTAATATATGTCCTTTTTCCTCTCCTTCTTTTTCTTCTTTTTCCTTCTTCCTTCTTCCTAGATAAAACTTTTCTAAAAATGTAAATTTTGCATATATAAAAGTTTTTCTTCTTCTTCCTTCTTTCTAGCTAGATATATAAAACTTTTCTAAAAATGTAACTTTTGCTATATAAAACTTTTTTCTTTCTTCTTCCTTCTTCCTAGATATATAAAACTTTCTAAAAATGAAACTATCCTAAAATGCACTAAATAAGAGAACATACATAGATAATTTTCTAAAAATTTAACTTTTGCATATATGAACATATATACACAGAGAACATATATACATATATACATTTTTCTAAAAATGCAAAAAACAAATCATCATCTACATGATCAAAAAATCTGAAAAAAAGAGGACATATAATCATATATACACACATACATATAATCTGAAAAAAAATCATCATATATCTTAAAAAAAACAGGGGAGGAGATGGCCGGCCGGACCGAACGTGGCGGCGGCGTGGTCGGGGCATGCCGGGGGCGCGGGGCGGCGTCGGGGCAGGGGCGCGGGGTGGCCGGCGTCGAGGCAGGGGCCACGGGGCGACGACGACGAGGCAGGGGGCGATGGCGACGAGGCAGGGGCGGCCACGGGGCGACGACTACGAGGCAGGGGCCATGGGGCGGCCGACGACGAGGCGCGGGGCGATGGCGACGAGGAGCGGGCGGCGACGGCGAGCACGGGCAGCCTGGCGGCGTCGATGAGCTCGGCGTCGTCGGGGGGTAAATGGTCGATGAAAACTGAAAAATTCCTAAGTCCTGCTTATATACACAGAGCATTGGTCCCGGTTCGTGGCACCAACCGGGATGAATGCCCCCCTTTGGTCCCGGTTCGTGCCACCAACCGGGACCAAAGGTCTCTTTTCAGCAGCCCAATGGGCGGGAAACAGAGGCCTTTGGTCCCGGTTGGTGGCACTAACCGGGACCAAAGGAGGGCATTCGTCCCGGTTTGTGCCACGAACCGGTACCAATGCATCCCTTTAGTCCTGGTTTGGTGTCACCAACCGGGACCAAAGGCCTTGTGCTGCGCGCGGCCAAAAGTTTAGTCCCACCTCGCTAGTTGAGAGGGGCGCGGAGTGGTTTATAAATCCCACTGCCGCTGCCCTCTCGAGCTCCTCTCAAATGCAGGCTTACGGGCCTAAACTGACTTTGCTGTGCCTGTGGGCCTACTGGCCCTTCCGCGGGCCTGAATCCTGGCCCGTGGTTGGGTTTCTAATCGTATTCAGGCCATGGTGGCCCAGTAGGTGGCATTTTTTTCTATTTTTTTCCAGTTTTTCTGTTTTGTTTTTTTCTTTATTTATTTTCTTTTATTTTTTAATTCTTTTTGCTTTTAGGTAATAAATATTATAAACTTTCTGTTAGTGCCATTAGTTTTCCAATTCGAATAGTTTAAATTTGAATTCTTTAAAATTTGTGTGAATCACTAGTTTGTGATTAACTTTACTATAAAAATAGATTTTTGAGTGATTCTTTTTACTGCTTTTTAAAATTACTGTGTTTTATCATTATATTCAAAAATAGTTTTTGTTATTTTAGTTTCTAACAAAAAAATATTTTTGCTTTTTGTTATTTTTGAGTGATTCACACAATTTTTTTTCTATTTTTTTCCAGTTTTTCTGTTTCGTTTTTTGCTTTATTTTTAAATTCTTTTTGCTTTTAGGTAATAAATATTATAAACTTTCTATTAGTGCCATTAGTTTTCCAATTCGAATAGTTTAAATTTGAATTCTTTGAAATTTGTGTGAATCACTAGTTTATGATTAACTTTACTATAAAAATAGATTTTTGAGAGGGTTACGGCAAAAACTGGATGCACTTCGTGTACAAAATGGACAATCTCTTTCGAAGTATGAGGGTTTCGGACGAAAACTCATCTGTTAAAAAGGGATTTCATTTTTTTGAACTTATTTGAACTCCAGACTTTTTGTGTGCTCAAAATGAACCATTCAAAGCAACATCATCAATTTTCAACCCTTTCTGAGTTCATCTGTTATTTCTCATGCATTTTTACTGATTTTTTTGAGCTAAATGACCCTGAAATTGAAAAGCACTTCAAATGAACTCTGAAGAGGTTGAAAATTGGCATGATATCATCATTTCACCCACATAGCATGTGCTAAAAAGTTGAGAGGATTACGGCAAAAACTGGATGCACTTCATGTACAAAATGGACAATCTCTTTCGAAGTATCAGGGTTTCGGACGAAAACTCATCTGTTACAAAGGGATTTCATTTTTTTGAACTTATTTGAACTCCAGACTTTTTGTGTGTTCAAAATAAACCATTCAAAGCCACATCATCAATTTTCAACCCTTTCTGAGTTCATCTGTTATTTTTCTTGCATTTACTGATTTTTTTTGAGCTAAATGACCCTGAAATTGAAAAGCACTTTAAATGAACTCTGAAGAGGTTGAAAATTGGCATGATATCATCATTTCACCCACATAGCATGTGCCAAAAAGTTGAGAGGGTCACGGCAAAAACTGGATGCACTTCGTGTACAAAATGGACAATCTCTTTCGAAGTATCAGGGTTTCAGACAAAAACTCATTTGTTACAAAGGGATTTCATTTTTTTGAACTTATTTGAACTCCACACTTTTTGTGTACTCAAAATGAACCATTCAAAGTAACATCATCAATTTTCAACCCTTTTTGAGTTCATCTGTTATTTTTCATGCATTTACTGATTTTTTTGAGCTAAATGACACTGAAATTGAAAAGCACTTCAAATGAACTCTGAAGAGGTTGAAAATTGGCATGATATCATCATTTCACCCACATAGCATGTGCTAAAAAGTTGAGAGGGTTACGGCAAAAACTGGATGCACTTCGTGTACAAAATGGACAATCTCTTTCGAAGTATCAGGGTTTCGGACAAAAACGAATCTGTTACAAAGGGATTTCATTTTTTTGAACTTATTTGAACTCCAGACTTTTTGTGTGCTCAAAATGAACCATTCAAAGCCACATCATCAATTTTCAACCCTTTCTGACTTCATCTGTCTTCACTTTTTCTTCGCTTGTGTCCTTTGCTTATTGCGCCGTAACCATGGATATTCTTCATCGCTTAACAAGATGCTTGGGTCAGCCTTGACTTTGAAGGGAGGAATTTCATGAAACTTTTCATAATCTTCAGACATGTCTGTCTTACCCTCCACTCTCACAATGTCTCTTTTCCCTGAAAGAACTATGTGGCGCTTTGGCTCATCGTATGATGTATTCGCTTCCTTATCTTTTCTTTTTCTCGGTTTGGTAGACATGTCCTTCACATAGAAAACCTGCGCCACATCATTGGCTAGGACGAATGGTTCATCTGTGTACCCAAGATTGTTTAGATCCTCTGTTGTCATTCCGTAATGTGGCTCTACCTGTACCCCGCCTCCTGACAGATTGACCCATTTGCACTTAAACAAAGGGACCTTAAAATCATGTCCGTAGTCAAGTTCCCATATGTCCACTATGTAACCATAATATGTGTCCTTTCCCCTCTTGGTTGCTGCATCAAAGCGGACACCGCTGTTTTGGTTGGTGCTCTTTTGATCTTGGGCGATCGTGTAAAATGTATTCCCATTTATCTCGTATCCTTTGTAAGTCAATACAGTCGAAGATGGTCCCCTGGACAATGAGTACAGCTCATCAGAAACAGTGTTGTCACCTCTGAGACGTGTTTCCAACCAACTGCCGAAAGTCCTGATGTGTTCACATGTAATCCAGTCATCACACTGCTCCAGGTGTTTGGAGCGCAGAATGTTCTTGTGTTCATCGACATACGGGGTCACCAAGGTAGAGTTCTGTAGAACTGTGTAGTGTGCTTGAGACCAAGAATGCCCGTCCCTGCATATTATTGAGTCCCCTCCTAGCGTGCCTTTTCCAGTCAGTCTCCCCTCATACCGCGATTGAGGGAGACCAATCTTCTTAAGGTTAGGAATGAAGTCAACACAAAACCCAATGACATCCTCTGTTTGATGGCCCATGGAGATGCTTCCTTCTGGCCTAGCGCGGTTACGGACATATTTCTTTAGGACTCCCATGAACCTCTCAAAGGGGAACATATTGTGTAGAAATACGGGGCCCAGAACGACAATCTCGTCGACTAGATGAACTAGGACATGCGTCATGATATTGAAGAAGGATGGTGGGAACACCAGCTCGAAACTGACAAGACATTGCGCCACATCACTCCTTAGCCTTGGTATGATTTCTGGATCGATCACCTTCTGAGAGATTGCATTAAGGAATGCACATAGCTTCACAATGGCTAATCGAACGTTTTCCGGTAGAAGCCCCCTCAATGCAACCGGAAGCAGTTGTGTCATAATCACGTGGCAGTCATGAGACTTTAGGTTCTGGAACTTTTTCTCTGCCATATTTATTATTCCCTTTATATTCGACGAGAAGCCAGACGGGACCTTCATACTGAGCAGGCATTCAAAGAAGATTTCCTTCTCTTCTTTGGTAAGAGCGTAGCTGGCAGGACCTTCATACTGCTTTGGAGGCATGCCGTCTTTTTCGTGCCAACGTTGCAGGTCCTACCGTGCCTCTGGTGTATCTTTTGTCTTTCCATACACGCCCAAGAAGCCTAGCAGGTTCACGCAAATGTTTTTTGTCACGTGCATCACGTCGATTGAAGAGCGGACCTCTAGGTCTTTCCAGTAGGGTAGGTCCCAAAATATAGATTTCTTCTTCCACATGGGAGCGCGTCCCTCAGCGTCATTCGGAACAGGTAGTCCGCCGGGACCCTTTCCAAAGATTACGTGTAAATCATTGACCATAGCAAATACGTGATCACCGGTACACATGGCGGGCTTCTTCCGGTGATCTGCCTCGCCTTTGAAATGCTTGCCTTTCTTTCGACATTGATGGTTGGTCGGAAGAAATCGACGATGCCCCAGGTACACATTCTTCCTGCATTTGTCCAGGTATATACTTTCGGTGTCAGCTAAACAGTGCGTGCATGCGTGGTATCCCTTGTTTGTCTGTCCTGAAAGGTTACTGAGAGCAGGCCAATCATTGATGGTTACAAATAGCAACGCATGCAGGTCAAATTCCTCCTGTCTGTGCTCATCCCACACACGTACACCGTTTCCATTCCACAGCTGTAAAAGTTCTTCAACTAATGGCCTTAGGTACACATCAATGTCGTTGTCGGGTTGCTTAGGGCCTTGGATGAGTACTGGCATCATAATGAACTTCCGCTTCATGCACAGCCAAGGAGGAAGGTTATAGATACATAGAGTCACGGGCCAGGCGCTGTGATTGCTGCTCTGCTCCTCGAAAGGATTAATGCCATCCGCGCTTAAACCAAACCATACGTTCCTTGGGTCACCTGCAAACTCAGCCCGGTACTTTCTCTCGATTTTTCTCCACTGCGACCCGTCAGCGGGTGCTCTCAACTTCCCGTCTTTCTTACGGTCCTCTCTGTGCCATCGCATCAACTTGGCATGCTCTTTGTTTCTGAACAGACGTTTCAACCGTGGTATTATAGGAGCATACCACATCACCTTGGCAGGAACCCTCTTCCTGGGGGGCTCGCCGTCAACATCACCAGGGTCATCTCGTCTGATCTTATACCGCAATGCACCGCATACCGGGCATGCGTTCAAATCCTCGTACGCACCGCGGTACAGGATGCAGTCATTAGGGCATGCATGTATCTTCTGCACCTCCAATCCTAGAGGGCATACGACCTTCTTTGCTGCGTACGTACTGTCGGGCAATTCGTTATCCTTTGGAAGCTTCTTCTTCAATATTTTCAGTAGCTTCTCAAATCCTTTGTCAGGCACAGCATTCTCTGCCTTCCATTGCAGCAATTCCAGTACGGTACCGAGCTTTGTGTTGCCATCTTCGCAATTGGGGTACAACCCTTTTTGGTGATCCTCTAACATGCGATCGAATTTCAGCTTCTCCTTTTCACTTTCGCACTGTCTCCTTGCATCAACAATGACCTGGCGGAGATCATCATCGGGCACATCGTCTGGTTCCTCTTGATCTTCAGCTTCCCCCGTTGCAGCATCACCGTATTCAGGGGGCACATAGTTGTCATCGTCCTCTTCTTCTTCGCTGTCTTCCATCATAACCCCTATTTCTCCGTGCCTGGTCCAAACATTATATTGTGGCATGAAACCCTTCTCAAGCAGGTGGGTGTGAAGGATTTTCCGATCAGAGTAAGACTTCATATTCCCACATATAGGGCATGGACAACACATAAAACCATTCTGCTTGTTTGCCTCAGCCACTTCGAGAAAATTATGCACGCCCTTAATGTACTCGGAGGTGCGTCTGTCACCGTACATCCATTGCCGGTTCATCTGCGTGCATTATATATAATTAAGTGTGTAAAAAACCATTAAAAACATCATGAATAGATAAGTGGCCAAATTAATAGAAGTTCATCATCACATTAAAACCAAAGTACATACATAGTTCTCATTGAACAACATATAGCTCTCCAGAGCATCTAATTAAACCATACATTGAAACTATGTAAAACATTTCAATGCAACAACAAATGCGATCATAATCGCAACCAAGGTAACAATTGATCCAACGGCATAATGATACCAAGCCTCGGTATGAATGGCATATTTTCTATACTTTCTAATCTTGAAGCGCATTGCATCCATCTTGATCTTGTGATCATCGACGACATCCGCAACATGCAACTCCAATATCATCTTCTCCTCCTCAATCTTTTTCAATTTTTCCTTCAAGTAATTGTTTTCTTCTTCAACTAAATTTAACCTCTCAACAATAGGGTCGGTTGGAATTTCCGGTTCACATACCTCCTAGATAAAAAATCTATGTCACGTTGGTCGGCATAATTGTCATAAACAATAAATGAACCAAATAGTTATAAAATATAATATATACCACATCCGAATCATAGACAGGACGAGGGCCGACGGGGGCGGATACCAAAACCATTGCACTATATAATAACAAACAATAATAAAAGTAAGAAAATTAGACAAGTATCTATCTAAATCATACAAGTAAGAATTTTTTTTCTTTTAGAAAGAAGATAAGAACAAGAGGCTCACCACGGTTATGCCGGCGACGAGATCGGCGCGGGCAATCGACGGCGGTGAAGACGGGGACGGGACGTGACGGACCGCTAAACCTAGACAAATCTTGAGGAAAATGGAGCTTGAAGGTCGAGTTTGGAGAGGATAAAGCTTAAGTAGTGTTGCTCGGGCATTTCATCGAACACCTCATGTGCATAGGAGGTGAGCTAGAGCACCACAAACCCCTCCCCTCGCCGGCCAGAAAAAAACAGAGCAGTGGAGTGCTCTGCTCGCGGGCGAGGGGTATATATAGGCACAACATTGGTCCCGGTTCGTGGTTAGAACCGGGACTAAAGGCCACCCTTTGGTCCTGGTTCCAGCCACGAACCGGGACCAATGGATGTGGGCCAGGAGCGAGGCCCATTGGTCCCGGTTCGTGTCTGGAACCGGGACCAAAGGGTCCAGACGAATCGGGACCAATGCCCCACGAGCCCCGGCCGGCCACCTGGGCTCACGAACCGGGACGTATGCCCCCATGTGTCCCGGTTCCTGACTGAACCGGGACTAATAGGCTGGGCTGGCCTGGACCAAAGCCCTGTTTTCTACTAGTGATTCTTGAACATGTCAGCAATTTTTTATATAGCATGTCAATTCTCTGATGTAGCATTGCAAGTCTACAAGGTGTAGCATGTAAATTCATGGACATGTGTGGCAATTTTTCCTTTTTTCTTTAGGCTGGCAATTCTCTATGCTGCACCACAAGAAATCCCCTGAAACAGCATGGCAAATTACTCTACTGCAATATGCAAAATTCCTGACTGTCTTTTTGATAGCATGACAATTTTTTCTTTGTAACATGACAAATCTATCTGTAATAACATGACAATTCATGAGCGTTCATTGGGAGTGTTTTTTTTTTTTTTGAGAAAACACCCTCAGATGGCATCGTTCGCTCAAACGAGTCTCATGTAGAGAGCATACGTTTGCTCGGGTGACCTTCTGGAGAGAACGTCAGTAGGTTGTTGGCGTCCAACAAACCAACAAAAGCAACGGTCTTGCTAAATTTCATCTGACTAAGAATTAACAATACCTCAGTCAGGTCTCTAACGGTTAAATTTAGGCACATCAAGTTTCGTGCGCGTGGGCCCATTTGTGTGCTCTCTGCCAAAGAGCGGCCCACCTTAGATGGGCCTGGTGAGCTGTTTTTTTTCCTTTGCTTGGGTGTGTGTGTGTGTGGAATGATCCGGGTGTGTGCGGCCATTTTCATTCTGTTTTCTGGCCTCTTTTTTGCTATCTTTTGTATTGTTTTCTTTTTTAATTTTTCTTCCCCTTTTCCTTTTATTATTATGTTTGCTTGTCCCTTCTATATATTTTTCCTTTTTTATTTTTCATTTATTTGTTCAAATATATGAGTTGCACTAGGCATCAACTCCAAGTTTCGCCCTTGACTGCAACTGCATGTCTTCAATGTGACTGTAACTTAGTGATGTTTTGTCAGTCCGGGACAGTTGCATATCAACCACTAGGCAGGCAATTGCAAGTGTCGCCCCGATGGCAACTACCTATATTCAACGTGACTATAACCCAGTGATGTTTTGTCGGGGGAGAGCAATTGCATGTCTTCCATTTGGCACACAATCACATGTGCGCCCCGACTACAACTGCATGTCTTCAACACGACTACAACTTAGTGGTGTTTATCGGGGTTGGGGAGGGCAGTTGCATGTCTGTAACTAAGCACACAACTCCAAGTGTAGTCTCTGACTGCAATTGGATGTCTTCAATGCGATTGCAACTTAGTCGTGTTTTGTAGGGTAGGGTAGTTGCATGTCTGCCACTAGGAACACAACTACAAGTGTCGCCCTCGACTACAACTGCTTGTCCTCAACGTGACCGGGAAGGGGGAAGGCAGTCGCATATCTGTCACTAGGCACATGACTGCAAATGTCGCCTCGACTACAATTCAGTGGTGTTTTGTGTGTGTGTGTGGTGTGTGTGTGGTGGGTGGGTGGGTGGGGGGGAGGGGACTCGACTACAATTGCATGTCTTTAACGTGACTGCTACGTAGAGGTGCTTTGGCGGCGGGGGGTGGGGGGGGGGGGGGGGCAGTTGCATCTCTGCCACTAGACACATAACTGCAAGTGTCGCACCTTATTGCAACTGCATGTCTTCAACGCGACCACAACTTGGGGGACGAAAGTGATGTTTTGTATAGAAGGAGGGGGGTAGCTGCATATTTGCTACTAGGCACATAACTGCATGTGTTGCCCACCTTGCAAGCTAGTGCAATGTTGAATTTTTTTTTTGCAATTATATATTGAACATGTTTTCAAGTACAATTTAAATGTTTTTTAAATATATAACTAACATTTTTTAAATAATATTGGAAACTTTTTTTTCTAAATACACAATATATAATGAATATTTTTAAAATTGCGTGAACACCTTTTCTAAATATCATCACACTACTTTTTGCATTTCTATTTTTAAGGGACAATAAAAATAAAAATAAAACTTAAACAAAAAAAGAGAAAAAGAGAACACAAGCATAGAAATTGCACTCACTTGTGTATCCTAGCACCGGCGTAAGCTGAGCCGAGACAATGACCACACAAAAAGGAAAACCGGTTGCGTACAAATAAATAAATAAATGCAGAAACGGACAAAAGGGATGGGCTATACTTGCTACCCAATTACAAGCATGACATCAGCCAACTGAGACGATTGAGTCTTGGCAACATCTCAAAAGGACATAATAACATAACATAAATTCATCAAATCCAAATGACTGGCTCTATGAGAACATAGAACTTTTCATCTCCATCACACCACCACAGAGAACTGGAGTAATTTATTTTTAACCCCCAAACCGTAGAACAATAGTTCTAGGATATTTTTTATATAACAACAAAAAAATATGTTACAAAGGAGAGGTAGGTAAAAAAAGGCCTAAAGAAAGACCAAGATTCTAGGCAAGGCCTAGCCATTGCCTGCTCTAGGTATATGATTCATGGATTTACAAATTACTGTCTAACCACTGAGAAAAGCTTTGTTCATACTTATCCTTAATCTCGAATCTTAGGAGCTTTAGATATTGCTTGAGATAGAACCTCCATGCCTGAATCGACTGCTGCTGAGCTCTGAAGTTTTTTCCATTTTTCTGAATCCATACATTCCAACACCCCAATATGACAATTTCTGATGCAAATTGTTTTGGAAGGAGTTCCATTGCAAAGGTGGTGTCCTCATACACAGATGTACCTCTCTTTCTATTTGGTATTAATGAATTCCAGCAATCTTGAGCAAAGTTGCAGTCCCATAAAAGGTGCATAGTGGTCTCTTCTGCCATCTGAATGCAGTTAGGACAATAGGGATTGTCTAGGTGCAGTCCTTTCCTCTTGAGAAGTGCTCTGGTGTTGATCCTGCAGTGTGCAACCAGCCAGAAGAAGATTTTATGTTTCAACCACTGGAGCTAGCCCAAATTAGTTTGAAAAAAGGATGTTCTTCCTTGTTTCCAAGCATGTGCTTATACATTTGAATAGATGGGAATATGTTTGCTAGTCCATTGCAGATCCATTTGTCTTTTCTGTTTGGGTGCAACTGAGGTATAAGTGTTCCTAGCTGGTTGAATTGATCATATGCTTCAATAGACATTGGCAGATAGAAGTGCTCAGTCCAATCTTGTGCTTCACAAAAACTTCGTACTGATAGGGTTTCATCAATTGCATAAGAGTGGAGTCCGGGGAATTCTTGCTGAAGTATTTCACCCTCCCATTTGTCCTGCCAGAAAAGCACTGCTTGGCCAGACCCTATTGTACAGCTGCTCATTAATTTAAAATTATCCAGGAGGATAACATGGGCCTTCCACCAAAATGAACCTTCTAACTTTCCCATAGGTGCAGCTGTATGATAGTATTTTTCCCAAATCAAATTAATTCATGGGATGTCCTCTTTGTTGAGAAACTTATAGAGATTTTTCATGAGAAAAACTTTGTTATGGACTGCAATATTCAAAATTCCAAACTGGAGTAATTTATTCACAGAAGATCATGATGATTGCAAGATGCTGACGAAGACTCTAATTTTTTTGAAGATCCCAGGTCCCCTCACCTCCTAACGCCAAGATAGCATCTGTAGCCGAAGGGACAAAAATTCCTTGCCGGCTGCTAATGGTTCCTTCGTCTGCGGCGGCGGCTGTCTCGTCTGATTGGCTTCCTGCACGACTCTGTTTCTTCGCCGCTGTTTAATCTATGTCTGTTTCTCCCCCTGCCGAGGACAGGACATCCATGTCTTGTGGCCTGCTCAACCGTCAACCCACACACGATCATACGACACGGCACATCAAGAACCTGATCCGAAAAGGACGGGAGACAGACCCCGCGCGCGTGAAGAACTTTCAGACGCTCCATCGGACGAAGCTTCCTCGCCGGCGCCGGCGTCCGCATCGACGAAGCTGCAGGACACAGGACGATGTTACTCTGTGACCTTGGACGCTTGCAGCTTGTCACCAGCAAAGATCCCACCGCGATATGAGGGTTCAGTACTGTCACAAGACTTTCGGCTGCTAATCAATCTACCCGCGGGACATCAGTCTTACCACGTACACTCACACGCACGTACCGCAATGGCTGCTTTGCCTTCAGCTTCAAGGTTGCGCGTGAACCAACGAACTAACCATCGACCGGTCGACCTCGACCTTGACGTGAGATTGCTGACGCCAAATATCTCATCGATAGGGTACAAGCACGGAGAAATAATTAACCGGCGTGATCATGCAATCTTGTCTCTTTGACGCTTCGAATATGTCCTCCCTGCTAGTTACGATGGTAACATTTCGCACTCTACCAGAGATCATATGCAGCAATTAGTTTCAAAAAAAAAAAAGAGAGAGAGAGATCATATGCAGCAATCACCGACCGAATTAATGGAGACGATAACATATTGTATCGGACGTCATGCCATGCCGTCTTGCTCTAGAGGAGGTGTTGATGGCTTGTTTTCTTACTTGGAAAATGAAAGTGGTTCCTCATAAGAAAGGAAAATGAGAGCGCCCCTCCAAAATGAATTCCATTTTGCTTTATCAGATTTGCTAGTCGTCTGAGAATGTTAATCTTAGTCAACACTATAACTGTCTAATTTAAGTGAAGATTTATGTGGATTTCTTTCAAAAAAAATTGTATCCTGTTGGGTCTTACGCCTTCTTTCCTACACTTTTTTTCTGCCATTTTTGCCCGCAACTAGAGCTACACACTCGTCAACCGCTCGCAACTACAATTGCACTCAGCTAGTTGAGCAACTACAATTGCACCCAGCTAGTTGAGCAACTACAATTGCACATCTCTCGTCGGCCGTGCGCAGCTGCAGTTGCACACGTGATGGGCACACCTCTACATTTGCACATCCCTTGTTTGCCGCACGCGAAGGAAGGAAAATAATGGAAAATACACACGTCCGCGCGTGTTATATCTTGATGTCACCTGAGCGAGATCTAGTTAAATCTCAACCATGTAAGATATAGCCATACCCTTTTATAGTACTATCTTAAGAGAAGGGGTTATTCTAATAACCCACTTACACACTCGAATACCATTGACAGAGTAGTGCCTCTTATTTCTTCTATGGGCAACATGAAACAATCAACTATTATTTCGCTGTTTCACCAAGTAGATAATTGCCTCAATCTGTAAATAAATTCTTCCAATGTTGGATTTGCTAATTGTTGCCTAATTCTCATTGGCCTAAGAAGCAGTTGCATTCAGATACATGTAACATTTCATATTAACTCCCGGGAAAACATTATACTCCTCCGTTCCATATTTGTACTAAATCAGCGACACTATATGGAACTGAGGAAGTACCTTTTTGCACTAAATGAACACATCATTACATTGTAGTGAACATTTGTTAGATATGTATGAACATCTGTTGTAAAATAGACTGAAAATTAATCAATTCTCTGGGACAATATTGCATTTTCATAAAAACCTACACCCTGCATCACACCAAGTATGCTGATTGAAACAGATGAGGCACATCGCGCCTAGGGATGAAATATTCACCCGAAATCACTTTTTATGTTAGATGAACTTTTTTTTAACATGGTGAACTATTTTCTAAGTTTATATGAACGGCTTTGTAATCTCAGTCAGTTGAGAGTTGAGACAGACTTTTTTATTTGCTTACGTCAAAACTGAGCGATCTTTTCTCATCCAAAGCAGAAGATCTTCAATGGTGCCAGCTTGTTGATCCTGGACATCTTTTGCAGGACATGGAGTTCGAGGAGAGTACGGCCCAGGAAGAAATCAAATTGGAGGACATAGTTATGGCCGTTCTTTGCTTCTTAAGCCAGACGTGAACACATAACGAAACCTCAACATAGGGGTATTTTCTTAGCATGCCTGGAAAAGCGCGCGCACATGCATGCATGCATATCTGTGAGGACGTGAGCCTTGCATGTGCCGAGCTCACCCAACCAATGATGCATCGACAGACCATATGCTCCTAGAAGGCCAAAGCTACGAATGAAAACACATCAGGACAGGGCCAAAGCTAGACTGCTACAGCCCTGGCCATTGGCAAGGCGTGGCTAAGGTTTGGTGGTGTATACGCGTGGCAGCTTAAACGGACACCAATGCTAGCACAGCACCTGTTTGCAATCCTTCACGTGGGACTTGAGCTTGGTACAAAACAAGAGCGTGGCAGTCTATGAAACCTAGGGTGGTCGCACCATTATGTGTATATATCAACCTTCATGTATGTGTGCTTTGCGGCAACCACCACAGGGCTAAGCATTGTTGCCATCCCCGCTTCTAGTGCCCTGCCCCACGCTAGCTATAGGGTTGGGTCCTCCACATTCCTTGGCCTTTAGGGTTGTGAGATCCTCCAACGTCTTCATAGGACGACACGACATTGTTCTCGACGTGATCTGTGTCCAAGCATAGAGGATGCTTCAACGGACCAGCTACATACATCATTGCGGAATATTCCAGTGATATAGCTTTCTGAATTGAGCTGCTGGAAGACAAGAGGCCATGGAAAAAAGGAAAGAGGGCCTTCCACGTGCCTTGCGGCTTGAGATATGCTATTTTTTTCTCTTGTACTATTGCGCTCTTTTGTTGCTTCCCTCCACCAAAGAGTCGATGTCAACTTTATATTATTTCTTGATGTCCGCTAGTGCCAGTGTCGGATCTGTCCATGGTTAACGCCAATGGTTGTTACCGCCAAGATTTAGCTTTCTTCTATTCATCTTTGTGGCTCCAAGCGCCTTTCTTCGAACATGGAATGTGCTAAGTACCGAGCTATGGTGTTTGAATTTTCTTGGGCCAGGTAATTTCATAGCAAGGCTTGCTCGGATATATGTTTATGTATAACAGCTTAAATGGGCACCAATACTCAAACAACATATGCCTGCAACTTCTTCACATGGGACTTAACATGGTACCCAAAAAGATCGTGGCGGTCTAGCAAACCTAGGGTGGTCGCACCATTATCAAGGTGCATGTGTGCTTTGCGCCAACCACCAAGAAGCATTGTTGCCATCTATGCCTCTAGTGCCATGCCCCACCCTAGCTAGGTTTGGGTCCTCTACTCTCCTTGGCCTTTAGGGTTGTAGATTCTCTAACATGTTTAAAGTTCATCCAATGACACAATATCATCAATGACAAATTTAACAGACTATTTATATACATCACCGTGGAATACTCAAATAAAATGACACAATATAACTTTTGAAACGAAGCCACTAGAAGGCAAGAGATTGCAAAAAAGTGCATTTCATGTGCACCCCAACATGAGTTGGGCTATTTTTCCTCTCTTATTGCACTATTTCATTTCTTGCCATCACCGAAGAGTCGATGTTAGCTTTATTTCTTATGGTAGTGATGTTGTCAGATCTCTCTGCATTTAATGGCGATGGTTGTTGTTGTAAAGATATATCTTTTTGCTTTGTTATAGCTCCAAGCACGTTCATCCGGACTTGGAATGTGGTTGCGATCATGGTACCAACGTGTGACTTTGCTTGCCCCTAGTAAGGTTAGAACTATGCCTCTTAATCCATTGCTTCTATGAGACGATGCATCTCCAACCATCACAAGACCGCAACACCGATGATGACTCTTATGATAAATGAAGATGCAAAAATTGTTTTCCCCAGTTCAATGGGGGTGTCTTTGCCATGTTAGATATCAATGACCTTCACCATATTCAAGTTGATGCTCTTTATCATTGATCTCCTTTTACGTCTAGAGCCCCGTTGGTCGTCGATCAAAATTGTGATGCTATTTTTCGTGTGAAGCCTTGGTTGCTGCTGCGGCGGATTATACCCAAGGGGGGGGGGGTGCTCTATTGGTGACGATCCATTCTGTAAAATAAATGTGATATGTTTTGGTTCTCTTTTCCTTTACCAGGTATTGTTCATCAGTCTTGCTAAGTCTCAGTCGACTGCGACTTGGTTAGCCTCAGTCGATGGTATATTAGTGAGATTTTACATTGAGATGCTTGCAATTTTTTATATATTTTTTTCTTACATGTTATGTCATTTGACTGAGACTTAGTTAAGTCTTAGTTGACTGAGGCCTAGCCACACCCATTGTTCATGGCAAATCTGTGTTTGATACGGTTTGCCATAATTTGCTTGAGATTTATTTATAAGTATTGGAATGGGCTTTTCTTGGCCTGAGACTAGCTCAAAGGAGGTAAAACAGACGAAACGTGCAAAACTAAATATTCGCTCTTTTTATTTTGCAATGGAAGTTTTTATTGGTAGTAAACCTAGCACACTTTTTTTGCTAGTTCTCTACCTTGTGTTGTTTTAAAGTACGGTCGACATGATCCCACTCATGTTGTAGGCGAAGGTCATTCACGCTTGCCTCGGCGATGGATTATGTAGTTTGATTTCCCTTTTCTTGAAAAAGAAGTAAACCTATCTGAATTCCTTTAAGTGCGGTTATTTCACCAAGTGAGGAAATATCTATGGAAACAAGTGAGGAAGAAAGGGCCATGTAACCGAACGAAAGAAACTGGTATGTGCAAACAACGTACAAATGGTAGAAACGGGACGCACGGACGGACCCACCGCAAAATCTTGCCTCCCAGCACACTCTACCTCCTCGAGCCCGTCCAATCAGTCCACGTACGGATCCGAACAACATGAAGATACGATACGATACACATGTCGGATGTGGCTGATAAGCCATCTAGCCGACTCCAGGGGCCGGGCAATCAGTGGCCGACTCCAGGGCTCGGGACCGACCCCAGCACCCGCGCCGCCACGGCAGCCCCGACCGCATTGCCGCGGCGACCCGCTGTCCACCTGCCGGCGGTGGC
Source organism: Thinopyrum elongatum (assembly GCA_011799875.1). Taxonomy (NCBI): domain Eukaryota; kingdom Viridiplantae; phylum Streptophyta; class Magnoliopsida; order Poales; family Poaceae; genus Thinopyrum; species Thinopyrum elongatum. Next base: position 116,514,764 of record CM022303.1, on the reverse strand, counting down.
GCCGGAGGCCGGAGGCCCGCGGAGCAGCGCCGACCAGCCGGCAGCTCCTGCCTCTTGTGTCTCGCCGTCAATCTCCATGCTGGAACGAGCACCGGCGAGAGCGAGCAAGGCCCTGCCCCCCACGCGCGGCGGCGACGTCGTCAGGAGGAGCACGAGCAGCAGCAGCGCCGCCGCCGCCACCCTGCCGCTGCTGCCAGGGCGCAAGGACGCCATCGATCGATCGTTCTCGCTGACTGAAAAGAAAACACCAGCCGGTGGCAGGCGGGGCTTACTATGTGAGAAATGGTGCGTGCGCGTGCGTTCAAGGTGGGATAATGGATGGTGTTTATATAGGCGCGGCAGGAGGACAGGACGGCCGGGGGAACTTTTGGCCGCGCGCGGCAGCTTGGCGATCACCCGGCTCACCACCCCACATCGACCCATCGGCCATTCGGCTGCGCCTGCCCGCCCGGCCGCGTCGTCGTAGTGCGGCGATCGCCATCATCAGACCGGTCGAGGGCGCGGGAGGGTGCGGGGTGCCTTGCGCGGGGAACCCATCGCGCGCGGTTGGACGATCGGGGCGATCTGCGGCTCCGGTCGTGAGGCTCAGACCAGTAGTGAAGTGGGTTGATTTTGGCGGTCAGGCACGTACGCTGCTGTGACATGCTGTGCTTGGGCGCGTACGTGGCTCGAAGCAACCGTTAACAAGGCCTGGAAATGGGAATTGCGCGTCTGCCGGTCGCGGCATTCCGGTCATTTCGCCACGCGCAATCCAATTAATTACCTACGCAAAAAAAAGAAGAAGAAGGGTACGTGCTATCTACTGGTTGTGTGCATTCCGTGTACGTGACTCGTCATGACATATTTGTTCCTTTTCCGGCCGCTCATTTCAATTGTTAAATGGGACTATATAATGCCAATAGATATTCCAAGAAAACAGATCTCAATACAATGGGTCGAGGCTGGTTTCGTTGCAAAGCTCCTAAGGCCTTATTTGTAGAGGAATAAACCAGTGTGTTCTGTAAGCAATGGTGCTTATTTGTTGAGGGTAGACGTTTACTTAGGCATCTCTTCAATAGGAAAAGTTACTGGTGCTTCAGAAAAATTTGATTTATTTTTCTAAACACCTCTTTAAACATCTAACATTGTACAAGGCCTAAGGGCATCTCCAACTCGGACCATACCCTCCATGGCCTCTTCCAGCTCCAAAACTGTCCGGGACAGACTCTCGTCTGAGCAAAAGAAGGAGATCGCCGCCATTGCACCCGGTTGGCAGGACGACAGGCAGCGGGAAGCCAGCATTGTGGACGCCCCAATGGAAGAGGCGGCCGACGAAGAGCTGGCGCCCCCGTCCTCGCGAGCCATTGCCGGCAGCACCATGGGCGAGGCCCGCGCTCACTACACCGACATGGTGTTGGAAGAGCGGCAGACCGCGTTCCGGCAGGCGCAGGCCGACCAGGAGTACAACCTCCGTCTCCTCGACGAGCACTGGTGCACGGAGGAGCAACTCACCGCCGGCACGGCCATCGCGCCGGACATGAACGTGGCTGAGCAGGAAGCGCTGCTCCACTCCTATCGCTCTGCCCGCGACATCCACCGTGACCGTTGTCGATACCACCTCCATTAGGCAAAGTTAGAAGTTTTCTTCAAGGAGATCGACGAGGCGGCAAATTAAGTGTACGATAAGAGCGAGGACGAGGACGACGTCGTCAGATCCGCCACGGTCGCACCTCGTCGCCGCGACCATGAAGCCGTCCGCGGGGGCCGCCGACAGCGAGGAAGAGTAGAGCATGGGAGTTGTTCGCCGGCGCTCGGGTCCCAGAAAAGGACACCACTCCTCCCCTCCCGTTGAAGCAAGCCTGGTGGGCTCATCATCGTTGGCCGATTAGCCGCTTGAAGGCTGCGGTGGCGGAGCTTCAGTTCCCGGGAATCATAGCCTGCCGAACATGGGAAACGGGCGTCAACGGTCATTTAGACAAGGTTTAGAGGTACAGTTTAGTTCAAATATGTCGAAATGTAATGAATTTGCTTTGGTTTAGATGAAAACATCCGGTTTTAAGTGAAAATTATCCAACTATAAATGAATATCATCTGGTTTGTTTAAATATGCATCAGATTTGTTCATTTTCATCCAATTTCTTTCAAAATGTAACTGGACAAATGTGGATAGCTTTGGATAGCCGGCTCCTGCAACAGTGTCCACGGACTGGTCCCTCCGATCCGCGAACGAATGCGGTGTCCGATCAGCGCTGGATATGCCCTAACTTCTGTAGCTGCAAACATCTCATCAAGGCATCAAGGCCAGACACGCACGGAGCATATACCCGGGTCCTACATCTGAGCAGCTTGTGCAGATACAGCAAAAAAAAAAAAAGTGTGCACACGTTTGCTTTTGTGGGCAAGGCACCGTTGTTGCTTTCAGGTGGACCGTTTGCTTCCGATCCCGTACGTTGCCCGTTGGCTGCACGGATCTTTCGGCTTATCTGAAACAGCAAGATATATCAACAATCTTCGTGTGTACGCTGTCTAGGTTGCATAGTACCTACAACCTCCAAGCTCTCTAGCTAGAAATGCAGAGCTGTTGCTTTTACGCCACTCTGCTTGGGTTTGAACTTTGAAGGGTGTGTTTTCCAGGGTCTCGTCGCGTTCGACATCGCCCACGCCGTGGTGCCCTCCGTATTCGTCCCGCCGGTGCTCTGGTTTCATGCTTCTCTTTTGCATGCCCTGGATCATCTTGTCGATGCGATTTTTTGTTTAGGTCTGTAAAAAGAGATAGGTCAATGGTACAAATGAAAACAGTAACAAAATTCTAACTTCACGCCACCGGCAAGGGAAGAAAAGGAGATTGGACTTGGAAGATGTACTAAGGAATTTGGGCCAATTTGCGAGGAACATAGGGGAGGCGACACGTGAGCCAAGTTTCAAGTGATCGAAATGAACTGCCTACAGACCTCGACGGGAGTCCTTATTGATCACTTTGTGCCACAAATAGGCGCTATAATGCACGGTGGCCCGGCTCGAATAGTGTTGTAATGCAACTCCTTCACCCGTGCCCCTCTACGCATGCAGCAGCTGCGAAAAACAAGTTAAAAAGAAGCACCTCCTAATTCACAAAAAACCGTTTTTGCAAAATTTAAAAATATTCATGAAATCAAAAACATTAACATTTTCATATAAAAAATGTCTTCATTTAAAAAATATGGAGAATTGAAAAATGTTCATGAATTTTCAATAGATGTCAAAAATTAATTTTTAATGTATTTAAAAATATTCATGATTTTTAAGAAACTGCTCATGATCATTTTTCAAAAATCTTCATGAAAAATATGCAAAAAAATAAAACACAAATGAAATGGGCTCTAAATTTCGCTTCGAGTGAAGAATAAGGTACTCGCCCTCTAGCGCCACTTCAGCTTTGTTTAGTGAGCTAATGCTGGATTGGATCCTAGGGCGCTACTGAAACAGTTAAAGTTAAGAAAAAAACTACAGGCCTCGGGCCGCGACATGTGTGCCTAGCTTTTGAAATCCCTATTTGCCGAGAGCAACTAACTAATGGGTACACCTTGAGGGGCTCCCATAAAGGCAACTCTTTTTGTCTGAGAGCGCGCCAAATAGTGCGCCTAGCCGTTGCCACGTGTCACACGCTGAGAGCTTCCTCTAAATTCCATGTTTTTTCTGTATGCTTTTATGGGTTTTAGATGATTTTTTGAGTTATTTTGGGTTTTTGGTTTTTGCCTGGTCTCCCCTTTGTTTAGGAGGATTACGTTTTGTTTTATATGTTTTTTCGTAGGAAGGAGTGCTTTCCCTTGTGTTTCCACGAGAAGCATAACTGTGTTTCATGGAAAGGAAAGCACACTTGTGCCTCCGTGAGAAGTATAACTTGTAGAAACATTTTTTTTAAAAGGGAATATATTAATATCATGAAGATATCAATTACACCCAGCCTCTGCACCAACAAAATATCGAAAGACATCTAGGATGCACACAGCCAAGAACAAAATAAAAAAGAGAGAAATATAAAACTAAGACCCCGGTGCGGTGACAAAACACTCGCAACAGCAACACTCTAACCACCACTAAAGACAACACTCGGACCGCAAAAGAGGTTCTCCAAAATCGGTGCCTCCAAGAAGGAAACATGCAGAAGCGTTGTCGTCGCCCGATCAAGGATCTTGAGTTTTCACCCTGAAAAAAGACCGAGATTCCAAAACAATGCCATCAGCAAAGGCCATTGTCAGGTACAACCAATGAAGGCAGACCTTGGGCTCTCACCCTGGAAACCACGGCTCGGTACTCGATAGCACCACCAAAAAAGCTTTCCACCTGTGTTGTCGCCCCTCCTGCCAAGGCCACTGCTACAAGTACTCAACACTCGACACACAGGAAAAACTTGTGCTGCCATTCTTCAACGCAACCAAAAATCCTCTTCGCCATTACCAGTCTCCGATCGTAGTCACAATGACTTTCTTCACCTCTGTCAACACCGTGGAAATCTATACTTAGACATGTCCCATGGCACCGGCCAGACGGCGAAGCTTTGCGCCACGCCCTTATGAAGCCTCTCTAGCCGAAGATGAGGGCGCGTACGACCGGATAAATTCCAATCTAGATATACAGTGGCGCCATGCGTGAAAAACTGAGATCTCCGAGAGGAAGACCAGAACCCGTCGGTGTCTAGATCGAGAAGGCCGACATGAAGCATATCAAAATTTTGGAGCTCGAAGAACGGTAGGGCCAACCACCGCAGAGTCCCCCTGAATCCCGACGGGCCAGATCTAGGCAGTGCACATCCAAAGCAGAACAGGCAACTCCTCCTAGCAGCATGCCAGTAGCAGCAACACACTACGCCGAACTGCGGCCATATGGGAGCGTGCACGCCCACAGCGGCGACCACCAGGCCTGCCACAACCACGCCGGGCTGCAGCTTGCTAGCCACCCCTTCCTCACATATCTCCAGCATGACATGACCGTGAGGCCAAAGCGCCGCCAGGAGGGGTGAGGTTGGAGGCCATCAGGCTCAGGGACCAGTCCCCGCGGATGGAGACACCGAGATGCAGGGCTCTCGTTCGTCACCACACCCAACCGCCATGCCATCCCCATGGCCTCGACCGGCCGACGCCACCGTAGACCTCACCAGGGCTGCCACCCCTCTTCCTGATCTCCGTCGCTTGCGCCAGAAACGGCCGGAGGACCCTCGTCCCTTTGGGAGCAGGGCCCGCCGCCACCGCGGCCGAAGCCGGCGGCAACGAGGCCGTCGATTGGAGGGCTAGCGACGGGCTAGGGTTTCAGGCCCCCGGCCGCCACGGGAGGGGCGACACGGGGGGAGTTACCTGGCTACGGTCATCCCATAGTTGTACATCACAAGAAGCACAGTTTTGCTTCCCTGTAAAAGAGGAAAGCACAACATGTGCTTCCACGTGAAACACAACTATGCTTCCCTAAAAAAGGAAAAGCACAGCGTGTGATTTCGCGAGATGCCCAAAAAAAGGAAAAGCATGGTTGTGCTTTTGAGAAAAATCTAAATAGCACAACTGTACTTTTGTTTTTTTGTTTTTACCTTTTTCCGGTTCCATTGTTTTCATTTTATTTATTTCCGTTGTTTTTCAGTTTCATGTTTTTCCATTTCTGGTTTTTTGGTTTCTTTGTGAAAAAAGTCCGTTGAAATCTATTAACATGAAATCTAGTTTCGAAGATCTCGACACAACAAGTCCAACGGTGAAAAGGGTCCGTGATTTAGATGCACAGCATATGAGATAAACCCTTTGAAAAAACGAATCTAAAAAAATCTCCCACTTCCAACAAGTGGCACACATGCAGGTGCGTAACTTGTCAGCACGAGAGAAAGTTGAAGTGACCATTGCAAGTGGTACCATTCAATTAGATCTGGCTATTTGCCGCTCTCTGCGGCAAAATGCCTCTGCTTTGCACAAGCGAGCGAGCCACAAATGGGCCGGCCCAATTAGCTAGGATCCCTTTTTTCGTTTTATTTTTTATGGGGTTTTCCATTTTCATTTTTTCTCTACCGGTTTTCCTTTAAAATGTTTATTTTTTTCATAAAATTTTCGAAAATTTTAAAAATTATTTACGTTTTTTTTAAAAGCGTTCGTGTTTACAAAAAGCATTGCATTTTTTATAACATATTCGTGTTTGAAAAATTGTTCACAATTTCAAAATGTGTTTGTGTTTCTAAAACTAAATTCGTAAATTCAAAAAAAAATTCGCAATGTCAAATTGTGTTTGTGTTTTCAGAAAATATTTGTAATTTAAAAAATTGTTCATGTATTTCAAAAATAAATCGCGTTTCCTAAAATAGATTCCGCATTCAAAAAATGTTGATGGGTTTCCAAAAATTTGTACACATATTAGTTATTTCTAAAAATGCTCCCTACATTATTTAGCCGCTAGGTACGTTACTCTAATGGGCCGGCGGTCCAGCGGGGCTGTCCCGTTGCGGCTTGGCGCTGTTGGACGCAGCGAGCGTCACACATGACGTCCCCCTAGCTTTCGCGACTGTGATTGGTAAAAAATCAAAACTTAACTGAGCAAACAAGGTGTAAACCTGCGCAGACAATTCATGGCAACGGCATTCCTCACGCCCGTCGCACTCTTCTTCCTCCTATAAATGTACGATGGCAATACACCGCTCAAATGCGCACCCACTCCGCTAACTATTACCTGCACACGCGTATCCGCCGGTGATCAGTAGCTTCCAGTCAACAGGATGAGCGGGACCAAGTCGTCGTGGCCGGAGCTGGTGGGCATCCTGGCGACGCTGGCGGCCACGCAGATCGGGCGCGACAGGCCCGACGTCGCCGTGGAGGTGCTGCCGCCGGGCGCCCCTCTGACACCGGACTACAACGCCGAGCGCGTCCGCGTCTTCATCGACAACAACGGCATCGTCTCCCAGACCCCGGTCATCGGCTAGGCTCCGGCCGGGCGGTTAATGGAACGTACGAAACCAGCATGCATGTACGCTCGACCGTCGTTCCTGCAGTGCAGTAGTACTGCTGCGACTGTATACGCTATATAATGGAATAATAAACATTACCCTATCCGTGACATGAGTATGTTCAATAGCAAGCTTGTTATCCATGCCGCTATTTATTATCAATATCATTTGGCAACCGTATGTTATACTGCCACCATAAACATTTTCTGATATTGGAAGAAATTTTCACGGCCATCCGCCAAAACGAAAGCGTTGTGCAGCTGTGCGTAGATCTCACCGAGATTTATTCATTTGATTGTAGTTTCTGGACAAACTCTCGATCTGAAGCGTTAGATCAAAACTGAAAAGGGGCCAGATTACGTCTTCTTTCTCTAACATTTTTCTTCATGAAAAACAGACTGCCGCGTTCTTCTTCTTCCTGCCGCCTGCTGCCACCGGCTGCGCTACCTGCTGCCATCCTCCCCTCCACCCCCCCCCCCCCCCCCCCCCCCCCCCCCCCCCCCCCCCCCCCCCCCCCCCCCCCACCCACACACACACACACACACCGCCACTGCCACCCTGGGCCATCCCTCTAAGTCCGGCCGACCTCCAATTCTGGTGCCGGTAGCCCTTGCACCCCCCGCACCCCTAAGATAGACACCGAGGCCTAGCTTCCCCGACGAACCTGGACTCTCCACACCCCCTAAAATAGACACCGAGGCTTAGCTTCTCCAGCGAACCGGCGGCGTTGGTGCTCCACGCCAGGGTTTTTATTTCCGAACGAAATTTTTGAAAACCGACCGGTTTTCGAATATTCTATTGTACTCCGAGAAAAGTTGGTACCGCCCAATTTTTTTGAATGAATTTGAATTTAAAATCTTTGATAATGTTAATTAGAACATGTGTCCTTGTTAAAGCACAACCCATAGTCTGACGGAACAGCTCGTTAGAGCATCTACGACTAGAATTGCCTAACAAGGGTCTCTATATGTCCGTGGACGTGCCCGGACGGGCCCGCGGATAGTGACCGGGCGGGCCTCAAATATTGTCATTTGCAATCACGAACCCTATTTTCAAAACATCAAATACAGGCAAACACATGCACATCGATCATTTTGGACAAACATGCACTCAAATACAAATTGTTCATACATGATTATACATAATCCAGACATAGGTCAAACATAAATATAGTTCATAGTGCATAATTGATAAATTAAAATAAAGTGTGCTGATTACTAGTGTGGACTCACATATGCTCCACAAGATCATCCAGAAGTTGCATATGCACCTGTTGATCTCGCAGTTGCCGATGCATCTCCAGAAAGTTGGCAATGTTCTCCGCCTCTTGTTCCGAGAGGCGGACCTGAACACCGAGCTTCTTAAAATCATGTGTGCGGGCTGCCCCTTCACCCTCATCCTCAATAATCATGTTGTGCAAGATTACACAACATGTCACGAGCTGCCAAAGTGTCTCCGCTTCCCACATCATTGCAGCTCCACGAACAATACCCCCAACAAGCTTGGAGCACTCCGAATGCCCTCCCCACATCCTTCCTAGCTGCCTCTTGCATTGTTGCAAATTGGATTTGTTTGTTGCCTTGGGGATTAGATATGGTCTTCACAAACACCGCCCAATGAGGATAGATACCGTCGGCCAGGTAGTACCCCAGGGTGTATTTGTGTCAATTGATGGTACAGTTGCACGGTGGAGCTTCCCCATCACAGAGTATCTGTAACACCCCTGTATAATAGCCACTGTGGTTACCTGCTAATAATGCCAAGTCATCTCATTTGCAGTGCCTAGTCATAGTGGTTAATCTAAACAATTCAAATACTTCTCTGAAAAACAACTCAAATTCAAAAGTGCAAAATAAATTTGCTCGAACACTATTGGAAAAATGTTCACTAAATAGCAAATATTCTAGAAGCACTCATAAAAATATAAACAATGATGATGGAGTTAGTTAAATGACTCAAACCACATGAAACAGCACCAAAACAGAATTATTTAATTCATTTATAATTAAATCAAATTCAAATAAAATCCTACTTTGCCCAAACAAGTTTTTGGTGACAAGAAATATTGCATTGAAATATTTGGGCCAAGTCCACATTTTACGAAATAGCAAAATAGCAAAATAACAATTACAAAACAGAAAATAAATAAAGAAAAGCAAAACAGAAAAGAAGAAAATAAAACGAGGCACCGTGCACTGGGCCTAAGTGCACAGTGCCCCGACGACCAGCCCACCTGGCACAACCACTCTCTCTCCCTCGCGCTGTCATCCCCTCCATGGCCCAGCGCGCGCGCGCCGCTCGCGCGGCGACACGCCAGCACCCACCGACACTACAGGGGCGCGGGAGGATAAGGACAAGGCCGAGCCGTCCCCCCCTGGCCTCTCCGTCACTCTCCCCTCTCTCCCTCGCCAGCTCCACTCCCTTTCTCCCCCTCAGATTCGTCGTCCGAACGCCATCGGCGCCGCACCGCGCGCGTCTCCGCGGCCACAGCCACCGCATCGCTCCGCCGACGCGTCCGCCGTCTTCACCATGATCTTCCTCGACGTCTGGTGGTAGCCACTGGAGCCCGAAGCCACCACAACGCCGGAATCGCCCCGTCTCCTACCGCTTCGGTCGCCGGCGATCCCCGAGCCCTCTGCTCTTACTAAGCTTCCACCGGGCCACCGTGAGCGTGCTAGGTGAGCTCCGCCTTCTTCTCCTTCTCTCCCCGCCGTCGTTTGAGCCCCCTAGCTCTAGTTTCACCGGCGCCCGAACGCGCCTCCACATGAGCTCGTCGCCGGCAGCCGTCCGGTGAACATTTGGTCATGGGCGCAAGCCCATCGAGCCCGCACGCCCGCGTAGATCACTCCCACGTGTTTAGTTTGAGCTAACACGCGCCGTTTCGTCGATTACGCCGACGCCCGTAGCTCACCGCCGCTCCGGCTCATCGCCGGCGTCGTTCCGGCCACCCCCGGAGCTCCTCGCTAGCCTAGATCGACGCGGAGACGAACGGCCGTTTCAACGCGCCCAAGCGCGCGCGAAATAGCCCCTGTAGACGAATCCCGAGCAGCTCCGGCGAGAGACCGCCGCTAGAACGGTCGCCGGAGCAACTCCGACGACCCAGCCGACGTGGACAGGCGTGGGGTCCACCATGGGACACTGCCAGTGGGCCCCGAACCCCACTTTGACCTCGTTGACCAGGGTCAACGCGGCACTGTTCACCCCCTCTCTCTGACATGTGGGCCCCCTCGGCTGATTAGGCTAATTAAACGTTTTTTTATACATAACATTAATTAGTTAGTTTAATATCTCACTGACACCCGGGGCCCACACCCCTAATTAGCTTAGTTAGTTTAGTTTAATGCACTGTTAACTAACAGAGACTGACATGTGGGTCCCATTGGACCCACATGTCAGGTTTGACCAGGTCAGCGTCTCTGTTGACTGCTGACGTCATCTCTGAGTCATGTGACGTCATATATCATTTTCTGTTAAATAAGAATAATTCCAGAAAATCAATAAAACTTTGAAAATCAATAACTTTTAAACCGTAGCTCAGATCAAAAAACTTAAAACATGAAACTTGCTCAGAACGACGAGACGAATCTAATCGCGTCGTCTGTTTTGATGCCGGAACCCCCTACGTAGGTGAACCCGCAACTTCGAGGCCGTATCCGATAGATGTATAGTGCATAACCACCGGTAAATAAATCTCACGTTAATCCTATAATAACTAAAAATGACTTAGACATACTTTAGGCAACCCTGCACTGCATCCTAGTCATGACATGTTCTGTGTTGTATAGTTAGCTGTGTATTTATATGTTTCTTCCCCCTCTTCTCTCTCGGTAGACCCCGACGTCGACGTAGCTCCCGAGGCCGACGCTGCTCAGGAGCCCGACAACGCAGTTGACGACCTTGCCCTTGCCGTCGAGCAGACAGGCAAGCACCCCCATTTTGAGCATTCCGATATCACCTACTCTCTTCCCTCTTATACTTGCATTAGAAGTTACTGCTGCTACTGTTATCCTACTTCTGTTGCATAGCCTGTTTATTGTAGCCTACTATTGATACCTGCCTGCTATCCTAAACTGTTTAGTATAGGATGGGTAGAGCCCTATTAGAGACACACTTGTCCCGACCGCCCCGCTGGATAATCAGAAGACCCGATCAACGGGATTGAAGATCAGCTCCGTCACCGCACGTCACTTCCACCTAAGTTGCTCGACACTACTAGGTTACTATCAAGTGCCGAGGGTGATACCTCGTCAGCACTTCTGATGATAATCTTGTAGGTTAGTTGTTCGGACGTGGTAAGCGAGGGTGATTCCTCCTACACCACCCCCGATACCGACGCCATCGTGCAACACCTCAAGTGTGGACCTCGAGGGTGATTCCTCCTTCGTTCACCTTGACAAAAACATCAAGTGGGATTCCATCGAGGGTGATTCCTTAGGGTTCCCCTTGGTGTCGGACACACGGATACTTTGGTTACTATGACTGAACACTGTAACATGATACTAAAGACGGGTGGGCCCTGAGGGATACCCGCGCGAGCATATTGCGAAGAGATGTGGAGTCGGGTTGACCTGAGAGGTGCCCGCGAGATAACTACGAGGTGTGGCCGGGCATTCTTAGCCCTTGCCGCAAGTCCTCGAGACGGGGCGATGGGGTCACATCTTTCGTGAGTCTCTGCTCGTTACCGTGCGCTCCTAATCCACTAAACGGTTTGGATATTTGATCCGAGGGGCCTCTGGCCTGATAGCACTAACCATCACGTGGGCATAGTATGGGCGTTCTGCGTCGTATACATCAGCCGAAGCTCTATTGACGTCAGCGAGGAGCGGCCCGCTTAGGATTGGACTGGGAACGTAACCGCGCTTGTATAAGGGGTTGCTAGGTCTGCTTCCGGAGCATCTTCGCAACGTGCAGGGTTCCCAGGGCGAAGGCCCAAGACCCCTGGGGGCATAGGTTAGTTCGGCGTGCTAACCTCTCTTTAGAGCCTAGGTTGGGTTGCGGCGTGTTGCTTAGCCGAGGCCGGGCATGACCCAGAAAAGTGTGTCCGGCCGGAGTTAGGCGAGCGTGGTGGGTAAGTTGGTGCACCCCTGCAGGGAAGAAAACATCTATCGATAGCCTGTCCTACGGTAACGGACACTCGGAGTTGTATCCCGATCGGTACAACTAGAACTGGTGACTTGAGATAAAATGGATAGTATGGCTCTGGGATTGCTTTCTCGCAGGGAGTCGAGAAAGAATCTCTGGCCGAGGTTGATGACACTACTATACTTTACATTATGTTATTCTGCTCTCTTCTTATGTTGCAAGACCGATGAAGATGTTTGAAGATGCTAGTCTTCGATAGGACTAGGCTTTCCCCTCTATTCTGGCATTTCTGCAGTCCAATCTACATATACAGCCTCCTTTGAAAATGTTGCATATGTAGTGTAGATCCTTGCTTGCTGAGTACTTCCGATGAGTACTCACGTTTGCTTTACTTTCTTTTTCCCCCATATCCATATATCGCCGCCAGATGACGGAGCCCCTGAGGTAGCTACCCCTGTCGACGACTACAACTACTACTACTACCCTCCCGGCGAGTACTACTACGAGGAGCCGACCGACGACCAGGAGTAGGTTCGGAGGATCCTAGGCAGGAGGCCTACGCCTTTCGATCGTAGTATTTTGCTTTGCCCCGCCTCTGTGAAGGCTTATCTCTGTTTTGTAATATATCTGTACCCAGATATCTAATGCTTCCGCTGACACTTGTATGCCATCGAGCTATGTATTCGAGCCCTCGAGGCCCCGCCTTGTAATATAAAGCTTGTATGACTTTATTTATGTTTTAGAGTTGTGTTGTGATATCTTCAAGTGAGTCCTTAGGCTTGATCGTGTGCATTTGCGTGTATGGTTAGTGCACGATTAAGCCGGGGTCGTCACAGTATCTTGAACAAAGGAGATAGTTGGAGCACATTGATGTCATTGCGTGAACCTGGCATGCCAAAGAAAGCATGCCAAATCCACAAATCCTGCGATGCCACTACTTCAAGTATGGTGGTGGCTTCTTTGACGTGATCTTAGTATTGCCCACGCAAATCTTTTGGGCATTTCTTCCATTGCCAGTGCATGCAATCAACTGAACCTAACATACCTTCGACTACCCGCAAAAACAAATTTCTTCTCATTCGGTACCGACGATGAAAGAAACTTTCAGGGAATGTTGGGACCACTGTGAAGTAGTTAGTGTACAGAAGCCGTGCATAAGCAATCCTATCATGGGGAATAACTCTCCGGCCCTTCATGGAACTCCTTGAAGTTCAGGACGTGCTCCTCTGCTTTCTCCAACTCCTCTTGGATGCTCATTATCATCATCATCATTTCAGCATCCTCATCCTCTGAATCAGACAACGCGATGATCTCGTTGAATATGAATTCGTCAAGGTTTGAATTTCCATAGCCATCATTCCATGACGAATCCATTGGTGAACTACAAGTAATGACCGAAAGAATAAAAACCAGCTCGGATATTCATCGAATACGTAGAGCACGAGGTGTGTATATGGGGGGAGTTGGACGTACCAGGGTGGCGTCGGTGGCGGCGACCTTGACTGGTTGCGGCCTGGTCGGTGGCGGTGTGGTTCGGGCATCCGATGATGAAGCCCTGGGTTGGGGATGACGGCGGAAGTCTGGTGGCTAGTGTGCGGACGAGACCGAACAGAGAAGAGGAGAGGGCTGGTCGGGCAAGTAGGGGGCGACGGATATGAGTGATTTGGCGTGGCCCTAGCGGTTAGTCTAACAAGGGGGGGGGGGCATCTGGGCATCTCCATATCCGCTCCACATATGGGTCGGGGATGGGGAGTGCCGGTCAGTCTGGGCGTTTGGGCCGAATATGGGGAGCCTGGTTGGGTGGCATTTTTCCGTCCGAACACTGATTGGACAGCCCGCCCGGGAGGTTGGGGCAGATATAGGGAGCCCAATTGTAGATGCTCTTACTTACCTTCTTTGTGGTCACGGGTTGGACTTTCGCTTCCACACCTCAATTTTTTGGAGGGATCGAATTCGCGCGGTGGGCAGACGACTAAGGCATCCTGAACACTTGAACAAGGACACGCCTCAACTTTTTGAAGGGATCGAACTCGCGCTGTGGGCGGACGACTAACACATCCTGACAACTCGAGAAGAGACGTGTTTGTGTACAAGCATTGCTAAAAGTTATCTATTCTGATCCTAAATAAATTTGAACTTAAAATTGGTTTAAACATTTTGAACAAAAAAACCCGAAATTACCGATTTTTTTTCGTAAACCGGCTATTCCAGCCTCTACAGAAAGAAAACACTACTAGGGAAAACCTTATACACAGAAGCTTACTAGTAGCGCTGATTAAAATGAGGCGCTACTGCTACTTAGCAGTAGGGCGTGGTCTCAAAGGGGGCTACTGCTATCCACATAGCAGTAGCGCGTCAAGAAGAAAGAACACTACTACTATAATTGCCACGCCGTTGCCGCCAGACTAGGTATAGTAGTAGCGCCCTTACAGAAACCTCGCTACTGCTAAAAAATCTTCCGATTCAGCGATTAATCTTCTGATTTATCGCTAATCAGGGGGTGACCAATACGATTATGCCTTATCTTCACCGTTTATCTTTTGGACCGATTTATCGCTCTGACAAGCGATTTATCGGGAATCTACCAATAAATCAAACCTATTCATAGCACTATGTTTGCAAAAACTATGTTTATTTATGTTTTGTGGACCTTGTTACACAATATGTACTGTTTTCCTATTTTTTTTGTTATTATACGAGGATTCAAAGGCTAGGAATCAAGGTAACACTTGTGTCCAATATTGTTTTGGTGTTGAATATAGCGTATTTTAGTGTTGGGAACCTGAGATTTGCAAAAAATATCCGATTAATAGTCGACCGATAAAATCGATTAATCGACTGATTTCTGATTAATCTCTAATCCCTAGCTGACCGAGACGATAACGATAAGCGATATCAGAAGCTGAGACACCTCGCGGATGCAAGCCAGTGGAGAGCGTTCAACGGCGCCCTAACTTGGCCACATGGCGGGGTCCACTTAGCAGTAGCGCGTCTACCAGAAGGGTGCTACTGCTACATCTTTAGCCGCAGCACGTTTTCCGTAAGCGCGCTACTGCAATGCATGCTTCTCGATACAAGAAGGCCGGAAAGAAATCTCCCCAGAAAGTTGTATGGTACTTACCGATCACTCCCCATCTGCAACATTATTTTGTAGATCCCAAGGAAGCAAAGCTCATGCATTGGCACACGGAGAGGAAAAAGCCCGACGATGAAGATGATCCGAAGCTGAGACACCTTGCGGATGCAAGCCAGTGAAGAGCGTTCAACGGCGAATATATATATTTCGCATGTGATGCAAGGAACATCGTGCTTGGCGCGTGTACCGATGACATGAATCCATTTGGCAACCAGAATACCAACCATAGCACATGGCCTGTGTTTGTATGGATGTACAACATCCCCCCTGGGTGTGCATGAAGTTGAAGTACATACACATGAGCATGCTGATTCAAGGACCGAAACAACCGGGAAATTATATTAATCTGTATCTGGAGCTACTACAAGAGGAGTTAGACACGTTATGGAAAACATCGGCCAAGACATGGGACGCCAGTAAAGGCGAGTATTTCAAAATGAGAGCCGCGCTGATCACGACGGTGCACGACTATCTCGGTTACGGATATGTCGCAGGCCAGGTGTGCCACGGATATTGTGGATGCACGTGGTGCATGTAGGGTAACGCAGCAGAAAACAAAAAATTTCCGACCTACGCACCAGCCCAGGACCACTATGGAGACTGCATACAAGGTTTGATCATTTTCGTTACCGACTCGTAGCGCAGCGGAAGTAGAGTCGATGACGATCGGCGGTGCAGATCCCCGCAGTTAGGATTTTACAACCTCCAAACCGCGAGGATGTACTCCCTCATCTTCCCCTTGGACAGCCCTCCGGGAGGCGGTCGGACAGTCCCTCGGACAGTGTCACGGACAGCCCTTCGGGAGGACCCTCGAAACTCGGACGGTTACTCGGACAGCCCAGTCATAGAGGCTTGACTAGGAATACATTTGTTTTATTCACCTTCATTTACATGACAGGCGTTCTACTGGATCCCTCTTTTATCAGTCTAATGCATAGTAAACACCTTTACTAATAGTTTGCAAACAAACATTGCTTTGGATATGTCATATCTTTTAGCTTTTGTCTGTCTCTGAAAAGGATTTTCAGATTCCATGAATATCACATAACTATCCCAAAACTTCCGAAGTTCGGGTCTCATGGAAACAAACATATTGCACTTTGACTGAAAAGGAATTCTAGCTTTTGGATCGAAGGACGAGAGTCACATGATCCATAGCATAAGCGAGAGAATACCAAAGTATGCGATAGGACAAAATCCTTCTCGGCACTCTTGAGGACAATCCTCACATTACGTTACCAGCCGTAAAGTTTTAACCAGATATTTAATAGCTATTCAATTTTAACAGGGAAGGTGGAAACGCGAGCCATTCTTCTACAACTATTTTGCAAAACACACTTAGACAGTATTCAAAATTAATTGCACTGAGAATTTAAACAAGTTAATTCTACAGTGCGCTCCCACTCAAATCAATATCTCTCATAATTGATTGTGAGTGATACAAGATCCGCATTTCCATTCAACGCCATTGAACGAGATGAACACTGATGGCGCGAACTTCAATCGGTAGGCAAACTTGCCGATCACATCTCTATGTGACTCTTGTTCATCTTTCGACGGGCGTGTTCCGAGCTCAGGGAGATCCTTCCAGAACGTCAAGACAACCAAGTGATCTCGCTGCGAGGTCTCAATTCACCCGCCTCACACATCCCTAATCGTTCGCACCCAGGGAGATCCTGTGATACCCCGAAAAGTTAGGTGTCGTGACGGTGCTACACTTGGGAGAACACTAACTACTTGATATTTTTGTGAGAGATCACCCTAATAAAAAGCGACTACCGCGCAATAAAAAAGGGTGCATCATAAGGTATAAACATCTCAGGCAATTCATAATAGCATGATATGGTATAGCCCTTCCTGACGGAGAAGTCTTTCATTTCTTCGTCTTCAGCATTCGCGTCGGTGTCCACCTTCGCGAAGATTGCCACCACCTTGTTGATGCACCAGATAATATTGCTATCTCTATAGCTAATAAAATAAGTGCATTACTTAAGGTTGACACGCAGGTCATTAAAGTGACAATCATATGGCTCCAGCCATCATGCTGAATCATGACACGCAGGTCATGTTAATTTACATTGTATAGTCATCTCATACATAATCAAATTAATATGAGCACTGCTATACCACATCACATGCACATCCTACAAAACCAAGTTAGACGCCTCTAATCGGTTCATACAAGATCCATTTTACGTAGCTTCTAAGGTTTCAAAACAAACCGAAGCTACCAACGTCCATCATCAAATATGATTATCCAAGTCGCTAGATTAACAATGTGGGGTGTATGAAACACGAGATAATAAAATCTCGAGCCCCATACTGAACTTCGTCATACGCATGACCACCGTGCAGATCATATCTGCATTGCCATTTCCCCTGCGAAACATCCATCTTTCTTTAACTATGGTGGAACACAAAGAACTGTTAGCACTTCGTTGATCTGTCAATCAGCATACTCAGGAGCAGCATGAAAGGATCGCGGATTGCCAGAACTTTGTGAGATTCCACCATGCCGTCAAGATCAGGATTATGCAAATTCAAGGGAAGCAACAGGAACATCGGGTAACAGATTTCATCTGCTACCCGCACAAATAATTTTCAGTAATAGAACTCATCTACTACCTAATTATATTGTGCAACACCCATACATCTCTATGTATTCTAGATCGCAACCTGCATCTACGCATAGCACGGCTCATGATGCCACTGTAGGGTAACGCAGCAGAAAACAAAAAAATTCCGACCTACGCACCAGCCCAGGACCACTCTGGAGACTGCATACAAGATTTGATCATTTTCGTTACCGACTCGTAGCGCAGCGGAAGTAGAGTCGATGACGATCGGCGGTGCAGATCTCCGCAGCTAGAATTTTACAACCTCCCAACCGCGAGGATGTACTCCCTCATCTGCCTCTTGGACAGCCCTCTGGGAGGCGGTCGGACAGTCCCTCGAACAGTGTCACGGACAGCCCTTCGGGAGGACCCTCGAAACTCGGACGGTTACTCGGACAGCCCTTCAGGCAAAAGGACGAAACTACGACCTCTCTACAGGGTTGCACACATATGGTGTCATCTATCCGGCAGGGCTTTGCCGTCCAGAACTAGTTCCCACCGGAACCCAGATAGCCTTTCGGCACTACGAAACTATTTCGTGGGAGGGAGAGAGAATGCCAGATCATGCATGGCTTGTGTGTGGAGAGCTCCTCTCCACCTTATTTTATAGGGGAAGGAGGGGTGGGTGGTGGCTGAAATTTCAGCCCACCAAACAAGCACCCACCAAACAAGGAAAACTTGTTCCCACCAAACATGGAGAAAACATGTTCCCTTGTCCATGGTGTTCCCACATGGGGCCCCACCTCCTCCCAACACTTTCCACCATTTGTGGGGGCTGCCCCCCACCATGGGGGGTCCCCCCAACATCTTGTCCAGCCACAAGGGGCTGCCCCCTAAAGGGGGCGCCCCCAAAAACAGCCCCCACGATCCATGGGATCTTGTCCCCTCACGCTGGGACAAGATGTTTTCCGCGACTATTATTTCTGAAAAATTCTGGAAGGTCCCAGAACATTTCCGGCACCCTCTAAAATTATCTGGACGTGCTCCGGAACATTTCTGGTATGGTGGTTTAATTTAAAACCATCTTCGTTTACCCGATAAACAATTCCGGCAGCTCCGAAACTTTTTTTTGTTTTTTTCTCCGGAAAAATTCCAAAAATTACCAGACCAATCTGGCAACCTCCAAAACATTGCCGGTGCTTGCCGAAACCTTTTTGGATCAATGGTTTTATCTGAAACAACTTTTTGGTTTTACCGAAACTTTTTTGGTGTTCTCTCCGGAACTTTTCTGCTATCTCTGAAACTTTTCCAGTGACTTTCTCTCGGACTCCTTGTCTATTATTCAGCAGATAGATGACCCTTAAGCGTGTGACCCTATAGGTTCGGTGAAGTATAGAAATGACCGGAACACTTTCCGATCAATGATCAGCATCGGAGCCGTGGACACACATATTGACCCCTATACCCACACGAATAAATATTCGAGTGAACCTCCAGTTGCTGTGTGCTATTCCTGTTGCTTCGTGATATGTTACAAATACCCGAGGTGAGACATGATGGCATCCCCGTGGGTCAACAACTTGTCCACTATGCCAGTTACCTCGTTACCGGTATTGTTCTCTTTTCTCGTTACCGTGTTCCGGCATCCCCGTGATCAAATCACAAAGTGTCTGGCCAGACGATGATGGATACCGTAACACCGAGAGGGCCCAGAGATATCTCTCCATCGTCGGAGGAGCAAATCCCAATCTTGAGCTATCAAGTTACTTGACATACTTTTCCATGAACCCGTAAGCCGCCGTAATAGCCACCCATTTACGGATGACGTTTAACAAACCCCAAAGTTCATGAAGCAAGCATGAAGAAACTCGATACTCTCATGGTCTAAGGAATCATGCAAACGTTAACCATCTCTGTGTTATTAACCATTAACTTGTGACGAATGTATTCTCATAGCATAACATCAATTCGGGTCGATTCAACACAAATGTTCTGCTATCAATTATGCCCTCAAAATTGCCGGCATAGTCATGCCCATGATCAGGAAAAACAGGATCATCATGCAATACTTGAGCCAGTCATAGAGGCTTGACTAGGAATACATTTTACCGTTTATTATCCCAGACGTGCACATGAGTTTCCCTCCAAGCCTCGTTTTATTTGCAAACTCGAGAATCATTGCAGTTATAGCATGGAACATAAACCTAATTATGAACAGGGAGATAATCAACAACATTTATTATTACCTCTAGGGCATATCTCCTACAGTGCATGGATGATACGATGTCTCAGCAGCTAACGTTAACAATAGAAGGCGGGTCTGGGAAAATCGTGTACATGGGGCATCGAAGATGGCTCGAGAAGGACGACCCGTGGAGAAACCTGTAACACCCCCTGTATTAAGCTACAGAGATCACCCTTTTGATGAGGCCATGTCATCATGATTAATAGTGCATAATCATCATTAGCATCATATTGCATTTCAACTCCTAAGTCAAATTCAAATTTAAATGAAAGTGGGATATAAAAGTTGTCCAACATAGAAACTAAAATGTCAGATAAATAACAAATATTCCAGAGGCTATTCTAAAATTGAAACCAACATCATTGGAATTGGATAAGTGACTCGAACAACCTCAAACAGTGGATGAAGATAATATTTAATAACCATTTATTAAATCTGAAATAAATATGGAATTATGTTTTGTCCAAACTAATTTTAGGTGTTAAGGAATAATGCAATGGTATTTATGAAATAGGTCACACTTTTTACAAAAACCATTTGGGGCCTAAACATTTAACAGTAGAGAAAAGAGATTAAAGAAAAGGAAAAAGAAACAGAAAGGGTTAGGGTTTGGCCGGGGGGGTGGGCCGGCTAAGAGGTGCCGGTGGGCCGGCCTGGCGGCCCGGTGGCTTGCTGGGCGCAGGCCCAGTCGGGGGGGGGGGGGGGGGTGTTGCTCTCTTTTTTTTTTTTTTTT